>CM070688.1:20547932-21747932 GCA_036346265.1 Melocanna baccifera
CCACCTCTTACCAATCCGCCACCACCACTAGCTTCACCGAACCCCAAAGATGGATAAATGCCAACTCTACTGTCCCGATAGCCCTTGCCTCTCTCTGGTGCCGTGAAAAACCCGTGCGGTTTGCGAAGGCCGCCGCCGGCGATCGCCGGAGCCGCCGGTGGTGAGAGTTCCAAAAATGGAACCCCAAGTCCCCTACCCCTTCCAACGTACCCTCAGTTGCCGCAAAACACCAAGAGCCCTCCGATTGTCGCCTCCCTTTCCTCTGTTCCGCCGCGTGGGAGCCGAAGGAAGAAGACAACCCTATAGCACGTGGGTCCGGCTGTGAACAGTAATCGACCCGCATGAACAGTGCTCCCGAAACCCGTTATCGCTCACTCAAACCCAAAAAGTGAGTTTATACCCATTTTCGAGGTCCGCTCTCGGTGCCAAGTTTCACGTAAGCCCAAAACCTTTATTTTAAAGTTTTTGTCCAAGTTTATTTTTGTTTTTGGTCCAATTTCATTCCTTCAAAGTGGGCCTAATTTTATTTATTTTTACGCTAGATTCGACGACGCCAATCCATCGACATAGGAGGAGGAGGTTCCATCCCACCAAGATTATTCCCTGAATCGCAAGGCAAGTCGCATTATTTTTGATCATCTCGAGTCTATGTCCTTTACTTATTTAAATACGCAATATTTTTATTATATTGCTTTTACGCTGTTATTTTATGTACAATTATATTCAGAATATCATGTTCTTAGTTATAACCTACCACCGACAAGGAAACCAATTACTATTTTGTCGCTACATTCATTTGACAAACCCTAGTACATAAAATATAGAATTACTTGTACCAAATGGTAGTATAGGAACTCATATTTGACACTGTTGAGTGATCCGACACTTGTCGGTAGGATTTTGAAAAGTAAAAGGAAGTGGACGAAGTTTTCACGAGAAGCCACGAGTTAGCTGGGTCCATTGACCTTTGTCCGAGAAGGAGGCCTAAGTGAGGAGACAGCATAAAATAATGCTGGCCTAGTGTCAGTGGATACTAGTATATGTTATGGGTGATGCCTCAGCAAGAAAATAAGGACAAGACCCTTATGCCAAATAAAGAACATAGTGACCGCTCAACCGCAAGCGTTGATTCGTCAAACCTGGATTAGTAGCTACTCAGTTCAATTGAATCTTTACACCAGAAAAGAAAGAAAGAATAATAGTAAAGGTAATGCGTTACAACGGTAGACTCTCACGGATCGGGTACATTCACTCGATGTTGGCCAGTCAGAGGTGCCTAAAGAAGTGATCGATCAATTGTCTATCGGGTAAAGAGTATATAAAGAACTGAGTATGCGAAAACTCTTGTTTTCTTAATTTAGTTATGAGGATTAAGGAATTTTGTGGGTAAAGCTGAGCAGCTCTGCAGAGTGAAATAAAATGGTATTCGAATACGCCGTGCTTCCGGTTAATGAAACTGTGTTTATTTGGGTGATTCAATAAATGAAGCATAAGTAGATTTGGAATGATTTTGATAAAATGAAAATGATAATAATCAAGTTTGAAAACCCCTTTTATTAAGAAGTCCTTAATTTTCTTGATTTAAACTCAAAATGTTTACAAAGACAAAATTGCATCCACGTAAAATAATAAAACCATTATTCCATGTTCATTGAACCCCTTTGCATGTAGTTATTCAGTATTTTCCTGTGCGACTTGTTGAGTACGGTGGTTGTACTCATACTTGCAAAACAACATAAACAGAAATCGCACCGCAAGAAATCGAAGTTTTCGAAGAAGCAGGTGAAGACGGCGACGCGATCGAGATAGCTGACGTTTGGTTTTAAAGGTTGTTCTCCGCTCAGGCCTGCCTGTGGCACCTTTTAGTTTTATGTATTGTAAGGGCCGTCGCCCGCTGTAAGACTCGGCTGCTAAGCCTTTATATTGTAATAAAGCTGGTTTGTTCCCTTTTAAAGCATGTGTTTGTGATGATATACACTCAATTACAGTACCTCGCAGTTGAACAGTTCTGGGCAGCTGCGAGATGAAACAGTAAATACCACCTCTGGAAACGGGGGTGTTACAGAGGAGTATAATTTGGTATAATGAGAAATTACTGTTAATCCTTTTTAAAATTTAAATAAAACTTTGTCGTAAGTAAGATTCATATATTTGGAACACTCTAAAACCTATTTTACATTAATTAAAATCCTAAAATGTGTACCTCGCAAAAAAAAAATCCTAGAATGTGTAGAACTTTTATGACTAATACTTATAAAATATTTTATCAAACATGATACTTTATATATTTATTATTAATAAATATTTCATAGAATTATGCTCCTACTATCTGCCGAAATTTTTCTATTTTAGCCCTTTTTTTAAAAAATATTCACATTTAGACCCCTGACAGTTTTAATTCCATTTTTCGACCCAAAAGTCGGCGTCGTGGGACACGCGCCGAGATACAATCTCGGCGCCGTGGTCAATGGCGCCGAGGTCGCGCACCGCTCCGGCGTGTCTGCTGGCGTGGCGCCGTGGTGGCACCACTGCGCGCCAGGTCTTGGCGCCGACCGCGGCGCGAGGTCTTGGCGTCGACCTCGGCGCGTGTGTGTCGGCGCCGAGCTCGGCGCCGTGGATCTTGGCGTCGAGCTCCTAAACCCTAAACAATAAAAATCCTCCCGCCCTGCACCCGCCGCCCCTCCGCCCGACGGCCCCTCGCCCACACCCTTCCCTCCCGCCGCCGCCGCCTCCCTCCTCGGCCTCCGCCGCCTCCCCTCCCCCTCCCCGCCTCCCTCCCCGTGGCGGGACCCGCCGCCTCCTCCCCTCCCGGCCCCGCCGCCGCCTCCTCCCTTCCGGCCTCCCCCGCCTCCTCCTCCCGGCCTCCCCGCCGCCTCCCTCCCACCCGGCCTCCCCCGCCGCCTCCGCCCACCCCTCCCCTCTCGCCCTCCCCGCCGCCTCTCCCTATCCCGGCCTCTCCCGCCGCCCTCCTCCCCCCTCCTCTCCCTCGACCGCCCTCCTCCCCTCCCCCTCCCCTCCCGCCTCCCCGCCTCGGCCGCCCCGCTGCATGAGGACGTGGCCGACGCACCAGCCGTCGTGATCTATTAGATTTTTGTTATTGGTTTGGTAAGTTGCAATTTTTAATTTCTTATGCGTTAACCTGCAGAGTAGATATATCATACCGAAGAGTAGAGCATGTAAAGCTGCTATTTTTATGGGTTAACATATAGCTTTTCTTGGCTTACTAAGTTAGCATATATTATACCTTTCTGTTTGTATGTGATTGTTCATGATTTCTGATGATAATACAATTGCTTGTTTTGTTTTGTTTTTGTTAGCATATATTACTCTCCAAGACTCAATTGCTTCTTTGTACCATGCAATATTTGTTAGCATATATTGGGACTTCTCTTTTGTGATGATAATACACTTGCTTGTTTTGTTTTTTTTCTTGTCATTGAGTATCATGCAATATATCTTACTCTCCAAGACTCAAGAATTGATTTTGTGGCAATATGTGTAAAACTCTCACGATATGAAATGGCTTATATGCCAACAAGGGCATGCAGCTCTGCAAGTTTTATGTTGGGGTATTAGTAAGTCTAAAATGCTTCTTTGTACTAGTTTGTCACACGCAAACCACTAGTTTTATAGGATTTTGTTACCGCTAACAATTTCTCCTGCTGACTTTTTTCTGAGTTTGGTCTATGTTCCATTCATTTAACTGTGATTGACAATCTTGACAAAATCGCATGTGCGTTGAGTGCACGTCTTGATAATGAACGTCAGGAGGAAGAGTTTCAAGCTCGTGAGGCAGCTCTTAAGACCAAAAGTGACAGGAAGAAGGATGTAGCGAGCCATCTTAGGCGCGACAAAAGGGGAAACAACCACGCTACACCCAGTAGACAAAATGTAATAGACCCAGCAAGTTATTTTCCCTAAGGCATGCATGTTAGGACTAGTGGTGGAATTCTGAACATTAGCAGTACAGAGTTCCATGGCAAAACAAAGATGCTCAACAGAATGGCTGCTAATGAAGTATCGATTCACTTTGTAAACCTTTACACAAGAAGGCCTTGAATCTTGCCGGAAGCTAAAAGTCTTCACCAGATGTCAATCAAATATGTGTTTTTATAAGTTTAAAATCTCAATGCATTAGATCATTGAGACCTGTAGCAAGAAACCAAAATCTTGAATGTGTATACTTTGGAGGGAACAAGAATAGCATCGCAGGAATCGCATATCATCAACAATTCTACGATCAACCGTAACAACACATTAAACAGGGGTATTTGTGTATACCTTTCACTAGTATGGGAACCGAGCGAGATCAAACAAGATAACCCAGCCCTCTCATCAACTCTTGTAATTACTAATATAGACAAAAGTGAGGAGGCTGATATCATCGTCTGCATTGCAAGACCATCCAGTGAACATTCATACCCAGGAAAGGTTACTCAATACTCATTGATCCCATCGGTTATGCACAAACAAAATATTCAGATCAGATACTTAGCACAATAACATCAATCACTAATCCCCTTTGTCAACTAGAAACAATCACATTGAAACACAGATACGTCATTTTTCGCCTATTCTCAACACTTGCATGATTTGAAAAAGTAGGTGAACTGCATTTTTTTAACAGCAATTACTCAACACAGTAATTTCTCCCAATAGACTCAAAACTAAGTAATGATCCAATTATCCAAAACTATGCAAAATCACCAAGGTAAACAGCACAGGGGAAGCTGACAGAGAGAAGAAATATTTACATATTGGCAACCCGTCCCAAATTAAGCGGTCATCATCTGGCTGAGCCAAATGCTGCTGCTACATTCCCAACATAGAAGAGGAACCACCCAAAGATTCCAAGGGGGATTTTTGCCCTTTTAGGTTTCAGCAGCTCGGCGCCAAGACCCACGGCGCCGACCTCGGCGCCACGACCCACGGCGCCGACCTCGGCGCCACGACACGGCGCCGAGGTGGTGCCACACACGCGCCACGCATGCCGGACGCTGGAGCGAATACGCGAACTCGGCGCCGAGAGCGTTTTATCTCGCGCCGTGTCCCACGGCGCCGACCTTTGGGTCCACAAATAGAATTAAAATTGCCAGGATCTAAATGTGAATATTTTTCAAAAAGGGCTAAAATAGAAAAATTTCGGTACTATCTGATTCTATAACAAAAAAACGATCCTAGGTAGGATCGTGATCCTGACAATATTGCTATCGAATGCTGCCGGTCATGAATAAGTTCTCTGTTGCCAAAAAAGTTTTTCTAATCTTGGTTTGTAGATTGTTGTGTAAAGATAGGAGTTCTACCCCAACACATACATCTACAGTCTACAAACTTAATACGTAGCTGAGCCAATAAGAAAAGATGCCGTCCCCTATAGAGGAAGGAATGCAAAGCAAAGAAAGCACGCTGCATTCAGAGCGTTTCTTGTAGGTCGTAGCTGCAGCCATCGCTCATGCAACCAACGAATTCATCTGCTACTTGACGGAGATCGAGAAAAAACTTGGAACACTTGCATGCAAAGAGATACACAAGTAGACATTCACAAGTAGTAGTTGCATACTTATATGCATTAAGATCCAGAATCCACTCTGTGTCCACTGTGAGGAGTATCGAGACTTTTTTTCCAACTAAAATACAATCTGGTAGAGCAATACCTTAGTTCGTGTTGAAGTTGGAGCACAAGTTAGACATTTGGCTATATAACACCAAGTAGAAAGGGAATATATTAAGCCATTAGCAATTTGGTTTTGATATGAGTTTTAAAATAAAATCCCTAAATAATTGTAATTCAAAATAAAATTAAATAATCTAAACCTGTCATTATGAGTTAATGGTGAGTTTTGATAATTAATCACAATCGATTTGTGGGACTAATATTTTCTATAAGTTGGTGAAATATGTTATGTCTTATGATGATGAAAACTTAATAGCATAATATGTTGATAGTCATGAAGTTAAGATTCTAACATGGTGGATGGCATTATGTATTGATACACAAAAAGACAAGGACCTAGACTTGGAGAAGATATGTGTGTTATAAACCAAAAGGCTTCAAGCTACGCAAGGCAAAGGTATAACTAGCATAAACTAATGATATATTTCTTAGTCATTTTACGGACTCGGTGTTTGGTTGGGAGATCGGCTGGCTAGTACAAGTTATCGTACTATTAAGAGGGGTCTTGACTAGTAGCTTGAGTAGATCATGTGTTGATAGCTCCCTGTGTTTGCTCTAGCTCTCCTTGGTATGACGCCAGTATTTGTGAATGTATTTTACAAATAGATGAAACTCATGCATAATCCATGTAGTATGTGACAAGAGTTTATGGATGTGTTTTGCAAATGATCGATCTCCATGTCCCTATTCCTTGTGGCATAACTCAAAGTTAGCAAATGTATTTTGCAACTTTTCGTGAGTCATGTTTTAATCCTTGGTTGTATGGTACAATAAATTTGTGAATGTGTTTTGCGAATTATTGAAGTACATGCATGCTTAAGTCTTGCTGGATTTTTAAAACTGGTCTGATGGCCATATGTTGGTCGGTCTAACCATTGGTTATGGTCAGACCACTGGTTAGATGCCAGTTGTTATTTTCCAGAAGGCATGGCTTGTTGATCTCTGAAATTTTAGTGAGGCAATCTAACCGCCATGTATCAAGCGGTCCAACCGGGCTTCTGTTGCTGGTTGCTTTTTTCCCAGATAGCATGGTTTTGTGCACCTCTCTAGAGTTTGTGGAGTGATATGATCGGCTCTTGTTAGCGGTCTGACCAGCCCCTGTGTGGGCGGCCTAACCGGCGACCTTTATAATAACTAGTTTTCCAGCCATTACAGGGTAGGCTGGTCTAACCAACCATCAATTGGTGGTCAGATCGGTTATGACTTTTTTGTGCTGAATCTTGCTCCAGCGGCAAGATTCTTAGTGTGTGTTATAAATACCTCATTGTGGTTAGTTGGACAAGAGTGTCTATGACTTTATTCATTTCCTTGAGCTAAGGTTAAGCACTCTGACCTCTTGTTTGTATTTGTTGCACCTAGTGAGCTTGGACAGGCAAATACTCGTATATGTGTTGCACTTGATGGTGGATTAAGTATCAATCGAGTTTTGGTTCTTGATTTGTTCAAGTGAGCATATCTGACTTGTTACTCTTGGAGATTGTTGTCTCCTAGATGGATTGAAGGAGTCATACCGGCGATCTTCTCAAGGAAACTTGTGAGAAGGCCTGGTTATTATGAGTATTTTGGTGCTCACCATCTTCAGAGTAGAGAAAAAGCAACCCTAGTGAATTTGAGATGTTGGCTTAATTTGTGGACCCGATCCGATTTATTTGGATTTACCTCAACGTGAATTAGAAAAGACCGACAAGTTTTCAAACATCACGGTAAAAAGATTGTGTGCCATTGTGATTCGCTCTCTTGTGCTTATTTACTTTATACAATTTACATTCTTATAATTAAATTGATTATTTATCACTATAAGATTACAAACATTGATATAAACTTAGGTTGTTGATGCACTTAATTGAGACTAGTCCATTTAGACTTTAATTGATCAAAATGATTTGATTTATACTTCCGCATATAAAATCGATTTTATCTAAAAAGATTTTTAAAACTGCTTATTCACTCCCCTTTAGTTAGTCTCCTCATCTTTACACATACCAACATCAATGAAGCTGAGAGTCACCACAGTTAGTGAGGAAGCTAAAATATTGAGTTAACAAACGTCGAAGAAAAGGAAAGATCAACATGGGGAAAGAGGACATCAGTATGTACAACATCATGCATATATATATATATATATATATATATATATATATATATATATATATATATATATATATATATATATATATATATATATATATATATATATATATATATATATATACACACACACATACATGTATATATATATATGCATTTATTCAGACAAATAGAAGTATGCATGCATACAAAAACAAATAAGCAAAGAGATCAGAGTAGAGATGGTGCTGTTGTAGAGAATAGACTTAGGGCCACCGGAGAGAGCATGATAGGTGTCTCCGGCAGGAATCAATGACGGTTATATGTATATGCGTGTTGATATCGCAATGGTCAACATTAAGCAATAATTGAAGAGAAATAGAAGATAATCACGTAATAGAGCATTGTGTTAGAAGGAGTAGTAGCTAAGAGAGATCGATCAATAATTGGGCTTGTTGTTAGAGGTTGAAGTAGAAAAGTTGTGGTAGTGGGAAGAGATAAAGACACACATTTTGATGGGACAACCATCGTGTGAGGGAAGATAAGTTAAGGTAAATTACCTTCGGTGCATCAGTATTTGTGCAAACAAGGTACTGTAATACTATATAAACTAATAAGATAATTTGCCATATGCATAATTAATATATTGCTTGAGATTAAATAGAGATACATATGCATGCATACATTTTAGAAAAGAGTAACTAATGAAGGAAAATAATGGTATGCAACTACACGATCAATGCATGATAAAGAGTAGTTACTTTTCTAAGAACCCCAACAACTTATTGTGCTAAATGATTTTCTTCTATCAAAACTCACACTTTAATTAAGTTACTCAAGTTGAAAAATACGTAAATATATTCTCAAACATCTAAGTTGTATCATTTAATACTACAAATTTTAAAATAAATTTAGTCGTACAAATACACGGACCACCATACTAGTTTCTTTTTTAAAAACGACATACGGTCTGTAATTCGGTTTGCTTTTGATACTTCACTATTGATGAGTCCATCCATCTAAACGGAGAACGTACATAGTACCGCGGAAAATTCAACTGTCTATCCAGATGAACTTCCATCCCCACAACATCGATCACTACACAGAATCGCTAGAGCCAGAGACTGACGTATGAAGCGTGGAAGAAACGGCGATCGATCAAGGCAGAGATAGGAATCTGTATCCTCCTTTGGTTGGAAGGGACCTCAGTGCCGTGCATGAGTCGGACCAGACGTAGGAGCACGACGATGCGCACACATAGTCAGGAAGGACTATTTAACAATAGTAAGTGTTAAATAGTCCATAGCCTAGCTTCCTTCCAAAGTTTTTTGTTTTTAATTTTTAATAATTACTATTTATTTGATTAATAAAATATAGTTAAAAACAAGTCACAGAAAAAAAAGGCTTTTTAGACTTACGCAACTTCACATCAAAAGCTCCAGTGAATTACAACCTGTTCTTTTTGGCTGCGGTTTATAGGTTTTGGTTGAAATTTTTGAATTTTAGCTGTTTGCGACAGAGATTACGGAGAGAGGTACTCGCTTGCGATTTTGAATGGTACAGATGTTGGGCTTTTAACGTGTACTATAATTAACTTGTAGACTCCGTCTTTAAAAATACTTCGTTTGAAAGTTTAGTACTATAGTAAAAGTTAAAAGTCGCTTTCAGTAGTTAAAAACTACTTAAAAGAATAGGCTCTTAGTGACGCTGTGCAGTAAGTACTATTTTTCTATCCTCTTCTGTTGCACGCGCTGACCGCGTCACCCGCGCGCGGTTCCTAGCTAGTTCCTACTCCCACACAGCGCTGTTTATACCGCGATCGATGGTCCACGTCGTTGTGGGCCACTACTTATCCTTCGTTCTTGAATATCTTAAGCGTGTAGTGAACCACGTGGATCACGAGTTCAGCTGCGAGTGTGCGTAATTAGGGCCGACAAGCGCGTTGTAACATTACGAAATTAACCATCTCGAGGACATATGAGTAATTAGATAATATATAAAGGATACATGAACATAGAACAGTTAGATTTTTAAAAGAGATGTTGTTTTCCTGAAGTAAGTGGAGAGTTGTTATCGGATTAGATCTTATGCCGTGATAAAAAAGAATCATGGGGAAAGGTGGGCAAGCCCAGAACCTAAATCCCTAACCGCTATAGCACCTTTCTCTTTTCCAGGCGCTAGAAAAATCCTTCGCCAGTTGCCAGCGCTAACGATTTTGTTCCTTCACCATACGCCGTGCCTGCCATCGCCGCGCGTCGGTAGCCATCGCTAGTTCTAGCCACGCGCCGGTGTTGATCGCCGGCGCTGTCGCCACCGCGTCTGCGATCGTCTGGTCCCTGCGCATGTGGGTGCCGCACGCCAAGCCTGTGCATGCGCGCCGCACGGTTGGCAGGTGGCGGGAAGCTACAGGGCGCCAGGGAATCCGGGAAGGATTAGGATGGGGAAGAGAGAAAATATGGAATAGATCGTGATCTTGTCATTCGTCTCTTGGATAACGATATGGGTGTTTCTCTGCTTTACTAATTTTTTTTATTAGAGATTAGATTCAAAGTTAGAGAGGAAAGAAGCGAGTGTTTAAATGCTTATATCAAATGTTTAAATGCTGAAAATGAATTAAAAGAAGATATAACCATTACATTGTATGTTGAGTATTTATGATGGAAAATGTGATCCACAAGAGTGGGATGGGGTCTCCATATTTAAAGGACAGGTTTGTGGTCCTTGTATGAAAAAGAACAGGCTTAAAGTTCACGCATGAAAAGAACAGTCTTGAGTTGAACCGATGGGTGCAACACTCTATTATATCGGTACAAGCAAAAATTGAGTTAAGATATATGCATTACATTCATGGAAAAGACAGATAAGATATTGAGACATGAGAAGAAAAATTAATGAGAATAGATATGTGAAATTAAGCTAATGGTGAAATAGATATGAAATATTAACTATATTGTTGCCTTGTTTATTATTCTATTGTATACTTTCTGCATCGTGGACTTACTCTTACTTTGTCGTCAGACGAGTCCAACAAGAACTTAGAAACATCCCCGGTTGGATACAAAGACCACCGCTGGGTATTCACTAGAAACATCTCTTAACTTAGAAACTTAAGAGAAGCACAAAACCACTTAGCGTATTCACTAGAAGTGTTTTTGGATTACAAGAGTGGCTTCCCTCTCCCATTACAAGATATCCTATTTATAGTGGAGAGGGAGGAGGTTAGTGTAATTACAACTTTATCCTTAGGGTTTGGTCTATTTTTAGGGGCATTTCGGTTATTTGCTTCACGTGGGCCCTGCCGCATTCGGGACCCTTGGGTCGGTCTGGGGTCGGCCCCAGACCCTCCTGGTGTTGGCACGTGAACCCGCCGATGTTGGCCTCAAACCCTCTCCAATGCTTGAGAGCTCATCTACCCAATAACCCCTCGGGAGGTCAAAGAGACAAGTATGGAGCTTGACAAGATAATGCCATTGGCTCTCTCCGTGGCCCCATTGGCCTTCGGGTTGGCAACCAATGTGAAATAAAGGCTGATTCCTAGGCCCACGCAGAATTTGCGAAAGGAGGCTACGTCAAATTGGGTTCCATTGTCGACGGTCACCTTTCTCAGCACTCCGAAACAGCATATGATATTTTTCCATATAAACTTCTAGACCGTCGTAGAGGTTATCTTGGCTAGTAGTTCAACCTTAGTCCACATGGAGAATTAGTCAACGGCCATTACCACAAACTTGTATCCCCTGGTTTGTGGTTTAAATGGACCAACCAGATCAACTTCCCATCGAGCAAGCGCCCATGATGGCAGTATCAGCTGCAGATCATTTGCCGGAGAGTTTGAACCATGCCCCATCCATTGTAGGCAAGACACGTGCGAACAAGGGACTATGCTTACAAGGAGGTGGGCTAGTAGAACCCTATCGGAATGCTTTTGAGACCAATGCACGGTGCGAGTGGGAAGCTCGCAGAGCCCCGTGTATTTCATGAACCAGTCGACACTCTCGCCCTTGGACACACATTGGAGGAGTGGTGGCGGACACGCGCTTGTAGAGGGTGTCATTGTATATGACAAAGCCCCTAGTGTGATGTTTTAGTCTTCATGCCTCGCTGGGATCCGTAGGCTCAACTCTGTCAGTGAGATATTCGATGATTGATATCCTCCAGTCTTGCTCCCTAATGGTATGCACCTCCGGGAGCCCCTTCACCATTGGCTCCACCAATACTTAGTAAAAGGTACCCGCAAGCCTCTCTGTTTGTGTGCTAGCAGTCTTTGCTAGAATGTTTGCCTCAAGGCTTCTTGGGCCTCGGTCGGTGGTTGCAGGTTCACTCGAGCTCTTGCCCTGGCTTAGCTCAGCTTGAAGGGCTTCGACCTCGGAGGCCTCGGTGTGCGTCGCCTTCCGTGCTGACACACGCACTTCCTCCAATTGGCTCTTTAGCTCCTTGGCTTCTTGCGTCTCAATGGTCGGCAGGAGTCACACTTTGGCCCATGCCCACTCGAGCTGTGCCTGGAGCTCCCCCGCTTGATAGGCTTCGGTCGCGGACCACAGGGCCTCAGTCTGTGCCTCTCTCAGCTGCCTTCGAATGTCCTCCAACTCTCTCTCCACTTCCTCATGGACCCTTCGGAGGTCGGCCCTCAGGAAGCAACGGTCTCGCCGGTGACTCGAGCCTCCGTAGATGTGTTCGGCCGCACTCCCAACCCCAGGGCAGCATGGGCTATGACCCGACTCGACTTTGGCCTCAGAGGGGGGTTCGCACCCCTGACCTCGGTGGCCTTCCGCGCCTTCCTTTTCTTGGGTGACATGGCTTCTTGGTCAATTCCTCACGGATGACACCAACTATCGTCGACGCAGTCCAGCAAGAAACTTAGAAGTACCCCGGTCGACATTTAAGACCATTGCTAGTGTAAAGAGACTCAAGAGAAGCACACAACCACTTAGCATATTCACTAGAAATGTTTTTGGGTTACAGAGTGGCCTCCCTATCCCACGCAAGGAGTCCATTTATAGAGGGAGTAGGGAGGGTGGTATAGTTACAACTTTACCTCTAGGATTTGGCCTACTGGGGTATTTCGGTCATTTGCTTTGCATGGGCCCCATCACGTTTGGGACCCTGTGGTCGGCCCAGATGGTGGGTTGGCATGCGAATCCCGCCAATGTTGGTCTCGGACCTCTCTCGAGGTTGGTGCGTGAACCCCACCAATGTTGGTCTTGGACCCTCTCCGAGGTCAAGCGAGAACCCCACCAATGTTGGTCTCGGACCTCTCCCGAGGCCGAGCGTGAACTCCGTCGATCTTTGGTCATGGTTGGTGCGACCATGCCCGAGTAGTCACGGGTCCGAGGTAGTGCGGGGACCTTGCTCCAACATATTTTATTGTTGTTTTTATGTGAATGTTGAAGGCGACTTGCATAAGTGAAAGTAGAACATGTGATCTTGCACTTATGAAGCTCTTCACTCCACCTAGCGATATATCACTTATTATCATAAGCAATTTAGTATTATCCATACAAGTATTAGTTGATAAATGTTTTCTTACCTCTTTATGGTTCATAATCCCGCTATTTGATGTGTTCATTGGTCTAGTTTTATAATTGATTCATCTTAGTAATTATTTGATTCATCTTAAGTTCAATTAATTGACTACTGTGTTGCTAAAAATTTCATTTATGATTACGTTGTATGATTATTTTTGAAGCCTACTTGTTGGCAATGTGTAATTATTGGTTAAATTTGATAGTGGTGATAGTTGTGGGTGATATTCTGAGTTTTTGTTAAGCCGAGATGTTACATGTGTACGGCTAGCTAGATACCAAAAGGGTAACAGATTAAAAACAAAATAATCCCTAAAATTTACTCTCGTCGGTTCATAAACATAAGCTGTTGTTTTAGACATTAGCATGGTTCTTAAAATACAACTTTAACTACTAATTACTATTATAATATATTTGTAAAACTTAATAAAATTATAATGTTACGATAGTATTTTTTGACATAAATCTACACGTATAATTTTTCGGTATCTAATCTAAATATTTAAAAAAAATCGATAGCCAAAATTTTCCAAGTTTAACACTTTCCAAAACTTTTTTTTTCGAACGGGGGAGTAACTGATGCGTGGCTTGTCAAGAACCAAGTTGTCAGCATCAGAGTATCTTCTGCGATTGGACGTGGCTTGAGCAACCCTCTCGATCCAAAGGAAAACCTCGTCTCCAAACCCTTGGCACTAGCTGGCTAGGTAGCAAGATAAGACGACCTCTCGTCTCGTCTCACCGACACGCCTCTGCTTTTGGGGACTGGATCAGGAAAGGAAGTGATAAAGCACGGACTCTGTAATGCATTCCGGCAGCCAGAGTTTAGTGATTTAACGGCAAGAATGGCAGGAAAAAGGAAGGATCCGAGAAGAGTCTCCGATCGAGCATAACCACCACCTCTCCGTTTTGCGAGATTCCAAATTCCAATCCATGCGCTGCCACTAGTCGTTGCACTCCGCCTTTCAGAGTTTCAGTGCGGTGGTGTGGTGGCGTTGGCCTCGGCCGCTGTGCTCCTCTGCCGTCGCCGTCACCGGAAAAGAAGAAATGATATATCTCCTCTGCAGCTCTTAAGAATGAGCGGCCGTGGAGAACACTACACACTACGGCCAGTTGGCCGGTCTGCGCTCGGAGAATGTACGCAGCTGTTACGTGGTTCTGTGCGATAGGCCTCTGTTTTACTGTCGATTAAGACTTCGTTTCTGATCTCATTTGGGACTTTTGTTCCAATGCTATTTATACCCTCTGTAAACTGTCTGATAAAGGTATATATAGAAGTAGTCATATATACATTTAAAGTGTTCTGTAACTTTTTTTTATACAGTGATTCTTTCGATTTGTACATCTGTAGTTTTTCATCCATAAGGATTTTTATGCTAAATCTCTGTCTTATATTTTTAATTATTCTATATTGATTTTATGCTTTATCTTATCAATTTTATATCAAATGGCACATTCGATCATAACAGCGAGGTTTGCGGGCTCATTTAGAACTATCGATAGAAAGGGGTGCATATATTCTGCAGCCAGTGACGGGCGATCGATCGATCGAGTTCGCTTAATTCGATCGCAGACAGTAGACGGCCAGTAGGGATAAGATTTATGAATTCCGACTGCAATAATGGACGGCATGCACAGGCCGGCGTCTCATCTCGCAAACAGGGACGTGGTTTCTTGAGATGCTGCACATCTATCTACTGTTAGGAATAATAATCTCATATTGGTTGTGGGAGAGGAGAAAGCACAGCTTATAAGTGTGAGAGAGTCCTCACTCATCGGACTAGTCTTTTAGGGGGAGAAGGCCCAATACCACTTATAAGGTTGTTGCTCCGTCTCCGTAGGCTTAGTTGTGTTCAGTCTATTTAGACCTGTGGCCCGGGGAGTAAACCCGGTTCCAACAATTGGTATCAGAGTCCAGACGTCTAACATCTCCTTACACCTTAGGGTTGCAGAAGTATCTAACCAATGTGTGAGGGAGAGATTGTTAGGAATAATAATCCCACATTGGTTGTGGGAGAGGAGAAAGCACACCTTATAAGTGTGAGGGAGCCTCCACCCATCGGACTAGTCTTTTGGGGGGAGAAAACCCAATACCACTTATAAGGTTGTTGCTCCGTCTCTGTGAGCTTAGTTGTGTTCAGCCCATTTAGACCTATGGCCCAGGAAGTAAATCTGATTCCAACATCTACCTCCCTTTCACTGCATGGAATTAAATACTTCAAGGGTAGCATCCGTCAGTAGAAAGTTCTCCCTGATCTTGCGACAGCGTCGCAGCGATAGGAGCGTTTCTTACAAATCCTAACTTGCCAGTGTTCTGTTCGGTAGAATCGATTCAGTGGCATGCATGTGTAAGCACGCTCTTGACCGCAACGCGTACGTGCTTGGCTACCTGCGGACCGGAGGTTACACCAAAACATTTCTGATCACAGGTAATATCAAATAGCAACTGCTGAATGCGCCGCTGGCCAGTTCCAGCAAGGAGCTGGCAGGAGACAAGACAAGCATAGCACAAAAAAAGAGCCACCTTTTTCTTGATTTGAAATCTTAAACCGTGGCCAGAGAATGCGCGATCACGTGCCAAAGCAGAAAGGACTACTCAAAGATTAGCAGAGAGCAGCAGTGTAAATTGGATCGAATTGTTATGGACGAGAAAGCGAGAGCCAGCAGCGAGGTGGGTGGGGAATCCGGAGGAGCTGGAAATCTGGAATTAATCGGGGAGGATTAGCTGCTTGTTCTCTTCTTATCTCATCACTACGAGATGCTGGTGTGTCCTTGTTGCTTGCTGACTGATGGTGTCTACTAGTGGTACTGCTATGCTACTACTGTGGGATGCGATGAGATGAGGCGGCATTATTGTCTGAAATGGAGACAGAACAATTGAAGGTTTGAAACACTAGAACAGAACATTTCGACCGCGCAAGCCTGGGCTCGTTGCCACTGTTGTTCCAGCTTGACCGACGCTGATGGGTACATGCTGCAATGAGGAATCGAGAGCGACTGCGCTGCGTGGAGAATTGAAGGATGGGGTTTTTGTTACTCCAAAATCTTAGGTTGTAATTCGTAAGAAAAATTTTGCCTCTCTTCCTAATTACTTAATGTCATGTTCTAAAAGTGTTGTTATTTTTAGTTAAAATAGAACTACAGTGATTATTAGCTTTTTCTTAGATATTCAATTAAAGAAAGAATAAAAAACACAGTTATATCTCTACATGTAATAAAAAAAATTGTGTTAAAAAGATAACATATTCCTAACGGCGCTTAGCTTTTTAAAGATAGAAGACATGATATTTGGAATTGAGCCTAAATTTGCACTTTACGATCCATTCTAGTTGTTTCTAGCATTGCTATGCTCTAAATAAGGACTCGATAATCGAAATCCGTAGACCCGAAAGATGAACCTACTGCACAAACAGTAGTAGCTCAGACTCCCCCCTTTTATTGTTGACTTTTTTTGGTACAGCACGAGTACACGAACAAGGAAAAACACAAACGTAAAACGAAACCCCTTTCTGGCTTCCAGATGGCCCAGCCCCACCAAACTCCTGCCCTAGTCTTGTCGAGCTCCCCCGGCGCCACGCCGTCCGGCAGCTCCCAGTCGAACATGCGCACCAGGTTCGCCAGCTCGAGCTCGACGGCGGCGAGCCCGAACTGCATCCCGGGGCAGATCCGCCGCCCCGCGCCGAACGGTATGAACTAGAAGTGGCCGCCCCTGAAGTCCACCCCACTCTCCACGAACCTGACCGAAAGTACTGAAACATGGAACAATGTTATCGTGCAAAATCATAGCCGTATCGATAAGATTTGGCTACCGTTGTGCCGGTCGAGTTTTCGCACCTTTCGGGGAGGAAGTCGTCGAGCGCGTGCCAGGAGGCCGGGTCACGGTTGACGAAGACGCGGGTGGCCCTGGCGACGTGGTGGCCTAGCACGGTGGCGTCCTGCATGCACTCGCCGGGCAGGAGGAGCGGCATCGGCGGGTGGAGCCGGAGCGTCTCCTTCACGACGGCCTTCAGGTAGGGTGCCGTTGTCGCGCCACTCCGCCGGCCAGCGCGGCCCGCCGGAGGTCGTGTTGTAGCTTCCGCATCGCCGTGGGTTCTTTGATCAGCTCCGACATGGCCCACAACAGCGCGATGTACGACGTCTCGGTTCCCGCTGCGAACATGTCTTACGCCAACGAAATTCCACACCTATTATACTATAAAATAAGCTATACTAAATATCTCATCCCAAATAATTTATAGAAAATCGTTTATGCTGTAACTATACGATTTTACAAGCATAACTATGTATCATCTATGATACACAACTATCACAGACGATTCTTGTTAATAACCGTCTAGTAGTTCACAGACTGTTATTAATACGAATTGTATGTAATAATTGCAGACATCACACACGGTCTTTAATTAGAATCGTATGTGATAGTTCATAGATGATTATTAATACGGATCATCTATGATAATTGCATATTACGGGGCTATTTGTTTCAGCTGTAGATTCTGAGAAGCAGCTGGTGAGTATCTAACTAGTCAGAATCTGGAGAAACTAGATAACCCCAGCTTCTGGCTACTAGTTCATTTTCTGGATTCTGTAGCTTCTGGCTACTTAGAATCTGGATGGAAATCTGGACTATTTTGGGGAGCTGCAGATTCTGAGAGTAGCTGCAGCTGCCAGAAGCTAAAACAAACAGGCCCTACAGACGGTTTGTAGTTGGAACCGTCTTTGATATGTATTTATATGCATGAAAGGCGCTCCGATGTGCACGTCTTTTTTATCGTTTCGACTCTCCAATGTGTCTCTTTATCTCACATACCGAATTTATTCCTTGTTGTATAAAATTAATTGTCTGCCACTAAAGATTAATCCCCACATCGCTGATCCTGTACGAGCACTTTGCTGGCCGACCGCCGATCTTCCTTGTCTCTTAAGAACAAAGAAACAGCTCCCTACTCTTCAATATTGCCGATATTGATGGCCAATCTGGCCATATTTTACTAGCACCTCACCAGCCATACGCTCACGGATGCTGCGTAAGGATACTATGCTAACAATATCCTCCCTTCTAAATCCAAGGATTTGCCAAAGCAGTTGAAGGCCATCTTTCGCCGTCTTGACATCCTCTTCTGCGGCGTCTTTCAGTTGGTCTCATGCTTCCAACGAGCTAATCTCGCCATCGACGTGGTTCTCTATAATGATATTGCATGTCTCCAAGAGGCTTGTCATTGCTTAGAGTATTTAGTCGAGGCGGAGGGCGACCAAGTTAACCTTGCCGAGACCCTTCAAGAAAGGGAAGTGAGCCTATGGGCTCAATTCGACTTAATTGTTTAGTCGGAGGGAGTTCGAGAGACACTCGAACGAGCGCATCAGTGGGTGGACGCATTTCAAACTTCATTCGTTGATGATCTCGAACCGTCCGATGCCGACCACATCGCCTACGAAGTTTTGAAGACGGAGATATCATGATACCTCCACCACTAGAAAAGCTTTGAAGAAGTTATGTTTCTACTTTTTTTATCTTTTGTAAGAAGCGACTGGCCACGCTGTTTGGCCATATGTACATACAAACAGTTGAATTTGTATTTACTATGTTCTATATATGTAAACGGTTTTGCTATAACGACATGGTCGACAGCATTACTGACTGGCAAAAAACAACAAAGTAATACATATTTACTCCTGAGGTATTACCGAAATTGCATTAAATTGATGAACAAAGTAATATATATTTACTTCCCATCCTCTGGTCTCGCTGGCCACTGTGCCCGCCGTTGGACACTCTCGCATCTACCCCGCCGGTGATCGCTCCCTATATGATCGCTCCCGTCGGTACCAGTTACTAGCCAATTACCGATTTAAATTGATCAAATTTCATCAAATAAAATTTAAACTCAAATTTGAATTTGGCTTATTTCTAAACAGTTACCGCTCAGAATTATTGTTCATCAATTTAAATTTAAAACTTCTTAAACCAATATTTTTTTACCAATCTGGGCCCAATCTGGACCGGTATGGCCGATAATCGCCGGTTACTGTCAGATTTTTTATCCAAAACTCGAGACCCGCTGCCATAGGGACCACACATTACGCAAAGTCAGTGCAAGCAGCAGCAATCGTCGATTGTGTCCAGCGATCAGCAAGATCGGAGGAAGACAGCATGGGGAAGTGAGAGAACATGATAGTTGTGTGTTAATGCTTCAAGATTTTGTGCTGCCAAGTGTCGTAGTCTAGAGAGGGTCCAACTTGATGAAGGAAAAGACTAGGTGGCACTATTCTACTTCGAGCGTAGAATAAAGTATTCTAGGCACTAGCCAGACAAGTGTGCCCAATCCATCCCACATGCACCCACTTCGGATGGGAACTAAACCAACCAGTAATACGTAGCCAACCAAGCAACAAGTATATGTTTCTCATTAGTACTAAAATGTTTTTTTTTGTTTTAGAGATAATTTTAACTGACTGCTCTGATACATGAACAGTTTTCACCAATAGCTTAATGACGACAAGAGGAACAAAATGATACAAATCTCGCTAATAAACGATAAATGCATCTGCACTATGATAAAAATTGAAGGAGAATGAAATAACGCGTCAAAATGGTGCAATAAAAGCACCAGGCATATCCCAACTAAGGGTGAAAAACGAAGTGGATAGTTTCCGACCAATCCGGACTAATACGAATACAGATTGTGTCGGATCGGATTTTTTTCGGATAATTCTCGGATCGGATACGGATACGGATTTTTTTATCGGATACGGATACGAATACATTAAGCCTGGTATCCGTCGAATACGGATACAAATACGGATTATCTGGATATTACAAAAATGGATATCCGGGATTTTAGCCCAATAGCCATCCAGCCCATAATGCCTCCAGCAATCCAGCGTAATACATACAGCCCATGAATATGAAAACAAATATTTTGGATGTTTTGAATATGAAATATTTAGATTTTATGAATGTTTTGACAAGATGAACTATTTACATATTTTCGCTAATTTTGGATGTATAGTTTAAGGGGTTTTCATGTTCCGTTAAATATTCATAACCGTATTCATTTCAATTCGTATTCACTTCGTATCTGTATTCGATATTATTCGTATTTGTATTCGTATTCGAGTTATCCGTATCCGAAAACAAATATGAAAACAAATATGGTAGAGGTATTATCCGTCCGTATCCGATCCGTTTGCACCCCTAATCCCAACGTAGTAAAACCTCTTTGTGCGTGTAATATGTCATTGCAACAGAATTATCGCGACCTCTTTATGTGCTTATTGCACGTTTATCGTATATTTACTATAACATTCTAATGTTTACTGTATCACTAAAAAAAGATTTACTGCGACCTCTATACGTGTTTATTGCACCATTGCAAAAAATTTTACGATCCCATTGTGTGTTTACTGAACCTATACAACAGATTACTGCAATCTCCTTCTGCGTTTACAACACTGTTACAAGATATTAGTTGTGACCCCATTGTGCCTTCATTGTGCCTTTAATATACATGTATAATAGATTTGTTGTAACCTCTTTGTGCTTTTACTATAATATTTCAAGATATTTACTGCGATATTATTTTGTAAAAAAAATATTGTGATCTCCTTATTCGTTTACTGCACCTTCATAAGACAGACACCATAACACTTAGTATTATTGTACTCTTTATACCTTTTACTGCATCTTTATCGGAGATTTACTATCACGCTGAGTGCAAAGGGGTGGGTGGAGAGAGAAACATAAGTTGATTGCAAACTTTGAATGACGATATTTTCTAAACCATTTATCGTATTTACAATCCGTTTGAAATGTTTTACTAGAAAAAAAATATGATTAACAAAAAGATGTACATAATGAATATTACATCTTTTTGTTAAACTCTATAAAAACGACTACTGTATTGAAAGTTCAGATCTACTGTGCATAAGCCAATCAATTATTGTATTGTCTGAGCATGAAAAATATGAGTGGAGTGCGACATAGGGGTTAATAGAGGTGAAGGTGGTGGGTTTTTTACGACCAGCATTTGACCAAGGTGGGATGTGAGTTTTGACCTACGAAAGTTGTTAAAACATAGAATAATTTATTCTACAACTTATTCTACGCTCAGATATAGAATAGTATGTATATGCATATACATGTGTATATATAGAGAGAGACTATGACAAAGACTAGCATGTACTTGAGTATTATACCAAGTTCAAAAGCAAAACCTTGAGTATTATCCCGTTTTGTGCCAACCCGACACAAGTTACACAATGCAAAATGATGACAGAAAGAAAGAAAGAAAGAAAGAAAAATGCAACTAGGTATCCAAAGATCAAAATCTAAAATTTCAGCTTCAAAAAACCGAAGAATAGGTCAATGATAGGCAGGGCCATGCCGTGAAATTTAGAGGCCCTGTACAAAGCTCTAAGTGAGATCTAAACCAAAGTACCAAATATAGCCAAAATAATGTATGTATTGCAGAGCAAATGCGATATATCAAGAATAGTACATTTTGAACTCTTGGTTTGCATAATCTTTACTTGAATAACATCATTCTCTTAGTGTTCTTTGAAATAAAATCTTCAATAATATGCTCATAATTAATCTTTTCCAGCAATCCACTCTCAAGTGCTATCGTAACCAAACTATTAAGTCTTTCTTGTGTCATTGTAGAACGCAAGTATGACTTCAATAGCTTCAACTTAGAAAAGCTTCGCTCATTGATGCAACAAATCCACAGAATGGTCAATAAAATTCTATATGCAATAGCTGCATTGGGAAAACAATCATGCCGCTTTAGAAACTTAAGAATTTCAAGAGGACCCGTATTTTCTTTTGGAATGAAATCTTGAAGAAATCTCAACTCTGTATATATTTCATTGGCATCAATATCAGATTTTCCATCTCTTTTAAGGGCTGCTTCAAGATTGTCATAAGAAGATTTCTAAATCGATTTACAAAAGACATGGCTTCAAAAGATGAAAAGAACAAAATTAAAATTATACAAACAGTTCTAGACTTTCATACGAAGAATTTAATTAGTACAATACAATTAGAATTGAAAAAAAACGAATACCAGCCGAGAATACGAATACCATCGTCACTGCAGCTTGGTGCGTAGCCCGCATAGCGCGACGCATCGCCACTACGCAAAGAAGAATAACGCAAAGACAAAGACACTACACTACGGCAGCAGTGCAGCAGCACATTCTCTTCTCCTGCCTCCTGGCTTAGTGGCTCTGCAGATGCAAAGACGTTCTCGACTTCTCCGGCTCTGCTGTCTGCGGTGCTTGCGCCGCCGCTTCGCTCCACCCGCACCGCTGAGGCTTGCGTTACGCGCTTCGCGGCGCTTGAGTTTTGACGCTTCACGAGTCGCGCCCTTGTTCTGCCACCCGCGCCTGCCAAGTGCCAGCCGAGAGCCCGAGAATACGAAGCAAGCGGCGAACGGGCGAAGCGCCACGCAGACGCACGCGTGGACTCGACGAGCTGGATTTTTTGAGGCCCTGTACGATCGTACGGCTCGCACGTCCATGGATCCGGCCCTGATGATAGGGGAAAAAAACCAAAAAAATGACCGGGGCGGGACCAGAAATGCAAGCAGGAAGAACATACCGCCAAGATCGACTAGATGATGTCCCTGCTCAGCTCGAAACCGTCCTGCCTCTCCTCCTACAGCGCCAGCAGCACGCCCACGAAATCCTCCTCCTCCTCGGCATCGCCGTCGTTGTCTCCTCCACGCCACCCGCTCCTCCTCCCCCTTCCCTCGTGCTCCTCGACCAACTTCTCGAGCAGCTCGTCCCACCGCCTGAAGTTCCTCCACGCCCTCGCGCCACTGACGGACAGTACCGCCTCCGCCCACGCCAGCGCCGGGAAGTAGTCCTCGACGCAGAATGCACCCAGCAGCGCCCTGTTCTCCTCGATCAGCTCCCTGAACAGCTCGCTCCTCCCCTCCTCCCGGACAGTCTTCCGGACACCGCCCCGCAGATCACGTCGTTCGCGAACCGGTACAGCGCCCCGCTGACGTCCACCACGGCGGGAGAAGCGGCGGAGGAAACGTGGCTGTTCTTGATGGTTTGGACCAGGACGGCGACCTCTTGCTCCCTCGTGGCGTTGTAACGGTGGGAGCGGGCGGCGCTGAGGACATGCGCGGAGCAGAGGCGGCGGACGTGCCGCCAGTGCTCGCCGTGGGGCGCGAAGACGAGGTCCCGGAAGCCGTACGCGAGGATCTCGGCAGTGCGGAAGTAGGGGCGCGTGGCGAAGGCGTGGTCGTGCGCGCGCATGAGCGCGGCGGCGGCGGCCGGGGAGGAGGCGACCAGCGCGGGGACCTGGCCGAGGCGGAGCAGCAGGAGGTGGGGCGCGCCGTGGGCCGCGGCGAGTGCGCGCAGGGCGCGGTGCGGGAGCGCGCCCACCTGGTGCAGGTTGCCGATGAGCGGCAGGCCCCGAGGAGCAGGAGGGAGACGCCGCGCGTTCCCTCCGTCGCCGCGGACCTTGCCGAGGAAGAAGAAGCCGACGAGGAGGAAGGGGAGGTGGAGGAGCAAGGAAGACTGGAAGAGAGCTCGATGGTTAGTGCCATGGATGGTGTTGACTTTTTTCACTGAGGCTTGACTCTGAGTTTTGTGCACGCGCTAGCTCAATGGTGAAACACTGCTGACTCAGCTAAAACCAATTATTTCAGGGAAACTGAATTCCTAAGTAATTTTCTTTTTCATATCTTCACGTACATGTTTATGATTTCGATATTTATATGTTAAAGCAATTCTGAACTCGACTCGAATGTTATTGGTGACGGCAGGCAGGTAAGTCATTGCCTTCGCTTTCCATAGACTTGCTTAGATCGTAGCGTGGCCTTCGAATTGTTCGCATCTTCCTTTGGAGATTATGCACAGAGGATACTTGATTACTTTAGATAGGCATCATCCGGACTTCCGGAGGTCACGGGGGTTTGAGTGAGTCTCTCATCAGTAGCGTACAAAAATACAAGTGGTAATGCGCAACAAAACAAAATTTGCCTAAGCAATTAGAACTGTTCACGTATCTAGCACTTAGCACTATTGTAATGTTTTCTTTCAATTTTGATCATGTAATATCTATTTTTATAAAAATAACTTTCTTCTTAAACTTAGAGAATATGATAGACGGCATATATCATCTGGTATGCCAGGTAGCTCCATAGGAGACAAGTGAAGCGACAGGGGAAGCGGACGTGACACACGGCGCCGAGGCACTGCAGGCTATGGGCCCGAGTAGCCGTCGAGCTGCGCTTGGCACAGGAAGCAGGGTGGGGGCACGGCATAGTGGTCGTAATCGTGCAGGCGATTACTAGCTAGGCTTCAGCTTTTGTTTTTTTATTTTTAATTTATTTAAATCAAAAATTACTTAAAATTTATCGGTTTTTAATTTTAGCTTTTTTGTTTTTTTATCTTTTTCTTTATCTTTTCTTATTTCTTTGTATTATTCATGATGATATAATGTTGCTTTAATTTTTTATTTTTTTAACAAAAATTAAATAACTAGCACAATATAATCTCAGTTAAAAACTAAAACTCACCGCCATAAAACTTTAGTTGGAGCGGGGCCGTCGTGCACTCATTGAGGAATTGAGGGGGTGCACGTCTTAGGGGGTGATCGGAATAGCGATGGCTTTTGGTTTTTTGAAAAAAACATCATGTTGGCTGAAAAAATATCAGAATGAGTTGGTTTATTGAGTATAATTAAATGTAAAACAATATAAAAAAACCGAAAACGAAAAACGAAAAAAACTATAAGTAAATTAAAAACAAAAAATTTTATCAGTAGCATGCATCGTAGCTCTGAGCACTCTACTGATGTTTGCCGCCCGTCGCCGCGTCCACAAAAGCCGTTCTGAGCGGACCCTTAGCCTAGCTAGCAATTGCCTGCACGGCTACGGCCACTGTGCCGTGGCCCCATCTGCTCCTGTGCTCGGCCGGGCAGCTCGGCAGGCTGCTGCCAAATAGCCTCAGCTCGGCAGCTGCCGGGCCAGCCAATCTGTCGGGCCGCTCGGCTCGACTCGTGCCAAGCTACTTAGATAGTAAGTGACACGTGTGGTATAATGCATTTTTAAACTCAGATAAGGAGCCAGTTTTTACAAAAAAAAAAAGGATGTTAGGGAATCAAAATTATATATAAACAAAGTTGCAACATGTTAGAAACGTGAACAGTTCAAACAATCAATTGTTCAACATCAAGGGCGTCATCAGATGTTATAGCCGACCTTTTAACAAGAAACGAAACCAACTCTATCAAACTTACTACCAGTACCCATCAAACGCCTAGAATCTTGATGCACCTCAATTCGCAACACCTACCTGTTTATTGTGAAATTTCCCTAATTCCTCCAGAAACTTAACTGGTTATTGTGAATTTCTTGCATTCCAACCAGGTCCTATGTAGGTTTGAATTGTTCTATTTTGTTTCAATCCCAAACAGGACTTCATATGTGTGTTCGTATTAAAAGTGCTTGGAGAAAATTAGACAATGATTAATGACACAATGTTGCCTTTGAATTCTTTTGTATTCTGAATGCGTATTGTATTTGAAAGAATACAACAGTTCCAGATAATGACCTCTGTGGCTCACCGCGATTTACATTTCAAAACTTGGATTCTTGGCCATTCTGGTTGTCTTACCCAGGGACGTATAACTGATATAGCCCCCAAAATTCTGTACCAATGTCTCAAATAACAAGGGGAGCCGAGCCGTTACCGCTAAATCCTACAGTCAAAACCTATGGAGCGTATCCAAAAGAATGGAGATTCTTCCCTTCCCAAGTTTAGGAACAATGGTGGCGAGTACGCATCATGATTTGAGCACACTTGCAAATACCAGAAGGTTATCATGTTGAGCGAAATGATTCTGTGGCCCTCGGTGACCTGAGTGGAATGCCATCAGCAGCAGACCTGAGAGGAATTCCTTCAGCTGCATATCCATCCTCATCCTCATGTTTAGGAAGTCGCATTGGTAAATTCGGTGGGAGACCTGTGATGACAAGGAATAAGAATTTGCCAATAGGTCTCATTCCAAGTCAAAAGAGGAGAAAATGTAGTCATACCATCCACCATATCCTTCGTTTTGTGAAGAAGAAACGTCCCAGAAAGGATAGTAACAAAACCACACATCTCTGTGACAATTTGCGTTGGATTTTGACGATCCCAATCCTGCATGCAATTATAGTCGACATTAATAAATGGTTCCGAAGCATTGCCAATGGAATATAGTAGGGGATTGACTGATACACCATTTGACAATCCAGCTTAGCCAATAGAGAATGTGTGGCATTATTATGATTCACAAATTTATTTTCGTCCGACTGGTATTCCCATATTGTGTTCAAAGCCATTCACACTGACCCACGCATGCCCTATTTAGTCCTGTTGACAGGGCTGACTGATCCTCACACTGGAGAAGCAGAGGATTCTATGAAGCATTATAACTATAGTCATCATCATGGTTGTTACGGTGTCGCCTAGGCGTCCAGTCACCCAGAGCCCGACGCCAAGGTCTACTGCCCAACTTTTCCGAGTTAGGAGATTGACACCGAGGTCTCACACAACAGTAGCCGCCGCGCTCGCGGGCCTGAGCCCTGTCGCTCCTCCATCTGAAGCCGCCGCCGCCGGCCGGATTTGAAGCCACACTGCCTCTTCCTGAGCTACACCGATCGGATCTGGAGCCACAACCTCCTCCATCCTCTTCCCGAGCCGCACTGGTAGACTCCAGATCTGGCCGATCTGGTGACTTCTAGCATGGTGGCGAACAGAGGTGCAGAGGAGATGGGAGGCGGCGTGCTGATTTGATGGTGACGGCGCAGAGGAGCTGGTGCGGAGGAAGAGCAGAGGGAGGAGAAGCGGTGGCCGGTGGTGATGAGGTGGCGCGCCGGCGGCCGATGATGGAGAGGATTTGGGGTTTGGGGAGAGAAATGCTAGGCTCAGGTTTGCAATGGCGGGTGACTGGGTTAAATGGATTGGGGATTTTTTTTTTGGTTTTTTGTGATTTAGTCCTCGCGGTTCCTGAAAATTACGAATAGACCCCTCCCTCAATGGATTTCTTTTGATTTGGACCTCCTAAGACATGGTTATTTAGATAATTTGTGCTATTATGTCATCTAACCATCGCCATGACGGGCACCTAGTCGACTATGTGTCCAGGCACCCCGGTCTCACTGCGACTTGCCAAAGAGCCGTGACAACCTTGGTCCTCACCCCTGACAACAGAAGCTTACTAATTTCATAAATTCGGTCCAAAGGAATAGGTCCCTCAACCCATACTATAGTAGAATTTGGATATCGATCAGCGAGACAAAAAAACACAATAAACAGCAACGCCAGATGCAGCAAGGCGAAAGAGAATGCAAATTTGAGTGATCATTGGAAAGATGGTTGCAAAGTTTAATGGAGCAAGATCAAACTTTGAATGTTTTCTTTCACACAAAGATTGCTAAGTTGTATGTAGTGTTAGTTTTTTCATTCATAATCCTGTGCATTTCTTATTAGCTTGTTAGTTTCCGTTACTTTTGATCCTGTGCATGGTTGCTTACTGGCCGTGCACAAAGTTTGTCCGAGTCACATGACACAAGCAGTTCATGCCACGCATGTAGTATGGCCTCAACGGCCAAGTCCCAGTTTACTTCTATAAATAGCAAAGAGAAAAGAACCGAAAAGCTGCAGTGTTTTGAGCAGCACAAAAATCCTTGAGTGCGTGTTCGTGTTGTGTGTGTCCAAGTGAAAGTGTGAGAAGTTTGAGGCAGGCATTACTTACAATTGGTATCAGAGCCTGGTTGGCTTGATCTACGATGCCGCGCTCAAGGTCCGCGTTGTCCTGGCGCACCTAGTCATCGTAGCCACATCCCAGAGGCCGTCCCGACGGGAGCAGCGGTGCTCTGGTTGTTCAGCGGGTTGTGAAGGTGGTCAGGGGGTCAACGGCTTATCCAATGCTGACACAGACCAACTACGGCGGCTGGTCCCTCATGATGAAGGTGACGGTGCAGGCGTGCGGTCTCTAGGACACTATCAAGACCGGTGGTGCTAGACTATAGGAGGACAGGATGGCGCTGGAAGCCATCCTGCGCACCGTTCCGTCGGAGATGATCTCCACACTTGTCGTCAAGGCGAGCGCCAAGGAGGCTTGGGACACTATCAAGACCATGCGTGTCGGCATCGATCGAGTGTGCAAGGCCAAGGCGCAGCAGCTTCGGAAGGAGTATGAAGGCATCGGCTTCCCCGACGTCGAGACCATAAATGACTTCGCGATGCGGCTCACCAGCCTCGTCAACCAACTAAGCATCCTCGGCGATCCGAAGCCGTCTCAGAAGGTTGCCGAGAAGTTCCTACGTGTGGTGCCCTCTATGTACTCCCAGATCTCTCTCACTACTGAGACCCTGCTCGACCTCTTAACACTCTCAGTGGAAGAGGTGACCGGGAGGCTCAAGACAGTCGAGGATCGATTTCCCGCAGCGGGCACAAAGAGCGTTGATGGGAAACTTCTACTTTCGGAGGAGTGGATTGCGCGGATGAAGAAGCGGCAAGCGGGAGGATCCTCCATGCCTCGGGACGTGGAATCGGCGTCGCTGGCCGCCACGAAGGAAGTCAGACAGCGGTAGAGCGAGTGATGGCAAGAATGAATCGTGATCCGGTGGGGGCGTGATGCCTTCCAGGATAAATGCTGGAACTGTGGGAAAGTGGGCCATTGGGCCAAAGACTGCCGCAGTAGGCCAAAGCGAGCCGAACAAGTCCACCTCACGTACGGAGATAATGAAGAACCCACGCTCTTGATGGCTAGGGTTAACACCATTTCCGATTCCCCACCACCGCCAAATTCCAAGCCTCCCCGCCGGTGTCAAAGTGATAATCTTTGCATAGCCAGATCGGGCGTCACCTTCGATTCCCCACTGCCGGCGAAGTCCAAGCCACTCTGGCTAGTCGAGGAAATGGTCTTCGCACAGCTGGATCGGGTGGAGGAGCATGATGCTAGCGTGTGGTACCTCAACACCGACGCCACGAACCACATGACAGGTCTCATGCCTCCTCTGAGCTCAACTCCAGCATCCTCAGCACCATCAAGTTTGGGGACGGATCCATCGTCGACATCGAAGGGCGTGGAACGATCCTATTTGCGTGCAAGACCGGCAAGCATCGCGCCCTCACAGGAGTGTACTACATTCCACGGCTCACCTCCGACATCATAAACATCGGGCAGATCGATGAGAGTGGGTGCTAGGTGCTAATCGACGACGGCGTTCTGAAGATCCGAGACTAGGAGCAGCGGTTGCTAGCTCGAGTGAAGTGCTCCCCCAACCGGCTGTACACGCTCAAGCTCGACGTCATGCAGCCAGTGTGACTCTCGGTGAGGAGCTCCAAGGATGCATGACACTGGCATGCCAAGTATGACCACCTAAATTTCTAGGCCATGCGCAAGCTCGCCCAGCATGCCATGGTGCGAGGGCTGCCGTGAATCAAACAAGTGGAGCATATTTGCGACGCCTGCCTCGTCGGGAAATAGAGGTGGACACCATTTCCGGAATAGGGGAAGCATCGAGCAGAGCACATCCTCAATCTCGTCTACGGCGACCATTGTGGTCCAATCTCGCCAACGACGCCGAGCGACAGCCGCTACTTCCTACACTTGTGGATGACAAGAGTAGATACATGTGGCTAGCTCTCTTGGCAAGGACCAAGCCCCTCCGACCATCATGCATTTCCAGACCTCGGTGGAGGTGGAAACAGGGCGCAAGCTCAAGGTCCTCCACACCGACCGTGGAGAGTTCACCTCGGTGGAGTTTGGCGAGTACTGCGCCAAGCGCGGTGTGCAATGGTAGCTCATGTCTCCCTACTCCCCCACAATAGAACAGAGTCGTCGAGCGCCGCAATCAAACCGTCGTTGCCATGGCCCGGAGCATGCTGAAGGCAAAGGGCCTACCTAGGTTCTTGTGGGGCGAAGCCGTTTCCACCGCCGTTTTCATCCTCAACTGGGCACCAACGCGAAGTGTCGATAGGATGACACCATACGAGGCCTGGCATAGCGAGCGGCCGTGCACTTCCGCACGTTTGGCTGCACCGCACACGTCAGGAACGTGAAGCCACACCTGAAGAAGCTGGACGACCGGAGCACGCCCATGATCTTTGTTGGGTACAAGCCCGACTCCGAGGCATATCAGGCGTTTGACCCTGTCAGCAAACATGTGCACATGACGCAGGACGTTGTCTTCGACGAGTCGGCACAATGGGATTGGAAAGCCCATGATGAGCAAGGTATGGTGAACTGCGATGAGCCATTTATTGTCGAGTACCCTGCCATGCTTATACCAGGGACGACGAATACCGTGGACTCAGTCAGTGTCCAAGGAGGCCTCACACCATGCTCCATGTCGCTCGCTGGCACACGCACGGGACATGCATTGATGCTAGGCGAGTGCGCAGTGACGTCGTGCTGGTGCGCAGCGACACCAGCTACGCTGGACGGGTGCGTGGTGACGCCCGAGGCCTCAAGCGCAGTGGAGTTCGCCTCCCCCTCCAACCCAGCAGCAACACTCGACGCCGAACATGACGACGCCCCACTTCGGTTCCGCACCATCGACAACTTGATCAGGCCAGCTCCAACTCCCAGGTATGCACTACGCGATTTCGACTCCAACAGTGAACTGCTCTTCACCACGGCCGACGAGCCAGCTTCTTTCAGCGAGGCACAGCATCATCAATGTTGGTGTAAGGCGATGCTTGAGATGAAGTCAATCGAGGACAATGACACCTGGGAGCTTGTCAACCCTTTATCGCCACCACCCATTGAACTCTCGCTGGTCTTCAGGTGAAGCGCGACGAACATGGCGTCATTATCAGGCACAAGGCGTGGTTGGTCGCGAAGGGCTATGTACAGCGCCCGGGGATCAACTTAGAGGAGGTATTCACCCCCGTAGCGCGCATGGAGTCCGTGCATCTACTATTGGCCGTGGCGGCGCACAAAGGTTGGCAGGTCCATCACATGGACATGAAGTCCTCATTTCTCAATGGCAAGCTGACGGAGGAAGTGTATCTGGCTCAACCACCGGGCTTAATCTGTAACGGGGAGGAACACAAGGTACTCAAGTAGAGGAAGGCTTTGTACGGGCTACGCCAAGCACCAAGGGTGTGGAACTCCAAGCTAGATGAAAGTATCAAGCTTGGCTTCTAGCGGAGCGCCTCGGAGCATGCTGTGTACGGACGTGGAAATGGAGATTCACGCCTCCTTGTTGGCGTGTACGTGGATGATCTGGTCATCACTGGGTCAAATGAGCTTGAGATTCGCAGGTTCAAGGAGGAGATGCACAACCGGTTCAAAATGAGTGATCTCGGATTCCTAAGCTACTATCTCAGAATCGAGCTTCTTCAGGGCGCGGACAGCATCACCATCAACCAAACGGCCTACATGCACAAGATCTTGGAAAGTAGCGGCATGGCCGACTATAATCCATGTCAAGTGCCCATGGAGGCGCGCCTGAAGCTGAGCAAGCAAAGTAAAAGCCCGCCCGTGGACACAACCAAGTACCGGAGCATCGTCGGTAGTCTTTGATGTAGTTCGGCTACATCGACAGCGATATGGCTGGCGACATCGATGATCGTAAGAGTACCATGGGTGTGCTCTTCTTCCTCAGCCAAAGCCCAGTCAGCTGGCAGTCACAAGAGCAGAAAGTCATGGCCCTCTCTTCCTGTGAAGCTGAGTACATCGCCACCTCCACCGTGGTGTGCCAGGGCATTTGGCTCACACGGCTGCTAAGCGACTTTTGCGGTGGCGAGCCCGAAGCTGCTATGCTCAAGGTGGACTACAAGTCAACCATCTCTCTTTGCAAGAATCCGGTGTTCCATGATCGGAGCAAGCACATTGATACGCAGTATCATTTCTTCTGGGAATGCATAGAGGGAGGCAAGATCGACATTGAATTTGTCAACTCCGAAGAGTAGCTCGCAGACATTCTCACGAAGCTGCTTGGCCGAGTCAAGTTCCAGGAGTTCCGTGCGAAGATTGGCATCGTCAAGGTTAAGTAAGATGCAACAGGATTAGGGGGAGTTTGTTAGTTTTCTCATTCATAATCCTGTGCATTTCTTATCAGCTTGTTAGTTTCCGTTACTTTTGGTCCTGTGCATGGTTGCTTACTGGTCGTGCGCAAAGTTTGTCCAAGTCACATGGCATGAACTGGACATGCGGGATGGCGCACGACGCAAGAAGTTCATGCCACACGCCCACACAGACACAGGTAGGATGGCCTCAACGGCCAAGCCCCAGTTTACTTCTATAAATAGCAAAGAGAAAAGAACTGAAAAGCTGAGCTTTTTGAGCAGCACAAAAATCCTTCAGTGCATATTCGTGTTGTGTGTGTCCAAGTGAAAGCGTGAGAAGTTTGAGGCAGGCATTACTTACATGTAGAACATTTTTACAAATACAAAGGCTAAGTCGAGATTAATGTAATATGCCAAATTGTACCCATCAATGCACTATGCAAAAAAGATTGACTGCTATGGATTCCATTAGCTGAATCATTCAAAGTAAATATTGATATCAAGTATACTTCCTGTATATTATCAGAATAAACAAGATCGGTGAATTAATTTAGTATGTCAACATCACTGTTTAAGACAGAAGACAATGCAGTGTTTGCTGTACAATTATGTAAACAAATAAATTGCTCAAAAGCTGTTACCTTGAACATTATTACACTAGCCAAAATGGTTAAGGATGTAAACATCGTATAATATATGGGTGAAACAACTGCAGTATTGAACGTGTCAAGGGCCTGCAAAAGTAAACTCTGTCAAGTTGAAAGCAATGTAGAAGAGAAGACAGATGTCTAAGATATCTACATAGCAAACATTTGTATTCAGTCTATGCCACGTATGAAAATGATTCTCTTATAATCCTCATGACTATCCATGAACATAAACATTGATCATACCTTGTTCAGATAGTTCATCTGTGTTACTATGCATGCAATCACAACAAGTGTGAACACCCATGTCTGTGGATAGACTAGCTGGTTCATCCCTGAAAATGTCAGCTTCAAGGCTATTCCAAGAGCTTTGACACTCATGACCTGCCAAACCAAGCAGATTACAGAAGGAAAACTTTTATATCATAACTACTTAAGAAGGGTTTTGTCTTAACAACTACTTAAGAAAGCTTAGGTGAATACACACAAAAGAACTATTCATAATTGAAATGCATACCGATAAAGACCCCACAAGAGAACAGACACCAATATACACCATAATATGTGTCTGACCATATTGTGGGACAAAACGGATTATGAGCACAAAAGCTGCTGCAAGCACGATGGCTGCATAAATTAGAAATGCTGCAACATAAAAGTTTAAACATTAGTACTTGATAAAAAGTAATATGTCTACATTAAGTAACTAAATGATTTACATTACTATGCCAAGCGTAGGGAACACATAACGAAAACAGAATACCTGGTTCAGTAGCAAGATCCCATACTTCTGCCACGGACTCAATTTCACGCTCCGGAGGGGCATGGAGCACAATGGTTGTCGAACCCACAACACAAAGAATACACCCAAGTACACCAAATATGTGTAGCTTCTCCCGCAAAATTATATGTGCAAGAACCGCACTGCAAGAGAGACGTGCTAAAACTATCAGATTTACTGAAATACAAGCAGTACAAGATTTCAGTGTACCAGTTGGAGACCATAATAATTCTAGTTCTTACCTAATAATTATGCTAAGTGCACCAAGTGGAGTGACCAAGATAGCAGGAGCAAAAGCGTAAGCTGCAAAGTTAGCGATTTCCCCAACAATCACTAAATGACAACACAATACAACATTAGTGCCACGTTATACTTGTACAGTAACGGAAGAAAATAACTGTCAAAACATCTATCCATTATATCACGGAAAACACCTACTTGCTATCATTCCTGCCCACCACAGAGGCTCGAGCAAGTAAGAGTAGCCACCAACACCTGTAGCAAATCAACAAAGCAAGCATAATGTATCATACAATAAAAGCTTATGACAGGTAATTTATAGCTACTAAGAAAAAAAAAGAAAAATATGCTAGAAATTATTAAAAAATCAATAACATCTGACCTTTAATTTGATGGACCCTAATTATAAAGGCTTAGATTTGATATTTCGCTTAGAGATATATTACTTAGAAGAAATTTGGAAAAAAATAAGAAGAGATATTAGCTCTATGTTTTATTCAAAAGTGGAGTTTGTAAACTTGCTAGGTCGACAACCCTCCGATCCTCTCTTTCACGTGTGGAAAATCAAATATACCAAATTTAAATTTCGTTCAAAAAATAGGAATTTAAATTTAGCAGCTACTATTCAAACTCCATACCTTATACAATACCACATTACCCACGCAACCGCATGGGCCAATTAGCTAGTTATTGAAAAAAGTTGAAACCCATTTGGCAAGAGAAGCAAAATTCTCTATGCGCCAGTTGCACAATTCACCAACAGATAAATGCAAGGCCAATTGCACATAGCGGACGATCATCAAGAGTAGGTTAAAAGTTTTAAAGGGTTACAGGCCAACAAAAGGAAATCACTGCATATCCTTTCCGGTTGCAACAAATTCCATGAGTAAGTGAGCATTCTTCTCCCTTCTACAGTCAGTGATTGTCATATTTCACAGCCTTCTATATTTGCATAGGCGTGTTCAAATTGCTCAATATGTCATAGAAAACGCGGGAGCAAGAACTGAAGAATTGCAATGAAGAAGCATTAACCAACAAGACTACAAGAGGAGGGGCAAACAGGAGCAGCGCGCCATCACCACCGCGCCATCAATTATGCTAATAGTGATCTTCCTGGAACAACATCAAGTGAACTAGTGATCCTACAAGAACGAGTTTCATCAGACCAGCTCCAGGAACGTCCCAATCCATGCTTAGCGACCAGCCCGATCTCCAAAGTGCTTACTGCTCCCAAGTCCCAGCTCCACCACCTATCCAGGCCCAACGACACCGCAGGCGAGATCCAAATCTGGCGCGGCTCAGATCTAAGCTACAGACCCGCACGCCAGCAAAGGCAGCAGCAGCACAAGAAGGCATCTTGCTGTTCGCCGGTCAGCGAGATGAGACGGAGGTGAGCAGAGCAGAGGCAGAGCTGCTAACTGAGACCCACCTGCGCGGACGCCGGAGGCGCCGGCCTTCTTGAGCCCCTTCTTCTTGACGATGAAGCTGGCGCCGATGAAGAGGCTGGAGGAGAGCGCCAGCAGCAGACCCTTGATGTTGTCCGCCGACATCCCCGTGTACGACACCACCCAACTCCCCAGCCGCGCCCCGCCCGCTCCACCCATGCCGAGAATCCGCCACCGCCGCCGGCGCCCCAACCTCCTACCTAGTTCCTCTCCCTCCGCCTACCCCTGCGGCGGCCGCGCATGCGGCGAGATCTGGAGGCCGCTCGGTTGGGCGGTCTCCCTGTTAGTTTGCTCTATTGGTGGCTTCGCTTTTCGCCCTGTACAGCTGCTACTCTTTTTGGGCTATGGGGGAGAAGCTATCGAATGGAGCGGCAGAGGCAAAGCTAAAAGACGACGGCGACGACGTCGTCGACAAGGAAGCGGGGGAGGCCTGGTCAGCCCAGGAGGCGCGCGTGGGTGTTCTTGGCACGCGCCGCGGATGGCTCGTGCCGTGCGAGCGGAGCGAGTTTCCCGTTTTTCTCCGCTGCGGTGGGGCGGAGTGGTTGCTCGCGTTTCTTAACGAGGATTACATATATTGTTTGACGAAGCCCCTGTTCAAGGCTTTTTTTAATAGTGTTTACCTTTCAAAATAGAGTATCTTTTTAACATGATATCTATAAATTAACTATAATATATACTATAGCGACTTTATTTATATCAGCTAAAATCATACGTGAATATCTCTCTACAAATTTCTTTACAAGTTATTACTATTTATAAACCAAACATAAAAGGCATATTCTTTTCAGCTTCTCAAAACGGCCTTTGACTTTTGCTACAGTACCTAATTTTTAAATGGAGTATTTTTTTTAAGATAGAGTCTGCAAGTTAATTATAGTATATGTTAAAAGCCCAACATCTGTACCATCCAAAATAGCAAGCGGGTATCTCTTTCTCCGTAATCTCAGTCGCAAACAGCTAAAAATCAAAAATTTCAGCCAAAAGCCATATCCTGCAGTAAAAAAGAACAGGCCCAAAAACCTGTATGTGCAGGCCTTTGGGGGCGTTTGGAATAGCGATAGCTTTTGGTTTCTGACTGAAATTTCACTGTAACTGACTTATTTTTTACTATAGATGAGTTAGCTTCTTGGGCATAATTAAATTTAAAAAAATATAAAAATAAAAGCGGTATGCTAATCTATCACGGACAATGCAAATATAAGAAAATAAGTAGTAGAGAGTGCACTAATGGCTCTAATGGATTTAATGAGGTCAAAAGTTATGAGTTTGGTATTGGTGAGGGGGATATTTATAACCCTCAACCATAAATTCGATTGTTGGGATAAAATTCCTAAAAAAAATTCAGCAGGTGCAGTATTATCATCATGTATCGGTAGTACTACCGCGCCTTGAGTTTAACGGTTATATGCAGCTCATTTAATACTTCTGAACTAGCCGTTACGAACTAGTGTGGTACTGCCGCACTCATATGGGTCGGTACTACTGTGTGGGCGAAAGTACCACTTGGCTTACAGTACTACCGTTTTTCAGGGAAGGAAAATTTCCAAACAAACATGCTCTTTTGAAAAACAATATCACCATGTAAAAATCAGTCCTACCGAAATGTGGTACTACCACACATCAGATGCGGTCTAGCTTGCGGTCATAACGTTTTTGACTGAATTTTTCAAGTGCAATTTGAAATGTATGCATGACTCTTAATTGATCAAGGTGGCACAAAAATAAATCTTTAAGCTAACAACTATGTTCCCTCTTTATAGTACGATATATAGCCTATGAATTCGGTCCTTCCACCAATCCCCGAGACCAGTAAAAACTATAAAATAATCCTTAGAGTACATAATACTTTTGTTTTGAGCTACACCTATTTTTTATCGTCTTTACATGCTATTTCCATGTTGCCATCCATAATTCTGGACTAAACCTTTAAAACATCTTATCACATACATTAGTCTCTTAATACATTATTATCATTAATTACTGAAACCATTTTTAGGGACCTAAATATTTTCAGTTGAGCTGATCTGGCTACAGTTAGCCTGTCAGGCTAGTGTTGGCCCATTTAACCTATTTGGCATGAAATTTTGAAAAAAAAATTAAGAAAAATCCTAGAAAATATATAAAATTTAAAAACTATAAAATAAATCATATAAATATTTAAAATAAACTATTCGTGTCGAGTTGGACTGATCCACTGGACTAAGGTCTCGACCTAAACACAGCACAGGTTATTGGGTTGAACTAGCATGACCCGTGTAGGGGGTGCGTCATGCCATGTCTAGACCGGACCAATAATATCGTGCTTTAGGTCGGATCGGATAACACAACCCATTTAGCCACCTCTAGTTCCGTGTGATCAGAAGCACGTGAATATAAAGATTAGCTTGCATTGCTTCGACATTCGCGTGTCTGCTTGGTGCGCGATGCAGCCTTTTGACGTTCTACTGGAATCCAAACTCCAACGACCAACGGGATCGCTAACCTTTTGATACCGTGTCATTGTCTATTCTGGATATATTTCACGTGGTATTTGCAAACACACTGCATTGGATGCCATCGTCTTCTGAAAACAGACGTGCATGGCTTCTTGGGATTTCAGGTCCAATCTGGCGCCAACTAATAGTGTACACACAACTGGTCACGAGAGAAGGAACCGAGAAAAGCTAAAGATGATTTGCACGTTTCATTGGATACAATCACATACAGATGCGCAGTTATTTGTCGTATGTTTGCTGGGATCTGAAATTCTGGAGAGGCCGTGATTTGATTGTTGATGACAAGCAAGAGACTTAATTGGAACAAATTTGAAGAGAAAAACAGCCAATTAATCGAGTTTGGAATAAGAGTTATACGAAAAACTGACAGAACAAGGAGCTTAGGGTGAAAATAGCACTACTACTTCTGTGCTTTTCAGCAGACAATATCATAGCAGGCCAGAACATCTGCATTCAGCACAACTTTTTTTAGTGAACAACAGGGCGTGAATACAAATTTACAATGCACATATCAAATTCTACATAAATAAGAAGCTAATCTGCAAAAGCACTAACTTAACTAATATGTACACATGCTGAAAATGGCTACAAAATTGCCTGCCCTCCTTTGAGGGGCTCAAACTAGTCTCGGTCCTAGGCTCCGAGCAGATCATCTGGTATAAGCAGCTGTATCTAGTAAGCAAGTTCTACCTGAGACACTCGCTCAGAATCATCTCAAAGCATTGGTAAATTTTACTTCGCGCCACATTCGTGCAAGAATCTGTTCACCTTTCCATTCTTGCTGATTAAGTGAACAGTCCCCAGAAGCACCATGGTATTATATGATTGGCATATTGAAGGCAGCATTTCTGATCATTACCATCGACTCCAGAGATCGTCTGTTCTTCTCAACGTACAAAAGCAAATGGAAGACTTTGGATATCAAGCTCCACCACTGTCAATTGAAATCCTTACATTTTCATAACCTTTCAGTGTCTCTTGAGTAAAAGATTCCAGAGCTTCAAATATTGGAGCCAGACCTGCTTTCAGATAACTTGCACTTGACTCTTGGATTTGTTTCACGGTTTCCTCATGCCTAGCTCTTTGTTCATCCAATTTCTTATGCAATGCATCCAAAGCTACGATGCGATTCTCAACTGTCCTGTTATTGTCGGCGATGGGCAATGCTGTCTTATCAGCTTCAGAATGCCCAGGCAAGCCATGTTCCTTTTGGAGATATTTGAGCCTCTTTGCAAAATCTCTAGATAAATAGTCTGCTTTCAGTTTCTGCTGCTGCTCTTCGTCTTGCTGCTCCCATAACATGTGCACATTAACAGCGAAGGCCTCCATTGCATGATTTGCATCTATGACAGTACCTTCTGGTATCCTTTTCATTGTTTGACACCGATCATTAGCTGTGATGAACACAGCAGGAGCTCCAAGTCTACCAGTAGAGAATGGTGCAAAGCCGTCTGGCGTTTCCTCCTTTTCCTGAGGCAGCCATTTGACTAACCAGCCATTGAGGGTTTCAATATAAGCCTCTTGGGACAGGATCCAATTTCTGAAACAGGAACACTAGTTCAAAAGTTCCATTTCTAGTTCCAATGTAACCTTGGAGGAGTCTTACAGGTCCATTTTTAGATATGAGAATATGAGATTTAGTTTCGAGTATAGCATGGAATTGCTTCTGATGGCACTCAAGATGAATTTCCACATTCTAACAAGCCTGCACCAGAATGACAATGTTTTACAGTCTGTCAGCTGAGAAATCAGTTTTGCAATAAAGTACTAGAAGAAGCAGAGATTCTTCACAAGAAATAAAGGAAAAAAAACTGCCAAGGCAATACCTATCTGCCATGAAAACAGACACTTCATTTAAGCAAGCAACAACAAAGAAGGGCACATGAGAGACCATATTTGTTTGCATGCCAAATGCCCTTTCCGAGAGAATGCTGGACCTCCTAAACTTAGGATGTCCTGATATTAGCTAATTTTAGTAGTGTTGTAACACCTCGGCTTATGATGGTACATGTGTGTATGTATATAAGGATGTGGATTAGTCCTACATTACTAGCTTAACATGAGAAGTACTAACATATAAACACATTGGCACCATTGGTAATAACCTCCGGTTAACCGTTTTACACGAAGCAAGAACGAAAGCGGAAGCAGGTTGTTACGTATGTGTGACTTATCCATAATGGGGTTAAGTCTAAGCCGATTTAGATCCTAGGGCATTACAAATGGTATCAGAGTCGACCATCGCGGTTACACGGGCGCGTACGGGTCAGGGACGTGAGTATATGACGCATGACGCGTGTGGGCCTAGAGTGGACACACGACATGGTACATGTACCAGCACTAGACGCACGGACATGTGTCAAGAGGGGGAGATCCTGGTCATTTGTCCTAGTGTGGGTATGTTGGACCAATGAGGACGTCGGGTTCTTTAAGGGAAGGTGTATGTAACACCTTGGCTCATGATAGTCTATATGTATGTGCACATAAGGATATTGATTAGTCCCACATTACTAGTTTAATATGAGAAACACTAACATATAAACCTATTGGCACCATTGGTAATAATCTCCAGTTAACCGTTTTACGCGAAATGAGAACGAAAACACAAACAGGTTGTTACGTGTGCGTAGTTTATCTATAATGGAGTTAGACCTAAGTTGGTTTAGATCCTAGGACGTTACAAGTGTGATAGCAATTATATCAAAATAAGAAATGCTACTGTAAACACTATACTAAAACTAGCTAATATCTGGAAATGTTGCAATGGATCAGACGGCAGTATTTTTCTATACTATTGCAACATTCAGTAGTGATATTGCAATATAAAACATGCATACTAATGCATACTTTTAGTAATTATTTGTCAAAGCATTCCATCTTTTCCTGTTCATATCTTTTTTTACAATGAAATATTTCAATTGAATAGCAGCATTTTTTATGAAATAACCTTAAATTAGCTAATTCTAGCATTGGTAATTCGAAAGAAATATATGAAACGTGTTCTACATAAGAACACGCTGCTTTGGCCAACAAGAAACCCATAAGTACTTCACAGAGCAAATCAAAACTCTCTGGAATTTTTAAAATGGTTAAAAAAAAAGGAGAACAGGTGCAATGAACTTGAGAGGCATAGTGATCGTTTGAAGGTTTAACTCTTCAAGATCCACTCAGGTTGATAAAAGTGTAGGACAGTAGGACAACACATCTCATACCTTTGACTAAGCTTAGGTCATGTTCTTTTCAGCTTTTGGTTTTTAGCTTTTGGTTTCTGTTACAGTACCTAACTTTCAAATAGAGTATTTTTTTAAGACAGGGTCTACAAGTTAATTGTAGTACATATTAAAAGACTAATATCTGTACCATCAAAAATCGCAAGCGAGTATCTCTTTCCGCAATCTCTGTTGCAAACAGTCAAAAAACCATCAGTCGCAATTAAAAACCATCAACCGTAGCAAAAAAAAACAGACCCTTAATGAGCTGTGAATGTAGCTCGTCATCTCGTAGCATGTGGATCCTCCTAGAAATAACTCAAGCTGATCTAATGGCAATGTTGATTTTGGTGAGCAATGTCCTAATTGAGGCCCGTGTGGAATCAATTTTGTATGGCTCTGCACCACTATCATCCAACTCTTTCAGACGCTTCAATTCTTTGTCATATGTAATCCTCAATCTTTCTTCCTCCTAACATAATTGAAGAAAAATGTTAATGAAACGTTCACGAAAAATGGGGCAAACCAAAGGTAATGTCACTGTAGTTCAGCAGAAAATAGTATTAATACCACACTGAGACCCTTTTTTAAACAGATCAAGTCGACCGAGGCATTTTGGAGCATACAATTTTGACAGATGGAAACATTACGTCAAGTTTGACAGCATTATCATGGACCAGGGAGGGAGGTGGCGGTGGCACAGGGGGCGGGGGACCGGGGAGGAAGGTGGCGGCGCGGGGTGGGGGTGACCGGTGGGTGGAGAGCAGACAGATCAGCGGCGGCGGCACAGGGGGCAGGGACCAGGGAGGAAGGCAGCGGCGGCACAAGGGGTGGGGGACCGGGGAGGGAGGCGGCGGCGCAGGGTGGGGGTGACCGGCGAGCGGAGAATGTGAGAGTGGAGACCGAGCTGAGAGTGGACTTTGGTCTCTAGAGACCGGATGCGAGCGATTGGAGACCGGATGCGAGTGTACTCTGGAGTCCAGCTCGATCGGGCTCACGAGTGGCTCGGGAGCGGCTCGTTAGTGAGCCGAGCTGCAACATGAGCTTGACTCGCTGAGGGAAGTTCTGAGCTCGAGCTGAGCTAAGCCGAGCCCATAACGAGCCTGGGTAGCTCGCGAGCCTCAAGCTTTTTGCCCAGCCCTAATCATGATTGTGTTTCTAGATATTTTGGGAGCGTATGAATATAAAAATTCAGATTGTAGAATTAAGGCAGAACTTATTATAAAGTAGCATACCATAATTTCCTTATGAAGCCTTTTCTCCCACATGTACAGCCTATCCATTACAAAAGAAAGGGTATTGAACTCAATATCGCTAGCACTATCGATTGTTTTACTCGAATTCTGATTTCTTTTGGATGCATTTATTGCTGATTGTTCCAAGTTCTTCGCTGGCGGCTCAGATACGGAAGAAAATAGCAAGGCGAAGGTCCGCATCATCCGTGAATGTATCACTGCATCAAGTGTAAGGACCAAATTATTTAACTACAAAATTATCTCTGAGGAAAAAGAGCAAGGAAGGTGGGGAGAATTTCTGTCCACATAGCAACATGATCAGAAGAAACCACACACATACTATCTCTTCAATACGAACCTTAGAAATGATTTGTTAGTGCTAACTTATTAACTAAGTTGACTTGAGCTTGCGTCGGAGTCTAATGCGGTTAGTAATTCACAGTACTCTTTTGTAGGTGAAAATTCACAGTATTCTTGCAGTGGAACAGCAACTGAACATGTCCACAGCAATCAAATGATAGAGAAGCATACTCACATCTTAAGATTCTACTCCATGACCTATACCGCATGCTCCCTACCTCAAGGATCCTGGCGACATCCTCTCCGCAGGCAGCCACCGAGTTGAACTGCTCCTTTATCTCCTCCACAACCTCTTGCAACATCTCTTGTCCCAAAGTTCTTCAGCGGCACATCCTCACCGACTACCGTGGAGGAGTGCTCCTTTGTGCTAACCCTCTTCACTTTCCCTGGATCATCACCCACCGACACTGCCCCTCCTGTTCCCGTGTTGGCATTGCCACATTCACAGCTACACGCACTCTCCTCCGGTCCTCCCCCGACCCGAGAACCGAAGCACTATCCACGCTCTCAATCTTGCACTCTTCATGCTCCATCGACGCCTTCACCTTGGCACTAATATCCACATTGTCAATCCGGTTCGACGCAGTGCTCTCTGTTAGTTCTAATCTTGTTGCGTGTGTGGCCAGAAGTTTAGCTGGCACGGATGGAGTCTTTTAGGAAATACGTCTCGTATACGTATCAGTCTTGTATTCCTACTCTCTCTCCGAATCGGTGATGTTTGCCGAATCTAGTACGTGCTTGTGTACTATAAAAGCCTTGCAAGGCTGCATTGTCTTGAATCGAATAAGGCAGTGTTTTTTTGATCAATAAACAGGGCAGCGCCCAATAGAACAAAGGTTGCGCCACATCTAGTTTTTTTCTCGTGTGTTTTCTTGGTGTTCCTCAAGTTCATCTCGCTAGCTGCGTTTTGCTGGAGACTGCACGTCACGATCCAAGCCAAGCTCCAACAATTGGTATCAGAGCAAGGTTCGTGTACACCTTCATCTATATCGTCTTCGAGCTCGTCGAAAAATGTCACCACCGATGGGGGCGTTCTGAAGATCGACGATGGGAGCGTGCCGAAGGCGTCGCCGCGTGAGGGCAGCATTTCCCTCCCGTATCCCATGCTCACGAGGAGCAACTACACGACGTGGGCTATGAAGATGAAGGTGTTCATGTGCGTTCAGGGCGTGTGGAACGCAGTCGTGGATGAAGAGGTGAATGAACGGCAAGATCAAATGGCAACGTTAGAAATGATTTCTTAGTGCTAACTTATTAACTAAGTTGACTTGAGCTTGCATCGAAGTCTGATGCGGTTAGTAATTCACAGTACTCTTTTTTAGGTGAAAATTCATAGTATTCTTGCAGTAGAACAGCAACTGAACATATCCACATCAATCAAATGATAGAGAAGCATACTCACATCTTAATATTCTACTCCGTGACCTATACCGCATGCTCCCCACCTCAAGGATCCTGGCGACATCCTCTCCGCAGGCAGCCACCGAGTTGAACTGCTCCTTTATCTCCTCCACAACCTCTGAAACATCTCTTGTCCCAAAGTTCTTCAGCAGCACATCCTCACCGACTACCATGGATGAGTGCTCCTCTGTGCTAACCCTCTTCACTTTCCCTGGATCATCACCCACCGACACCGCCCCTCCTGCTGGCATTGCCACATTGCCACATTACACACACACTCTCCTCCCCCGACCCGAGAACCGAAGCACTATCCACGCTCTCAATCTTGCACTCCTTATGCTCCATCTGTTGGCCAAACTCTTACCAACGCCTAAGTACTCACTGTTACCGAATGGAAAACAGGAACACAACGCAAGAACATGACAAACAACACAAGATTTGGCGTTGCAGAACTTGACAACTTTTCAGGTTTATTTCCTCCCTTTATATAGCAATTAAACAAGAGAAACTGACCCACTAAGTACCTACTAATTACCAAGAAAAAACTGCAAACACTAAAACACAAAAACTGCAAACTGCAAGCACTAACTCTCACTAGAAACTGCAAGCAATAACTCAGCAAAAGAAAACTGACTTACACAAGACTTATTCAACAATTCACTCTCTAAGACTTGTGCACTCTACTGAACTTCGATTATTTCGATTGTTTCCCGCAGCTCCTTGAATTTTTCCTCAGTTCCAATTGTCTTTCGCCGATGACGCAACTTGACGGCGACGGAGACTCTCATCAAAGCTTGCACACATGAGAACTTGGACACAACTACAAGGACTCACACACACATTACATCATGCACTGACACATCTATGTGCATGATACGACTATTCGCACGTATGTAACACACCTCCTACGTGCCAAATAAATCAAAAATGCAATCGTGCACTAATACTCGTACACGAACTCAACTAAATTGCACAAAATAATGAAGACTTTTTGTTGGATTTTAAAGCAATGCTGGCTCGTCTTCTGCACCCACTGGAGCAAAAAGAGCCACCTCCTTCTTCGGCTCGCGGCATTCCCTTGCAAAATGCCCGTAATCCTGGTAGTTGTAGCAACGTACTTTTGCCTTGTCAAAGGTGCCCTTCTTCTTCTTACTCTTCATGCATTCCTTCCACTGCTCCTCTATGAGCAGCAAGCGGCCACCTAATTCAGTTTTATTGTTATCAATTTTATACCTCTCTTCCACGGATTTGAGACGACTGGTGAGCTCTTCAATGGACAATGTCTTTAAATCGATCAGTTGTTCGATAGAGATAGCCACCTGGGTGTACTTGGAGGGAACCACACGAAGAAACTTCTTGACCATCGTCTCCTCTTCCATTATGCCACCCAAGGTACGAATGTTGTTGATGAGGCCCGTCAGTCGCATGGAGAAGTCATCCACGGACTCGCCTTCCTTCATACGGATCAACTCGAACTCCTTACGTAGGACTGCGCCTTTGCCTCGCGCACGAACTCAACGCCCATGCGCATCATGCGCACGGTCTCCCATGCCTCCTTCACGGATTCCTTCATCGCCAACGCCGTCAGCATCTCCGGCGGTACCGCTTAGAGGATGGCTGACAATGCTATCCTATCAATCCGGTATTCCGTGCCACCGACATCGACAGCATCTCAAACGCCTTGAGCCTGTATGTTTACCTTCATCAAGAGTGACCACTCGAAGTAGTTGCTGCTCATAAGTACGGGGTAACGCACAGTCACCCTCGCCTCCCTCATGTGCTGCACCACCATCTCGCAGCTGCCACTATTGCTGTCGACGTCGTCGTCGTGAATTCTGGCAGGTGGTGGTGATCGCGATCCCTCACTTCGAGACATCGCCACAAGATCAATACAACACGGCTCTGATACCAATTATTGGTCAAACTCTTGCTAACGCCTAAATACTCACTGTTACCGAATGAAAAACAGGAACACAATGCAAGAACACGACGAACAACGCAAGATTTAGCGTTGCAGAACTTGACAGCTTTTCAGGTTTACTTCCTCCCTTTATATAGCAATTAAACAAGAGAAACTGACCCGCTAATTACCTACTAATTACCAAGAAAAAACAGCAAACATTAAAGTACAAAAACTGCAAACTGCAAGTACTAAGTACTAACTCTCACTAGAAACTGCAAGCAATAACTCAGCAAAAGAAAACTGACTTGCACAAGACTTATTCAACACCATCGACGCCTTCACCTTGGCACTAATATCCACATTGTCAACTGTTCGACGCAGAAGGTTTCCACCGCCTTCCTCACCTTCGCCGATTCCTCATCGACTCTTGTTTCGCTCTCCTCCTCGAGCTCCGGATCTCCTCCTTTCCTCACCTCGCCGAGTTGGGGCTACTCGTGAAAGACCCATTGGAATCATACCTTTCCCGCTGTACCGCTGAAGCTCCCGATCATAGGACTCGAACGAGTTAAAGAAATCCCACGGCGACACTTCCGGCAACGGCATCGGCAGCGGTGGTATATAAATCGGAAGCTCCTGATCATAGGACTCGAACAAGGTAAACAGATGTCGTGCATACATCCTATAGTTCTCTTCACCATGAGTTTTAGGCTTCAGGTATCATCTTATGTTTTTTTTAGCCCTATTATCTACCGTTCGATGTATAACTATAACAATGCTCATCGCTGACGTCACTAGGAAAGATATCTCAGACGCGCAGGAGAGGAGGGCTGGAGCCTGGAGAGGCCATGGATTTGCATGGACTGATCAGTCGTGTGCTGGGAGGAGAGAGAGAGCATGGATCGGTAATTTGTTACTACTGCTGTAAATCGTTGGAGTAATTGGTAGAGCGTCTGTCATGGAGAGGACAGAGGCAAGAGGGTATCAGCTTATCAGATAATGTCAGTTCAGGGCGTCATTGCATTTTACCATCTTTTGTGTGCGGCGACAGAGCGACACTCGATCACCTTGTAGAATGAAGCGGAGTATACGCTTAAATTTGGGGCCTGTGGTAGATCTAGTATAATAATTGGCTCTGAATGGTAATAGTTCACTCATTTGTCTTCTCTGAAATCTGAATGCTCATTTTAGTCATCCTGCTGCAGTCATATTTGAGCAACAATTGCCAAAAAGATTTAGGGTGACCACTGTGCTTTCATGCCGTTCCAGATAAAACACTATACGGACTGCAATGTTCAAAGCATTACAGAGCATATCAAGGAACCAGCTGTAATAAGCCTGCAACGGATGTGATCCATATTACCATCAGTCTAATTGCAGAGTTAGCATATAATTAAAGGCCATGTTCGATGTGGCTTATGGGCGCTCCGAGAAGCCGTAAGACCGAAGAATGGATCGGCTTTTTTCCCTTCCTATCTCCGATCTCTGGTCATTCTCGCTCGTGCCCAGCCTAGCTCTACGGTTTCCCTCCTGCATCATGGAGAGGCGCTGCCCCCACCGGCCCTCCCTGCCAGATCCACTCTCAAGGCAGTCTCAATGTTTGAAACTATGACTAATTTTTAGTCTTCTAAAACACTATGATACAAACTACAGCTTTAATCCATCATTTCTTCGTATGGGACTAGATTGAATCGTGATAAATCCTTTCATCCTCTTTCCTGCACATGCATTGGTTGTTTCTTCTAAGACACTATGATAAGAAACCTGTGTTCACGTAACGCATCTCTCGCCGTTTCTCGCCTTGATGACGCACAAACAGCTTCTCGTGAAGAAATGGTTTCCTTATCTCTCCTCTTTAATTACTATGCCATGTCATCAAAATACTTATGTGGTAAGCCTAATTAATGTAAGAAACTACAGCATTAGGACTACCCTTATCCGGCTCTGCTTTGGTCGCCATCCAAGGCCACTTGCTGTGGCGCGGGGTTCGACACTGGATCTGCCTTTTTTTTGCCTCTGGCATGTATGCAAAATTTATGTGTACACAATTGTTGTTGCTTGACTTTTGCAATGTTCACATTTATTACTATTGTTGTCCGAATCATTATTGCCTCATTTAATATTTGCATTTATTGTGCAACCCTTTTACTACATGATATGTAAACGTCGCACCGACTGTTTGCTTCATCTGGAAGTAGCGGTGCATAGATATCTACGTGATCGGTCCACATTGTCATCGAGGAAGTCTCACAAAGAACCAATAATGATAGGACAAAAAGTGAGTCGACGAGAAACTAGCGTTGTCTCAACTGTGCCACAAGATGTTCAAAATGGGAAGAACAATGTTCCGCGTGTTGCACAACACTCTTATAACGAACTATGTTTGTAGTCCTCATCGTGCATCTCCTCGAAAGAAGTTTGGGGAATATTTTTGTGGACAGTGGGTGCGCCGCAATCGAACAATCAGGTAAAAATTGGTTTGTGCACTCTTCTTTGACTATGAGCGTAAAGTTTCATGAAGTACTCGAATACATATACGGATATACCATATGCCCAAGGATAACGTCAGACCAAGGGATCCTAATTTCAGTACAATGCATCCAAGGCTTATAGAGGATAGGTTCTATCCATATTTCAATGGATGCATCGAGGCCATTGATGGGACGTACTTTCTAGTGATGGTGCGGAAGAAAGATCACTTACACACATGAATCAATACGGTTATATGAGTCAGAATATGCTGGTGGTGTGTGATTTCAACATAAGGTTCACCTTCGTGTACGCAGGTTGGGCCAGGTCAACGCATGACACGCGCATGCATTCTATTGGAAAATTTGTTGGATTTCGCGCATGTGTTCCCACATCCTTCCAAAGGTGAAATGCTACATCTGTATATTATGAGCAATATTTTTTGTGCTAATTTTTGTTCTCATGTGTGCATGTCATTTGTACAATAGGCAAGTACTGCCTCATAGACTCCAGATATCCTAATAGGGCTAGTTATCTGGTATCGTAAAGGAATTAGCGCTATCATGTAGCTGAGTTTGCAAGTGCCGGCCGACTGTGAGGATATAAGGAAACATTCAACTATCACCGTTCATCGCTTCACAACATTATTGAGTGTGTTCGGCATTTGGAAGATAAAGTGGTGCATACTATAGAACATCTCAAACTACAAACAGGAGGCACAAAGCAAGATCTTCAGAGCAACATTGCATTGCACAACTTCATAATAGATAACAGGTCACATAACATGGATATTAACAATCCGGTGTTGGGCAGGGGATTATGTAAGAGAGGAAGCAGTTCGTAGTTCTACGTTTCATCGAGCGATGTTTATATGAATCACTTACGTGATGTCATCACGGATGGTCTAGTGACGTGATGACATTTCTACTATAGTACGGAGTATGTGCATGTAATAAACGTAAATTTGGCTATGAGTTCGTACGCAACACATGTTCTAGAGGACCGGGTTAATGCATTTCAATTCAATCTATCCGCCCCTACCGCCCGCGCCCGATCCCCGGCCGCGCGTGCGCCGGCAAAGCTCGGACAACGTATGGACCGCTGGCGGCCATCCCGTCCGCGCATTCCACACCTCAAATCACCTCGTTCGCTGCCACCCGCGCCGACTGTGCCCGTGCACCGCCGCTAGGCAGCGTGCGTGCCCCCTGTTGAACTTAATCCAAGTGTTTCCACGTTAGATTTGTTCACTCTTGAGTTGTTGACGATCAGGGTACGTGACGTGTTGCATGTAATGCATAGGACTAGAAACGTGCTTAGTCCACGTTGAGGCCGAGCCATTTGTTGAGCCTGTTGAACCGCGGTTCACCCGGCCGTGGGATGGCGTGATCCGAGGGGATCGTGGCGTTGGCATTGTGTGTGTTTGTTAGCCCTTGTACTCAGATAAATGAGAAGAAGAAAAAAATCAGAAGAGCTGAAGTGGTTGTGCGGCACAAAGTCTGTCTCGTGATCTCTCTGGTTTTAGTGCTCTGTTTTCAGGTGCTCGCGTGTGTGTGTTGAAACCAGGCTCAGCACCTACACCCCCGACTGTCGTGCCTACGTCCACGCCGCACCTAAGTGGCTATGCGCTCGATAGGCAAGTCCGCAGCTAACGATGGGCCGGCGTGATTCTTTCCTGACTTAGCCTCGGTCATGGCCATGTCTGCCATCCATGCGCGGTTCTCCCCGCAATGCATGAGACCACCTTTGAAAATGGCCCATACAGTCCTCCAGGGCACCGCCACGGTTTGCACATATACTCCGTCCCGTAGCTGCTCCTCATATTAACTTGTGTTTCTATTTTTTATTTAAAAAATTAAAAATTAATATAAATATTTAAATTCCCGAAACGGCTTCTTTACTTCTCTCTCATCCATCCCGCTTTGGGAATAAGGTAGGGCTACAAACGCATCACACACTCTACTCTTTTTATTCCCGTCTTGCGTACGCATCTACTCCTTATTTTCCCCACTGTTCGCACCTTCTTTCTTAAAATCGCTTCTTTCAATTATTACTATTTATTTTTAGTTAAAAATTATCGCTATAATCAAAAGTTATCAACCATAGTCAATACCAAGTCATCCACGTACAACATGTCGCCGCTTGTTTTTTGTCCATGCGCAGTATAGACTGAAAACCGATAGCGATAACTAGGTTTGGGTTGGTGGCTAGCCATCGCCACGTAAAGTGACCATGTTCCAATCAAACCAAAGAACATAAGCGCGACGTCACACCGCGATAGTTATCGTGTGAACTTTAGTAAAAGAGACTAAAATTCATGAGAGGGGTTTCTAAAAAGTGAGGATCTATACGTATTTTCTAAAAAGCGAGGTTTTTCTAAATAAAAAGACTAGCATCACGCGTACATAACTACCATGTGAACCAAATTAAAAGAGACGAAAATTCATGAGAGTGGTTTTTCTAAAAAGCGAGGACTCAGATGTATTTTTAAAGAAAGCTAAGTTCTTTCTCGCATAAAAAAGGATCTGTGTATAATTTCAAGAAAACCACGCGATATTATTTAGCAAAAAGAAGGGGCTTTTATGAAAAAACTGAGGACCTATACGTAATTTCAGAGGAGCAGAAAGGTTTTTTGCAAAAAAAAACTAAGATGATAGAGACTTTTTCGTAAGAATTGAAAATCTGTATGCTAATTCGTAAATCCGAATGATCCTTTTGTAAAAACTATAATGTAACGTAGGAGACGACCATGAATCCCCCAATATATAATATAGGGATATATATTGCCGTTCCGTGTGATCAATTGTCTCCAATCTCCACTGATTGGACCTTTCCGGATAAGACCAGTATGGCAGTATACCAACCAGGTCAACAGTGCGCAATACTCATACCTACTAGTAGAATATAACATTACCACAAATTCTCTGACTGTAACAACAGATACTACTACTCTAGCACAACAGTATGCACACTAGCATTGCAGCTATGTAAAAAAGAACTAGGGTGCAGTCAATACGTTTACCAGATATAGTGTTTAAATATGCATAGGTATGTTTTTTTACTGCAGTTTATGACTTTTGGTTGAAATTTTTAAATTTTAACTGTTTACGACAGATATTACGGAGAGAGATACTCGCTTGCGATTTTGGATGGTACAGATGTTGGGCTTTTAATGTGTACTATAATTAATTTGTAGACTTTATCTTTAAAAAATACTTCGTTTGAAAATTAGATACTATAATAAAAATTAAAAACCGTTGTGAGAAGTTGAAAAGAACAGATATGATCTTATCGAACTACTTTAACTTGTAAAATAGTACTAATAGGTTATGCAAAGTCGTACCTTATCCATTCTGTTCCAATTTTCGTTTCACTAGTGACGAGTGTGATGCATGCCGTGTTCAGCATTCAGAGAGATAATTATTCGGAACGCAAGAATTTTTAAAAAGAACAAGACAACTTTTCTATTGTCAACCGTTGGCTAGTCCAACTAGTGAGGCACCCATATATATATATAGCAAAAAAAAAATTTACATCTAAATATAATTATATCTACCTCTAATATATTATTTAAACGAATTTAAAATACTCCTTTATCACTTTTGATATATTTATATACTAATTATAAGATATTTCAATGTGAATCACATGAAAAAATTACAAAGTAGTCTATAGTTTTTAGCATATTTTGTAAATACCTTCATATACGCGCATAAAAAAGACTATGTCAAAAAAATTTACATACTACCTCTGACAAATTATTCATACCACCTAAATGGTTTTAAATACTCGTATACTGCACGTACATGCTCTCCGTTACGCGAGATACTCCCTACAGTATGAGATACGATATAGGATGTAATTACACCTAGGTGTAGAAAAGAACCTTCCTATATGTGTGTGTGTGGGGTAGTAAAAGGATACGACCACACGGTGAGCCCTGCTAACTATAGAGTCTGCTCTTTTATATTATAGCTGATAGTTTTTTACTGTGTTTAATGATTTTTATCTATATATGTTTTGAGATGGCAATGAATAGCGAAGATATTGGCGTAGATAACGTACACGATTGTAAGCCAAAAAACTAATTAAAAATACTTAAAATTTTTTATCTATTTTTACATGCAAAAGTGAAAAGCAAACAAAGACAAAAGACCATAAGTTCCGCTGCTCCCTTGTACGGGCGTGTCAACTGTCTAGAAGGTGAGTTAGGCAGCCGCGGGCCGTGTGCCGCGTCACTGGCGCGACCACTTCTTCGGACTTCGTTGTACCCGCTCCCAACAAACCCGTGCCGTGCGTCCGTCGTTTCCTTCCCTCTCTTCGGTACTTCCTCTCTCTCCTCGTCTTCCCCGCGCACGCTCGTTCCAAAGTCTCCTATTCCTCTCGACCCATCTCGTCTCGCCTCACCTGTCTCCACCGGCGGGCCGCCACCCCTGTTCGTCGCGCCCCAGGCCGTTGCTCCCTGCGCCGACCGATCCTCGTAGGTACGCCTTCCTCGTTACTTCGCAAAAAAATCATTTTGGTGCTTTTTTAAGGAATTTCCTGTTTCTTGGCGCTTTCTGGGACCCTTCGACGCGGTGAGAGGTTCTTGGGTGGTACTATGACATGATGGTTGTGTCTTTCTTGGATGATCCGGGCCCGGGCTGTGGAGGGTTGCTGCTTGGGGCAGAGGGGATTAGGAGGGTCGAAACGAGGAAAAAGAATTGCCTGCGTTGCTTGTGAGGGTTGAAAAGGTGCGGTGTAGAATCAGAGTTAGGTTTCATGAATTCAGCGTAAGGAAAATCATCTACTCTCTCACTTTCGCGTGCGGGCTTGGTGACCAATTTCGCCAAATTTATGCAAGATTCGCTCTTTCTTCGGATTTGTTTGCCTCTCTACTTGTTTGTTAGCAGCGCACTGCGCGCATAATTACTGTTGGAGTTGGAGCATAGTCTGTTGGTGCGCACCGCTGATGCTTTATAATTTTGAATCTACCGCTCATAGTTTAATCGGTGGATTTTTGTTCGTTCTTCATCTTTGCCTTGGGTATGTAATCTAGATATGGTCATATTCTCAGTAGTTATAAGCCTAGTTTTATGTACGCTCTATATTATCTTGGTTGTAAGGCCACGAAGTTAGTCAACGTTGCAGGTTTGTGGACATGGTTATCAAGTCCTAGAAGCAATTGTTTGTGGATGGGCAACCCTTCCTTTATGATGATAAAAATGCTAGTGGAAACCTGTTTTTTTAATGGGCTGGCGGATAGTAGGTTAATTGACTTCCTTTACCATAGAGGAGAGCTGTGAACGCAACCGTTAGACAGAGATAAGAAAGACATCAAGATAACACTATGTAACTATGTGTCTTTTGATGTACGTGTCACATACAAGGTATGACCATATATCTCATGTCTAGTAAAGCCTATGATGGTATTGATGCGCTTGTACGTGTCACAAAGGTTTGAACATATATCTCTTCTCTAGTAAAGCCTATGATGGTAGCAAAAGAATATGCGGTTTTTAGGTGTGGACTGTTGACCTTGAAAATGTTGTGGCAAATTATAAGTACCTTTGTGTTCTGAAGATATGCCAGTGGAGTTTTACAAATTTTGATCATCTGTTGTTTACTAACTGCAGGTCTTAGAAACTGTTCAGGCTTATTTTATCAGTGGAAGCTGTGCATTGAGTGTTTTATCTCAGATTCTGAAAAGTGATAATTGACCTAGCAGGCAGAGAGTTGTAAGAAAAGTGATGTCTTTGTTAGGCAAGCAGACCCATCAACATCCTGTGCTGAGAGTCCCTACGTCCATAAATTCGGGCCACCAAGCTCAGGTTTCTACACGAAGATTTGCCTCTGATACAGAATTGCTTCTGTCATGGACCTCAACCATATAATGCTGAGGGCTTTGGACAGTCGGGCTTCCTAGAACACCATCTGCTGCATTTCAGAGCTCGTTTTACAACCAACAAGCTGCACCTACTCCATACTGTGTAACTGCGAATAGCCAAACTGCTCCGGCTGTCCTGTATAGCCTGTCTGAATCTCAGTTCAATCCAGCAACTTATTCTCCAGTGGACTCCAATCTATCTCAGCTGAACTCTCAATCCGTATTGAAGAATCAGAGCTCCGATCTTGAAGTAGAGTTTGATGAAGATGAGATCAGACTAAAGCTTCAGGAGATTGAGCATGCTCTACTCGATGATGGTGATGAGGTCTTGTTTGATTTGCCAGGAAGCAATAATGATTTTTTTGAACGAGCACGAAGCAATAATGATGAGTGGACTGATCACATGAAGAGCAACACTGAATGGACTAATCCCATGAAGAATATCTTGCTTCCAAACTCACCAAAAGAGTCATCACCGGAATCAAGCCTCAGTTGTGCTGACAGCGGTAACGGAGAAGCACAGCCCCCAAAACAGTTGCTCTTTGATTGTGCTGAAGCAATATCTGAATGTAGCATAGATGAAGCACAATCAATCATAATGGAACTTCGACAAAAGGTAGCAATCCAGGGGGACCCTTCTCAGAGAATTGCAGCCTATCTAGTGGAGGGCCTTGCTGCAACAATACAATCTTCAGGAAAAGGCATCTATAGGGCCCTGAGGTGCAAGGAGGCCCCAACTCTATACCAGCTTTCAGCTATGCAGATCCTCTTTGAAGTATGCCCATGCTTCAGGCTGGGCTTCATGGCCGCGAACTTCGCTATTCTTGAGGCCTGCAAAGGTCAAGAAACAGTGCACATCATTGACTTTGACATCAACCAGGGTAGCCAGTACATAACGCTGATACAGTTCCTACGTAATAACAGTAATAAGCCACGCCATTTGAGGATAACTGGTGTTGATGACCCCGAGTCCGTGCAAAGGGCTGTCGGAGGACTGAAGGTTATTGGGCAGCGTTTAGAGAAGCTTGCAGAGGACTGTGGGGTATCGTTTGAGTTCAGGCAGTGGGCGCTAACGTTGGGGATGTGACGCCTGCAATGCTGGATTGCCATCCTGGAGAAGCCCTTATTGTTAATTTTGCATTCCAGCTGCACCACCTGCCCGATGAAAGTGTTTCCATTGTGAACGAAAGGGACCAGCTCCTCCGTATGGTGAAGGGTCTCCAACCAAAGCTCGTCACGTTAGTCGAGCAGGACGCTAATACTAATACTACCCTATTTCTTACAAGGTTGGTTCACTCAGAAACAGTTTACCCATATCTGACACACAGAATTGTCTAAACCAGGGCTATATATATTGCTTGACTTCCCATTTCAGAAACACGTGGTCTTTCAACTTTAGTATCTGCACCGTACTCTATTATATATGTCATTCCTCATTTAACTTGAACTAATCATTCAACGCTAACAGGTTTCGTGAGGTATACGACTACTACTCAGCACTTTTTTATTCACTTGACGCGACACTTCCAAGGGAAAGCCCAGACAGAATGAATGTGGAGAGACAGTGCCTCGCTAGGGAAATTGTCAACATCCTGGCCTGTGAAGGCCCTGACCGCGTGGAGAGGTAACTCTTAGCAGCCACCCCTTCGCTCCTGGTCAGAGCACGTTGCGAACTCCGTTGTTTAAATGCTCATCTTCAAAACCAATTTTGTTATGCTGCAGGTATGAAGTGGCTGGGAAATGGAGAGCCAGGATGTCCATGGCTGGCTTCGCGCCGTCCCCATTTAGCAGCAGTGTGATTGACGGCATAACATCTCTACTGAAGTCGTACTGTGATAAGTACAAGTTCGAGAAGGTCCATGAGGGTTTTCACTTTGGCTGGGGCGACAAGACTCTCGTCGTCTCGTCAGCATGGCAGTAGTCAGCACACAGCCAGCATTGCACCCTAGCACCACCGCTGCATTTTAGGAGCTCCTGATGCTTGACCGTACGAAAGGTGTTTATGTCTGTACTATCAACCATATACTCATACCTAACCTTAGCGGGCTCGCTAGCCAGACTTACCGAGCCATATCAGGTCTAGCTAGTTGCTTAAGTGAAATATGCTGTCTGTAGTATTATCGTGCTGTATTTTTTGCCCCCTTTTGTGGGGATAGAATGATAATGTCGACACTGTTTCATGTACATAACATTTGCGTCATCTATACAGTTTTGGAGTATGGCTATGACAATTGAATTGGCAATGTGCACCAGGAGGCCACGAGTGTCTGAATGTTTCGGTGATCGCCATTTGACATGAGGTTATGTGAATTCCACGGTCGAGTGCTGGGTAAGTAGTATCTCGACCTGCTCAGTTCCAGACCTCCATCCGACCCGTGTACAGAAAGCGGCGGCGTGTCGTGCCCGCTTGCGAAGATGGGCCGGGTCATGTAGCACAGATGCTTTGAAGACCCGCTGGTTGGGTTGTAGCCCAATTTTGCCCGATAGCGCGTATGTCTCCCGCCTCCTTGCCCATGGGCAAAGGCTACGTCGCGGGCCAGTAGCGTCCGGGTCGCGCGGGCACCGCTCCATGCGCGCAGTCACCATCAGCTAGGGGTGAAAAGGTTCGAATGCAGACTGATAATGATCTACCGTATTTGTTTTTATATTTTTTCTCATATACAAATATGAATACAGATGTTTCAGATATAAATACAATAAAGATAATATCAAATACAGATACGGAGTGAATACGAATCAAAACAAATACGATTACGGATATTTTTTGGAACACAAAAACCCCTTAAACTATGCATCTAAAATCAATAAAAAAACATAAATAGTTCATCTTGTCAAAACATTTATGAAACTTGAACAAGCATAGATAACATTATCTTAGTAAGTTTCTTTTTTTCATTCAATTAACAGAACGAATATGCAAGTGTATGACAGAATCATAACTAGGCCAGAACTTACAGGAGTCGAGATTCACCGGTCCCCGGCTTCAATATTGCGGAGAAATGGAATCTCCTTGGCGACCTTTGCAGGAGCTTTGCAATTCTAGCATGCATGTGAACATTTCTGCAAGTATGACATTGTGTTACTAACTACGGAAATAAACTCTGGTAGGTGCAAGCCATAGAAAAATGAAAGTGCCCCTTAACCTTCCGGCAAAGATGTAGATGATGTGGATGTCAATATAGTAACCTGGCTCTTCAGAATTTTAGAGATCTGTCTGACATACTCGCTACCAGCTTGCATGTAGAGGTTTCTAAAGGATGATGTTGCCCGTGTTAGATATAGCAATATCTTTGTAATCTCTTATTACGCACGGTATAAGATTTGATTGGCATCGGTTGCTTATATTAGGAAGGATATATTTTCTTGTTGTAACTTTCCTTGTAAATCAAATAGTATTGATGCCGATCATATCTATTCCTTGCATGATCTGTAATATCCACGCATAGGGATGTTCCATGTCCATATAAACATGTAATCGCCGGCCAGGAGGCAACACGGCGTTTCACCCAGAATACTTCCGCACTCTCAATTTTAGATGTATCGAGCACAAAATACTCTAGATCCAATCTACAATGTCCGGTCTTCCTCCTCCACCAATTCCACCATGAATTCTCTGCTTGGCGCTCCCATCTCGGAGAAGTTGTCGAAGAACAATCATGCCATGTGGAAAGCGCTAATCCTCGCTGCCGCTCGAGGTGCGCGTCCGATGGGGCATCCGATCGGGCGCTTCTTCAGCCCTCCCGCCGAGATTGATGACAAGATGGCTAACAAACCGCAAAAGTTCCAAACCCGCATACGAGGAGTGGTATGCTACCGACCAAGAAGTTCGGATTCATCCTTACTCTCTATCAAGGGAGGTGCTCGCCAAGTCGCTGTGAAGGAGACTACAACGCAGCATGGAGTGCGATTGAGTCCATGTACTGTCGCAAACTCGAGCTCGTGTTGTAAACACGCGCTCGCTCTCAATGCCCGTAAGGGAAATCAATGCTGCAGAGTATGTTGGAAGGATGAGGGCTCTGGTGATGAGATGGCCGCTACTGGGAGACCTCTTGATGATGAAGAACTCGTCGAGTATATCTTTACGGTCTTGACTATGAGTTTAATCCCATAGTTTCGCCCTTATTGCAAGGACGGATGTCGCCTCCTTGTGCGCGGCATACGCCAACTTCTCGCTTCGAGACGCGCATGCACCGGTTGATCGCGGAACTTCTCCGGTCTTCGCCAATTTGGCAAACCGTGGCCGCGGTGACAATGGACGCCATGGACGAGGCGCAGGACGTGGTCGAGGTGGAGGCCGCAGCCCACGCGGCAGCGCCTTCAACACCAACAACTCACGCCAAGGAGGAACGGTGCCGGGCGTGGCAACAAAGCACGTGTCTTCAACAACAATAGCACACGCCTAGTGTGTCAAGTGTGTCATAAAACGGGCACATCACGACCAACGCCGCACAGGTATGATGAAACTTATGTTCCGATGAGAGAAATGCGCAAGTTGCAACAAACTCCTATGTTATGGACACAACCGGTACACCGACACCGTGCTACCGACCACATTATCGAGAACCGAGAAACTATCAGTCCGTGACAAGTATCATGGAACGGATCAGATTCACACCGCTAGTGGTGCAGGTATGAATATTAGTCATATTGGCCAATCTACTATTCATACCCCTAATCGTGATCTCAATCTTGACAATGTTCTACATGTTCCTAAAGCCAAGAAAAATCTTGTTTCAGTTCATCGCCTTACCACTGACAATAATGTCTTTTTAGAATTTCACCCTGATTTCTTTTTGGTTAAGGATCAGGACACGAAGACAACTCTGCTTAGAGGGAGGTGTCACAAGGGCTTGTACCCTCTTCCTCATGCGTCACCTACAAAGCAAGCCTTTGAAGTCAATAAACCATCTTTTGATAGATGGCATAGTCGTCTAGGTCATCCTGCTGCTCCTATCATCCAAAGAGTTGTTAGAGAATTTAATCTTCCCTGTTCAGTTGAGTCAAATAAAACTTCAGTTTGTGATGCTTGTCAGCAAGCAAAAAGTCATCAGTTACCCTATCCCAAATCCACCAGTATATCCACTCATCCTCTGCAGCTTGTGTTCTCTGATGTTTGGGGTCCAGCACCTGAGTTTATTGGAAGATACAAGTACTATGTTAGTTTTATTGATGATTTTAGCAAATTCACCTGGATATATCTCTTAAAGTTTAAATCTGAGGTATTTCAAAAATTTCATGAGTTTTAGAGTCTTGTTGAACGACTCTTTGATCGAAAAATCATTGCTATGCAAACTGATTGGGGAGGTGAATATGAGAGACTTAACTCCTTTTTTAGCAAAGTTGGCATATCTCATCTTGTTTCTTGTCCATATGCACATCAGCAAAATGGAGCAGCTGAGCACAAACACAGACACATTGTTGAAGTAGGGTTGTCTCTCTTGGCACATGCTCATATGCCTCTAAAATATTGGGATGAAGCTTTCATTGCTGCAACTTTTTTTATTAATCGAACTCCTAGCAAAGTCATTAACCACTTTACTCCTTTGGAACGCTTATTTCATACTAAGCCTGATTTTTCATCCTTGCGAATTTTTGGGTGTGCTTGTTGGCCCAATCTTCGTCCTTATAATACCTGCAAGCTTCAATTCCATTCTAAGGAGTGTACATTTCTAGGATACAGTAATCTCCACAAAGGCTTTAAGTGCCTTGATGTGGCCACAGGTCGCATTTACATTTCAAGAGATGTTGTCTTTGATGAAAATATTTTTCCATTTTCAAAACCTCATCCCAATGCTGGTGCCCAGTTGCGCTCTGAAATTCTTCTCCTTCCTCCAACCCTGCTAAATTCTAGACCTGGGGATGAATTTGTAGATGGTCATATGCCTAATACTTCTGATCACAGTGAGTCTGTTGGAGAATTGCAGGTGTCACAGGAAGAGTCTGAAAATACAGGATCAGAGAATCCAGGGCCAGCTTTTGAGGCTGATGCTCCGACCGAGTTACTCTCGGGGTCCATCTCTGACGCTAGCGTCAACGCTAGCGCCGCTGCTCCGCACGACCCGAGCCGCTAACTCCAGCAGGTGAGTCTCGCAGGCGCATGCGGTGCCAAGGGGGGCATTGGAACCAATCACCACACCCGCGCAAGACCTCCTGCCTTCAGCCTCGGCCACACCCGCGCAAGACCTGTCTTCTGCCTCGGCCGCACCTGTACAAGACCTGTCTTCTGCCCTAGGTCCAAGGACGCGTCTTCAAGCTGGCATCAGCAAGCCCAAGGTATATACTGATGGCACTATTCGCTATGGATATTTCATGTCATCCGGTGAGCCATATGATATTAGTGAAGCTTTGGGAGATAAAAATTGGAAAAAAGGCTATGGATATAGAATATTATGCTCTTATTAAGAATAGAACTTGGCATCTAGTTCCACCCCAGAAAGGAAGCAATATTATAGATTGCAAGTGGGTTTACAAGATTAAATGTAAAGCTGATGGGAGTTTAGATAGATACAAAGCTCGTCTAGTTGCAAAAGGGTTTAAACAAAGGTATGGCATAGATTATGAAGATACCTTTAGTCCACCATCAAAGCCGCAACTATTAGGGCTGTTTCATCCATTGCAATCTCTAGAGGTTAGAGCTTGAGGCAACTAGATGTTCTGTAATGCTTTTCTCGCATGGTGTCTTAGAAGAAGAGTTGTATATGAGACAACCTCCAAGGTATGAAGATAAAACTATGCCAAACTATATGTGCAAATTAGATAAAGCTCTATATGGTCTAAAGGTGCACCACGTGCATGGTATGCTCGACTAAGTGCTAAGTTATATGAACTCGGTTTCAGTTCTTCAAAGACAGATACATCATTGTTCTATTTTCACAAAGATAATGTGTCAATTTTCATGTTGGTTTATATGGATGATATAATAGTTGCAAGTTCAACTCAAGAAGCAACCTCGTGGCTCTCTGCAACTTGAATAAAGAATTTGCATTAAAGGATTTGGGAGAACTACATTATTTCTTAGGCATAGAGGTAAACAAAGCACGTGATGGGAATATTCTAACTCAAAGTAAGTATGCTTTGATCCGTTGAAAAGAGGGCATGTCTGATTGTAAACCAGTTAGCACTCCTTTGTCCACTAGTGAGAAGTTGTCTGCTTTTGAGGGTGAGCCATTAGGTGCTAATGATGCAACACAATATAGGAGTATAGTTGGTGCACTTCAAGATTTAACCTCATAAGACTGATATTGCATTCTCTCAGAAACAAAGTTCGCAATATTTACATGCCCCTACGCTGATACACCGGGTCATTGAAAAGGATTTTGAGGTATTTAAAACAATCCACTAAGATTGACTAAAGATCAGAAGTCCACCGTGCTTGTTAGTGGGTTTTCGATGCAGATTGGGCAGGTCCGTAGATGATGTAAGGTCTACTGGAGGCTTTGCTATTTTTCTGGGATCAAATCTAATCTCGTGGAGTGCACGCAAACATGCAACAGTTTCAAGATCAAGTACTAAGATGAATATAAAGCACTAGCCAATGCTATCACGAGATAATGTGGATTCAAACCTTGTTACAAGAAATTGGTATAAAATGCCCATCTACGCCTAGACGTGGTGTGATAATATTGAGCCAAATATCTTTCGGCTAACCCTGTGTTTCATGCTCGAACTAAGCATATTGAAGTAGATTATCACTTCGTAAGAGAACGAGTGACAAGAAAATTGTTGGAAGTTGACTTTGTTCCTTCAGGTGATCAAGTTGCAGATGGATTCACTAAGGCATTGACCGCATGGCGCTTGAAAATCTTCAAACACAATCTTAACCTAGCCCTGTTATGATTGAGGGGGTCGTTAGATATAGCAATATCTTTGTAATCTCCTATTACGCACGGTATAAGATTTGATTGGCATCGGTTGCTTATATTAGGAAGGATAGATTTTCTTGTTGTAACTTCCCTTGTAAATCAAATAGTATTGATGCCGATCATATCTATTCCTTGCATGATCTGTAATATCCACGCATGGGGATGTTCCATGTCCATATAAACATGTAATCGCCGGCCAGAGGCAACACGGCGCTTCACCCGTAATACTTCCGCACTCCTCCGAATTTTAGAGCCCGGCTTTGGTCATTTGAGTTACAACACGTATCATTTTTATCGTTAGCAAACATTAAGAATGTGAGTGTAAACCATTAAAAATTTGAAACCGTGTCTAACTAGTCTATACACTTGCAGTTCTGCCATGTGTTTAGTGTTAACTTTTCTTTTTCTAAGAAGAATTTAACTATGTTTTTCATGCTGTGAAGGCGTAATGTAGATAAAGGATGTTCCATACTGAAGTTCTTGCTGATGCATACCTTCGATCTCAATCTGTTTAACACGTTTCCTTCCTTTCATGGTACAACTTCCATCCTTATCATAGGCGTGTTTTCGATCACCTCGATTCTTATACCTCGTATGAAGCAAAAATTCCTGTATTCTATTCATCAGAAAGAACTCATAAGTTGTGCGCTCAAAGGCAAATTGTAAATGTTAGAACACCCGAATTTACTACTATGACCGCTTGTGCCTCGAGGAAGCTCATGAACACCTTCACCAAGATATCCGCCACCGATGATACCCCGGTCCTCGCCAAGCCTCCTTTCTTTAAGCCGTTTGCACAGTTGTTGGAAAGTGATCCGAATTCGGATTCGTGTCCGTAGGACTTTTATTTTATTTACTTTCCATGTGGGACTCTATCCCCAATACTATATAAGCACCCCAGTAGTCCATAGGATGAACAAGCCCTCAGAGAGTCTCTCCATTGTAATCTCTCCAAAATATAGTGATTTGCCTTCGAGCGCCCGTGGTTTTTTCCCGCAAGGGTTTTCCACGTAAAAATTCGTGTCTCTTGTCTCTATTATTCTGTGCGTTATTTGCAACAAGTGGTATCAGAGCACAGGAGATTAGAGATTCGAGAGAAAAAAAATAGATCCATCGAGAGTCTTCGCCGAGTCCGATCGTTACCAGGAGCGACAGCAGCAGATCGTTCCGCGTGAGAGCAAGCAAGATTAAAGCCGTGCGGCGCCAGTACCAAGACACGCAGAGGAAGCAGCGTCGCATCTCGGGAGCATGCGCATGTCACGCCATCACGGGTCAGAGCAGATCCGATCGAGAAAAAACAAATCTTCGCGCCTTTGAAAGAAAAAAAAAAGGCAATCGCTCGCGCGGAGACAGAGCAAGTCGCGTGTTCATCGATCCAAGTGACCAAAGTCTGCGTCGCCTCATTGCTGATAAACCAAGAAAAGGAAAAGCGGCACAAATCCCAAGGTGTGAAAAGAAAGGCAAGCACCCAACAAGTCAGATAAAAAGACAAAGTGCAAAAGCAAGTGCACAGAAGCCAACGTTCAAAAGAAAGCAAAGAGTCCAGGTGCTACACTTTGAATTTTCTTTATTGCTTTTCGATAGATTTTGCTAAGTACACCCGAGAAGTGTACTAGGAGTTTCTTTTGTGAGATTTTTGCTAGGTACACTCAAATTTGTACTAGCACAATTTTTTGTTTTTCTTCTGCATGGCGACCCTGAAATATGATCTTCCGCTGTTGGATCGCGACACGAGATTTTCTCTATGGCAAGTCAAGATGCGGGCTGTTTTATCACAACTTGATTTGGATGATGCTCTTTTGGGGATCGACAAGATGCCAGCGACACTGTCCGCCGATGAGAAGAAACGTAAAGATCGTAAGGCCTTATCCCAAATTCATCTTCATCTGTCAAATAATATTCTACAGGAAGTTATGAAGGAGACATCCGCCGCCGCATTATGGCTAAAGCTGGAGCAGATCTGCATGACCAAGGATCTGACCAGTAAGTTGCATTTGAAGCAAAAGCTATATTCACACAAGATGGCGAGGGAGCCTCATTGTTGAACCACTTGACAACTTTCAAGGAAGTTGTTTCGATCTCGAGTCTATGGAGGTAAAATATGATGAAGAAGATTTGGGTCTTATTTTGCTATGCTCGCCTAGTTCATACTCTACTTTTAGAGATACTATTCTATATAGTCGTAGATACTCTTACTCTCGTGAAGTTTATGAAGCTCGCATGCTAAAGAAAAGATGAAACTTATGGTTCCTGGAGTTCAAGCACGCATGCGTAAGGTTTGTCTGTCCATGCAGCAATATGAGAAGAGTTCATACGACAATTCAAGAGGCGTAGCAAAAGCAAATTCGAGGCGATCTAAATCCAGAATGTGAAGTCGCAGTGTATTGCAAGAAGGATGGACATGACATATCCGAAAGCTGGAAGTTGCGTATAAGGAGAAGAGAAATAATAATTTCAAAAAGATCAACAAGAGGATGAAGCTAGAGCCACCGTTGTCACCAAAGAAGGTTCGATGGAGATGTTCGTTGCCTTTGCCTGAATTGCAAACCGACGATGAATGGATTCTTGATTCACCGCACTTTCCACATGAGCCCGAACCGTGAGTGGTTCGTTACCTATGAAGCTACGCCAAGTGGATCGTGTTGATGGGTGATAATACACCATGCAAGGTTGCAGGCATTGGTTCTATCCAGATCAAGATGTTTGATGGCACCATCAGGACTTTGTCAGATGTTCGTCATATTCCGGATTTAAAGAGAAATCTTATCTCATTGAGTACTCTTGATGCTAAAGGGTACAAGTATTCCGGTGGAGGTGGAGTTCTGAAGGTTACCAAAGGTTCTCTTGTTGTGATGAAAGGTGATATGAAGGCTGCCAACTTATATCATCTGCAAGGCACTACTATTTCAGGTAATGTTGCTGTTGTTTCAAATAAATCAGTTAATTCTGATGCTACTAATCTTTGGCATATGTGTCTGGGGCATATGAGCCAAGCTGGGATGACAGAATTATGCAAAAGAGGATTTCTTAATGGTCAAAACATCGATAAGTTGAAGTTTTGTGAACATTGTGTCTTCGGCAAGCAAAAGAGAGTGAAATTCAGCACTGCGACTCACTCTACAAAAGGCATATTGGATTATATTCACTCCGATTTGTGGGGAGAATCCCGCGTTCCATCACTTGGAGGTGCAAGATATATATTGACCATTATTGATGATTTTTCAAGAAAAGTTTGGGCATACTTCATCAAGCAGAAATCGGATGTATTCAACACATTCAAGGAGTGGAAGACTATGATCGAGAGACAAACTGGTAAGCATGTCAAAAACTTCGTACTGACAATGGTTTGGAGTTTTGTTCAGGAGAATTTGAAGCTTTATGCAAGTCAGAAGGTATTGTGAGACATTACACCGTTCCTGTCACTCCTCAACAAAATGGTGTGGCAGAACGCATGAACAGAACCATAATAGAGAAGGTACGTTGCATGTTATCAAACTCTGGATTATCAAAGAGTTTTTGAAATCAAGCCGCTTCCATCGCTTGTTATTTGATTAATCGGTCACCAAATTTGGCTATTGATAAGAAGACTCCAATTGAGGTATGGTCTCGCTCTCCAGCAGATTATTCAAATTTAAAAATATTTGGTTGTCCTGCTTATGCTCGTGTCAACAATGGTAAATTAGAACCTAGAGCAGTTAAGTGCATTTTCCTTGGCTATAAAATTGGTGTGAAAGGATATAAGTTGTGGAATCTGAAACTAAAAAGGTGGTTATTAATAGAGATGTTACTTTTGATGAGTCCGCTATGTTGCATGATAAACCATCTATTGATGTTCCGTTGAGAAGCAATCAAGCGTGCAGTGGAGCATATTATTGATTCAGATCTACACCTAAATCAACAAGGAAAATACTCGAAGTTCCTATTGTTGTGCCACCAACACAACATTCCATTGCAGCTAATAGAGAAAGGAGGAACATTCACCTCCTAAGAGATTTATTGAAGAAGCCAACTGCGGCTTATTGTCTAAATGTGGCGTAAGAAATTGAAGGTACTGCAGAACCTTCATCTTATTCAGAAGCTATCTCTTCTAATGATTCAGAAAGGTGGATGGCCGCCATACATGATGAAATGGAATCTCTTGATAAGAATGGTACTTGGAAACTAGTTAAGTTGCCAATTGAGAAGAAACCTATTCGCTGCAAATGGATTTTCAAGAAAAAGGAAGGCGTTTCACCAACCGAAGAGGTTAGGTATAAAGCAAGGTTAGTTGCTAAAGGATACAACAAATTCCGTATTGATTTCACAGATGTCTTTTCCTCTAGAAGCATAGTTCTATTCGCACTTTGCTTAGTATTGTGGCTATGCATGATTTTGAGCTTGAACAAATGGATGTGAAAACTGCATTCTTACATGGGGAATTAGAAGAAGACATTTATATGGAGCAACCGGAAGGTTTTGTCGTTCCCGGAAAGGAGAATTTTGCTTGCAAATTGAAGAAATCTCTTTATGGTTTGAAACAATACCTAGACAATGGTATAAGAGATTTGACTCCTTTATGATATCTCAGATTTTAAAAGATCAAATTATGATAGCTGTGTTTATTTCAAGATTGTTAATGGTTCAACTATTTATTTGCTCATATATGTTGATGATATGTTGATTGCTGCAAAAGATAAGGTTGAAATTTCAAAGTTAAAGGCTCAATTACAGCGATGAGTTTGAGATGAAAGATCTCGTGCAGCTAAGAAGATTCTTGGTATGGAAATCATTAGAGACAAAACTTGGTAAATTATATCTAAGTCAAAAGGGTACATTGATAAAGTTCTTCGTCGTTTCAACATGCATGAGGCTAAACTCGTGAGTACTCCCTTAGCAAAGATATTTCAAACTTTCTTCAAAGATCATGTCCAAAATCTAATGATGAAGTGGATTACATGTCTAAAGTCCCATATGCGAGTGCATTGGTTCACTTATATATGCCATGGTATGTTCTCGCCTGATTTATCTCAATCATTAAGTGTGGTTAGTAGATACATGGCTAATCCTAGAAAAGAGCATTGGAAAGCAGTTCAATGGATTTTCGATATCTCAGGCACATCTAATGTTTCTTTACGCTTTGGAAGGATTAAAGATGGACTTGTTGGTTATGTGAATTCGATTTTGCTTGGAGACTTGGATAAAAGAAGGTCTCTCACCGGTTATGTGTTCACCGTTGGAGGGTGTGCCGTAAGTTGGAAAGCAAGTTTACAAGCTACCGTTGCCTTGTCTACTACGAAGTGAGTATATGGCTATCTCAAGCTTGCAAAGAAGCTATTTGGTTGAGAGGTTTATTTTCGAGCTTTGTGGAAGTACATCTTGCATTACAATATTTTATGACAGTCAAAGTGCTATTTGCCTTACAAAAGATCAAATGTTCCATGAGAGAACAAAGCACATTGATATCAGGTATCACTACATTCGAGGTGTCATTACTCAAGGTGATATTAAAGTCTGCAAGATAAGTACTCATGATAATCCAGCTGATATGTTGACAAAGCCAGTTCCTGCATCTAAGTTTGAGCTTTGCTCAGACTTAGTTGGTATTACTCACTAGTCTTTTGGACTTTCGGCGTTCAAGGTGTACATGCTAATTTTGTTGGAGGGGTTCATAATATTCTTCGACTACTGGAGGGAATTCGGCTCAAGGTGGAGATTATTGTTGAAAAGTGATCCGAATTCGGCTCAAGGTGGAGATTGTTGGAAAGTGATCCGAATTCGGATTCGTGTCCGTGTAGGACTTTTATTTTATTTACTTTCCATGTGGGACTCTATCCCCAATACTATATAAGCACCCCAGTAGTCCATAGGATGAACAAGCCCTCAGAGAGTCTCTCCATTGTAATCTCTCCAAAATATAGTGATTTGCCTTCGAGCGCCCGTGGTTTTTTTCCCACAAGGGTTTTTCACGTAAAAATTCGTGTCTCTTGTCTCTATTATTTTGTGCGTTATTTGCAACACACAGAAAAAGTAATGGTCTTAATCACTTCTTCCAGGCAAAGAACAAACAATCAAAATGCGCTTCAACTTCGAAATTATCTATTGCTCTCACCAACTGTGACAAAAATGGCATCATCCCCATCTGCAATTGGAGGGGCACTGGGTGTTCCCAAAGCTTGAAACTCCTGCTCAACAAAATGATGTTCCTGGATCAAAAAGAAAGTCGCTTCTTATGATTGCTCCCTTTGAATTTCGAACATAAATAAGCATCGGCGTAGTATATCAACAGAGTTGAATAATCGCGGATGCTCATAGAGGAAAGTGGAAAGATTATCGCTTAGAGAAGCATCCTTACATGAGAGCCGAGTCCACCGAGCATTTCTGGCGAGCGCGCGCAGCTCGCACCTCCACCCGCAGTTCTCCTTCGATCGCCTCGGCCAGCCGCAGCCTCCGGCTCAATCGTGACGTGGCCTCGCGTCGGCCGCCCCGCCGTCAGACAGTCCCAAGCCCTCCGAACAGCCGAGCCACCGGAGCCCACCCCATCCTCTCGAATCGCGCGGCCGCGCTTCCCGCCGCCTGCCGATGGAGTCGCGTCATGATACGGCATGAAAAGTGAATACAAATTAAATGTTCGGTTATCGTATTCAATAGAAAAAAAAATATAACATAGATTTTTTTATCTGATTAATATTTTCTATCCTATTCATATTTATATTCATATAAAAATATAGATATAAATATGGTATGAACTTTTATCATCTAAAATATTATTTTATCTGGACTATCCGTATTAGATGAAGCAATATGCATATTTTATTACAATACGGCTAATTAGTTGGACAAGTTTTTTAATTAAACGTGAATTCAAGTTTCTTTAGGTAAAGTAAATGAATTAGAATGATTAAGTGTGATTGTGCGAGGATAAAATATCATTAATGTCTTCATGCTATAAAAGTTATGACTTATATTGCCCCGCTCGTTTCGGTTTTTTTCGGCTTCAGCTTTTTTTCACTATTCAGTATTTCATCTTTTTTTGAATTTTTTAGATATTTTAGGCTTTTTTGTATTTTCTTTTTTTTCTCGTGTTCCTTTGTATTGTCCCTAATGGGTTAACATGTTTTTTTTCTATTTTTACATTTTTAAAAATTAATTATGCCCAAAAAGCTAAATCAGCTACAGTAAAAAAAGCCAGCTACAATGAAATTTCAGCCAAAAGCCAGAAGCCATTACTAAAACAAGCGCCTCCATAATAATATCTGAATCCGAATGAATTGAGTAGATATTTAATTCGAATTTATATCCAAAACTTGTCTAGTCTGTATTTGTATCCGACATTTGCTCAATTCGTATTCGAATTTAAAAAAAATATAAATATGAATATAATTTAAGTACTATCTAATTTGTATTTGATCTATTTCACCCATAGATAGATAGATAGAGGTGATGACTGGTGAGGTGAGGCAAGTCGGCTAGCTTAGCTAGGATTATCCGGTTTAGTCAGTGTGGCAGTGGCGTGGCCCATGCGGATGTAGCTTATGGGCAATTTGGCAAATCGGCCATATCTCCAGCTAGTCGAATACTGTTTATGCCCAGCTAGCCGATTCGTATTCATCGGATAGTGTTATATCATGTCCATATTTGTTCCCGATAAAACTATCCATTTCCATTTCTGGGCCGACACTAGCTGAATATTATTCGAGACGACGCTAATCCAATCAGAGTTATTAAAATCCGAGTGGGTTTGCTCGCACGATAGCGCTCCACGCGAGCGCGAGTCCTTCGCGCGGCGACACGTGGTTGCGCTCGCTCCCCGCTTCTCCTCCCTTCGCCCATGCCGCCTGTCCCCCCTTGCCCGGATTCGCGGCGCCCCCCGCTCGCGCCTGTCTCCTGCGTCCCCTCCTCACGCGCTCTCGCCTTCCCACTCCTCCCACTCCTCCCCCGGTCCCCCGCCGCCTCCCCCTCCCCCCTCCTCCCCCGCCGCCCCCTCGTCCCCCGCCGCCTCCCCCTCCCCGCCCCTCCTCCCCGGTCCCCCTCCTCCCCCTCCCGCCGCCTCCCCTCCCCTCGAGGCCGGGGGGAGGCCAGAGCCTGAGGCCGGGCGGGGAGGCCGGATCCGGCGCAGGCGAGGGGAGGCGCCGAGGCCGAGGGGGAGGCCGGATCCGGCCGGCGCGAGGCGGAGGGGAGCCGCAGAGGCCGGAGGGGAGGCCGGATCCGCCGGCGCGGGATGTTGGTGCGCGAGACGGCGCGCGGCAGCCTGGAGAGGAGGCGAGCCGACCGCCCACTCCCGCCCGTCGCCGTGCTCGACATCACCGCACGCCGCTTCGCGCTGCCGCCGCGTGCTCGCGCCTCCACGGCGGAGAGCCCGGCCACGCCGCTCCGCGTGGCTCGTCGTGCACGCCGCATTGCCTCGTACATATAATTTGTTGCGTGGACATGTGTTAGCATTGGTGAACTTGTTCATGCATCCGATGATGTATTAGTTAAAACATATTGGCTTGCTACAATGAACTAATGACTTATTTAACAGTACTCTTACACGGTCGTGGTTCTCAATTTCACTACCATGGGCCTTATACTGTCTTGTTCAGCTTTATGCTGCAATAAAGGATGAGCTAGCCCATATAAATCCTCTTTCAAAGTTTCGACATTCAAGTCTATTGTCTTCTTAACATGATGGCAAGGTGTGGCGATTGCATTGCTCTACAATTGGGGCTTGTTGAGAGGCCCTATAGCTCAAGAGTTGCGTTCAAGTCCAGATTCAGACTTCATTATCTGCATAGAGGTGGTAAAAATTCATGTTTTACCATTTCAATTCTGTAACACTAAAGAATTCTTGTTAATGCATGTTTGCATTTTTAGTGTTCATTTGAAATGAAGCCCAACGAAGTCTTTTGTCTTCCAATACAGATGGGTGTTGCTTCGTTGTCCATCCGTATGTCTTCCCCGCCAAGCCATATGAGCTAATGGATGATTGTTTTATTGGAGGGTTTCATTCTTGGAGACTATGCTTCAGATTGACCGCCTCTAGATCCGATGAAGTTAAGGATAGCGAGCGCCAACCAAGATTAGGCTTCCCACCAGATGATCGCTTTTGATGCTCCACTGCCATAAAAGAAAGCGTTCGTGATGTTGTACTTGGAGGAGGTGAATATGTAAGAACTAGATGCTATTTATTCCCTTGTTACCCCCTTCATCAATTTTACTTGAATTATTTTTGTACCTGTTGTAGCAAAATTGAAACATCATATTTGACTGAATCTTGCAGATTGTGAATGACTTGAAGTTCACTGTCAGCCATGCAGTGGAACCAATCAATGAAAAGCTTCACAGGATATCCCAGAACATCAAAAAGCATGAGAAAGAAAAGAAGAAAACAAATGAGCTGCATTAGGTTGAAACAAATGATGATTGGTTATTATAGGTTGGGAAATGAGCAGAGATTGCATTGCCAATGCTAAGTTTGCCGTTTGTTGTGCAACAGGTAACGACCTAATCTATGCTGGTATATTTTGAGTCAAATGTCGACTGATTGCCCTCCCATGAATGCTATGTCATGAGGCTGGTTAAGAGACCAACTATTTAATATGTTGTATGCAATACGTGCCGCATTGCTTCAGACATTGCGATGAGGAATAACATTATTCTTTGGGAGGTATGTGTTGCTTCTTTGTATCGCCATTGTGTGGGCCTTTGCGACTATCCTTACTGCTGATGATGCATACAACCATATTTCACTCAAGGCACAACGACACTTCTCAGACCGATAGGTCTTACCTCATGTCATCTACACCATGATATAATTCTAAAAGTTGTTTCTTACGAACAGATTTTGTGTACCGTATCTATTTTAGAAGGCTTTTTCATCTACTCATTGCATGCATGCGCTTTTAACACCAAATTCCCCTGGTATAGGCTTATTGAAATTGCAGAGAGATGTTGAATTGTGAATGTGGCTAATTGAGTTACCGGAAAAATATCGTCGCACATTTCTTATTTCTAATTATTGCCCCTACGAACCAGTTGTGATGCTTGCCATATAGAAATCAATGCAAAAGGGGGAAATGTTGCTCTTTCGATATTGATTTTCTATTGTAACCTAATTTTGCCTCTTATTTGACTTAATATATGTAGGTCCACATCAATGTCAGCTTATTGTTATAGCCTTATAGATTATGGTTACATTACTTTAGGTGCTACAAATTTGTGTGGACTAAAAATTATGTCAAAAATATATTCCCGTTTAAAAATGTAGATCCAGCATATGTTCTCATCTCAAAAGCAACAGCCTTTGTGTGAATAGTTTTAGTCATCAATTTATATATTTAGATACTTACAACACTTGGATTAATCACTGTTTTCCCCCTAAAGTATGTAGTGTATGACATATTGGGCGGTGTGGATGTCAGCAGAGGCTAACGCATGGCGACGATAGCGCGTGCGACCACAGGCTAAGAATTTTTTTTGCAATTCACGTGTAGAGTCGATGAGTTTTAATTCCTTAGGGTTCGGTGAAATTTAATATGTGATTATGATCTATTTGTCATCTACTTGAAGTGTTTATATTGAAATATGAATTAATTTCTACAATTAAAGTCATAATAAGATGCGCGAAACGCGCCAAATGTTCTAGTCCAAATAAAGTCTGAATCGTTCGACAAGCATCCGCTTCGTTTTAGCCCCTACCGCCAGGTTCCGGTCCAAACAAAAAGGCGCAGAGCAGAAGAAAACCGAGCACACAACCAAAATTTTGTTGCCTCTGAAGTTTAAGGGGGAAAAATCGTAGTCGCCTCTACATTGCATTGCAATGTCCGCGTGCCATTGCTTTTCTTGGGCATTGGATCGAAAACGAGTGACTGAGATCAATTTAGGGTTCTGTAGCAAAATCATTATTCGTTTTCTGAAGATAGCTCCGGTACATCTTGTTTCAAAAAAAAAAAAACTCCTGCAATACAGGACAGTAGTGTTGCTGGCACTTTCGTATGCATTCGGGATTTCAGGTACAAGGTTACAGCTGGGAGACTTAACAGTCGCAAGAGGGACACAAACTATCCCCTAAATTTTGCTTCAAATAAATATACCTGATTTTTCATGAATTTCTAAAAATTTTAATGTATTTTTAAAAATTTTCCCAAAACCTTATTGGAGTTGAAGATTTTTTAAAAATAATTTCTTTGGCCAAAGAATGTGAATTCAAAATTTCTAATAGTTATTGGATGCTACGAAATTTTTTTCAAAAATCTTCGTGTGCAAATTCCTCCTCAAATTCAAATTACAAATTCAAACTCAATTTAAAAATTAAAAATTAACTTTAAATCTTAATTATTTTCCTCCCTGCCATCAAGCCGAAATCTACTTGCCGGCCAGCCCATTTTCCCTTCCCTTTCCTCATCGTGGCCCAGCAAAGCCGGCCCATCCTACGTGCTCGCTCGCTAGCCCAGCATCGTCGCCCTCTCACTTTTCTGTTGCTTTATTATGAACAAATCTATTTAGCTTGTTAGTCTGTTATATAAAAAACTGATCATAAGATTTATATATGATTGTTTATGTAATATCAAATACTCTTTTTATTGTTAAGTATATATAGGTGTGATATTTACCGATGTTTTATATACACTAGCTATTCAGAATACACAGGAGATTCGGATTGTCAAATCCGGTCCCTGCATCTTGCATACATATAGTGCTCATCGATCTACACTTGGCTTCCCATCTTGCCGGCCGTCGACTCCCCGGCGCCGTCGTCGGCGACCCTGCTGCTGCTCTTCGCGTCTGCCATCTCGACGTCGTCACCCTGCTTATTGCCGTCCCGCCCGCCGGGGCCGCCCTTGTTCTTGTTGTTCCGGTAGATGGCGTATAGGATCAGCTGCGCCGCGCCGAGCAAGCCCCCACACCCGTTCGGGATCTGCCAGAAGCAAAGACGAAAAACAGCACGCACCACTCGTTAGCCCAAGACATGACGCCGTACGTAATCGTGCGGTGTGCGATCCCGCTTGCGTTACAAGGTATGCGCGAAGGCGACGGCTGCGCGCGCGCGTGCTTACCACGACGAAGGGGTCGCGGCCGAGCAAGCCGTAGATGAACCAGGACGTGCCGCACAGGAACACCGCCAGCGACAGCAAGAACGGCATGTACTCCACGCTCTTCGTCTTGATCACCAGCCTCTGCAACAATCGGTCAATCGATCCCCAAATCAGCACTTGTAATTAACACCCACAAATCTCACATCGAACCAAAGTTACCATTGACGAGAAGCTAGCTAATTCGCACCAAGATCAGAGAGACGTGCACGCACCATGATGGAAAGCGGCGAGGCGTACATGCAGATGGAGAAGACGGTCATGGCGAGGCCGCAGAAGAGCTTGCGGTCCTGGTCGCGCAGGGCGAGCATCGAGACGAGCGCCACGAGCGCGAACACCGCCGCGACGGCCGACGCGAGGCCGAGCGTCCGCAGCCTCGTCTTCTTGCTCGACGCGAACAGCAGGAAGGTCACCACGTACGCCGTCTCGATCGCCGCGCCCGCGCCGTTGATCGTCGACACCAGGATGTTGTCCGGGGACACGAACGGCAGCCCGTACCTTCAAAATTAACCAAGAACGATTAATCTTAATAGGTAGCCGTCCTACTTACCCTGTCTACGCATGCAGCGCATGTTTAAACCTTTTTATTAGCCGTATATTACAGTTTTTGTTCAACTTGTACGGAAATTTATCCGCATGTTTCTGCATAGCCTGGCCGATGCCAACATGTATGGTCCACACGTATAACACACATTGATGTCACCGACCATTGCCCTGAACCGATCCACGTGGCAGGACAAGAATCGATTGAGATGGTAGGAGCTCACGGTGTGGCCTATCCAAACTTGTGGCACGGCATATGTTTTAGTATGTGTTTTAGTATGGTGCATATGTGGTGTGAGTGTGATGTGCGTTTTGTAATCTAAAAAAACTCACCGTTTTTATTTGGTCAGTATCGTGCACTGTCCCTTCCAGGGCAGGCAACAAACCACCACTGATTCAGAAATTTAACCGTTTGCTGTAAATTTTCTATGTAATTTCTACGTTCCAAACAAACTATATCAAATCAAACTACTTCATTAATATTTTTAGCTTACCCTGCATGTGCCGTGTAACTTATATTGGTTACTCCGAAAAATTACGTTTCAAAAAAAAAAACTCTGAAAATTTCGAGAAGTTTACCATGCGGAGAGGAGGCAGTTGAGGAGTGTCATGTTGTATGGCACCCCGGAGAAGTCCTCTGTTGATTTCCTCCGAATGATCCTCCAGAAGGTAGGCCTGTGAAAAAAATGTTTTTTTTTACAAATTAATTAGATGCTGGAAGCAGAACATCAATTCAGTAAGATTGTTGCAGGCAGCAGCAGCAGTAAAAATTGCAACGTGTTTTTCCCGAAATTGAAGGAATAGAATATTATCAGAACTGCACAAAGAAAAGGACCTATGTGGAATTGAAGGCGGCAATATGTATAGGTGGAATTGCCCGAAGTTTCTAGCTTAAATTACAAGAATAAATGAGGTAATAATAAGAGATGCATGGACCCCCAAATTCTAGCTCTTTCTTATGAACTAGTCGATGGGGATATCTTCTTTAGCTGAGACGAAGGCTGTGCGTGTCATTCATGTGGGTTTATGTATTTGGAATATGCGCTTTCGCTTCAGAAATGATATGTTTCCTGAACTCACTGAATTAAGTCAAAATACAGAGGGAAAAAGGTATAATTCTGAAATGCTTTGCTTTCTTTTCACCTCCATTTTCTAACCCTCTCTTGTAAATAACATCAATTTATCCTCCTTGCAAAAAAAAAAAGGAGAGAAAAAGAAGCAACTGATCCAAAAGTGATGGTGATACATCAAAGATACTTACACCGGGGATAGGAAGAGAAAGAGGGCAATGACATTGCCTGAAATAACACAACCGAGCAGTAAGTTGAAGGGATACAACAAGAACATCCACTAACAAAAACCAACAAAAAATTACAAGATAAGCATGATTTTTTAGGAATACAAGATAAACGTGTTACTACCATACAAATGGAGAACAATAACACTCACCAGAAATTCCAAACAAGAACTTCACCACATCATCCATCTCTTACTCTCCCTTAATTTATTGTACCCACGAAATTAACCTCTCCTTCAACAAACCAAAACACGGTGAAATTAAGACAGGCTAGCTCCAAAGCTCTGTTCTTCTGAACATGAGACGCTGGTGTTCGAGTGTTCGATGGCTCAACAGGAAGCACAACTAAGTGACAATGTGATGCGTGTTTGTATGTGTGTATGGATGGATACATGGACGGTCGCATGAATATATAGGAAGAGTTGGAAGGAGAGAGGAGGTGTCTTTGGGGTCAGGGGAGTGCCTATTGATTACGTTCTTATCTTGGCCTCCCTGAAAACGAGTGCCCGTGTAGACGTGGTGTCGGGACAGTAAACAGTATTGTTTCCAGCAATGTCATACGTGAAGCTTCTTATTTTGTCACCACACAAGTCTGGATTTCGCATGTATCACCATCATCTACCATTCAATACACTAGCTAATTGAACACTAGTGACAAAGTATTCATATTTCATACATATAAGCTTTTTTTTTCTTTTAGAAAAGAAAGGAAGAATGCAGAATATAGCTTTTCCATGCTGTTTTTCAGTTGGGTCGATGCCAAATCCCTGAAGCTTCTAAAGACATACCAACCACCACTACTGACGGAACACAGAGTATTCTGGGTGCAATTAATCGGCAGTCATGATTTATATAACTGAAATGATTTCTCAAAATAAATCACTCAATTAATTTGGTACACAAATTCTGGAAAGAAACCATTTCGTACAATTAATACTGGCTATATATCATTTCACTTGACGAGCTTAACTAGTTTGAACAGCCAAAGGAATTAATTAGTATATGTCAGTTAGATGATTGTTTCTTTTTCTCAAAGATTCAGAATTTTAGAGGAATCCATGCATATAATATAGGGCAAAACCGCCGATAGTTTATGGTAAAACCATATATATGCGCCTGTCATGAGGTGTTTTAGCGCTCGTTCATATTTATTTTTACTGGTACCTTTTAGCTTTAGCTTACGAATAATAATAGCTTGTAGAGAACCAAACGGAGAAAGAGAAACGTGCATACGATTTTGACCGATATAAATGAAATAGAGTGTATACTACAATCAACTAGTAGACCTCACCTTAAAAAGATATTCTATTTAAAAGTTAGATATTATAGAAAAATTATTTATTATAGAAAATTTAAAAATAGAAGTCAATCCGAAGAGAGCCTTACTCTAAGCAGTCTCATAAGACAGCCAGTGGCGGTGTTAGACACCTCGGTTCCTGTCTTATACTTAAGATATGGCATGGTTTTACACACCAGTCTAGCATGGTTTCACATTTGGTATGATTTCACACTTATCCTCTCACATGTTAGGCATGACATATATATGTAACATTTGGTTCTTTATTCTATTAAAATTACGTGATTGCTCCAAATATTCCATGCTCTCATGATATCAGAGTGGTAACACTCCTGAGTTGCTGCCTCCACAGCTTCTGCCACGCCGCCCTAGGAGATGGTCACATCTCCATGATCTCTCCACGCCGCCACTGCCGCTGAGTTATTATATAAACCATCTAATCGCCCAACCGTTCGACTACTAGAAGCTGCAATCGCCCAATGGTTGAGCGACTAAAGTCTGTCGCTCAACCGTTTGACGATTGTATTAATGGTGCCCAACGATTGAGCGACGCGTTCTAGTCGACCAACCGTTCAGCTACACTGTAATACCACTGTAGCAAACCCCACCTGTCAGTAGTCAGCAAACCTTCTGGCCCAGATCGAGCCTCCCCACGATGCCAGTGACCAGCACCGCCTCCTCCAGTTAACACTGCCCAGCTCAAGCTCAGGGGCAACAAAACCAAGCTCCAGCCACTCCCCATTTCTACTACCTCCCTCAGCTGAGAGGAAGAGAGGAAGTCGAGGGAGCAAGGGGGAGGGGAAGCCACCACCTGGAACAGTCGGCGCGCGAGGTGGAGGTCCTAAGTCGACATCGTCTGCACGTCGTTTCGCTCCGCTTAGTTGACAGGCAAGTACATGGTAGAGCGGTAAATCGTAGGGGTTATGAATATGTGTTGTTTATATGATATGACAAGGTTTATGCGGCAATGAGATGAGTACATGATATGATGCTTATTTATGGATGACAATGATAGTAGTCTTGGGCATATGCATTTGCATTATGTGCATTCAAGAGTGAGGGCGGTGAGAAAGTCCCTAGCTGCGAGAAAGCTAGCGGACTAATCCGGAGTGCTCTTGAGTAAGACCTACTTTGGTAGACCTCCACGGGAGTGGAGAGACCCCCGTGCCGATATGGGCGGGCCCAAGATTTTGGGGTGAACATCGACGGGTGTTCACTCGGCAGTACCAGTATTTGCAATGTGATGATCGAATGTGCATGTAGAGCAGGGTTGCATTGTATGGACAATGTGGAATCATGATAACGATGTTATGAGCATAACAATGCAGGCAGAGTACATTATAGTTGGTTCAATGGCTTTCTGGTTTTGATTATGTTTGTGTACTTGCTGAGTCTTTGGACTCACCCTTGCTTCGTTGTCTTGTTTCTAGGTGATCGTTGAGGACGGCAGGCATGGGCGGGTGTAGCACATGATTAACACCACGACTTGCAGCACTTCACATGCCCAACTTTTGTAATAGGTTTACTCCAACTAGTATGCTAGATTAGTTGCTCAAAAACGGTATGATGTTAGTACTCTACTCTATAAGTAAAGTAGAGTTTGCTTAAAATAATTAGTGAATGTGTAAGAATGGTATTGTAATGCAATGTTGGTAGTACTCTAGGCCTAAAGGATGGGCGGGGTGTTACATATACGAGTCTAATTTTGTAAATAATATAATCGTAGGTATATTTTCATATTTTTAAATAAAAAATAAATTATTTTTTAAAAAAATTCGGCTACTCTGTAGGTACATCTCTGGTCCACGTGGTAATGCTGTCCGGTCATGTCGATAACTTACTCAGTTGATGGAGAAGTCCAAAAATGCAGTCTAGAATTTCTGTCATTCTGTCAGTTTCTTAGCAGCTAGAGCTATGTTTTCACGGGAGCAGAATCCGTCAGTTTTCCTTGCTGTTAAAGTTGCAGCACATCTGTAATTCAACATTGCATCGAAGCATGCAGAAGACATGGCAGCAGCGCTCGCAACAGTCTCCATGCATGCGAGCTGTGACAACAGGATTTGGTTTGAGCCAAGAGAGCAAGGTGTGCATGCAGGTATCCACGACCTACACTTGTGTGGCAATGGCAGAATATTCCCCCGGCCACCTTCTCAGTTCCTTCTTCGCCGTGGGCACCATCGTGCTGGAACTCAGCTTATCAAAGAAGTACAACACGTCCTAAAAGTTGACAAAGGAGAGAACATAGTTTCTATTTAGGCCCCGCTTAGCGATAGGCTTCTGCTACCGACGCTAGCGTTTGGCTTCTGTTTTCACTATTTATTTTTTTTTGTTGTTTTTTTGTATTCCTTTGTATTATCTGTGATGGGCTAACATGTTTTTTATTTTTAAATTTTTTAAATTTAATTGTACTAAATAAGCCAACTCAGTTACAGTAAAAAATAAGCTAAGGGACGTTCAGAATGGCGGTGACTTATGGCTTTTTTCACTGTAGCTGAGATGACTTATTTAACGTAATTAAATTTAAAAAATTTAAAAATAAAAAAACATATTAAACCATCACGGACAATACAAATGAATATGAAAAAAGGCAAAAAAAAAACCCTAAAAACAAAAAATAGAAAATAAAATAAAATTAAGGAATAGTGAAATAAAAGCAAAGCCAGAAGCTATCGCCAAAACGGGCGGAGGGTGAAGTTGCTTATGACTTTTGGTTAAAATAATATTATAGTGACGATTAATTTTTTTGTGTTATTTAATTAAAGAAAAATAAAAAAATAAAAATAAAAAATACCGTTATATCTCTATGAATAATGCAAAAGAAATAAGAGAAAAATAAGAAGAAAAGCCACGTTAAGAAACTAATACGTTACAAACGACTTTTAATTTTTAAAAATTAGAAGACATCGCTATTTAGAACAAACCAAAACTAAACCCTCCAGGAATATTAATTTTCTACGCGAGGACTCACTCCTTTATGAAATCGGTGCCGATCGCACCGATCCGATGTACAAGAAGAACCGGGCAGCGAGTCCTCGAATAACGGCAGTCCTTTTCCCGAGTGGATATTGGTACGCGAACGAGAGATTAACGATCCATGAGTGAGGATGATCATGCAACTAATTAAGCGAATACATGCAGCATCCTCTCCCAATTACCCGCATCGATCATTGCTTCCCTAATGGGACACGCAGAAAGTTTTGTTTTTGGGCATCAATTTTGGCATCTAGCTTGGTGTCTCTGCTAGATGCCAAAAATTAAAGATGAAGAATATATATACAGGTTTTTTTCACCCCCAATGTGTGCTCTTTTGTTCCAAATGTTGGCGTATTTTCAGCATTCTGTTGGATACATTTTGATGCAGGTTAGAAGCCATGCATGTTTTTTTTTTTTTTTGCTTTTAAGCTGCTTTTAGCTTCTCTCAATGATCATTATTTATAAAACTAATAAATTAGTGGAAAAACGCTCCACTCCAACATGTTACATATAGGGGTGAAAAACACTGGTTGAAAATGGCACATCATCATTTCCTCCAGTGTCTACGGGATCAATCCCTAATTTACTGTGGTTTTTCCTGTGCGCTTTTTCTCGGGACCTCTTGCAGTTCTTTCCTGCAAGAGTTCTCTGGAGCTTTCGGCGCCCATGGCGGCAAAATTCTTTTATCCGGTGCTCATCGGTCGATATGATTGGATAGTGATATGGCATCTCTGGCGTGCAAAATTTTATTTTCTTGGGTCATTCGATCTACTGACGTGACCACGCATCTTTTGTTAATTCTGTGACAGGAAACGAGGTTACCGCATGCTCGATTTGAGTAGTTCTGAATTGTGGTTCTCCTTTCTCTAGTCTACAAATGGGAGATTGAAGCTGCGGCTAAGTTAAATTGCGTATATATCTGTTGTAACCGAAGGATTATTTCTGGGGCTTAAGTTTGCCGAGTAAGGTTAAAGCTTAAGTAAATGGTTTCTCTTGTCCTTTTCTCCTTTACAACATAATTAAGGCCCCGCTCATTTCGGCTTTTTTTCGGCTTCAGCTTCTAGCTTCTGCTTTTTTTTCACTATTCACTACACTATCCACTAACTCAGCTACAGTGTTTTTTCAGCCAGCTACAGTGTTTTTTCAGCCAAAAGCCAAAAGCCATCGCTATTCCGATCACCCCCTAAGTGTCTACAGTCAAATGATACCTACATGAAATTTTCCCTTCACTAGATGATCGATTACAGCATGAATATTAACATTACAAAAGACCAACAGATGTTGAGCATGGGACTACTTGACTTGTCCATCAAAAATTCATACAACTATCTAGACGAGTGGTCCGCGCATTTGTGTGGCTAGCTCTATTTGTCTTCTGCTTCTACTTCTATACCTATTATAAATGCATATTAGAATTTTAATAAAAATGTTTTTCTACGTGACAGTGGATTATGTATAAGCACATTGTTTGAGGATATAATTGCTCTTATGGTCACAAATTCTTCTTGCGATGGGAAGAGCACAATCAATACTTTTTTATTTTGACAATTTATGTCTTTTCAAATATATACTTTAGTCCAATGTAAGCAATATGCATATAGTATTGGTTACAAGTTTATAACTAAAATGTCCATATTCTAACTTTTTATGTAATTTTATTATAGAAAAACTAATGGTAAAACTTGTGTCTTGCGGTTGACTACAGAGAAAAATATTAACATTATTATGTGACTCCAAATATTTTTTATAAATACATCATCATTTTAATAGCAAGATTTTTAATGCAATCGCTGATCTATAACCTAAACATGCTCACTTCACCAATTGCATTGCTTGTGGACACTTGCATAAAACTGCACCTTTCCCAGGAGCTTCCTTAATTGTCTCAACTTGATTAGTGTTATGAAATCGTCGTCTTCATCTTTGGGCTTGCATTGTTACAGTTGGGCACCATAATTTGTATTGATCAATCATGTGATCCTAGGATGTGTAGATGCATACTAATACTGGCCATCATCCTATATATGTGGCATGCTTGCTATGATCAATGTGCACACGCACCTTGTGCTTTGATCAGTTCCTCATTGTTACGCGTTGTTGGTCCGATGTGTCGAGTCACCATACACGTCTTCTGACTATACACATATCTTTGTGTTCCCTGGCATCTCTAGCACTTGTGTTAGCTCTCTAGCTGAAATCCTACGTAATTGCAGTCATATGTGCTACAATACATATATTTACATTTGAAAATAGATAAATTAAAATCCCCCACTAAACGTTGTATATTCTTATTATTTACTCTTGATTAATGAGAAAATCTCTAGAAAATTTTCTTTTTCATGTTATTGCATGAATTTCTAGCCCTTAAAGCTAAGAAAATACTGGCCAACTTTTATCACGACACTTCAATCGGTCATAAGTTCACACAACTTACTAAATTGATAGTGCTAGTCCAATGGCTACTATAGTTCAACTTTAATAAGGCCTGCTAGATTAAGGATTAGATGTTTTATTTTTCCAGAATTGTTAGCATATTTCTCTTTTTTAAATAATAATATCCAATGGTCCCTATGGTTTAGCTTTAATTAGGTCCCACCTAATCAAAGGCTGATGTTTTATTGTGAACTTTTTGCATATATATTTTTTTCTTAGCTATTGTAAAACGACTTTCATCGACTTTTATTATACGAAGATGGGAAATTACCGGAAACGCCCCAGGAGAGTTTATTAAAAGATGCTTTATACTAACTCAATTTTGCATCAATAACACAGTACTATTTGTTTATTTCGAGATCAAAGAGAATTACTAATTGAGCGCATCACTTTGTACACGCATGAACCAGTGGAAAAGAAACCAGAATCGAACCGTACAGGCCTTTGACCAAACAAAATTTTCAAAGCTAACGCTGGCTGCTTCCCTTCCCTTCATGGCGATGAACAAGCTTATATTAACTGCTGATGAATGTAAGATACATAAATGCACCCTGATTCGAAGGGCTGATCCAGTGGCCAGCATTGCACTAGATCTCTCAACTTAATTGGAGTTCGTCACTGCCTTGCAAGAAAGGGCTCTAACCCTAGCCATGTACGTACATGCATGTCTAAATAGGCATGCGTCTATATCTATTAGTTAAGTAGCCGCGTCACACACTTCGGCAGGTTAGAGGCAAGCAGGCCGACAGCGACGCGGCGCTTCGTGTCATCCCTTGCTCGCTTGGACGCTCGCAGGATCTGACAGTGCGATAGCCGATAGCTAAGCTCACAGTTTCACACTAAGAGAGGTCAAGGCCGCAGTATATGGCTTGAAGTAGAGGAATGCAACTTTGGAACTTTGTATTCTGCAAGAGAATAAAACGTAGAGTTGCGATCGTTGTGTAGCCCTTCCATTCTGTGATTGTTTACTGTCAGAAGAGGTATAGTTTATTGGGTCGGGAAGTTACGCGATTAATCAGTGATCATTACATTAGTATTAGTTTGATCATGAGCACATCCCTCGCGTTACTAAATGGAAGAAAGACAACACTTTGGCTAGTGTTCTTGCTTGTTATGACACCGTGATTCTGTGCAGCAACCGGTAGTTCTACTTCTGCCATTGAACGACAGGTGCAGAAGGGGATGAGACTACCACTTCTCTCCCTAGAACTTCGACGCATTATTGCAATCCATTTGCATGGCCTCACAAAAAATGATGCATTGCAGCAGCTATACTTCTAATTAAGGCCCATAGATGGTGTCAAGCACACCAGAAGTATCTGGGCTGAATTAAGCCTATGTATGAGAAGCCCATTTGTCTTGTAGGTTTAGACATTCGTTGAACCACGCAAGACAAGTAGACGAACCATCCCTTGCGTCAAAAGGTCAAAGCATCTCTACACCGTCCATGGCCTCCTCCTTCCTCGGCTCTCCTCTCCGCCACCCGCTTCCCTCGCCCGCGCGTTCCCATCACCATCCGCGTCTCCCCTCAAACAAGCGCCACATGTTGGAGTTAATCTTGTTGATTACGTGTTCTTGTGTTGAGTCCAAATTAGCTATCGTATTTCACAACGTAGAGAGTTGATCAGCCATCAGTGAAAGCACAGGGTGTATGTATCGACACGCCAGTATCAACCGGGTACACATACATGTATTAGTGAGTCATACATGTAGAAGAGGTCAGCGTGCATGCAGGAATTAGTGGAGGTGATCCTGCATGTACGGCTATTAGTGGAGATGGCTGCGTGAGTTAATTAGTTGGGAACGCATGCATACAAGGATCTGGCACTATGCATGTAGGTGTTAGTTAGTTTGTTTCTTGTTAGTGTCTCGTGTGGCTTGATCCGGATGAACCGGTCTGCAGGAGAGAGCGAGTCAGCAGAGATGACGAGCGCTCTGACCAAACCTGTGCTATTCATTTGCTATAAATAAGTGCTGGAATGAATAAGATGGGTGGCAGTTTTTGGCTAAGAAAAACCAGGTGAAACAGGAAGCTAGAGTCCTCTGTGTGTATTTCTCTCTGTGCGTGAGTTGTATCCTAGCGCAGCGAATGCATGGCGGAGTCCATCATGACTAGTGCGTGTGTCAATTGTTGCAGTCGTGTTTGATCAGAGTTTTGTGTGCGTGCGTGTTTGTTTGCATGTGAGTTTTTTTTTTCTTGGGCTAACACCACAATCGCCTTATCTCCATTTTTTTTCCATCGCGCGGGCGACGACTCAACGCAAGCGCAAGAACCGACCAAGCTCCCCGGCCGGACGAACAATGGCGCCGAGCAAGCTCCGCAAGGCACTGGGCGCGGTGAAGGACCAGACGAACATCGGTCTGGCCAAGGTGGGCAGCGGCAGCTCGACGGCGTCGGAGCTCGACGTGGCCGTCGTCAAGGCCACCAGGCACAGCGAGAGCTTCCCCGCCGACGACTGCCACATCCGGGAGATCATCTCGCTCACGAGCTACTCCCGCGCTTACGTCGGCGCCTGCGTGGCGTCGCTGTAGCGCCGGCTCGGGCGCACCCGGAGCTGGGCCGTCGCGCTCAAGACGCTGGTGCTCGTGCACCGCCTCCTGCCCTCCTCGCCGACGGCGACCCGTCGTTCGAGCAGGAGGTGTTCTACTCCACGCGACGCGGCACGCGCATGCTCAACATGTCCGACTTCTGCGACCGCTCCCGCGCCGACGCGTGGGACTTCTCCGCGTTGGTCCGCACCTACGCCGCCTACCTCGACGACCGCCTCGAGTTTCGGATGCAGGGCGGCGCCGACGGCGCGGAACGACGGGCCAAGCCACTCCTCGACGAGCTGTACCAGTCCCCCGGAAACCGCTTCAGCTACGACGGCTTCAAAAAGGGGCACGAGGGCGCGCCGGACGCCGAAGTTGACAAGGCGTTGGCGCTCGTGCCGAGGGACACGCCGACGAGCGAGATGACGCTGGAGCAGCTCCTCGCCAAGGTACACCAGCTGCAGCACCTCCTCGACCGGTTCATCGCTTGCCACCCCGCAGGTGAGGCTACGCATTAATTCTTTTCTTACGTTCTTGAATCATTTCATCGCCGCGCATGCATAATGCATTGACATGAAGCGACCGAATGCTGACCGTCGCAGGCGCGGCGAAGACGAACCTGGTGGTGGCGGCGTCGCGGTACCCGTTGGTGAAGGAGAGCGTGCTGCTGTACTGCGAGCTCACGGAGGCAATGGCCGCGCTTATCGAGCAGTTCCCACTTCCCAGAGATGGAGAGTTGGAGACCGCGGACTGCTAGCGCGTGCACGGCGTCATGCGACATGCGACCGCGGACGAGTTCATCCGCGACAGGCGAGATGCGGCGGCGCAGCAGAAGCTTACGCCGCCGTCGCCGGAGCCACCCAGCCCGGAGGAGCACCCCGTTCAGGAGTACGACATGAACACCACCAAGGTCCTTCCGGCGCCCGAGGAGCCGCCGGTTGCGGTGCAAGAGGAGCACAATGCCGGCGAGAGGGTGCATGCTGAGCCGGAGGCTCCGCTTATCGCAGCCGACGACGAGGCTGAGGCTGACTTCTTGAGCTTGAAGGGGGACGCCATGTCCTGCGAGGAGCACGGGCAGCAGCTGGCACTGGCGCTGTTTGACGGCAACACAGTCAGCTCGGCGCAGAAATGCGACGCGTTCGACCACTCGTCGGAGGACTGGGAGACGGTGCTGGTCCAGTCGGCGAGCGCGCTCGCGACCCAGCGCGCCGAGTTCGGGGGCGGCCTCAACATGATGGTGCTCGACGGGATGTACAGCCGCGCGACGGCCAGCGCAACGGCGGCGAACGCGCAGACGTTCCCCTTTAGCGCGAGCAGCGTGGCGATGCGGCCACCCGGGGCGCCGATGCTCGCATTGCCCGCGCTCCCGGGAACCAGCAGCGCCTCAGCAGGTGTGGCCTTTTCGCGGCGTCAATGGTGGTGCCGCCGCCGACGTACGTGCAAATGTCTGACATGCAGACGAAGCAGCAGCTTCTGACGGAGGAGCAGATGGTGTGGCAGCAGTATGGCAGGAATGACAGGGTGCCTTGGCAATGCTAGAGCAGCGGCCACAACAGCAGCAGCAGAAAATGCCCACTGGTGGCTACAATTACACAGGGTATCATCGGACAGCTTAGATAGATAATTGCTTCCAAATGGTGTTCTATTTTTTTTTAAAAAAAAAAAACTTATGATGTCAATTGTGCTACAGGGTCGGGAAAAGGTTTGGAGACCAGGTAGTCAATTTTACATCAAAATCTCGAAAGCAATAGACAAAGCGGTAACAGAGCGCAAATTAATCGTTGTTATCCACAGCTAGCTACGGATGGACCGCAATCTAGCAACACAATTCGTTGCCAATTGTCACCTCGCACGAGATTTTGAAATGCCATCCTGCACCCAAAACAGCATTTAGGGATAAGGCAATAAACACAGAGGTGAGAGCACTAAGATAGTGCTTTTTTTTACAGTACAGAGGTGACAGCAATACCCATATAATAATGATCCGAATACAGCTAAATACTTCATACACACTAGTTTGCCGATAAAACATCATTCGACGGCAATCAAATACACGCAAATAACTTAAGGCGTACACGCCGAGTAATATTTGGTCCTCAGCAGGGAACCGGCGACCTTGGCAATTCTTGAGAAGATAAAGATGATGGATTATGGCTTCGCCATCCAGATGGATGCATGCCAACCTTAAGACCAGAAGAACACAGTTTGCCTATGGGAGCATGCAGTAACCAGTTCGAGCACTTCAAGCTAGTACTGCGCTTTTGAAAGAGAAAACCAGCCGAGTTTGGCTAGATCCAGAAGAGCGGCAGACACGCCATGAGCATGAAACGCAACCGTTGTGCCACGCCTCCGCGCCATTGAAGACTTCATGAAGCGTTGTACTGGTATCAGACTCAAGGTTAGAACAACCAGATCAGCTCGACACAAAGTTCGAACAAGGTCAGCAAGCACAAAGACAACAGAATTTGTACCTCTGAGAATTGTAGACCAATTAAGAGAATTACTGCATGGTTGGGTCTGGATAGTTGGTGTCAAGAAAATCTGTGGTGAAGTCATCGTTATTGGCAACAGTAGGCAGATCATCAACAATGGCAGCCATTGTTGGAAGTGAGTCACTTGCTGCAAAAGCAGCAGATAGAGTAGAACCATCGTATGTGGACTGATCCAAGGAATACTGCCAAAACTGATTGCATGACACAGGCAATTCATAGGAGAAAGTTGCACCAGGAGCGAGGAGATAGTTCAGGCTGTTCAGCTCTATATAATCATCACCGTTGGCAAGTTCAGAGTATGTGGGATGGAAAGTGTGGTCAGTAATATCCACATCGCTAGCACCTAAGCCATCAACATTTGACACACCTCCTAACCCAGCAAGCCCTGCCAATTCATTGTAGAGATTGCAAGTGTTTACTTCAAGAGCTTGAGCCTCAGCTTCAGACATTGGAGGGAGACCAGAATGCTGCACCAAACATGAAAGATAATTAGCCCAGAGAAGAATTCATCCAGTAAGAAAGTACGAAATGAATAAACTATGACTACCTCTCCAACACGACTGTCACGATGAGGAGAATCATGCAGAAACCTGGACAGTTCCTCCAATAAAAATCCATCAATTTCAGGAGGATTGTATACATTATTGACCTCATTAGAACGGTTGTTCACAGAAACCACCTCATCTCCAGAAGATTTAACAGACTGCTGACAAGGCAGTTCCTGGAGAGCACAATCAGTAGTAACATAACCAAGGTCCTCAACAGAAGTAGTAGCAGTAACATGCTCAGATGATGATTCCTTCCCAGCACAAGCAGCAGATGAATGATGCACAGGTGGTTGCTCAACAGCTCTAGCAGTACCAGCATGTTGAACATGTGGACCCTCAGCAGAATTCACTAACTCTGAAGAGGACATCAAAGGAAACATAGAAGTTTCAGCATCTGCATTTTCCCATTCGTCTTCATTAAATGGGGCCCCATATTGCTCCCCAATCCTTGGACCAAGGCCACTTTTCTTAAAAATTTTGCAGAGCACATAAGCATCCTGATTGTTCAAAACAAACCAAGGACCAATCAGTTAAGTAAAATACCTCCCATGGCACGTAACAAGGAGTGGTCATATCATGGATAAATTATGCCACCAGGTAAAAGGGCATAGATTAACTCAAACATAATCCACTATTACCTATCATTTTTTTATACAAAATTATTTCAAAAGAGCTGCTGTAACATAAGAATGATGACTTCCACACGACACGCTACTCATCAAGTGTCATTTATTGAACAGAGGACCAGCTGCGGCTCGGTTGGCTAGCATCGCCAAGTGAGCGTGCTGCCCAACCAGGTTCGATCTCAGCATCGAACTTGGTGTGCCTCATTGTTTAATAATTAGGGTACACACGCATTTATGTTAAGTGGGACAGCGCATACCCGCGATACGGAGGCTATTGAGCCTCCAATTAATTCCCTAGCGTGTGTAGAGGACACACACGTGTGTGTGGTGTGAGTGGGGTAGGAGTGGGTTGTGTGTATCCGCCTTGTACCCCTAAAAAAGTGTGATCTATTGAGCAGGTGTGCGAACAGGAACAACTACATACTGATGCACATGACATATGGAATAGGAAACATTTATTAGATTTTGACCACATATGTCAACTGTGTTGTAGTGAGACCTTGTAATCTAGTAAGCATTAGTGGTAAACAGAATTACCTTTGAGAAACCAGCAGAAACCAAATCATCATCTTCCATTCTGTATTCATACATCACCCAATCAGTCCTGTTGCCTTTAGGTGCCTTGCCTTCATGAAAAATCAATGTTTTCTTTGACCCAACAATGCGAGAGTTAAGCTCAATTGTTCTATCTTTTCCACTGGTTTTCCAGTAACCATTTGGTGTGCCACGGTTTTTCCTAGACCCATTAGGATATTTCTTGTCACGAGGGCAAAAGAAGAACCATTCAAGATCTTTGCTTCGAAGACAGGATTTATCTGCACACAAAAACAGAGGATTAGCGCACAGAAATGAGTTAGATTTTACATAAAATGAGAGCAAATTGTCTCTAGTTAGTTTGATTACATAAAATCTCGTTTGAGTGTCAATTATTCTATTTATTAAAGTTAAAAACAGCATTGTATGGAAATTACCAGGAAGATCCCAGGGAGCAAATTTGTACAGCTCAACCTCTGAAATAGCTTGAACAAGAAGTTTCTTTCCCATAATCTTCCTTTTTAAGTAGTAGGAAACAAGCTCAACATCTGTTGGATGGAATCGAAAGCCAGGTGGCAGGCAAGTTTGAGCCATCACCGTAGTGTATGTCTTGCCTTCAGTACCAAGAAGACAACAGAGAGATCTCAACGTGAAGACACAAGCAGAAATGTATGCTTAACTATATATTATAACTATCAATACCAGTAATCAAGGAGGTAGCAAGTTTGACCAGGAAGGGAAATGTTTCAGTGCTCAAATGAGAGAATTCAGGAGCACGAATTAACCAAGGGAAGGCAGGAGAGAGCAGCTTTCAAAGTTCAAATGTTTGAGCACAGAATGGAACAAGAGGAGGAAGGGAAATGTTTCAGTGCTCAAATGAGAGAATTCAGGAGCACGAATTAACCAAGGGAAGGCAGGAGAGAGCAGCTTTCAAAGTTCAAATGTTTGAGCACAGAATGGAACAAGAGGAGAGGACTTCAGAAGATTTAAGTAAGAGCACAGAGCAAGACAATTCGTGTTATGAAAAGTAAGCACAGAGCAAGACAATTTGCGTTATGACAAGTATTCTTAATGGAGGATTAAGAGCTTGATGGGACCAAAAGAGATATTGGTCCAACCACAGACAGAGCAAAGAGGACGACTGATGAGAAACTATCCTTGGCAAGACTCAAGGAAAACAGCAGACCAAACACTCAACCAACAAATGTTTCTGAACTCAGATGAGAGAACTTGAGTCTTGCCAATTACACCAACTACAACTGATTCACATGAGCACAAAACTCCAAATGATCCACTTGTATCAAGTGAAATCTCGGAATTTTATGCAATATATGAACCAGAAGTAGCACGAGAGGAAACAAGGGTATCCCTCGCCGACTTCAGCAGACATGAGTGATTAGGATCAAAATTCTGCACAGAAATTACAACAACATTAGGAAAGATGATTATACAGCAGAAGCACATATGGAATAAACAAGTTCATGTTTTATCAAGATCAGATGTAGTTACTTTCTTAAAACTGTCCATACGCCCTAGACAACACTTGTTCCAACAAACAAAGATAGCCTATAGACAGCTAATTCTACAGCTCAAACAACCAACTTGAACATTGGTGGAACATGAATAGAATATCTAATTGGCACATTAGCAGCTAGATGCATCTGATACACCGTCCAATTCAAGCATACATGCATAACTTTGGTGAGGAAATTGAGTAAATTTTGGGATATTTTATACTCAGAAATTCTTGGGAAAAAGGTAATCTTGCCCCTGAATCCAATACAAAAAACGAGAAATTTCCCAGACAACCTAGTTCCAGAGCGGCTCTAAACCGCCAAAGTCAACGAACAAACCCCCTAGTTCATGCCAAACCACCCAAAAAAAATCGCCGTACGTGAGTCAACGCTGCACAAACGAATGCTCTCACCAACCAAATCTCAAACTACGTAAGCCCCTAGAAGATCCAAGACCATCAAGATCACATACCCCCAAATCAACGCCGAAATCGATCGAACACGCCCTAATCCGCAACCCCGACAGGAACTCTCGATCGATTGGGGGCCAAACCAATCCGATTCCCAATCAGGAAACCCCCACGAAAAATCGACGGGAAATCTCTCGAATTCCACCCAGACCCGCACCCAGATCAAGAACCGGATCGACACGAATCCCGACCGTGACCGGCCAAGATCATCGTAAACTCGTACGAATCAGCGCGATCAGACGATGAGGGTTCGGGAGATCGAGGAGGACTTACGCGGAGGAGGAAGGGAAGCCAGGAGGACGGATGGGGAGGCCGGGGGGGAGGAGGTGAGCGCCGCCACTTGGTCAATGGAGGAACATGAGATGAGGTTTTGGGGGAGGCGATCGCGTCGCTGCAGCGGAGGCTCCTTTATAGCGACGTGGGGGTGTGGTGATGGGCCGGGACACTGACTTGTGGGTCCTCGCGGTTTCTTTTTTCCCCTGCGGCCGCGGGGAAACTTCCCCCGCACGCGACCTCAGGAATTCCCAATTTTTTCTGCTGACACCAGCTCTGTGTTAAAATCTGAATCTGCAAATCTAGTCTACAGTGAACACTCTTTATTTACTCTATAAATAAAAATATCAATTATTATAAAATTAGATATGAACAAAGAAAAAATAAAGAAAGGAGTTCCCTCTTATCTTTTTTTGTTAATTTATTATTTTGCAATATTGTGTGTTTAATCCATCTCTTTTGCATAGGAGGAATCGATTGGACTAGGCTAGTCAGCGATGGTTCAACATGTTATCAGCACGAATTACTCTGATGAATCGAAAATAATTATCGAAGTACTTGTAGATTGATTTGTCTATCTAGATCGCTTTTAATTTATCAAATTTCGCTTTCTAGATGATTTTCTACTATGCAAATCCGCTCTAATCTACCGTGAGCAGACTAGAAGTCATTGACACAATGCCGATCGGTAGATTACATGAAAAAGAGCTGATATTGATTGTATTGTAGATAGATTGAGAGAAAAAAAGAAAAACCTGCTACCGCCTACACGCGCCACGCCGCCGCGCTGCGCTGTCTTTGTTGACGACCGAGCCACGCCATCGCCGGCTTGGAGCTGTGCCACCACTTGGTCACCACTAGCTTGGAGCCACGCCGCCTCTTGGTCACCACCCGCATGCAGCATAAGTGCCATCGGCCTGGACAACCGCTCCACGCATCGAGCGTCGCTGGATAGCACGCCCGCCGCTGCTCCCGCATGAGCACCACCGTTGACCACAGGCTCCCGTCGCGTCGCGCGCCCTCGGCTGCTAGTGCTACCGCATCGTGCACCTCGGGCGCCTCACCCTGCACGACGCGCCGCTCCCCTACATGCTGGCGCCGCCCCACACGACCTACGGTTGTCGTGCCGTGCTCCCACATGAGCTCTGCTCGCCATGCTGCTCTGCACCCCCGTAAGCCCCAACCGTTGCGCCGTGGTCTCGCACGAGTTTTGGCTGTCGTGCCACAACCACCTGCCTTCTCCCGCGTGCGACGCCACGAAGTGAATAGGTTTCTCCTACCCCTCCCTCTTGAATCGGTTAAAAGAAATTTGGACTGTCCGATCGGTCATAGGATGTTCGGACCAGTCTGGTTGACCATATGTACTATGGACCATCCGATTGGGCATCGACCGTCTGATCGGCCATATGTAGTGTGGACCGTCCGATCAACTATGGGACATTCGGACCGGTCCGATCGATCATAGGTAGTATGGACTATTCGATCGACCATTGACCGTCTGGTCGACCATGGAACGTTTGGACTAATTTGATCAGTCGAAAGAAGTTCGGACTGTCCGATCGGCCATAAGATTTTCGGACCAGTCCAATCGGCCGAGGGAAGTTCGGACCGTCCGATCGATCGAAGGGAAGTTCGGACCGTCCGATTGGCCAGGGGGTAGGGGGCATCCAGATTTTGTAGAAAGGCCATCAAAAAATTCAAAAAATTATGCAAAAATTTTCTCAGAATTAAAAATTAGCAGAGAAGCTCTCGAGAATTGCAGAATTCATTGAAAATACATATTTTAGCATAAAAGAGTCTTGAGAATTCAAATTTTGAGTTGTTTTTCGCATATGAAGTTTGCGTAGCACTATTGTTATTATTTTCTATGCTTTTCTGTATTTACTTACTATTTTTAATTAATCATAATTATTTAAATTGCTTTTAATCACTAAAATTAATAGTAAAATTATAAAAAATACGCAGAAAATTCTGAAATATCACAAAAATATTTTGTATCATTACTCAATTCATTTTATATATGTTTACCTGCAGTAAATTTATATATTCCTTTTACGCACATGTAGATGGCAAACATCACGAACTGGGAGTTTGTGGAGCTGGCTCAGCCTAGTCAAAACTATTTGACTTGGGCTTCTGATGTCGAGATCGTACTTGGAGCCAAGAGGCTCCGTGCTGCCTTTGGGATTGGTGCACCACAGGATGCAAAACCTACACTTGAGGAAAATGATTATGCACTTCACTTCCTTACGCACTACCTCTATCTCACTCTCAAGAATGGGTACATAACAGAGATGAACGTACTAGCATTATAGACTGCATTCAAGAAGTGGTTCGAAAAGCTGAAGTACACCATTCTTCTTCATGCAGAGCAGGAATGGATCCGACTCAGATTTGCTGATTTCAAAATGGTTGGGGAGTACAACTCTGCTTTGCACAGAATCTATATCAATCTCCAACTTTGTGGTAGGCAGATCACAGATGAGTAGAAGATTGAGCAGATTTGCATTACTAGATGATGATGTTTTGTGGCTACAAAATACCCTCATGGCACCCCTCAAACCTTAGCACGAAAATCCAACAGTTTGTCTCCAAAAGTCATAGTTCATACTTAACCTATCCCCTATATTTAAATGCTAGAACCCCAAAACCATATCCTCATCAATACAGACATGAAATCCTAGCTGAATCCGAAAAATCAAGGGATCCAAAACCCTTTCAAACATGGGTTTTCTAAAATCTCTAAAACTTTCCAATTATAGACACCTTCCATAACTCCTTCAACTATCATCCACCTTTGATCTCCATGTGCCCTAGCGTTAGCCCGACTATTTCGTGATATCATCGACCGTCTGAATTTCGAATCTTCCCATCCTAGTCCCGGTCCTCTTCGTCATCGACCATGATCACCTCCACATTCAACATGCATATACAAAAACTAAAGAATATTTTTTGGTACAAGTTCTCTCCAATTTGATCAACATCAGTCCACACACGCATAACAAATCCTTGTCCATCCACGACCACAATTTCCATGTTTTCTAAAAATCAACTTGAGACCACCCTGAAAAACCGGTCTGACTGCCATGCACAAGACGGTCAGACCGCTAGCCGAATACGAGTACTCAAAGATTACAAGTGCTAGAGATACTCAAAGATTATAAGAAATTATAGCACTTGAATCCTACAACTACCGACCAGGTTCTATAGCTCCGACCATCGACCAAGCACTGTAGCTCCGACCATCGACCAGGTCGAAGCCTTCGACTACCGATGCCAACAACTAACAAAGCCAACAACTAACAAAGCCAACGACTACCGATCGTGGTCGAACGCCGAGCGGTCGAAGCAGTCGTCTGGTGGGAGTTTACAATCACTGAGAGGACGAGCGACAAGTGATCAAAGATTATGATCAACTTTCATAAATGCAAATTTCAATGCAACTCAAATATCAATTATTCATTATCATTATCTTCACGACCTATCCACATGACCTAACAGCCTAGTATGATTTGCTGCTTTATAAGTATAATTGGAAGTGAATATATAGATGTTGTGTATTATGCATGCAGTTTAACTGTAAGCAAATGTGTGAAAATTGTTCTGGAAAAAGTTTGTAATCATTGGAAAATAAATACACAGATCATTTATGGTTGGCCCATGTATGAATTCCGACAAAAATACATTTATCTGTCATATAAAATTTAGATATTAAAAATCTTTATCTGCATCCAAACATTTAGATTCAAATTTGCTTCTTGCATTTCATTATATCAAATTGACAAATTCTTTATAATGATAGTATGTCTTATTTTGAAGGGGGAGACATGCCTGCGCAGTTCACTGAGAATCCTGAGTTCTAAATATGTTTACTATAGTAAACTGCTAAACCTTCTTACTTTTTTCAGGATCAAATTGCGACTCTACTATATTGGGTCCATCTAAAAGCCTTGTTGACACATCTTAATTTGATATAGCTGAATTTTTGCTCTGCTGTAACTCTTCTGCAAGAACTAACAAAAACTTGCTTGACATTACGGTGACCTAAACCAAAAGATATGTGAAGTAACAGAAAAGCCTTCGTCCGAGGCCAAAGGAAATGACAAGAGTGAATTTGGGGCTATACTTGCTGATGTTGTGGCAAAAATGAGCTTTCCTGTTACTGTATTAAATGTAACTTTGACGGGAGCCTTCAGAACCGATGCTTATGTTGGCAACTGGAGTTATCCTGCACTTGATTACAGCCACTGGTGTCTCCCTGGAGTTCCCGATGCTTGGAATGAGCTAGTATTTTCGTACCTTTTGACAAAGGGTGGGTTCTTATTTATGCTAATGTGTATCTTCGTTTCTCTGAATACGACAAGCAAAATGAATATATCAATCAGACGTTTTTTCATATCACAAATTGCTTTCACTTGCAATATATAGTGTTCAATTTATTCCATTATTACATCCACAGTGATATAAAATTTCCGAGACTTCATATACATACATAACCACTTGATAAGTCTACACAACCATGATGCATGTGGAATGTTATACATCACATAAATAGTGAGATTTGCAGTTATTCATAACATGCACCAACAGACATGGTTTATAACATGATAGTTGACCCTTGACAACCTACTGCCAAGGAACTCAACTGCAAAGGTCAAATAGTTCTTATTGATGTTACCCTTAAAAAGCCTCATTATAATCCTTCAGAAAATGCCACTCCAGGCATTTATAACTTGATCATTAAATTGTTCTTATGCGACTGGGTTTGGCTGCTTCCGTACTCCTCTGTTAATATATGATGTGGTTAGCAATGCTTCAAATTGTTTTAAAAAAATTGTCCAGTTTTTTTTGTTGAACCTTGAGTTAATTGTTGTTGGATGATGAGTTGATGACTTGACCCTTTTTTTTCTTGTCTGAATTCCACAGGTCGGCGAAAGATGGCAGGATGACTGTTGACAGTATGCTCAATATTTTTGTCACCTTGAGTATTTTGGTGTGAGGCCCCCACGTCATTATCCCTCGGATAATCACGCGTGGCATACAGATTATTATTTGCCTGAATAGTAGGACACTGCTACGGCAAATAATAAGCCTTTACCAGAGTAGCGCAGCAGAACAATAATATAGATACTGACTTCTTTATTACATCAGTTGCCACCTGGCTTAAGTAGATAACAAAAGTATAATTAGTACCCTAGGGCATTCTCGCCCACTCCGCCGGGTCTTCTACTCATCCCAGCCGAAGTATACGGGGTCCACCTCGCCAGGCTCCTCGCTGTCGTCATCCTCCTCTCCGGCCTGCTCTGCGGAACCAGTCCCCTCCTCATCCTGGCCGAAAGCCTCCTCGAGTGGAGCAAGGTCTAACAAAGGAATTAATAGTAAGGGTGAGTACCTACAGTACTCAGCAAGTATAATACTAGCAAAGATGCACTGCATGCCTCTCGTGTCCTTAATCCATATTCTAATCTTTTTATTCTAAAAATACTCTTATACAAAATAGCTGGCATCTTTTAGCTTATCAAAACAACTTCTACTTTTCACCCGGTAAGGTATGATCCCTAGCGATCACCGTAGTCCACAATCCAGTGGACTGGCATGAATTCATGATTTATTAGCACTGCGCAGGCTTTGTACCACTTTACCCAAAATTACCTTAAACCATCTGAGCTAGGTCCTCCACACTGCCTTAGGCGTGGAATCAGGCTCAAGATACGAACATTTCTCGGATAAGCACGTTAATCCGCCCACCACCTATCTATTATCCATCGGTGTACCAAGTCACTCGCTTGGGCTCCACCGATTTCCAATAGTGTTGGTTGGACCGGCTCCCGGCCCAACACTCCACCTCAAGACTCTCCCAATGTGGTAGACTGGTTAACGTAACGGGATACTACTTTCCACCCATCCGAGATGGGAGATTGGTTGGCACGATGTTTACGGTTCCTAATCCGAGTAAAACATGGTAAGTCCTTACATTATAGCCATATGTAAAGAGGTCCGCCTCATCCCTCTGCATCCTTGCCTTGAACCTCTTTACCCACCTTATGTAATTACAAGTATAAGTATAATTAATTACATCTACTTGTGGCCCGCCGCTCCTCTCAGCGGTACCACTGCTACTAGCTCTCATCTGCCTCTCTCTTACTTCTTCTTCTCTTTCCTTTTCTCCTCTTTTCTTTTCTTTAATCTCTTACCTAATATCTATAATCATGCAATTGCTCCTTTTATTCAAAAACGGTTTTTCATGCATGTAAATATACGTTAAGTAATTATCCGGAAAATATCGCATACGCTTGACATAACTAGGTGCATGGTCAAATTGAAACTTGCCTGAGCCGTAGTATGAACTGGAGTCAATAAAAACAGTTGATTCTTCCTTGCTGCGCGATGACTTGAACTCTGCAAAGCCGAAACTAATCCTTAACAAAATAGGTATCTATTGTAATAGTAGTTTTAAGAAAGCCATTTCCCGACCCTAAATATACACACCTGCATATATATATATATATATATATATATATATATATATATATATATATACATACACACAACTATATATATACATCTATATATATGTGTTCTCACACATATATATACATATATATACACCACTATATATATATCTATATATATGCGCTCTCACACATATATATACATATATACACAACTACACTAAGCAAGAATTACTTACTGAAATTTTAGAAACAATAATATCTATTGGAGATGCTCTTAAATCAATTTAATAGTAACAAGAAGATTTTGATAGCTAGCAAAATACAAAAAAAAAACACGATAAGAAAAGAAAACCTCATCTCCCGGCCAGCCTGGCCGGCCCGGCCCAACCTGCGCCGCCTCTCCCCTTTTCTCTGGCTTCCACCGATCCTCCTCTCTCCCAACTCTTCACTCCACCGCCGCCTGCTCTCTTCCTCCCTCTATCCCACTGCGCCGCCTACCCCTGCTCCTCTTCCCGAGCTCTCCCTCTCTCGGCTCCCTCTCTCTGCTGCTCTCCCTCTCTCTCTCCCCCCGAGCTCCCCCTCCGCTGCTCCTCTCTCTCTCTCCCCTCGAGCTCCCCCTCGGCTGCCTCTCTCTCTCTCTCTCTTCCCCCGAGCTCCCCCTCGGCTCTCCTCTCTCTCTCTCCCCCCGAGCTCCCCCTCGGTTGCTCCTCTCTCTCTCTCCCCGAGCTCCCCCTCGGCTCCCTCTCTCTCGGCTGCTGGGATCCGGGCGGATCTGGCCTCAGGCTCCACAGGGAGGTTTACTTTTTGCTACTACTTGCTGCTAGAGGTTTCTTGGGTAAGTGCTAAATCTATGTGCGATGTGTGTGCAGGAGAAAGAGATGGGGGACCTACTTGCTGTCGGTTCAAAAAGGGAAGGTTGGGATGGAGGGTTGCAGGATCAGCTTCACGTGGTTGTTGTCGTGGAGGAGGTTGTGGTTGCGGATCCTTGTCGGGGTCGGTTGGATGTAGTAGTCCCCTGATGCTCCTCTTGCTTGTTGTCCCGCTTCGGCCACCTCCGCGGTCGCTTGTCTGCCGCCCCACCGTGGTTCTTCCCGGCTTCTTGTGGTGATGACGGCCGGGTCCCTTTCTCTTCTCCTTGCGCCACGGCCCGATTCTTACACGAGATCTTCAGTTGGGGATGCATCTCGAGGGAGGTCTGGGAATGTGGGAATGCTGGTGGTTGTCTTTGGCTCTGGGAGTGCTTCGTGGCTGAGGGTTGTGCTGCATGTGAAGGCACAGGGGAGTGCTGGGGTGATGAGTTGGGCAAAGGGGGAGGTAGCATTCGGTCTTGGCCTACCTGGGGCTGTCTCGTCTGGCTGCAGCTGGCTTGTCCTTGAGCTTATCCTCCTCTGTGTCTTGAGTCCCTGTGTTGGGAATCCTTCAGTTGGAAGAGTGGTCTGAGCACTGTTGCTACAGTGCTGAAAATGTGAGAGATGCTTGAGGGCTGAGTGGGCTGAAAGAATAGCAGTGGGCTTGTGGCTTAAATGCTTTGTTGCTTCTGTGGGCTGAAATGGAAATGAGGGCTGAAATGAAAATATAGCTTGCGGGCTTTTTGGGCTGAGGTAGGTATTGTGGGTTTGGTTCTTTGAATTGCCGGATGATGACGCCCACAGAGACGAGAGGTGCCGACCGGCCCGGGACGGTCTGGGAACCTCGGAGACAGTCTCGAATTGGCCCTCGCAGCCCAAGGGCAACTGACGGCAATCACTTCTTTATCCTTTTTATTCTCCCTTGGATTGCTCGCTAATTACCCTTTTAACTGCTAAAAGAGGAATGGAGTTGGTTTGGTACTAATGGCTGCCTAATTGCAGGTGAAGGGCGAAGGCGCGACTCGATTCCCTCCCCGACCCTACGAAGATACAACCCTTACTCCTCCTCTCCTCTTTTGAAAACCATTTTGTAAATACAATGCAATTAGTATATTTGATGCAATTGCAACTGTAAATTCAATTGTAAACTTGTTTGTAAATATTTTCATGAAATGCATTATAAGTGGTAAATTCGTTTTGTAATGGAATTTGTAAAACAATGGATAAAATGCTATGCACTCTTGTAAGTTTTAGTTTGTACTCAAAATTGTAATTGAATTATACGATGAATGCTTACAAAGATTAAATGCACAAATTAAGCAATTACTGCAGCTTGCTTACTTAATTAGGGTATTAGGGTTAGGGTTCTTTCATTTGGTCTTCGGTTTTGTCAGCTATAGAGAGGAGCAACAGATGCCCTGGAAATAGCTGATCTGCTAGGTGGTTCACTGGACTTCTGCATTCTTGTTTTCTTACATTCTGAGTTGTAGATTTTGCATCGTTTGTTTGTTGGTTGTTGATGAAAAGAAAGCATCACCATTTCGTAGACCTGTATGTGCTAACAACTCAATTCATATGTTGTCAAAAATGTGTTTCAACCTGTATGTACTAACAATTCATTTCATACGCTGTAAAAATATATGTTCTTTTCAATGATAAAGCGGCGAAAGTTGCATTGCTATACTACCTGCAGATGGATTGTTCTTCACTTTTTTAGTAGTAGTGCATAGTAAATTCGGAATACGAATGGTGTGCTTTAGGGCTCACTCATTTCGACTTCAACTTCTGACTTTTGATTTCTAGCTCACTATTTATTAATTTCATCTTTTTTTCTAGTTTTTTTTACTTTTTTGCCTTTTTTTCGTATTACTTTGTATTGTCCGTGACATGTTAATATGTTTTTTATTTTTATTTTTTAAAATTTAATTAGGCAAACAAGCTACTAACAGCTATAGTATAAAATAAGTCAACTACAATAAAAAATGCTATAAGCTACCAAAAAATAAGCCAAAGTACCACTAGTATCAGTTGTTTTAGTGCTATACTACTAGTAATCAGTGGGTGTCGAGGCGCGTGTCATGTACTAACGTAACTGCACCATGTATATTGTGCAGGATTTGTTTTGGCCAAAGCTTCGTACGGGGTCTCATGTACACTTGATGTCTTGATGTACCGTTGCCTCCTGTCTCTTCTCTCTCAAAAGTACTCCAAGTTTACATGTACCTATAACTTATTAGCTGAACCAACCCAACAAAATTGTCAGCCATCAACGCAGCGAGACACAGCTGCAGCCATGACAGGAACAGAGGGTGCATATGGCCTTGGGCTTTTCGAGACGATAGCGGATAGTAGAGGAGCTGATACGGCCGATGCTGGTGGGCTTAGGAAGCTGTTTAGAGAAATTGTTTCATTTGTTAAAAACCAAAGCCAAAAGATAAAAAAGGAAGGGCCGTATTGGAAAGGCCTAAGCATAGCTACCTACACAAGCTGTTGCTATGCATGTATGGTGCTATTCTCTCGTAAAGTCGTAATTTATCTACAGATCATGAGCTTGACAAGCTCGCAGTTGGTGTCGCTGGCACAGGGCTGCTGTTCGTCTGGTTCGTCTCGCCCCAGTGCCATAGCATGCTCTCCCAGAAGCAGAACTTCTCGAAGCAGATCTTCAGCCTCGGATCAGTGATGTTCTGCCGCCAATGTCCGTCGTCGAAGTTCGCCTTCTCGGCCTGCCTCCGGTCCCATTCCAGCCCGGCCTTCTGCCTTGATCTCAGAAGGCAATAGAACTGAAGCTTCCGAGGCATCTTGTCGTGCACCTTCCACCACCGGGCATGCGCGACATCGCTTGCGAATTCGCGCATCACAGGGTTGTTCCAGTTGCAGTCATAGTCCCTGAAGCACAGCCATGGCTTCAGGCCCAAGTAGTGAAGGACATAGAGAATTGGTGGATCAGTGCCGAACAACTGGCTCTTCTTCGCCTTCACCACCTCGCTGTCGCCCTCCCAGAAGTGTTTCAGAAAGTTCATGTGCTTCGGAATGCGGTGCCACCATGTGAATATCTCATTCAGGTACCCTTGGTCGCCACCGTTGTACGATGTTATCTCGTTGATGTGATCCATCAGTAGCTGGAATGTGCAGTTCGAAGGCTCAATGACCATGACACCAGAGTTAAAGAGCGTCGCATTGTTGCCAGTCGCAGTGATCTCTGGCATTGCAAACAGGAAGTCGACGTTCCTCAGGATGAGAAGGTCAGCATCTATGAATATTATCTTGTCGTAGTCAGTCAGCTGCCATAGCCGGAACTTACTGTAGTTCCACTCGTTGTAAGCATCACGCTCAGCTTTTGGATTCCTAATTCTTTGGATTATTCTGACCTTCCAGCCTGCAGATTCCAAGCCTTTGCGGTGGCGATCACTTATGGTCTCGTCGACAAGGATTACCAGGTCCCTAGTTGATCCTGCTTGCCGAATGCTCTGAGCTGCTGCGATAGCACCACAGACATATTCACTTGCCGAATGCAGTATCGTAGCATATGCTTCTCTTCTTCGATCTACTGAGTAAAGTCTTGCTGTACCAATAAGAAAAGATGTTATCTACTGACAAGGTCCACTCCATGCATATTACTGGAGGGTAGACTAAAAAGCCCTGTTAAGGGCACACGAGTTTATAAAAAAAGAGTAAAATGATTCACTTAGAATGTGCCAAACTTTTTATTAACAATGTTAGATGCTAAATGTGAAGAAAACAGTTCTACTGACTAGCATCTTTTTAGTGAAGTAAAGCCAGTAAGAGCAGCATTAGTAGGTCTCTTGATATGCATGTTAATTGATTTTATAGAACAATGGGTGTATTGACATGGAAAACTATAGGCACAACGTTAACTAAAAACTAACTAACCTTTTGCTTTGAGTGGAATTGCAAGCTCGCAGGATCCAACTGGAGGCCTGAGCTTTTCCCTTAATGCCTTCACGTCTGGTCTATACAACCAAGCATTGCCTTCGTGTTTCACAAGGTTCTTGCAAGGGAAGAGATTAGGAATCGGGAAGCAAGCAGTCACAAAGAGCACATGGACCTTCCGGTTGCCTCTCGAAGAGGTCACAGCTAGTTTTGCGGCTGAGAGCTGCAAATGGAGTCGTGCAACATCTCTTGACCAACCCCCCACCTGGGTACAGGGCAGTTTAACAGCAATAACATCAAACTGTGCACCTCTTTGAACATTAGGTTCTGGAAGTGAAGGACAAGACGGTACTTCAGTTTCTTCCTCCTCATCGATCCATTCAGGATACAGTGTCTGCCAAGTAATGTCCTTGGCATGCTCAAGTCTTATAATGGAAACGTCGCTTTCAGGGAGTAACTGTGACCAAGAGCCATACTCAGTGCTGTTAAAATTCAAGAGTCCAACTTTGAGCTTTTGGTTACTACCATTAATATTTTCTATTGCTGTATATACATCCTCCCACTGTACATTAACAGATGATACATATCGTGGATCAGAACTTGTTTTTTCCCATATCCAGCTGACATCCACATACCTGCAAAGCATATAGTTGTATGAGATAATAAGCATAGTCTAGATAGGCATTTGTCATATTTTACTGCATCATAAATATTTCATTGAGACTTCTTTGAAAAAGTTGTACTCACCGAGAGCTGGACTGTAATTGATGTATGTACAATGTCGGAGTTAGGAAGGTAACAAATGTTGCAGAAACGATGGCTACAAGCAAGTACCGCAAAGATTTGAACTTGCAACCACAGTTCTTCTCGAGGACAAGAACTTCAAAATTTTCAACATCTTTGAAACATTTGCTTTTGGGGATCCTTTTCTTAATTGTGTCATCACTGCAGAAGGCAGTAATAAACTCAGTCATGCAGACAGTAACTCCTTTCTCAGAAGAATTCAGACATCAAGAACTATGCATGTCTAATAGAATTCAGAAAGGTCTTCCATAGCTTGGAATGGCAATGAAAATAAATGTTAGTTGCTGATTCCACAAGAGAGGTTCTGAAGTTCCTTTTTGAGTACATATGAACATGTCCTTTTCTTCCTTTTCACTTTGATTTGCATCACAATCATGGACAGATAACAGCATGATCACTTGAAAGCGAAAACCAGTAACAGCATGATCACTTGAAAGCGAAAACCAGTACGGGCAAGATAATATGGCCAGAGGACCCTCTGTAGGACACAACTGGAGACCTCTCATAGGGAAGCACATATGCCTTCACTAAAAGGTTAGCAGCGCAAATGGAAGTTCAGTAATCCAAATCTCGCATAAAGGTCTCTCTAAAAACAACCACAAGAACACAACAGCCACACTACTAACAAGCAACGCTTTCAGGCCCCTACTTTCCCCTAATGATGTTCAGCAAGATAGACTGGGTAAGATTTTTTATATACAGGTAGCGCTATTACATCATCCTTTGAGCTTGCCATAAATCTAAATAAGTGAAATGCTGATAGGCTCGGACACATGGACAAAAATACATAGTAATGTCAATTTAAAATATCCAAAGTGCATCCTTTTAAAAGGAGAAAGCGCAGTATATCCCATAGTTGGATGTGAAAGTGAGTCACACTAAAAGATGTTTGCCAATTGAAAAAAAGGTCTAAAGAAACTAAAGTCCTCAGCACTGAGAAAAAAAACTGAAAAAAATGTGTGGACTTGTACTTCACCACCTTCCTGCTTCATTCATGAGCCACATCTTTCAGGAACAGAAAGCATCATTATATACTACTAATCACAAAGGTGACTTTGTACCTAATTCACAGGCCTTCCATCGATTCACATTCAGCGCATGATTAGCTGATTGGTACCATTACGATGTGCATAAGTTAGAATCTGCATCCATGAGCCCTCACAAATGCTTGATGATAAAAATTCAGACAAACTCCAACTACTGCTATTGCTATGCAGGAGATGAGATGATCCAAGGAAGCTGAGATCACCAGTTGGCAGCACACACCAAAGCCAGCATCTCCTACACGTCACACCCAATCCAGCACTGGTGGCACAAGTCAGCCTAGCAGCAAAAGGATATATCGAGATAACATGCATAGGACAACAATCGCCGACCATGTTAGACTATCAACGAGTCCGTGTTCACCCATGTAGAACCAACATGTGGGTTTGTTGTTGTATCGGTGTCCGACACAGATACGACACCTACACACCGTCGATACGTGTCGGTCACGTATCGAACAATTAATTGGTGAAAACAAATCATTTTAATTTCCGACACGGCTTCGACACTTATGCGACACGTATGCAACACATGTGCGACATGACAACTAGAATGTGGGATGTGGGAAGAGATAACTTTGAATCTCTAACTGGTGTTGGCATTCTAGAAGTTGCTAATCTCTCTCTTGATGAACCAGAGTTGGAGAGTGTGTCTTTTGAAAATGAATCTACTACGGTGAACCCAAAAGAAGATGAGGATGAGCAAGTAGTCTAGGAGTCTCATGTTGTCCTTTAATAAGCCTTCGATTTGAGTTTGCTATGTAACTTAAGTTGAACCCCTCCTATGTTGGGCTGTTGGCTACCATTGGCAGTACCCTGTTTTAAGTTTCTATGTTTGAAGTTTGAACTTGGCTACTTGTTATCATTTATTAATAATCTGTTGGAGTATGTTGGTTATTGCTCAATTGCTTTGAGCCTTTGATTGTTCAAGAATCAAGTCTAAATGTTAAATTTGCTGACCATGTTATTTCTTTTCCCATGTTAATGGAATTATGAATTACTGGTATTAGTATGAAAAATTGAACATATGATGAGTTGACTTAATGAAGATCGAAGAATGAAGAGGCGTGCGTGGATCATCTTTGAGGTACATATTTGTAGTTTGCACTTCATACTTTTACGTTATTTCAGTTTGACAAGCACATAGAAAAATAGAAAATAATACATATGCAGATATTATTATTATTTAAATATATATAGCCGTGATGCCGTGTCGGTATTTTTGAGAAATTAGAGAATTCCTGTGTGAGTGTCGTGTCAGGCGTATCTATGTCCATGCATCGTAGGGGTTCACAACTTCACACGCACAATCCACTGGAAGCCAATGCATCTCCAGGGATTCAACGAGCAGTCCACGGGGTCAACAACACTGCAGGGAGAGGAGAAGAACACCAAGCGTATAACAGACTTAAAATGAACACTTAATGATAGTTAAAATTGGCACTAATGTGGCCTCGATTACTTTGCAAAAAAAAAAGATTACTACTGGTGGATTGAAACACACGGAAATTCTCCACTCCAATCGGCTGAAGTGAGACTGCAAAAGGCATAACCGGCAACCACTACAGGACCAGCAATGAAGGGGAAGGGGAGAAAGAACAACACATCGCCGTCGTCGTCATCTTCTCCTTCCACGAGGTTACCAAAACATCTGGTTGGATCTATGGATCGATCTAAATGCGGCATGCAGCGCGTTTATGCGTGGCGTGAATGATTATGCCATCCGCAGTCGAAACGCAAGAACAGCACGGAACGGAAGAAAAATAGACGGAAAGAACGAATGGGAGAAAAAGCAAAAACAACTTTGATTAAACAGATTGGGATTGAGAGGGAGGGGGAGAGATCTTACGCGGCTCCGGCCGGCCGGTAGCGCGGCTCCAATGGGCCCATCGGTTTCTTTTGCCTCTCTCTCTCTCTCTCTCTCTCAAGCAAATCACGATGTCGCCGCCGCCGTTGCAGCGCTTCTCATCTGCAATCACAAAAACAAGCACAGGGCACTGTCATGTAAAACATGCAGGCCACCGGAGCAAAGAAATCGTCCTAAAAATAAAGTAAGAGGAAAGAAAAGAGAAACAATGGGAGGAAGAAGTGAGCAACCCGTAAGCAGGGGAGAGAACCGGAAGGGAAGAGCGTTAGAGAGAGAGAGAGAGATACAGAGAAAGAAAAAAGCAGAGTTGGGAGACCCAATGCAAACATGACCCTGACACAATCCAGCCAACAAAAACCAAAAAAATCAATAAACAAACCAATCTACTGTCGATCACCAAGAAAACCAATATCACTACTAGCAAAAATAAAGAAAAAAGAGAGAGCCAGAACGAGTCAAGCAAATGCTGGTGCCATCAATGGAGCAAAGAACGCTCAAGAACCAAGAACACATCGTCCACCCCCTGCAACTACAAGAACACCTCATAACCAAACTAAAAGGGCCAAGAACAACTGAACAACAACACGGAAAGGAGAAGTCCTGGATGGCAGAAGGCAACAATACCGGCAGCGCAGGAGAGCCTGAATCGGTGAGGGAAGGAGGAAGGCAAGAGACGTGTGTGATGTGCCTCCCTGGCTCTCTCTGCAAAAACTCTTCGAAAGCTCAGGAGGAGGAGGAGGAGAAGCTTTACATATATATAGAATTGTCTCTGTATCCCCCACAGAGACGCCGACACAGGGAGCAGTAACGCGAGTGCGCAGTGGCGAACGCGAGGCGCAACAATGGCGATGGATCCCTCTTCTCCCAATTATCAGGTGTACCTGCTGGTGTACTACGGGTCAAGGCCAAATCTTTAGGGGGGTCGTGTGCTGTGAGAGAATTAATACATTAGTCGGTGAGAGTTTTTCTTGAAAGCACAGCGATTTTTACCAGGGGACAAGGGAGGAGCATTTCTCGTTTAAAATAAAGTACGTGGCACGCAATGTTCACTCGCAAAGAGATTGGAATCTGCAGATCACCGGCCTAAGAACAAACAGCGGCTATAAATTAACTACAATGAATCCAATTCGGTGCGAATTTGTTTCCAGCTCTAAGCAAACATGACAGGATTTGGTTTTTCATGTAACAGATAAGAAGCTTGTAAACTCTTCAAAAAAACTTTAGACCCGGTTGGAACGCTAGAATACTGCAAAATTCTTGCGAAATCGAACCGTTCCCATGCGAAACTCCTGTGGAGTTCTTGCCAGCGTCCCAAATAGACCCTTGCTATCAAGCAAAGATCCTTGTGGTAATTCCTTCGTGTACTTGCAAGATTCCCGTGGGAACCACGCGTTCCAAATTGACAAACAATTTAATGCTCTTATAATTGCGAAATCACGGCAGCTACAGGTATAGGATCATGCATTCCCTCCGGAAATATTGATATCAGAAAGCGGTGGAGGGAAAAGGGGGGTGAGAAGTTAGGGAGGTTATCAGCATCAGGTGAGGATCTTTTCTTAGGGGTGATCGTTTTAGTGATGGTTTCTAGCTGAAATTTCACTGTAGTTAGTTTTTTTACTATAGCTGATTTAGCTTTTTAAGCATAATTAAATTTAAAAAAATGTAAAAATAGAAAAAATATGTTAGTCTATTACGGACAATGCAAAGGAATACGGGAAAAAAAGAAAAATATAAAAAAAGTTCAAAAAATCTAAAAAAAATTCAGAAAAAGACAAATTACTGAATAGACGAGCGGGGCCTTAGCCTAGCGTCTCTTTTTTCACCTACTAAACATATTTTTTTGATTTTTAGTGATTAGTTTTTAAATAGAGTATTTTTTTGAGACGATATCTATAAATTAATTATAGTATACACTGTAACGACTTTATTTATATCGGCTATAACTGTACGTAAATTTCTATTACTTCTTACTCTTTTATAAACAGCTAAAAATTTATAGACTATAACCATAAACTATAAACCTGAATAGAAAAGAACAGTCCCGTGGTGAGGAGTGAAACATTGCGACACTGTTTCCCTTTTCTCGCCCTTGTTGCCGTGCGACACGGTGGGCCTTTTGGCAAAGTGGTATTCAATGGTGATTTCTGATTCTGCTGCCGTTCTCTCCTGTGCTTGTCAGAGGAAGCTCTCGCTAGAGGACGCAGTATTGATTTTACCTGATGATGATAGTGCTTGGTTGGGTTTGGCTTGAGCATTCTAAAATGCTGGTGATTTTTTTACCTGAAATTTTTTTCTTTATTTGTTCAACCGGATTATCTTAGGTAGTTAGGTGCAGTTATAGCGTGCACTCTTAAAATCCATACCCATATAGTAGATATTTCACTATTGGTTTCTGAGCATAGGTAGCTACTCAACTTTTGGTTTCTGAGCTTGTCACTCTGTCAGCTCACCAAATGAAACTATAGTTATAGGGAATTTCATGACTAAGGGGATGATCGGAACAGCGATGATTTTTGGATTTTGCTAAAAAAAATACTGTAGTTGAGTTGGCTTATTAGGCATAATTAAATTTAAAAAAATATAAAAATAAAAATGGCACGCTAATCTAGAGTGGACAATGCAAAGGAATACAGGAAAAAAACAAAACAAAAAAATTCGAAAAAAACAAAAAAAAATTGAATGAGGACAAAACATAAACAGTGTTTGGAAAATGCTGCACAGTGTATTCATCGCCGCTCGCGGCGATTCATCGCCGATTTGAGCGGGGCGTAAAGAGTGTTCGGAACCACGATGACTTATGATTTCTAACTGAAATTTCATTGTAACTGACTGATTTTTTATTGTAACTAAGTTGACTTATTGGACATAATTAAATCTGAAAATATATAAAAATAAAAACGATATGCTAACCTATCATAGATAACACAAAGGAATACGTGAAAAAATAAAAACACAAAAAAAACCAAAAAACAAATAAAAGGGAAAACAATAAAACTGCTACAGTAATTTAAAAGCTGACGCGGCATCCGAAGCCGTCGCTCGTCGCTGTCTGGAGCGCGCCCTAACCCTCCGCTAAGTATAGTCGGTGGGAATCAATAATAGCTAGTTGTTAGCCAAACAGTCATGGTGTTACATCCAACAGTTGTTGGAAGCTACTTCGCAGTTCATATTCCTCCATTGTTGAAAATTCTCGCCAGTTCTTTGGGACTAGATCATATTAAGAGAAAATCAAACAACAATACTGTAATTTTACCATTGTAATGGCTTGCGACCCAAATTTTGCTGATAGCCCGGCCCCCATACGGGGTGGACATGCATGTGTAGCATCTCAATTGAGCTTTCGTTCTCGTTTCGTCTAAAAGAATTAATCCAAAAGTGTTATATTTTTTGCTAGTATAACTCAATGTAAACCGGCAAATACGATATTACAGGACAAGTTGTTACGACCATGATTTCAAGATACATGTAACCTTAAAAACATGTAGGAACCGAAAACCCAAAAACTACATATGAAGCGATAATTTTGCTACATCAATCGTAATGAAATTGCTATTACGCATGACAATGTTGCTTTTAGCAAGGTAAACAAGATTACCTTCCGGGATGGCGGTCATGTTTATGTCCATAATTGCCATAATTGCTATATGGCAATTATGTTTAGGTCCAGAACAACCCCTTCCTCCATACGTAAGAACAAAACTTTTTTATGTAGAAAGTGGTCAAGAACACAATAATATTTTTTTTATAACAATGGAAGATTTCAGATGAGTTTGTACTATCAAATGTTTCATATATGCTCAAATCAAATTGTCGAAAAGTTCTGCATACGTATCCTTCTATATTGAGGGTGCATCTCCAGTCTCCAGTATCAATACCAAAGGTTGGACAGACTTAAATTACCGAGCGCAGCGCAGCACGTAGCGACGGAACGGGGCTAGGTGGCGAGTGCGCGCAGCCGGCCGGGAGCATGATTGTCTCGCAGCAAGCAGTAGCTGCAGATGTGTCCACCAGCGCAAATAATCGCACGTAGGGGCGCCGACGTGTCAATCTCAACAAGAAACCGGCTACATTCAATCTATGTTATCAAAGCTGGTTTTAGTTATGTGTGAAAAGTGAAGTTTGATCTAGTTTACCAAATACAAGAGGTTAAGTAAACCTTTTTGTAGATTAGGGGTTATCTAGACTACTTAAGGGTAATAATTTGGACTTTTTCCATTATTATATAATAAAAACTTATGATAGTCGTTTTACGGATGTTAAGAAAAAGGTAAATATTCTAAAAATTCTAAAAAAGAAAATTATATAATAAAAGTTTATAATAGTTGTTTTACAACTACTAAAAAAAGATAATTATTCTAAAAACTCTAAAAAAAATATCCTGTTCTTAATTTGGTGGGCCATAATTAAAGTTGAACCATAGCGGTCTAGAGATGTTACTAAAAAAATATGTTAGAAATTTTCATAAAAAAGCAAAACATCTGGCACCTTAATACCATAATTAAAAATTGAACAGTAGTGGCTATTGGATATCATATTAGTATTTTGAGAAATATGTTATTTTTTAATTTAAAAACTAAAAGAAAGGATAGTTCTTGGGAAAACTGCATGCACACAAAGTTTATGCGCTCTCACGTGACCCACACAGCCACACCCTGAGGTAATTAGCTATCATTTAATTAGGCCCTGATCGTTTTGACTTTTTTCGACTTCAGTTTTTTTTCACTATTCACTACACTATCCACTAACTCAGCTACAGTAAAATTTCAGCCAGCTACAGTGAAATTTCAACCAAAAGCCAGAAGCCATTGCTAAAACGATCACCACCTTAAGCTAGTTCACCCGGCCGGATTTAGTTAAGGTGGATTTAAATTTGCCGCATATATATAGTTACACTGTAAAGTATTTTTTATTTCGTATGTGTTTGACCAAAATTAGGAATATTGAATCTTGAACAACAGATTGATATTCATTATGATTGCTATTCATTATGAGAAGCCTTAGGGCATCACATGCAGTTGCAAATATTCAAATGAAAAAGGAAAAAGTCTAAACTACTACCCTCAAGTATAACCTAAGTCCGGATAACCCCTCAAAGAATGAAAAAGTTTACTTAACCCTCTGTGTTTACTAAACCAGATCAAAATTCACCTTTTACCTATCTCCAAAACTAGTTTGCTGAGTTGGCTGGTTTTATTGGCCGGTTTTGTTCCAAAGCTACGTTCTGGAGACTGAATCCGCACAGCAATGGCTCAAGCAATGAAACATATCAATTTAACCCATCTAGCCACTTCTTCCTGATGTCATCTCCCTCCTCCTTCGCCCAGCTTCAGCTTCTACGTCTATGCTAGCACTCATGGAGGTTTGTCGCGGGTTCGTGACATTGTGGGACAACATTAGCAATTTGCATATGCTCACCACGGATAAGCACACGAACGGCAGAAGGATGTCATGTCGCATTTAGTTTTCCTCCAGTACTTCATAGATTGCATACAACACATGGGCTTAATTTGATAGGAATGATTGAACATATACACACATTATACTCCTAGGAATATGTACTTTCACTTCTAATATATCTCTTTAATAGTGTTATTATACTTTGTTATCTATCCGACTCGGAACAAAATCAACCAACAAAATCGGCTAACTCAGCAAAACTAGTTTTGGAGATGGGTAAAAGGTGAATTTTGATCTGGTTTAACAAACACAGGGGGTTAAGTAAACCTTTTCATTCTTTAGAGGGTTATCCAAACTTAGGCTATACTTGGGGGTAGTAATTTGAACTTTTTCTAATAAAAAACAAGATTTATGACATATATATAGGGCCTGTTCTTTTTGGCTGTGGTTGATGGCTTTTGGCTGTGGCTGATGGCTTTTTGGATATTTGCGACAGATATTACGGAAAGAGAGATACTCGCTTGCGATTTTTGATGGTATATATATTGGTTTTTTAACGTGTACTACAATTAACTTGTAGACCCCATCTTAAAAAAATATTCTGTTTAAAAGTTAGTTATTGTAGCAAAAGCCAAAAACGACTTTTAGAAGCCGCAAAAGAACAGAGCCATAAAGTGAGCGTGAAGTAGCACAGCACAAGAGATCAGAGTCTTCAAAAGAAATGACAAGTTTTATATGTAATTATTTAGAAACGGTGCAATTAACTTTTTAAGATTTCTCGTGTAATTACCATAGGCTAAAGGAAGGTTAGTTAGCACTAATGGAATGATAATTCAACTAATTCGATGAACTATCAGAATTCGGTGCAATACATAGTTGTATATGTACGGCATATCAGTCCATGAGAAAAATAAGATTAGGGATTATGTATACAATAATAGAAAGAAGCGTTTACTAACAAGTAACAAATGTACGTTGATCATTGTGAGAAGCCTTGGGGCATCACATGCAATTGCACACATGCAGATGGAAAACAAGATTTATGACATACATATATAGAGCGAGCGTGAAGTAGCATAACACAAGAGATCAAAGTCTTCAAAAGAAACAACAAGTTTTCGATGTAATGTTTTAAAATTGGTACAATGAACTTTTTAAGATTTCCAATGTAATTACCATAGGGTTTACAACAGGCTAAAGAGAGCTTAATTAGCACAAATTCGATGATAATTTAACCAATTTGATGAATTATCAGAATTTGGGCAATACATAGTTGTATATGTATAACATATCAGTCCATTACAAAAATGAGATTAGGGGCTCTGTATGCAATAATAGAAAGAAGCATTGACTAATAAGTAACAAATGTACGTTGAATATTTGAGAGGCAAAGCAAGAGATACAATTAAAGCTACATTAGAAAGTTTGAACAAGAGTACCAGGGGCAGATTTGGGCCCATGGCAGCATGAGCTTCAGCCCGAGGCGTAAAAATTTACTAATATATAACCCAGGTAATTTCAGCCCAGCGCGGGGTATAAATTCTATAATTTAGCTCATGTTATTCCTAATTCTCAACCTTGTTCTAGCGAATCGAGCCCATTTCCTATGCAGACTACATCCCTCCCATAGCCCCCTCCGGCGCTTCAGCACAAGCCCACGGTCTCCAGCCAAAAAATGCTCTATTACCTGCCTAGGTCCTCTCCAGTCTCCCCTACCGCCCCCAGCCCCCTTCAACCCTAGCGCCGCCTCTCTGGTCTCCCCATCTGACCATCTCCCCGAGTCTCCTAGGTCCCAGCCGTCGATGCCTAGGTCTTCATCTTCAGGCACCACGCCACTGCCGACGTCCTCTGCCCTCCTCTCGCGCCCTCGCGGCTCACTTGCTGGCCGACGGATCGACCCCTCCCCCCGCGACTCGTGTGTTGGCCGACGCGGCGGCGCCCGGCAGCAAGCCAACCCTCGGGCCTCGGCGCCTCGGCCCCTCCTCTCGTGGCTCGTGACTCACGCGCTGGGTTGCTAGCCGTGACCGGCGCCCCAGCGGCAAGCCTCCTCGACCCTCGTCCCCTTAGCCGCTCGACAGCTCTGCCCCTCCCCTCACAGCCTCATGTGATCAGGTGATCTTATACCCGGCCCTCTGTGTGAGTATGAATCGCGAATGCAAATATGCAATTGCTAATTTCGATCTTTGATCTCTCTGTGAGTCAGTATGAATTTGACTATTTGAGTATTTGACTCAGTGAATTGTGAATCTAAAAATCAAAATTGTTTGAGTATGAATTATTTGATTTCATTTGTGAATCAGACATTGATGTTATTATAATTTGCTATATGTAGGACATTAGGACAATCAGATTTAGAAAATTTAGAAACACAATATGAAGAGGACAAAGATGTTGTCATCCTATTTTTTAGCACAGACCAAGCAATCCACTCTAGAAACAGTAGCAACCTGAGGTAGTCACACTGAGCAAATTAATCCACGTGTTGTACTTAATCCAGATAACATTGTTGGTGATCCGGGACTTCGAAAACCAATGAGGAGTTAGATGACATATTTTCAAGTATTAAAGAAGATAAGATTTTAAAGCGTTTTCAAGAGATGAGGTAGCGTAAAAAAACAACTATCCCGTACAAGTGGTAAGTTAGCTTATTGCAAATGTGAACTTCATATTATTCGTATTTATTCATATATGAATTACTTTTTTATGTTATCTTTGTAGGTTCTAGATCTTGTTCTGTTATCTTTGTAGGTTCTAGATCTTGTTCTACTCCTACTATTAATGAAGAGATGGAAAAAGTGATGGGATAAGATAGAGAACAAAGATTTGTTATTTAAGTATTTAAATTGTATCTGTACTGACTACTATGCCACATTGCTATATTATGACACTTATTATATTTTATATCGAAGCAATGAGCTAGAATTATGATGTCATTTATGCATTTTTGAAGTACTTTAGAATACCATAATATGGGTATAAAAACTACAACATTGGTCACTTAAAGTTTAGCCCAAGACGTGATGCAATCCTATATCCGCCACTGAACAAGACGATAGAAGAATACATGCTCGAAACATTGTCTCATTGATCATAGATGCAAAGACCAAATTTAGAAAGACTAGCAATAGATTTATGTGGCATATATATTCTAGCACTAGGAGTTGCCTTTAATCTTAATAGTTGCTTACATCGATACAAATTAGAAATTACTTCATTCGTTTCACAATATTTGTCCATAACCATCATTTGCAAGGAAGTAATAGGACTAGCAGCAAAATTGCGTGGGCTATTTTGCTAGTTGTTAAAAAGGACAAATGATGCAAATAAGTGAAACTATGGCGCAAAAATCAAATCCAAAACATAAATACCAATTTTTGACTAGTTTTGTTCTGTTTGCATTTTTTTCTTTTGCAAATACACATATTCTAACGTCTTCTACATCTGTTTTTTATTTAAAAATTGAAATATGTTTTTTTCTATTATTTGAGACTTATTTTATACTATAGTTGCTGATAGTTTTTCTGACGTAATTAAATTTAAAAAATAAAAATAAAAAATATATTAATTCATCACAAATAATATAAATAAGAAAAAAACTACCAAAAAATAAAAAAAACCTTAAAAAATAAAGCTAAAAGCTAAAAAGCTATGCCTAAACTACGAGGCTGGTTGGTCGATGATCGAACGGCCGAGGACCGAGGTGCTTTGTACGGCAGCACCATGGTACTCGACTGACAAGCGGAGATACGAATCCGTTGATTTGATGTTGTAAAGACGTCGGTTTCTGCGCGAAGAGAGCAGGCGGGCCAACGTACCAGCCTATCTCCGTGGGCAAGAAACCTACCGGATGTACATGTACGCACGCTCGCAGTCGCACATTGGGAGACTGCACCGACGGTTGGTAAAATGCTAAGAGTAAATGGTACTTGCTCAGGTGTCGGGCACGATGCGCCCAGGTAGAACTACTCAGATATTCGCATGTAATTCTCTGAATGTAACCGTCACCCTTGATGGAACATACCATGGAACTGTATTTTGTATGTAATATTAATTTGACTGTAGTTTGTAAAAGGCCATGTAGATCATGCAGGAAAATGGCAAGTGACGGCACTTCTGAATTTTTAGGACCCGTTTATTTCGGTTTTTTTTTCAACTTCAGTTTTTTCACTATTTAGTAATTCATTTTTTTCTGATTTTTTTAGATATTTTAGACTTTTTTATATTTTTTTATATTTCTTTGTATTGTTTGTGATAGGCTAACATGTTTTTCTATTTTTATAATTTTTTAAATTTAATTATACCTAATAAACCAACTTAGTTACAGTAAAAAAACTAACTATAATAAAATTTTAATAAAAAAATCAGAAACTATGGTTACTCAGTTTTTCTTGCCCTTAACGCGATGACGAATGCTAGTGACACTAGCTTTTCACATGAATGTTTATGACATCTATATGGATAGGTGTCAAGGCTGAAAAACTGAGCCTGTATTGGGCTATTGGCAAAAGGAGAAGCGCATGGTTTACAGAGGTCTGTTTTTTTGTTTTTCAGTCGATTTTTAGTTTTAATTTATTTTAGTAATTAATATTTATTAGATTAATAAGTTATCATTAAAAATTATAAATCATAGGGGAAAAAAACAGAACGAGAAACACAGGGCAACTTCCCTATGCTAAAACTTTAGTAGTAGGTTGTGCACCAGCCATGTTTTATAAAAGGGCAGTATAACAACCCCTACATTTCTTCACGATAGTGCACAACACCATGGGAGGTGGATTGTTCTATCATATCATGAATGCATGTTAACAACTCAATCTGTTAAGAGACTTGGGGACACGCTCCTTTTCGTCTCACAAAATCTGGTGGTTCCCTTTTTTTTACTGCATAGTGCTTACGATTTTTTGCTCCCTTGAAAAATGTAATCTGATAGAGACTCGGGGATTCAATTGTGAACTGTTCATCGATCCGGCTGTATAGCAATATTTTTTAAAAAATGAAGTTGGCCCCGAATACCTATTTTTACAAATATTTTTACAAAAATAGCATCTCCCTAAGTTTAGAGGGTGCAACAGGTGACACGTGTCACTTGCTGCCACTTGCTTGGCAAGAGCTGGAAACTACGACATGTCTTGAGCACAGCAGGTGCACGACTGCCGAGCTAGGGGACTCAGCAGCCTTAGTGGACTTGAGATGTTTAGGTTTAATTCGTGGAGTCGGTCCAGTTTATTTGGGTTTATCTCAATGTGAACTAATGAAGGCTAATAAGACTTTAATACCATGGGAAAATATCGATGGTCTCCATTGTGGTTTACTCTCTTATCTTTATTTTTCGCATTTACATATCTAGTAATTTAATTGAATTGAATTATATAGCTATAATTGTGTCTAGTATTAGCATTGTCTCGTGGTTCCTTAGTGAAATCAAGAACATTTAGGCCTTAATTTTGTAAAATGGTTTTTAATTAAGTTCTTACTTACTAAAATTGTGTTTTAGCTAAAATAATTTAAAAACTTTCTATTCATCCCCTCTAGTTAGTTAACCTTGATCCTACAACATGGGATATACAACATGTATGAGGAGGCTTTTGAATTCGTGCCATGAATGTTGTATCAGATTGCCCAAGCCAATCTCGGAACATATGTAAACAGGATGGAGAGGACGCACCCTATGAAGGGCCACAATGGTTTCATCTTTGACTAGGTGTTCTGGGTGTGTCAGCAGGTGATCGAGTGGTTCAGGTACTATTGTTCAGTGCTCACGATGGATAGCACATTCCTCTTCGGCTGGTACAAGGGCATGGTCTTGATGGTAATGGCCATTGACGCAAATGACTAGCTACACCCAATGTTATATGCTATTGTGAAGAATGAGAACACTGATAGCTGGTTGTGGTTTTTGGTCAATGTGAACCAAACAGTAGTCTAAGACCAGCTCAATTTCTGCCTTATCACGGATCGCAATGACGGACCGCTGTTGGTGCTGACTAACATGTAGCAAGGGGCTCAAGCACCCTTCTGGTGGAACGACGTGAGGTCCCGCTACAGTATAAGGCATCTAATAGCAAACTTTCACACCCGTTTTAGCATGAAAGAGTTGATTAAGAAGTTCAAAAAACTGTACATGTAGAACTAGGGGTGCAAGTTTAACGTAATATGGCGTGAGCTTGACAAGAAGACTTCCAGGCATACGAAGAAGTCACACAGAGTGGAACCGGTCGCAACTTAGGCCACTCCCGCAGCAACAGGTGAGTTCACCCAATGTATCAACTTGCTTGTCTCGAATGTGGAGAAATGGTTCCTGCTTCATGACATAGACGGTATGAGGTACGAGATTATGACGACCAACATATTGTAAGTATACAATGGTGTGCACTCCCTCCTGATCACCGTAATCGTGGACGAGAGTTGAAACAACACCGTCAGCTACTTCGTTAACAGAGCTATGATTGCTAAGAAGCACCTAGATGAAGGGAGGCAACTCTCAGAAGTCATGCAGACATACGTGGAGCAGAAAATGATGAAGGCTTATATATGAGGAAGAAGTTTGAGATCCATTTGAGATATAAGTACATCATGGGCCACGCAAGAGGCTATCACAAGCATGCATGCACCATTGATGAAATCACGACTTGTATATGCAACAAGTTGATGCTTCTTCACAGACCTTGCTCCCATGTGTACGCTTGTGTGCGCTGCGTGGCGGCAGCTCTCCACACATTATATTTCAGAGTACTACGACATCCACCATTTGTGCATTACTTAGAGTACTGAGTTCAACTCCTATGAGGTGGACATGTATTATAGGGACCTTTGGTCGGGGGAAGTGAAATAGGTGCCTAACGACATACTTAAACAACCCAGTACGACAGACGTTAGTCTCACCGCATCCACAACGATGTGGATGACAGTCAACGTGGCCAGCAGCAAAGGCCACACAAAATGCAGGCTATGCAAGACAATGGATCACTCTATGAGAAACTGACCGAATAGGCTCACTTCGTCAGCCGCCTCGTAGATCTATTGATTTATACCACCTGTGTACTCATTCATTATCTATAACATTGGTATTTCCTACAATGTTGGCACATTTTTTCTGTAACTTTTAATGCAATTTTTGCATGGACATTGATAATACAGAAACTTAAACATCATTTTATGTTTGTAGGGAATCATACTTCATGAATAGAAGCATAGTGGACAGGGTAGGAAGCTCAAGGTGTGGGAGGGGATGGCGGGCATGAGCCAGGTTTCGAGGCCGTGATAACACAAGCATCTACAGTCCCCTGGACCCCGACCCCTAAGCCCTAATTTACCACTCGAAACTAGGGAGTCGTACATACCTAGAAATCCCCTCCATGACTACCCCCATATCCCTAAGCATTGGCCGCAATGCAACCACAACCTCGACGCAGTGGTGTAGGTTTGTGACGACCACGTGCACCCAGGACGTTGATTCTTTTGCTGCCCTCTATTTATGGTAAGTGATTCATTACGTATGTATATTTCCACACATGGAACACTTGTTGTAACCTCGTCTTGCTTGCAAACAGCGTATTGCAAGTTCACCGAGTGGGTGGATCAATCGTATCTAATACCCGCTCAGGTTTCATTTAAAAGCTATGCATCCGTCTAGAAGAGTTGCGTGAGGAGCTCCAGACTAAGAGGGTCAACAACGACAAGTTCTACAGGTAGAGGATTAGAGAGAGAAACAACGAGAAGGTCATGCACCTAGGCAGTGACTACCACTCGTATTATTGCTGTGCCAACTATAGCTGCAATTGCGTTTACCACTACCATAACAACCAGCCACGTCCACGTTGGCCGGATGATCACCCTAGGTATTATGTCAGGCTACATGTGGTCCATTCTTACATTTGTTTTCAGTAATGTATATGCACTACTTACAAGATGGAGTTGTTTTCATTGGAACATCTAAACAGTGAGTCCATACGGGTTAGTTGGGCAAACGACCTTCCATGCGAGACCAACCAAACTACTGAGTCGTGGGGACCACATGGCAGCACATCTATTGGGCCAGGGTGGCTCAGCAGCCGTGCACCTATCGCCGCGCCAGGACCTGCTGCGGTCTCCAGCTCCTATCGAGCAAGGGGTGCGGCAGGTGACACATGTCGTCTACCGCACCCTTTGAGCCCAGAGAAGGAGTCATTTTTGCAAAATTAGACGTTCGGTGGCTAAAATTGAAAAAAAGAATATTGCTATAGGGCTAGATTGGTGAGTAGTTCTTCAATTGTTTGGAACACATGGATTTAACAGGAAACAATTCAATTCTCGAAAAAACACAAATTTCTAGTGTTCTAAAGGAACCTTATTTTTGTCAAATAAAGTCATATGCCATGAAGTAATGTTGTTTTTATATAACTACGCACTTGAAATTTGCCATAAAAGGAAAATGGTGATGAATAAGGAATGATAAATACCCTCCTTTCATTGTCAAAACGACTGCTGATACGACCATTTATTCTACTCATAACATCAGAAAATATTCCTACTATTGCATTAGAACCAATTGCGGGCAGAACCACAACTCCAATGCAATCCTAGAAAGATTACGTGTCAAGTTACTACAAAGCCAAGCTCAAACTTTCAGTTGTACAAAACATAAACATTAAATCTTCAGTTATAAAATGCTCACAACTCACAGTTCTTGTTCGGTGAGGGCACACTATGCCCCCTTATTTTGATTTGAACTTCTGATTTATTTTTACTATTCATAAATTTTATCTTTTCTAGTTTTTCGATTTTTTTTAGCTTTTTTGCTATTTCTTTTTTCTCGTATTCGTTTGTATTATCCGTAATAGGTTAACATATTTTTTCTATTTTTATTTTTTTTAAATTAATAACGTCAAATAAGTACCATCATCTATAGTATAATTTCAGTCAGGTACAGTACAATTTCAGTTATAAATCACTAAATTTTAGCCCAATAAAGACCTCTCTATTGTGCGCATATCACAAAATCACACTCAAATCTTAGCGTAGCTGGCTAGGCATCTTTTGCAACCACAACCTGCTGTTCGGTCATTGATTTATTCTAGATATGTTCATGCCAGTGTCCCACACAGCTGTGCCCCTACCGTGTGATTCGTACTTTTTTCGTCCTTCACTGCCCCCACAGGAGACAGATGCTTACAACATCTACCTTGGATCTTTATTTCCTGGCATTTTTCCTGTAATGCAATTGGCGAAATTGTTCTTGCAGTTGTTAGCAAACCCACTGACCTTAGCACACTCATATTTATGCTGATGCTGCTGCGGTGTGCGGATCAGCATCAGCACCGTGCTCGCGTGTCAGGCCCGATTGCTACGTTTTTTTGACATGGTTCCATACAAAAATGCGAGGGCAAGAGACCTCTACTACCACAGCTTGTCAGGTAATGTGTCGTGAAATTCTCGGAGAACAAGCGCTATTACATGTAGGCTGAACAGTTCCTCCCATTGTGAGCGGTTTCCCTTGATGAACAACAGCGAAGCGAAAGCATTGCCTTGTCACTTGCAGTGGGACAAGCGGTGGTGGTGTGTGACCCTGCCGGCCTGCCCTCACCCTAGCAGCAGATCTCCATCCATCCGAGTAGCCAAAGATTTGGCGACGCAGATGGGTGATGCACCGGGGAGCTGCGGGTATAGGGACCATGTGGGCAGCCTGATCTACGATTTGGGTTTATTCTTTTTGACTGCGGCTTACGGTTTTTGATTAAAACTTTTGAATTTTTACTGTTTGCGATAGAGATTACGAAGAGAGAGATACTCGCTTGCGATTTTGGATGGTACAGATGTTGGGCTTTTAATGTATACTATAGGGCCTGTTCTTTGCGGTTGCGGCTGATGGCTTTTGGTTTGCGGTGATAGCTTTTTTGGTATTTGAGATTGCGAAGAGAGATACTCGCTTGCGATTTTTGATGATACAGATATTAGTTTTTTAACGTGTACTACAATTAACTTGTAGACCCCATCATAAAAAAATACTCTGTTTAAAAGTTAGTTACTGTAGCAAAAGTCAAAAGCCGCTTCTAGAAGCCGCAAAGAACACCCCCATAATTAACTCATAAACTCCATTTTAAAAAATACTTTATTTAAAAGTTAGGTACTATAGTAAAAGTCAAAAATCGTTTTAAAAAGTTGAAAAGAATAGATCCAAAACTCGAGAGATATGCAACAGTGTGCTACTTCGCAGGTCTGCCTTTCGGCTGGCGCAGATTAGGCAAACGGAGTCACCGCTCACAATGGAACGGTGATGATATTGTTTTTTGGGAAGGCAAAAAATGCTGGCAATTATGCTATTTTGTCCAGCCTTTGATCCGCTGCTCTGCGCACTTACGTGTTAGCAATTGTGTATTATGAGTTTGGGAATTTGTACAATGGATCGGATGATATCTAGATCATGTGGTGTTGGGGTTTGATTGGAGTGACGTTGTTGAGAAGATGGGAGGAGCTGAAGCCTGGTGCTAGGCGTACCGCAACGTCCTGCGCTGCTTTATTTCTTTTGGTTTTGCGAGGGTTTAAGGTGGAAACAGAAGCTGTATAGCATTATTCGCCACGGCTTTTGGAAGAGTGAACACGTGAATTGAACAAATCTGATAGCCCACCGACATCGATTGACACGTAGTGGGCAGGGCATATTTACGGATGAATTCGCCTCTCTGATCCGGGAATTTTTCCTGGCCACGAAGGGTGCAAAATGTTGGGACTCCTGAGGGTATTTTAGAAATTTCATAATTTGTAAAAGAAAAAAAAAAGAGAAGAGGGAGAGGGGTCCCACCTGTCGGTGGGACGGATAAAAGGATAAGGCTCAGGTTTTCTCTTCCATTCGGCATAGATGGGTGAGGCGGCTGGGTCTCTCGGCAGACTGGGTCCTGCGGGGGCAACGGCGACGATGGAGGCGCCAATGGTCGGACGCTTCAGCACTGACTGTTCGGCTGCAGCCTAGCAACCTCCTTCCCGGTTCCCTTTAAAAGGCCGCCTTCCTCTCCTCTCTTGTAGACCCAAAGTAGTGAGTTCATTTCCACCTTGATCTTTTTCTCTCTCGGTTGGGCTTTGATCTAGGTTTTGGACACCAATCTGCCATGTTCTTCACTGGTGTCGGTGACCTTAGAGCCCAAATCGCCTTCTCTATGATTGTCTCCTGTGCGGATTTCTTGTGCCTTCTCATTTGAGATCTGGCCGTGAGGGAATTTAGGGATTTCCTGTTGAAGGCTGGTTCAGGTGGATTTGCGACTTGCTGAGAAGGAGAATCAAGACTTGTTGTTGGTATTCACATGTGCTCTTTTGCCGGAGCTCTCATCGATCTTGTGCGGCGTCATTGCCGACCCTCGGCTTCTACTTCGGCTATTTGAGATAGAAGTGTGACATTGTATCTCCGATTGTCATTGTCTCCTTGCTCGGCGCAGCGATGTGCTGGGTTTTTTGGGACAGCGCTACGTACATACCTTGCCTCGATCAGTTTCTTCACGGTGATTTTGAGTATCATCGGTGTTGTGAGTATATTGGCTGCTGCCTTTCTTTGCTTGATCTATATCGGATATTTGTGTTTGATCTCTGATTAGAAATTGCAAGGAAGAACTGTAGGTCATTTGCTCTGTGATTAAATGACATAATGCTAAGATTATATATGAATGTGATGGTAGATGGATCTTGAGCATTCGGCTAGCTTGCTATTTTACATACACTGATCATTGAAAATTGCTATTCATTACTTGTTGATCTCTATGTTAAATTGGTACTATGATCCACTTTCGGCCATTTTTGATCATTGTCGAACCCTGTTACCTTGTTAGAATAAATAGAATTCATGTTAAATGAATGTTAGATTGATTTTGGAATTGTTTATATCATCCAACAAGCTATATTCATGATCTATTAGTCTTTTTTTGATAGCAAGGTTTAAATTGAGCTTAAGATCTAATCTATAACTATCATGTATAATCAAGATTAGATTTGTCATGGCGGAGATGGCCAAGAATAAATCTTGTGTAACTAGCCTTCTAAGAGCAATATATGTCATTCAAAATTTTATTAACATGCTAAATTTGGTCATACATGTTATACTTATATTGAGATCAGCATTCAGTTGCAATTATTTACATGTGTATATACTGATTATGGACTCTTACATGATATATATGTTGGGTATATGTTTCAATTTCAATTACTTAAAAGGTTCATTTGTTTACATGTTGGTTGAGTCATTCATATGCCTTTTATATAATGTTTATGTCTTTATTGTTAATGCTAAAATTAAAATTAAATATATGCTTATACTGTAATATTTATAACACAAAATATATCTAAAAAGGAAAAAATCTAGTATATCGATATCATAGTGTACACTTCTACAAAATATCCTTGAATTTGAGTTGTATATATCCTCACGTTCTGATTGTAAAAAGTGGCCAATGAAAAGAGTACGGAAAAGGCTAAAGCTGCTAGAAAGTCCAGAAATAAAGAAGCTGTTGCAATAAGCAGGTCCACTAATTAATTGTTTCATGCCCCCAAGAAATCGACTGCACTCACTCATAGCAACATTGGACTCGTCAGTGCCCACGAAAATCTAGCTTACTCCAATCTCAAAAAAAAAAAAAAAAATCTAGGTTAGGCCCGAACTGAAAAACTTTAGCTTCTGATCTGTGTACTACAAGGTTTCGCATTGGTTCATCACACTTCCAGCTTTAACTTTTGCTTTGCTAGAAAACATAAAGCAATAGCTTTAACTAAGGCTTTGTATTAGTTCATCACGATTTTAGCTTTATAAAGACAGTTTGGATCGAAGGAAATACGATGGATGGATAAACAGAACAAAAGGAAACAGTACATAGTAGATGGAGAATTGGCTGGCTTCCATGATGATAGTACTGTATGACAATCTAACAACCACCAAACCTAAATTAAAAGCCACCCCGATGGCGTATGGATTGACCTCCTTTATTAGTTTCATCCTTTCCAACATGACGTGCGAGATTCGTCTTAAGAACTCTTCTTTCCAAAGTGGAATTATTCGGCTTTTGGGGTAATGATCAATTAGCATGCAGCTGCTGCTCTCTGATCGGCCAAACCTCCATACCCAACTGATTGAATATGTCTTGGACGTAATTGCTGTTCAGGGCAGCAAAATTGGCCAACCCTGGAAGCACCATATATTGTTCCTGCTACTGCCAAAACAAGTACATCTTTTTGAAAACAATAAGAATCTAATCGAAATGCATTTCAACTAGAAACGGGGAGCTTTGCTCTGATACAAATGGTAGTCCTACGTAACATACACCAAGCCATGTGCAAATCCATGCCTTATAACTTAGGCTTTAATTTGTTCTCGTTTCGTTCAGTCTAGTAAGGTATAAGTCAAATAATTCGGTATTGTTTGGTGGCTGTAGCTCGTTGAATGGAACAAAGGGCCCATACAATACATGCAAGAAAGACGAGGCAAGGCATCCATCCATACAGTGGAGTAGAGGTCGGAGTAGGGCTGTGCTTTTCCGGGCCAGCCCGGCCCGGCCCGGCCCAACGTGTGGTGGGTCGAGCCAGGCCTAGAAAGCTGTCTTATCAGCACAACCAGGCTTGACATTTCGTGTTGTGTTTGGACCGCCCTGGCACGGTGAGCACGACTAGCATGCCGACGCCGACGGCCGCCTGGGCCTTGCCACTCCATGCCTCCCGCCGCCTCGTCGCCTCTCATGGCCACCTCGCTGGCTCCCACCTCACGGCCTCAAGCTTGCCGCCTCTCGCGCACACTCGCCTCGGCCTTGCCACCTCCCACGTGCCCGCCTAGGCCTCACCACCTCCCGCGCGGCCTCCAGCCACAATTCCCACGCAGCGCGTCGCCTCGTCGCCTTGCCTCCTGTGCCGCATCGAGGGGAAGGAACAGAGGTGGGAGTTGGGGCGGCGGATAACCGGGAATGGCCGGATGGGGTGGGAATGAGTTAGATTTTGGTGTGATGTATATATATAAGATGAGGAGAAGGATAAGAATGGTTGAATCTTAACCCAATTGCTGAAAAAAGTTGCTATGATTTAGACTGAGTTTATTTTTGGACTTGTGATATGAGGTGTCCTTTGTTGTTCTTTCTTAAGAAACATTATCATACAAAAATAATGAGCATTTTCAACATTTCTCCTCCTTAGGTCACCACCAGTAGGGCTAGAGAAGAAGATCAAATTAATTCAATAGGTCAAACAGATTTTTCGCATTAAAAGGTCTAGTTCCAACCACTTTGTCATGCTGGAAGACCACATCATGTGCATTGGAGAGTTAGATTGACCACGTCATAAAAAATCATATGAAAATAGGCAGCAGGGAGAGTTAGGTCTCAAATGTTGGATTGTCTACGCTGATAGGTTTAGAAGTGGTCCTGCAGTATCCTGAGCCATCCTTTAAATAAGAGGTTTCCTAACTTAATTAGACTTGATAGAAAGAAAAGAACAATCAAGGAAGAACATGAATAAGATAGTATGTGTACAAAAGGCATCATTCAATTTTTATGCTAGGAGTATTACTTAGCATTTTGGTGTGGTTTGATGTGCTATGTAGCCAACTTTGTTCAATAATTTAATTTAATTCTCCTCTTTACTTTAGCACCATATTGTGTAACTGTTGTTTAGCTGCAGAAACCTAGGTGTATTTCTTCTAGATGATTGTTGGCCTCTTGCATTTCTTTCCAAGAAACAACATTTGATATAGCCCTTGATGCCAGATCATGACAGACTGCTGAGCAAAGCTAGGAGAGCTGATGCAATAAATGTTTCTAACAAACTTCAATAAATGGGATGGATTCCTAAGCTTATCCTGTGCAGGTGCAACCTTAGCTTGTGTAAGACAATTTGATAAATTATGGCTTGATCATAGCAGTAGGTTGCATAATGCATGAAAGCTTGAAGATGCAACTCGTACGAAGGAAACTCTTCAATCCTGGAAGAGCATGTTCAAGGATTATCTGAAGCAGTGGTGCACTTTATCCTAAGTTTCTATTCAATTGTAGCAATGGATGGCCAAACTACCGAGCACTTTCAAAAGGCAATTTGTGAATATTCGACTGATGAGATCCTAACTGTGAGGTGAGTCCTCTATAATTTGTTGATGCTATGCTCCACAATGTGTGCTTAGATTTTTTTTAATTTAACTAGGTTTTTAATGAGGCGCCTGTCACCACCGTCATCGCTGATGAGATCCTAACTGCGATGTGAGTCATATATAACGGGGCGGCCACTGCCGCCTCCGTCGTCTATACTTACTTTCCCCCGAAATATTTTAGTCATTGCGTGCCCATATTTTTACGCAACTAATTCAATTTTAACTAGTTTTTAACGAGGTGAGTACGAGAGAAATGAAGATGGCAGCCGCCGCCACCATCATCGACGCTACCTTCGTCATGTATAGTTACTTGAGCTGGCATAGCACAAACACCGGTACGGCAGACTTTGGGCAGTGCCTGAGTCTGGCCGAAGGCGAGGCAGGCTAGCACGACGGGGTGACCGGGTCAAACCGGCATGGCACAATGCGGCCTGAAGCATGGTGGGCCTGGGTCGTGTCGGCACAGCACGGCCCAATGCCCACCTCTATAGTGGGGGAGCCACCGTCGACCGTCCGGGCTCACCGACGAAAGCATAGTGAAACTTCTCTACAATCGGTGATGACGATGATATAATAATGTTCAATTTACGATTTTTCTATAAATAGTATTATTACATCATTATATTTCTTAAGTATACCCCTTATATTCGTAAGAGAGAGACTTAACCACGTGATCGTAAGTTTTTCCACGACCATTTCATGATCGCATGATCACAAGTCTTTCTACAAATATGGCATAGTTGTAAGTCGTTCTACGACTACCTTGTAGTTGTGAACTTTTCTACGACTAGCTTGACTTCGATCAACTTGTCTACGAAAAGCTGCTGCATTGCAGGTTTGTCTGACAAGACAGTTATTCTCTATGAATAACTATTTGTAACTTCTCTCCACCTTTAGTGATAACCGCTCAGCAGTGAGGAGGAATTAAGTCACTGACAATAACCCCCCGTCAGACAGTTCCTCCTCCAAAATGTTGAGACACCTCTTAGCATGGAGCAACCATCACCTCTTTGTGTGCTATATAAAGGCTAACATCACGAGACGAGAGAGGGCAAACAAGAGAGAGGATAGATGAGAGAGAGGGTAGGCAATACGGACAAGAGAGCCGCCATTACTCTTTCTTTTGACTATAATCCGTATGATCAATACAGTCATACAGAAGTAGGATTATTATTCTCTTAGAAGAAGGTTCGAATCTGTATGAAATCCTTATGTCTTTCTTTGTGTAGTCAGTTCTTTGAGAGATCTCCAAATCTAAATAATCGTACGAAAGGTCGGTATTAGAACACTAACAGGTGAAACTGAAGATAGTATTATCTTAAGCAAAGGCTAGCCATAGTTTGGTTTGTCCAGACTAAAATAAATAAATAAAAATCTTGCGCGGCCACTCCTTCCATGTACCGTACCGGTTGTAATATTTGTATTGAAAGCAAAGCAACAACAGCCATGCACGACCTTGACCATGCATGCATCAGACATTGAGCCCCATCCCTCGATCAAGCGACTTTGTCATCTTGGCACGCCACCTGCGCCAATTTTAAGCATATCCTTGTACTGGTGGGTGGCCATGCGTGCAAGCACCAGCACGGCACACCCGGCTCCTGAGCTGGCGAACGGTGGTGGGGCTGGTAGCTAAGTAATTATGTGAGTCGACCGATCGCGCGCGCGGCTCGCCATGCACGCGTACGTGCCCAAACTCCGATGCGATTATAGTTCAAACACGCGAGACTTGAGTTCGGTTTGAGTAGCGAGCACGTGCGACAGTGGAAGCTTCGGCCAGAGCGGTGTCCTCACGTGCAACAGTGGAACCCGTACGTACCAACGCAAGACCATCCTCGAGTCACAGGTAAAAGACGTACTCGTCGATCCCTAAATTCGCCCATCAGTAGAGCTCCACCTACTACCATTGATTTGCTTGTGCGTTTAATTTGTTCATAAGTACGATCGATGCTTCGTTGCATCGGATCGAGTACAGGATGTCAACGCCGTAGCGTAAAGTTCGGCAGCTCCAAACCGGAACGTGGAACTCTTCAGGAAATGTTCTTGCTGAAGAAGCAACGTTTACATGGTAGCAAATCTGGGCTTAAAGCACATTACTATAGAAAATGATATCACAAACGGTTCAAAAACGTCATCACAGATGATTTTCTGAATCATCTGAATTTATCAGTCAGTGATAATCGAAGGTTATCACAGACGATTTTCAAACTGTCTGTGAAGTAAATATCATAGACGGTTTGTAACTAAAAACCATCTGTGATAGCTATCATCGCAGACGGTTTGTATGCCTATATCACAGATGGTTTTTTCATACAAACCGTCTGCGATGATAGCTATCATAGACGGTTTTTAGTTACAAACCATCTGTGATATTCTTTCCTGCCTCTAAATCTATTTCTGTTAATTGGCTAGCCTCAGGAAATGCTAGCCATGCCGTCTGAAATAAGCAGATCAACATGTACATGTATACAGACAATTGACATCTCAATTCATTTCAGAAACATAAAACATCCAATTCACATATCAATTCATTTGACAAACATAAAACATCTATTTCGCAAATCAAGTAATTGAAATAAAGTAAAATATCTATTAACAAATACACAATTACAAAAGATCTATATTGCATTCGCAGATCAACATGTACATGCATACATTGCATTGTGATAAGAGCAATAAAAAATCATTGTGCGTTGTGGAACTCTCCCTTTGGATTTAGGACTTGAGCCACCAAAAGTACGCGGACTCTCCTAGAATTCCTTCAAGGTTGGCTGTTTCAATGCGGTTTGGGATAAGCGCGGCACTGTCGATAGGAATATCAATGTGCGTATATATATAACTTGATAAGTATGAAGAAATTATGAAAATATTGACAAACCTTAGAATTGGGATTGGTGATCCTCGAGGAATCGAGGAGTAGTCTCATATGATGGCAAACGTAGAATCCACATGTTGCCCGACTGCTGCTGGTGGCACTGCAAAAAATAGAATGTGTTAATTCAAGATGCATTAATACTACCAACTGTTGCATAGAATTAATTAATATGTACTAGCGAATACCTTAAAGTTTCGATCATGTGTCAGGGCTTTAGCCCCTTGCGTCGAAAGCTTTGCTATTTTAACGTACGTCGCGAATGCCCTACGTGATTCGAAAAAGTTGACCTTAGTTATTCGGAAGGAAAGAAAGAGTACAATATACGTATGTATAGAGAAAATGTACTTACCTGTCGATGACATGGTCGACAACTGTGTAGTCAACTTTATTCTTACTTAGAGAATCAAGGTATATTGCCTTGTTCCACTTTGGTACAATTACTATTAAAATCCAATGAAACTTCTGATTGTAGGGCATCAGTACATATTCCTTATCGCAGTAAGCCAGCAGTGATGCTGCAATGTACCTCTCGACGACGCCAGCATCCTCGTTGATGGTATGACTGGCGACCAAGTGCGGGTCTAAGAAACCAACCGATGATTTGGATAATCTAGCTTCAGTCACTATGTATCTATATATATACACACGAAAGTAACAAATTATAGATGATATTTATCGGTATGACATGAACAGAGACTGTGATTGTACATACTTACAACGTCCAACATCGAACGAGTGAGGCGTCGAGAGCGTTGAGCGTGAAAAGATCAAATAAATCCTCGAAGGTCACCACGAAGACACCATCTTGAAATTCGTGCTGGAAATGATGCTGCCTGAATTTGACAGTGATACCTAAGCACCGTTCTTCTCTCTCTGGCTTATTGAATTGTTCCATATACCAAAGGTGTAATTGGTTGCAACTAATTGGTAGGAGTGGGAGGCGCTTTATCGGGTCGATCATGGGCTCACCAAGCACGAATTTGCGGGCCAATGGCAGGTACGGGATATCATCATCGGTCTTCTTTACTTTGCCCTTCCTGCCTCGGCTGTCCTTGCTACCTCGGCTGTAGGTCGACTGTAAAGGTAGCACCGATGGGAGTTGTTGCACTGGGAATAGCTCCCGTGGACTCATCACCGGTGCAGGTAGCGGTGGTGGAGATAGACCTTGTGGAGATGGCACTAGTGCAAATCGCTCTGGCTCGTATTGCCCTTGTGAACCTGCCACTGGCAAAGAAGCCTCGAGGCAGATGTCTTTTTGGGCCACTAGATGAAGGTTCCAACAGCTTGCCCTAGAGTCACGATCTCGTCATTGGGGGGCTTCGGTAATGGGACGACATCGAAATTGGCATGCATACCATCCACAAATACTTTTCCGAAGCCTGAAACTAAAGATGCAAGGTGCACCATGGCCCCTTCACCGGACGGATATACCAGGCCCCAAGCAGTGCACAAGGCAACGGAGGCATATCTCACTTGGAGCTTGCACTTCATAGCTTCCAAGATGTCATCCACAGGAATTCTGCCCTCGCTTTCCGTCGTAGGATTGGACGCGCAGCTACTCCGACGGTTGGAGGGGCAGCTAGCATAGGAGCGGCAACGGCCTGCTGATTTTCTTATGTTTGTCTTCGCACCTCATCTCTGACATAATCAACAAGCTCCTCTCTAAGAGATAACTTGATCTCCTCTCGTAGTCGTGCGTCACGCTTAGCTTTGTTTCTCTTCCTACTCTGATACAATTCGGAGTTATCTAAAAACCTTGATTCCAAGGAACATAAAACCCAAGGCCTCTCGTACGACCTAGGTGCTCCTTGTTTCGCAGTGCTGCGGAGAGTATATCTTTCTCCCTAATTAACTGGAATGATCCCTAGGAAGATTCGACACTCAATGTATCCTGCAAGAGCCCGACATGTCATTTAGTTTTCAGGGAAGTTGTGGAGTAATTACAAGCTACGTAGTTCGATATATCTTACCAAACGGTGTGACACTTCCTGGTCTGTAGGGTTCCAGAAGGAGATATCCCCCCGATGACGTGGTAGATGACCTCGCTCTAATCCAATTTTGAGCGCTCTCATCCGGGATCGTGGCAAATGGCGGGGCGGTGTTCCGCAGGATTGCCTGTTCGTCCTCCTGCCTCTACTGCAGGATTTTACACGCATACCCAGCTGTGCCGAGTCTGTGGGGATGTGTGTTTTTTGCCTGGAGGGTCTTGTGCGCCGCGCTTACACTTTTGAAAGCTTCGGTCGTCTTCATCGCCTTAAACTCGTCCCATTGTGGTTCCAGGAATGGATACCTGTTAAAGGGTGTTAGATCCTTCTCCACATAATTCTTGACACGCCGTAAGTAAGGCACGATGTTGCACAGAGTTGTGGTGTTCTTCTGGGATCTCAAACGATGCAAAAATCTCTGTCAGCAGCTCACATTTTCGAGTCTCACTCACGCTCTTTCACGAATCGAATGTGATCTCAATTCGTTCTCGTGCAACTATTCCGATCGTTTTTTTGAAATACCCTTGCTGCTTCGTGAGGAAGGAGAGAGGTTCCAGATCTATCGACCTCTGTGATGGTAAATCGGCCCTTAGAATTTTTCGATAGTCCTCTTTCGGCGATGATGTTGAAGAATACGCGGATGACATGTTGGCCTTCTCATATATACATAAATAGTACGGTATAAGCACATACTTAAATTTAATTCCAATATATGTATACATATATTCAAGTATACATATATATATCTAAGTTCATTAGCAATATATATATACATATACATATGCGTATGCATAACAGTAAGATTTAACAACAATACGATTTATGAAATAACAATAATATATGTTCAAGTACCTATTCTTTCCTAGATATACAACATGCATGATACCAGAGGTATAAAAATGACTTAATCAACATATACACATATAAATATTTTAAATTATTCAAGTAGAAATTTATGCCCAACATAAATATCATGTATCTAAAATCAGCATAATGCTATGCAACAGTTGTATGACAACTATATATTAGATCTTGAGGTTAAATCAAAATTTTCTATTAAAAGAAACTAACAGATCATGAATATAACTTACTGGACAACAGAAAAGATCGCCATAATCAATCTAACATTCATTTGATATGAACAATATTGATTATAATAGAAAAGATCAATACGTAGAATTGAAGATGGACTCACCGAGTGGATTCTGGCGATGTGAGAGGAGCTCGAGAGTGGACGGAGGCGGCCAACGGGCTCGACCGTCGACAGAGGCGACGGCGGCGGCTCGGGGGGGAGGCGGCGGCGGCGGGCGAAGGAGGAGGAGGGCGACGGGCTCGGGGGATGGCGACGGGCTCGGGGGCTCGATGGCGGCGGCCGGCGACGGGCTCGGGGGATCGGGAGAGCGACAAAGTCTTGGTTGGTATTGCTAATAACTGGCAGTGTATGCGCAAAACCCTAACTGGGGGTTTTAAATAAAGGCTTATTACATACAGTTCTAAGATTAGAACCGTCTATGATAATAAATATCACACACAGTTATGAGATAAGAACCATCTGTGATATCTATGATATCACAGATGGTTCTGAGTTTAGAACCGTCTGTGGTACTAACTATCACAGACGGTTCTAAGCTTAGAACCGTTTGTGATAATAATCACAAACGGTTTTAAACTTACAACCGTCTGTAATAAGTCTTTGCCCGACTGTAGTTAATAATTAATATAACTACACCAACTAGCATTCAATAAGTCTTTACCCGGCTGTAGTTATTTTTTTACAACAAACCAGTATGTTCGTCTTTGTACCCGACACGTTAGAGGTCCGCAGTAGTAACACTGTACTTGTCAACCTTCACTGCGGGAGATGCACCCAACGACAGCGAAATAAGGGGATCTTGAAAACCGCATAGTCGAGCTCCCAAATCTCTTCTATGAACCCATAATACGAGTTTCTCACCCCATCAGTACTGAACGCATCTATGTGGACACCGCTGTTCTGGTTAGTGCTCTTTACATCCTGAGTCTGTGTGTAGAATGTGTACCCATTTATATCATATCCTTGCCATGTCACAAACTGTAAATGTTGGCCCTTTTGCAAACCATGTCAGCATCTCACTTGACGAGCTCCTAGCGATTTGCTCCTTCAACCATTGGTTGAACTGACTGTTGTGTTGTCTTATGATCCAAACATCCGACCGCTCCAGATTCTGTTGCCGAAGCACATCCTTGTGCTGGTCGACATAAGGGGTCACTTCAGTCATGTGTTGCAAGACCGTGAAATAGGCTTGCTATTTGGAGTGATTGCTTTCCTTCCTATAGTTCCGATACCCTTGAGCCTCCCCTCATGACGAGATTGAGGCACACCTATCGGTTGAATCTGAGCCATATAATCGAAACAAAACTCAATGACCTCTTCGCTTGCACAACCTTCGACGATGCTGCTCTCCGGTCGAGATCGATTCCGTATATAGGACTTGAGAATTCCCATGAACCTCTCAAACGGGTACGTGCTACGTAAGAATACGGGCCCGTACATTTTTATCTCCCACACAACATGAACAATGAGATGAAAAATACATCTCAAGATGACATAGAGTCATCACCACCTCGTCCTGCAGAGCACCTGGTCCTTCGGGATCGATGACCTTCTGAGCAATTGTGTTAAAGAAATAACATAGCCTCATGATTGTCTCTCGGACTTTAATCGGTAAAATATTCTGAATTGCAATAGGGAGCATCTGTATCATCAGCACATGACAATCATGAGACTTCATTCCATTTAACTTCAAATCTTGCATCGAAACAAGTTTCTTCACATTGCCAGAGTAACCAGACGAAATATTGACACCATGCAAGCACAAGCACAGTTATGTTTTCTCGGCCTTGGACAGAGTGTAACACGCAGGGGAAGGTACGTTCGTCCATTATCTATTGTTCTCGGTGCTAACTCACACCTGATGTCCATATCAGCCAAGTCAAGCCGTGCGTTGACGCCGTCATTTATTTTATCATGAATGTTCAGTAAGAGACCAATGAAACTATCACATACATTCTTTTCTACGTGCATGGTGTCTATGCAGTGTCGAACATCTAGATATTCCCAATAAGTTAAGTCCCAAAATATTGATCTCTTCTTCCAGATGTTCTTCTCACGACCCCTCAATTTATGTCTCTTTCTGAGGACAACATCTAAATCCTTAACCATATTATAAGCCTATTTTCCGCTTAAATGCCTTAGAGCTGAACCGTCTTCCTTCTCTCCGTCAAATTATTTCTTCATCTTGCGGTATGAGTGAGTCTCCGAAGGAATCGACGGTGACGCATGTACACGGTTTTGCGTGAGTGTTTCAGCCACACACTCTCGATACCATCTAAGCAGTGAGTACAAGCTTTGGTACCTTTTGTACTCTGGCCCGACAGGTTAGTAAGGGCAGAATAATCATTTATGGTGCAGAATAAGAAGGAGCGCAAAGTGAAATTCTCTCGTTTGTATGCATCCCATACCTGTACTAATTCGTCCCACAGTACTTTTAGATCTTCCACCAACGGCGCTAGGTACACATTAATATCAATCCCAGGTTGCTTTGGCCCTTAGATAAGTATCGATAGCAAGATATATTTTCGCTTCTACGCGACTAAGGAGGAAGGTTATAGATACAAAGAGTCACAAGCCAAGTGCTATATCGGCTGCTTATGCTACTGAAAGGATTCATTCCATCTGTACTCAATCCAAACCTTATATTTCTCGATTCTGCACCGAAATCTGCAAAGCACCTATCGATATTTCTCCACTTGGTGGAATAAGCATGGTGTCTCAGCATTCCATCCTTCTTGCGCTCCTCCGAGTTTTGCCTCCTTTGGATTCGCAAAAAACCGTTTCAAACGGGGAATTATAGGAAGATACCATGCACCTTTCCAGGAGGTCCTCTCTTCACCTTTGTTCTCTCGTCATCATCATCTGATTGATTGTTACGTTTGTATTGGGATGCGTTGCACATCGGACAGACTTGCATGTTTGCATACTCTTTACGGTAGAGGATACAGTCGTTAGGACATGCATGTATTCTTTCTTCTTTCATTCCCAATGTACAAAGAACCTTCTTAGCTTTATATGTGGTTTTAGGCAACTCATTTCCCTCCGAAAGTATGTCCGCTAAAAGACCTAGCAGCGCCGTGAAACTCTTGTCGGACCAACCGTTACATGCCTTCAATTTCAACAGTTCAATCACAGCTGACAACTTCGTGTACTTTGACCTGCAGCACATGAACAAAGGTTTCTTTTAGTCCTCCATCAAGCATCGGAATTTAATATACTCTCTCTCATCATAGTTCTCTTTTACATCATGAAGCATCTGATCCAGATTGTCATCGTGCAGCCTATCCGAATCCGAACCACAATGTGCACAATGTGGAAGAAGCTCTTGTGGCATTGGAGAGACTGATGGATAGCAATGCCGATCAAGCAGAAACGGCAGATTCTGAGGAATCTTATAATGATATCCTCTACGAGATTATGGACTATGCTACTAATCATTTGCCCAGACTGGAGGAGGAAGTGCTGAGGGCAAGAACAATCTTAGCGACGTTTGAGAACTCCGTGGCTGATCCTCCAACTCCCAAAGTCGAAGAAGAAGCGTACGAAGCCCTGAAGATTAGAATCTTGCAATCTCCTTATCTGTGCAAATTTTGTAATAAATTTGCCTTTAATTTATGATCTCTTGTCTCAGTAGTTCTGTAGTAAGTTATTAGAAGCAAAGTGTACTTATATATTAACTAGTTCTGTAGTTAAGTTATTAGAAGCAATGTGTACGTACTTATATATTAACCTCTGACAGAAAACATCACAGACGGTTTCTAATACAAACCATTTGTGATAATCAGCTTATCACAGATGATTTTAAATAAAAAACCATCTTTGATAATTTCAGATTATCACAGACGGTTTTTTAATAAAAACTGATACGGGGATGGGTCCCGATCTTCTCAGTGAGGAACCGTGGATAGTTGATGTGAAGTAGATGATGTCGCTAGCTGAACACTCGTGCCCATGCACGAACCCTCAACTCTTGAGCGCCCAAAACACACGAATAGTTGTCGTCGCGCGACCTGGCGGCGAACGCCAAGTCCCCAATTCCCAATGGAGCGGCGGCTTGACCTTGAGTTGCGAGCGAACAATGGATCGCCTAATTCTCTCTCAAAGTCCTCGCATGAACTCTGGTGTTGAAAGAACAAGCAGTAGCTATGTTTCAATCTAATGCATAAAACTTGGTCCCCCTCTAAGGATGCCAATACAGGGCTTATATAGCGTCTTGGGACGTGCATAGAGTCCCTCAAACCTAGTACAACTCAACCCTATATGGTTTTAGATACGAACTCTTAAAAAGGAAACTGGATTTTACAGCTATCATATTGTTTTAGTCATAACTTTTGATCCGTGTTGAATTTGATGCTGGGGCTGGATCCATTGCGTAGCCCTTGAAATTATCTTTCCAAAAAGTCCAAGAACGCCTGAATCGGACTCCGTTTGTGAAAGTTATGACCTTTTTAGTAACTACCTGTCAGGCTGTCCCGAACCGAATCCGAATTGAATTCTGAGTTGAATCGAGTTTGAATCAATTGACCTTGTGGGAGGCACAGGTGGGCTTGAATTCCTGGGATTTTCTCTTCTTGCTTGACCCATGTGAGCTTCTCCTCCCACCCTTTGGCTCCGACCTCATTCTCCACCCTCGCGGTTCCAAATGCTTCACAATGTTCAAACCTGAGAATGCACAAAACACTTGCATGAGGTAGTACCCAATTCTCATCAATAATAATAGAGTCATTAAGAAACAAAAGCACCTGTTGATTTAGAAGTTTAGCTCTGGCTCTAGTCAATGGACCAACATGTACTTCTGCACTTGTATTACTTGTAGCTTCACTTATGGTGTCCATCTCAGTAAGTGCATGACCACCAATAGGAGGAGATGTATAAGTGTTAGGGATGCCCTCATCATCCTCCCCCTCTTGAAAAGGCGTCGTCCTCGACGCTGGATCGTCACCACCAAAGAAAGGTGATAAATCAGCGACATTGAACGTAGAGCTCACGCCATAGTCATCGCCGGGAAGCTCTATCTTGTAGGCATTGTCATTGATTTTCGCTATCACTTCTTTTGTCTTGAGATGCAACTTCTTCACATATTCAGCTCGCTTGGACGCCTCCATATGAGTATGTTGTTGACTGGGAAGTGGCAACAAATCAAGCGGTGTAAAGGGCTTGAAACCATAAACTACCTCAAATGGACACATCTGCGTAGTGGAATGCACGGCCCGATTATAAGCGAATTCCACGTGCGGCAAACAATCCTCCCACTCGCGCAGATTCTTCTTGATCATGGTCCGGAGTAGCATCGAAAGTATGCGGTTCACCACCTCTGTTTGACCATCAGTTTGGGGATGACAAGTTGTCTTTGAATAACAACCGTCCCAGTTTACCCCAAAGTGTCTTCAGTAGCTCATGAACTTCACGTCGCGATCTGACACAATAGTACGCGGCACGCCATATAGTATCACAATCTCCCTAAAAAACAAGTCAGCAATATGCGACGCATTGTCGCTCTTGTGGCGCGGAATAAAGTGTGCCATCTTGAAAAACGATCCACAATGACAAAAAGCAGAATCGCGTCCTCTTAGTTCTAGGCGGTTCTAAAACAAAATCCATACTAATATCCTCCCATGGGGCATTGAGCAGGTAAAGGGTATACAAACCGTGTGGATGCATCGTCGATTTTGCTTTGTGGCAATTAATGCATCGTTGCACATACCTCTCCACATCTCGCCTCATCTTAGGCCAATAAAAGTGATCGCTCGGCATAGACAACGTCTTCTCACGGCCAAAATGTCCCATCAATCCACCCGCATGTGATTCCTGCGGTAATAGCAAGCGCACGGAGGATTACGGAACACATAATTTGTTAGTGCGAAACAAAACCCATCATGGATGTGAAATTTATCCCAGCCTTTTCCTCTTTGCAATGTGCAAAAGGGACGAGAAAATTCATGGTCATAAGCATATAACTCACGCAAACTCGCTAAACCGAGGACATGCACTCCTAAGTGAGTTAAAGCACACTTTTCCTAGAAAGAGCATCGGCTACCACATTTTCCTTTCCCTTCTTATATTTCACAATGTAAGAAAGCGACTCAATGAATTCGACCCATTTGGCATGTCTACGGTTCAGTTTGCTTGGCCTTTTAAATACTTCAAAGCCTCGTGATCGAATGAATAATAAACTCTTTAGGCCATAAATAGTGTTGCCAAGTTTCTAACGTGCGCACTAACGCATAAAGCTCTTTGTCATAGACCGGATAATTCAATTGAGCACCATTCAGTTTCTCACTAAAATAAGCGACGGTCTACCTTCTTGCATTAAAACACCACCAATACCCAATCCACTAGCATCACACTCAATTTCAAAATTTTTAGTGAAATCGGGTAAAACAAGCAACGGTGCTTGAGTCAAGCGTCTCTTAAGTTCGAAAAAGCATTTTCTTGCGCTACCCCTACACAAATTCAACACCCTTTTAGTAAGTTCATTCAAAGGGCAGCGATGGTGCTAAAATCCTTCACGAAACGCCGATAAAAACCAAGCAAGACCATGAAAACTCCTAATTTGGTAGCGTTCATAGGAGTAGGCCAATTTTAATAGCTTCAATTTTAGACTCATCTACTTCAACTCCTGTGCGAAACAACATAGCCCAAAAGATGACACGATCTTTGCAAAAGTACACTTCTCTAAGTTACCAAATAACTTATTCTCACATAAAACTTGTAGAACTTGTCTAAGATGGTCTATGTGTTCAGATTCGGTCATGTTGTAAATCAGAATATCATCAAAATACACAACCACAAATTTACCAATGAAATGCCTTAAAACATGATTCATTAAGCGCATGAATGTACTAGGTGCATTAGTTAAATCAAAGGCATGACTAACCACTCATTACAACCCAAATTTCGTTTTAAAGGCTGTTTTCCACTCATCCCCTTCATGCATTACGATTTGATGGTAACCAACTGCGCAAATCTATCTTAGAAAAAACAGCACCACTCAATTCGTCTAGCATATCATCTAAGCGAGGTATAGGATGGCGATATCGAATTGTGATATTATTAATCGCTCGACAATCTACGCACATCGCCATGAACCATCTTTCTTAGGAACTAAAATAACGAGAACAGCACAAGGGCTTAAGCTTTCGCGTACATACCCTTTGGAGAGAAGCTCTTGTACTTGTTTCGAATTTCCTTTGTTTCCTCGGGATTGGTGCGATGCGGTGGTCGGTTCGGCGACGCTCACGGAATCAAGTCGATCTTATGTTCTATCCCCGAAGTGGTGGGAGCCCTGCTGGTACTTCTTCTGGAAAGACGTTGCTGAAATCCTGTAAAACAGAAACAACACCACTAGTAAGAGAAGTTAAGTCATTAGTCGAAAACAATGCATCTTTGTACATCAGTACAACGTGCACCAAATTAGGATCCGCACAGAAATCCCTCATCTCTGATTTGGTGGCTAACATCACTAAATTCTTTGCTCCCTCTCGTTTCTTGTTACCACTCAGATGGTTCTCTCGCGCTTGTGCACTCTCAACATGCATCTCAATTTTCGGCATGGAGGAATTGACAATCTATTGCGGTGTAAGTGGCTTCAAGATGATATCCATATTGTTCCATCGAAATGTGTAGCGATTTGTACGCCCATCATGAAGAGCGGAACGGTCATATTGCCATGGTCGTCCCAAGAGCAAGTGACACACCATCATAGGCACAACATCGCAGTCCACAGTATCGGTGTACTTCCCAATAGCAAATGTCACACGCACCATATAGTTCACCTTCACTTCCTCCTTGTCGCTCAGCCATTGCACATGATAAGGGCGGATGTGGCAAATACTTCAAACCCAACTTGACACATATCCTTGCTAGCAGTTGTGACAACTACGCCATCAATGATCACTTTGCACACCTCACCCATATCAGGCTTGGCCCAAGTGCGAAATAAATTGCATTGTTCGAGTGATGGCGATGGCATGACACTAAGCACCTTGGGCGTGCAAACAATGGAGTCTTGCTCGGTGGTAGGGAACTCGAGGATCACACTCACATTGTTCTATGTCATCGGTGTGCAAGCGCACGTGCATCAGGCGACTCATCATCACTAGTGAAACATAACCGTCATCCTCTGTGACAAGCATAGTTCGACATTTGGCGCTCTCTCGAAAATGGCCGCGCCCTTGCACTTGTGGCAAATAATGTCACGTGAGCGTCTGTCGACCCCATAGGCGAGGTCACACTAGCGCGAGCGCCATAGGTCGACGCACGGTGATGGTGTACTCTCGACTTCTTACTTGCGAGCTGCGCATTGCGAATTGCTTGCGGCGAAGTGCTCTTGTTTGGTTGGCTGTTGTTATATGTTTGTCGGTGGTGTGAGCGTGACCGGCAGCGAACCGGCGTCTTCAATCACTTGTCGCTCGGCCGCGTGCTTGGTGCAGCAACTCAATCATATCATTATATGGATGGTGATTGACAATGCGGCGGCAAAGATAATTCATGCGGCTAGAAATCTTGCCATGGTGCATTCTTCATTCTCGCGAACATCGCATGTATCATGATAGTCTCCATTTCCTTATGATATTCATCAATTGATTTCATACCTTATCGCACCTGTCAACTTCTCAAAGAGTGGCGCTTGTAGTGGCGCGGTACAAAGCGTGCCCGCAAATCTTGCTTCATTTGCTCCCGGTTATAATTGGCAACTCATGGCGCTCCATGCGCTACGGATGTTGCTCCCACCAATGTGTGGCGTAATCATCCAAGCCATTGGATGCAAGCAACGACTTTTCTCATTGAAGTAGTTGTTCATCGAAACAACTTATCAACTTTCAGCTCCCAAGTGAGGTATTGTTCCACATCTGTACCACACGAAAATATAGGAAGAGTAAATTTGGGCTTAGCAACAAGATCCTCGGCGTCATCGTGGCGAGGCGGCGCGTTGTTCGCGGTGATGGCGTCGTCGTTCATCGTAGTAAATCGATGGGAAAATCGTCATTCGATGCTCGTCCGCATCGGCCGAGGCACACCTCCGCCGGACACCTGTGGTATAACTCCACCACGACCGCCATTGCCTCGGGCGGCCACGTGCTTGAGGCGTGCTGCGGCCGCCATCGATGTGTGGCGGTACTACCATGCGGCGCGCTGGTGTTGGCGTCGCTCCTCATCGAGCGAATAGCACGTTCCTCCTCGGTCTCATTGTGCAAAGCGGCGGAGGACCGTGCACACTTGTGGCATCGCGAGTGCATCCCCCGTGGGTGTGGTGTGTGAACATGGCACGCAGCTCGAGAGTTATTGTTGATGCTCGCACGCAATTGTGTGACCTCCTCTCCAAGGTTGTTCAGTCGATCGAACTTCCCCAAGCTCATCGCGCACGCCATTGTCACCATCATGAAGTTGTTTTGGAGCATCTCGCGCAGCGAGTGTACTCGATCCATGTAACCAGGCGTCCGGATTAGGTGGATCCTCCTCGTGACGACATGAAACAACTCACAACCAAGAAGCGTAGTTATATACAGGTTAGTAAAAACAAAAGCTCTCTCTATGTCTACAACTAAGCATCACGAAAACAAGGCAAGCTTACCGTTCCAAAGTGAATCAAGAGCGGCGAATCGACACTGTGATAGCGACGATCTCAACCGGTAATGTATGGCGTAACCAAGAGCAAGGAGTACACAAGCAGTGTAGGTGGAGTTTGGACGGTATGTGGATAACCTATGCAATCGATATTCAAGGTATTGTAGAGCTAAGTAATGATCCAAGCTAGAGTATTTGCCTATGTCTTGATCCAATTGGTTAAAGCGAAAGTATGAGCGCACTGCATAGCGATAAATGGGACTTAATGCAAACAAAGGAAATGAGCTAGAAAGAGGCAATCTGAAATTGAGATGAATAACTAGCTCATTTTGCACTAAGTACAAGGAGAGCGCTAGCCAATTGCAATAGTTATGAATGTAAGGGCACAAGATTACTCTATGAGAATAAGTGCACAAGCTGAAAATATGAACTAGGGTTTTTACGAGTTTTGGCCAACACTTTCTATTTTCACTATTTCTTGATCAAATCGCAGAAACTTTCGGGCTTTCTTCTTTTGTTTTGTTTTCTTTTTTTGGCCAAACTCTGTTTTCTTCCCTTTGCACAAATTCAAGAATTCAGCAAGTGTAAATAATACTCAAGAACAGCCCTAACAACAATATCAAAAGCTAGTCTCAATTGATGAAAAGATATAAGTGAAGCTCAAGCTGTAGCAATTCTTTCTTTCGGTCGACTAGGGTTTAGCACAAGTAGTGATTTGTTTCTTTCAAGCCAAACCATGACAAACTTTCGGTTTTGAAGGAAGTGAATACTATCTCAAACTCTCCCCAAAGAGAATTTGGATGGATCTCTTGAGAGCAATGTGGAATGACAAGGAATTTAGGATTCAAAAGTAAATGCAATTTACTCTTTTTGTTGCTAATTGAGAATTCAATCAACAATTTTGTAGGATTTATGTGGACACAAAGATCAAGCTACGCGAAGGAAACACACGGATCAGCACGAAAATAAAACTCTAATGGGCGAAAACTTAACAAAGCGCACAAGAACTAAGCAGATTAAACTACGGTTTTTGGTATTGCAATTTTGGTTTAATGGAAGATAGGACAAAAAAGCGAATCTAACTACGGGTAAAGAAGTTCTCACCGAGTAAACCTAGAATCGATACCATATGATACGGGATGGGTCCGATCTTCTCAGTGAGGAACCGTGGATAGTTGATGTGAAGTAGACGATGTCGCTAGCTGAACACTCGTGCCCATGCACGAACCCTCAACTCTTCGGAAAACGCCCAAAACACACCGGATAGTTGTCGTCGCGCGACCACAGCTTAACGCCAAGTCCCCAATTCCCAATGGAGCAGCGGCTTGACCTTGAGTTGCGAGCGAACAATGGATCGCCTAATTCTCTCTCAAAGTCCTCGCATGAACTCTGGTGTTGAAAGAACAAGCAGTAGCTATGTTTCAATCTAATGCATAAAACTTGGTCCCCCTCTAAGGATGCCAATACAGGGCTTATATAGCCTCTTGGGACATGCATAGAGTCCCCCAAACCTAGTACAACTCAACCCTATATGGTTTTAGATATGAACTCTTAAAAAGGAAACTGGATTTTACAGCCGTCATATTGTTTCGGTCATAACTTTTTATCTGTGTCGAATTTGATTCTGGGGCCGGATCCATTGCGTAGCCCTTGAAATTATCTTTCCAACAAGTCCAAGAACGCCTGAATCGGACTCCGTTTGTGAAAGTTATGACCTTTTTAGTAACTACCTGTCAGTCTGTCCCGAACCGAATCCGAATTGAATTCTGAGTTGAATCCGAGTTTGAATCCAATTGACCTTATGGGAGGCACGAATTGGGCTTGAATTCCTGGGATTTTCTCTTCTTGCTTGACCCATGTGAGCTTCTTCTCCCATCCTTTGGCTCCGGCCTCATTCTCCACCCTCGCGGTTCCAAATGCTTCACAATGTTCAAACTTGAGAATGCACAAAACACTTGCATGAGGTAGTACCCAATTCTCATCAATAATAATAGAGTCATTAAGAAACAAAAGCACATGTTGATTTAGAAGTTTAGCTCTGGCTCTAGTCAATGGACCAACATGTACTTCTGCACTTGTATTACTTGTAGCTTCACTTATGGTGTCCATCTCAGTAAGTGCATGACCACCAATAGGAGGAGATGTATAAGTGTTAGGGATGCCCTCATCAAAAACTGTCTGTGATACTGAAATATCACAGACGGCTCATTGGTAAGAACGATATGTGATACTCGTTTTCTCTGACGTCATCAACACAGACGGTGTCCAAATTAAAACCGTATGTGTTAATGTCGGTCACATACGGTTTTGTCAAACCGTCTATGATTTGGCGTCTAGTATTAGACTTTCTGTAGTAGTGGCACTACTAAAAAAACTAATACTAGACATATCATCACAAACGTTTTACCAAAATCATCAGTATTAAACACAATCATAGACAGTTTTGGTTTAACGACCATCTGTGTTGCTAGCAGCGCTAAAAACTGTCAGTGAAGAGATAATATCACAAACGCTTCATGTTGAGAACCATCTATGAAGTGCCACGGACGGATATTAGCACGAACCGTCTGTGATATTAACTCATTACTGTCGGTTTGTGTTAAAAACTGTCTGTGATATTTTTCACTTGATTTTACTGCCTCATTTATTCAAACTTTCAAACTGAAGCGTTGCGACCTCTCAACTACTGATTGGTTCCGCTACCTAAATGCCCTTATATGCTGCCCTTATACCCAAACGTCTCCTCTAAACACTCCAAACCGAAACATCGTCTGCTAGCTAGGTCCGTCTCCCCACACAACGACGGCGACTACTGCCCCGAGCTTCTCTGCCTCTAGTTGTGACGCCATGGCTCACTGCACAGGGCACTCTTGTCGTAAGAGTATCTTGTGCAGTGTCACCGACACAACGGTGACGCTGCTATCTTCGCTCCATCGTCGGTGATACATATCCACCATCTGATCTGCCTTCCGTCTCTTCCTTGATGCTTGGATATGAAATTATGAAATTATTCGATGACTAGAGTGTCGGCCATGTAAATCTTGATGCTCGTACATGTGAAAATTAATTATTGATGTCTTAGATCTTATGATGATTGATAGAAAGGAGAGAAAACAATAGGAATACAAGATGAATGAAGCCACCTCTTCCATGATGATCTTATTCTCATAAATAGGCCTGCTTTAGTTCATCTGTATTCTCTGATGATTGTGCTATTTTATAGCGTAATTTCGAGAATGTTGATGAATGAAGAAGACCTATATATGACAACGCGAGAACGCAATCACAGACGGTTCTTAACAAGAACCATCTGTGATAATGGTTTTTATAAACGATTCTAGTAAAGAACCTCTGTGATAATGGTTGTCATAGACAATTCAAAAACCATCTATAATGACTTTAGAGTATTACTGATCCATAACCATAGACAGTTCATGAAACCATTTGAGGTGACATTTCTGAATTGTTTGTGATGAGTTTTTCGGTAGTAGTGAAGTCATCTGTAAGACCCGATTTAGCTTTAGCTAGATGCATAACATACAAGAGCGAACACAATATCATCGATAAAAGCAAGGTGCATGCAGCTACTACAAGCAAATTAAAATGCCATAAAAAAAACATGCTATGCCTTCTTTTAAGGCAAAATTGTACTAGTTTGTTCTGCACCATCTAATGAGCCTCTCGGCCAAATTCATGGATACAATCACGAAACACTTGGGATTTGTTAAGTAATCCAGAAAAGAGTTACTTTAATTGTAATCAATGCCCTTAACAAATCCCGAGTACCCTTTGGTTGGAGAATCACTGTTTATTTTGCCCGACTAGCTACTATTCATAAGCTTTATGACCTGACATTTGGGCCTACCATCAGGCGATGTCTTGTGTGGTTAAGGAGTGGATCACGTGCTTTCAGTTTCCATGACTACTCCACGTTCAGTCCAGTATTCCTAACAATAAACTCCCTATGGTTGTTTCCTGAGGCTCTTCGTCACTGACAACAACTGATCGTTGGTTATTGTTAGACCTCTCTTACTGACATCAACCGCTAATACGTGTGGACAGGAGAAATTGATAAGGCGCAAGTTCGCACCAACAACTGACATCACTTCAGCTCTATTTAAACCTTCCCTGGGAGAGACAACGAGACAGAAAACAATGACAAGATCAATCTGCATTAGGGCACATGGTATTTCCCCTGTAATCACTCATTTAGAGCAAGTTGTAATCCCTATATAGCAATAAAGATCAAATTTCCTTTTTCATCCTTTTATAGTTTTGTGAGGCTTACGTTTTTCTACTATTCATAAGATCTACGATTTGATCATCGACGGTTGGTGCCGTCTGTGGAGAAGAGGTGTAAAGCCTCTTAAGGTTCTAATCTGCATCATTGCCCTTCCTCAGTCCCATAAGTATCGCCTATGCGATCATGGCAGATACATGGGACGAGAAAATTGGTTCAACTTGATAGACTACGCCGACCTCGATATGGACGCATGCCTCTGTGCCATGGAACCCAATGCTTCATCGCCATCCTCCTCCATCCAAGGGTCACTAGTCTTTGTACCTAGTAAGGTCCCACCAGATGGAAAAAGATACGCCGCCCTTGTCATCAACATCTATCGGGGAATCATGTGCTCCAACCTTATCATAGTACCTCGGTATAAGACTAGATGGGGGTGAATAGGAGGTTTTCAAAATTCTTGCTTTTTAAAGCTAATTTACCACAAATTGAAGCTAGGCAAGATTTCAATTCAAATTCAACCTACAAAAATCTAGTATTCCTAAGGCACCACAAGCGCTCGTCTCTACAAGTATCTCTAGTACAAGTAAATTAAACAATCACAATTATCATAAAATGCTAGGAATATAAGAGCAAAAAGAGATAAAGAAATAACCAATTGACACACGATGTTATATCATAGTGTTTGGAAACTTGTCGGTTTCTCCTAATCCACGTTGAGGAAAGTCCAAGCGACTTAGACTAGCTCGACGAATTAAGCCTTAGCTCCTCAATCCACTAATGATTATCTTTCCTCCGCTCCAGAGATGGTGGACACCAAACCACTCACAAGTTGGCGTCAGGCTTCTTCACAATCTTCTTGAAGAGGTCACATCGCAATCTTCTAATAGACCGTTTAGGTGCCGGGAAGCACCAAGAGTAACAGATCACAGTTTCACTTGACGGTGATTAAGTGCCAATAATCAATCTAGAGATGAAATGCACTTGATATGGCTCAACTACCTCAAATAAATGCATAATGTGAAATTGAGGTGTGAGAAGAATGCTCATTGCTCAAGGATGTTCAATGAAGTCTCTACTTACTGTCCTTGAGCGGGTGGAGGAATATTTATACTCCCACCAAGTAAATATAGCTGTTGCATAAAACAATCCTAAAAAAATAGAAAAATCGGTAGTACCGCTGTGCATTTTGCAAAACTATCGCAGTGTATGTAGCAAGTAGTAATGGCTATGTCAGAGTATCAGAACTAGTCGTTTGAAAGTTAGCGCAGTATTACCGCTATTGAAATCGCGGTAGTTCTAATGATCGGTACTTTCAATTTCTTTGAGACTAAAAGTTAGTTCTCTCTGGAAAAAACATACCATCCAAATTTTGGTACTTCTAAGATCTGATAGTTCTGTTCTAGAATACGATCGTACCGCTTTGCGGTAGTTCTGCCGTTCATTTTCCAGTACTATCGATATCAAAAAGCCTAATTGTTCAAGTGGGTGCCCTCTAGAAAAGCATACCACTCAGTATTGGTGCTTCCAAGTTCCGGTAGTACCGTTGTGTACACATCGGTACTTCCAAAGTTTGGTAGTTCTGCTAAACACACTTTGGTACTTTCGATTTTCTTGACATAGTATAATTGGCTTTTCAATTTAATTCTAAGTGCATGCATGATTCTATATTGATCCAAATAGCACAAGAACATGCTTTCAAGTTATTTTCTATGATTCCTCTTAATAGTATAGCAATTAGTCTATAATCTGGTCTTCCAACCTTTCTCCCAAGATCGGTAAAAACAAAAGAGATCCTAGACTAGTTGTACTTTTGTCTTGAATTATCTTGATCCTCATGTTAACCTTTAACATATATTTTCAATTTGTCATATTTATCATTAGGGACTAAACCTATGTGATACTCAGCAAACACATTAGTCCCATATCACATATTATCATTAATAACCAAAATAATTTTTAGGGGCCTAGATACTTTCAATCTCCCCCTTTTTGGTAATTGATGACAACACCAATATTATTTGAGAAGAATTTAGTTTTGAATATACCTGTAGTTTGAGAATAAGTTATATATTCTTTTGTGACTTTAGAAAACAATTAATTCTTACAATGAATTTAGATGAGGTTAAAGAATTAATTACTTTCTAAGATCAAATGTGTGCATATAGATGACAAGATGCATTGTAAGCACATGTTAAGAGAAAATTTTGACGAAATTTTCTTTATTTGTTGAACTTCGAGGAAATAAACAATTGCAATAATACAAATTATATAATGAAATAGCACAAGTTGCACTTGAAGTTCAACTTCAGATTATATAATAACTATAAATTTAAGTTCAACAAAATCATAGCATGATACTTAATAAAAACATCACATGGTTCTAAAAACATCATATGGTTTACTACACCATAACAATATTATATAATATTAAAAGATAAACATGGCATCTCCTCCTTTTGCAATCTTTCCTTCATTTGTTCTTTCTATTTTTTTTTCCTTTGGCATCAAAGTACCAAAAAGGTTAATCTTGTGGCCCTTGAGGAGATGAGTGACGATGGTGATGACGTCCAAAGCAAATAGGAGAGGGAGGGCAAGTGACTGCCTACTCAAGGGAGGACACTCGGTCACTGATTGTGGAAACTGTGACAACTAGAGAGGTGACTTGTCCTTCAATCCTGAGGACTACGGAGTAGACTTGAGAAAGAATGACCTCTTCCTTTCCTTGATGCTCTGCTGCAGCCTCTTCTGGTTGAGCTATGGGACAATGAGGTGCAGGAATAGGTGGATCTTCTCTGGGCTTGTATGGCTTGTGAACTGAGTCTAGACCACCTCACTACACGGTCTTCCTGATGATCAGAGCCATAATGTAAGGGGCATAATTTTTCCTTTTAACTCTGTCATTTTTGAAACAGGTTATCTCCCTAATAATAAGATCAACCATATTAAACCTTCGACCAGTCATTACATAATTTATCAAGTTTCATGCATGACCACAAATAGCATTAAAATTCCCACTCTTGAGAAAAATAGTGTGGTTGATGATCCTGTTCACAAGATTTGGAATAGGAAGGAGGTCTCGAAGCTTGCTTGACACATATACATATATGACATTTTGATCATAGTATTCAGTGCATGGGGTAAGCTGAAGAGCAAGTCTGTCATATACCTTCTCAAAGGCACTAGACTCATTGTGAAGAGCTTGCTCAAATTCATGCCTATTGGAGTCCAGGTACTGATGTCCAGTCATCCAAGATATATGCTCATAACTTTGTGATAATACATCAAAAGGCTTTGTCAGTTCGCAATTCTATCCCTAAAGTTGCTAACTCTACTATGGAGGATATCACTATGAATCCTCTATGAATAACTAACCGGCTATATGGCAGTGTTACATCATTTTATTGCAGTTAGAAGAAAATGGCTCCCTTTCTTTGAACTTCTTTGAAAACATAGAAGTTTTAAGTTGACCAAAGAAGCCAACGATGCCTTTGAAGAAGTCAAGAAATATTTGACGAGTGCCTTGGTCTTAGTTTTTCCAAGACTTGGAGAATCCTTACTTTTATACATGGCTACTACGCCACAAGCAATTAGGGCTATACTGGTGCCTGAATGTGAACATACGCAATGACCAATATATTACATAAGCGAAGTTTTACATAGACCAAAAGAGAGATATCCATCAAAAAACTCCTATATGCCCTCCTTTTGACTTCTAGAAAACTAAGACATTACTTTCATACCCATAAATTTGTGGTGTCGTCTAGATATCCTCTCGGTCAAGTCCTCCAAAATAGGGAATCATCAGGACATATAGCAAAATGAGCAATCGAACTTAGGGAGTTTGATCTCCATTTCATCTCATGAACAGCCATTAAGTCTCAGGCTTTAGCTAAATTTATTATTAAATGAACAAGTCCTGAGTCTATCCAAGGGCTCGAGTATAAGAACCATGAGAAGTGAACTATGTATTTTGATGAGACTTTGACGATAAAAGGCTTAGGGGCTGGTGTAGTCCTAATATCCCCCACTAGAGAAAGAATAAAACATGCCATTCAGTTAAACTTTCCGCTACAAACAATGTGTAGAGTACAAAGGTTTACTAGTAGGCCTCTGAGCAACTAAAGCACTCGGGATTTACAGACTCCTAGGGAAAGTGATTTTCAACTAGTAAGGAATCAAATAGAGAAAGAATATCAATGGTCAAATACTGTGATGTCATCTTATCTTTCAAAAGTTAGGAAACTTGAGAAATATTTTTTTTATTTTTGAAGTCCAATATATTCTTACAAAAGATAATTTTCTATCAGATCAATTGACGTGGATGGCTTCCTCGAGATCACACGTCCTACCCAAAGCATTATTAGAGCAACTCAATAAATCTTCAGTAGTCGAGCATTCCAAAGAAGCTCATGTGGATATTGCCCATATTGACCCCGAAAATAATTAGATGACATCAATCTACGAGTATCTTCAGCATGGCAAACTTCCTGAAAATGATGTAGAAGCTGGTTGTACAGCTTGAAATGCCAAATCATACACTCTGATCTAATGTACCATCTATAAACAAGGAACTCACAGAGTATTGATGAGATGTATGTCTCAAAAGTATAGTTTGCATTTACTATCTGAAATTCACAGAGTATTTTTCCTACAGAATACTAGTTAATAAAGCCTTCCGACAAGGATACTATTGGCCAAATACCCTCTATGATGCAAATGAACTTGTGACCAAGCTGTGTACATTGTCAATTTCATAGTCGATAAGTATATCAACTTGCACAAGCTCTTCAAACAATCCCTTTCTCTTGGCCATTTGAAACCTAAGGTATAGATATCTTGGGACCTTTCCCAAAAGTGCCCAAGGGTTTTGAGTTCCTATTTGTGATGATCGATAATTCACAAAAAATGAATTGAAACTAAACTTGTTATTAAAATAACAATTGATACAATCTAGAAATTCAGAACAAAAAATGTGGTGCATGATTTGGAGTACCAAATCGTATAATCATGTACAACAGTACACAATTCTCAAGTGGATGTTTTTAGACATTCTATGAGGGTCTAGGTATCAAAGTATGCTATGCCTTAGTAGCTCACTTGTAGAGCAACGAGGTAGTAGAAAGAGCCAATAGTGTGCTAAAACAGGGTATTAAAAACAAGTTTTTGACTAGTTAGTAAAACAATAGGGGGATTGGGTACAAGAACTTTCCTCTATATTATGAGTTGTTCGAACCACAATCAGTTGTGCGACCGGAGATACACCATTTTTCCTAGTTTATGGAGCAGAAGCTATGTTTCCTCCAGAACTAAAGATTGACTCTACTCGAACTTATCGTTATAATTCTAACAATTAAGAAGATCATCATATCGACAACATTAACCTCATAGCCTATTTGTAGGTGATCTGGTTCTCAGAAAAAGTCCGAGTTAGGATAATCGCAACAAGCTTTCCCCTAAGTTCACCAATTCGATCCGATAATACTCGAGCACTTCTGACAAGAAATAATGCACTAGGAGCCTAAACAAACATTACACGTATGCCCAAAATACAAGTACCTCACCTTCTTCACCACTTGGAAAGCCTTCACCTTCTATCGATCTTCAAGGGATTATAACTTGATTACGAATCAATTTCATGTCTTCCAGAGCTCTATGTCTTTTTTATCCCAATTCGGATCTAGGGCACTCAGAGATGAACTCAGACATCTTCACAGACTTAGGCTTAGATCAAGAAAGTTTGTGGGGGAGGGGGGAAGGACTAGGGTTACAGTCGCCAGAACGGAGGAAATGAAGAGAAACTTAAGAGAATACGAAGGGCTTTTGGGGAGCAAGGATAGTACGAACCTCGATTCAGTTTATAGGAGTTTCTCATATCCAAGTTAGAAGTTATGGAAACCATGCCTAACAGATACAACCTTTTGGTTCTTCTTCCCTTTGGCTTTTTAACTTCAATGAAAAGACTTATTTACCTTTCTTGACTAATGTCGAGTAATCTCCCGACTGAAATATACATCTCAACTAGTGTTCCAGTCGAAGAATCTTAAGTTATAACTTTACATGAAGTTCGGAGCCTAGCTGATGAGGATTAAATAAAGTATTAAAGAGTCACTTTAATATGTAATCAAAGCCCATAAACCAATATTGTAATAGTTTATGCTATAACAAATCCCAAGTACCCCATGGTCGGAGAATCACTGTTCATTTGCCCGATTAGTTGCTACTCGGAAGCTTTATGACTTGACAATTAGGCCTCCCTTAATGCAATGTCTTATGCAGTTAAGGAGCGGGTCATGTGAGTTCCCTTTCCACGACCACTCCACATTTAGTTAGTGTCTCTGAAAACCACCACCCTGAAGTTGTTTCCTAAGGCTCCCCGTCACTGGCAATTGTCAGACCTCTCTCATGGACATCAACAGCTTACACGTACGGACGAGGAATCGATAAGGCGCTTGTTCATACTAACAGCTGACGTCTCTTTGGTACTATTTAACCCTTCCTTGGGAGAGGAGACGAGATAGAGAACATGGCAAGATCAATCCGCATTAGAGCATGTAGTATTTTTCATGTAATCGGCCATTTAGATCAAGTTGTAATCCCTGTATAGCAATAAAGACCAATTTTCTATTTTTATCCTTCAGTGAGACATGAATTTTAGCTACTATTTGTAAGATAGACGATTTGATTGTCGATAAAACTTATGGGAACTCTTGGATTGGTGTACATATGTTTACCCAACGTGCACGCAAAAAACAAACACAAAGTCTAAAATTGCGAAAAAATGGAGTTTCAGATAAGAGTCGCTAGCTGCAATCACAAATCTTATGCCTAACGCACTCTGATATATGGATGCTTAATCTTATCGTAAGCTATCGATATATATGCTTAATGTTAAGATCCCGCTCGGACTCAAGAATTGCACATGAAACAGTTCAATTTTCATAGATCATATAGAGAAAAAATTTTCTTTTCCAAACGGGGTCTAAAAATAGAGCTGTGATGATCTGCAGGTAGGGCACTCCATCACCCGGAATTTGGATTACTACTGGATCTACAATACCGTTGTAGCATATACAGTACGGTGCTTCTACTTCCGGAGATGAATAAAGCAAAAAAAAAAAAAAACTGGCATCAGAGATCATAGTAATTCTCGAGACTCATAGCATTTTCCTCATTTTCCAGTGAACCACTAGGATATATTTTAGGTCTAAACTACACCTATTAATTAAAGTCGAGTTGAAGCCGGACTGTTTGTGAATTTGTTGATACATACGGGAAAACTGTTGCATGCGTATGGCCTTTCTGTAATGAACTAGCTGGTGGTTACACTTAGGATCAATTCTCTTTCTATTTTTCTAACTTAGCTAGCTAGTCTGAGATGAGCAGAGCCTGAGTATGTTTGAATGTTTGATACACCGTACACGTTCGGTTCATCTGTACCCCTCTCTCTCCCTCGATATGCGCGTATCAGAATCCACGGCTAACCATCTAGGGAATTGAATTCCTCGAGACGGTTGAATTGATTGATTATAAACGTGACAAGGTTCGTTGGGACGGATGCGTACTGTGCATGGTCCCTCCCTAGTCCCTAACGGCGGTAAGCATGAAGCAATACTTTTTTTCGGTTTTTAAAAATTATTTTTCAAGTTTTTATAATAACTAATTTTTAAATAAATTATATTTTAAGATAGGATATATAAATTGATTATAGCACACACTATAACGATTTCATTTATATCGGTTAAAATCGTTCATAAGTTTCTATTACTTCATTCTCTCATAAACAGTTTAAAAATCATAAACCGCAAAAAAAGGCTTAACTAATTTAACCCGAAAGTGCAGATCGGAGTTTTAACTAGTCCAGATATCCTGCTAATCACTGATAATGACAGTCACAGATTAATACTTCCAATATCCTGCTAACCACTAATAATGCAGACACAGATTAATACTTTCAAGGAGTACTTCTCGAGTGGTCGTACAACGGGATATGTTGATCAGATCAGGTGTCGTTTCAAAGAATAATAACACTGTGATTAGCACCTCGTGTGAGGGTAGTCGTACCACCTAGTTGTCGGTTTCACTTGCTAGGAGCTGTGCGTAGAACACCTTTGTCCTTGTAATCTGAACAGCGACACCCTAGCTTCATTGATTCCTTCTTGGAGTTGATACAATCAGGCTTTGATTTGTAGGATTTTTTTTTATTTTTTAGATAATATTTTTAGATAGACACTAATTGTAGATAGACACTAATTTTATTTTTTTATTTTTTAGATAATATTTTTTTATTTTTTAGTTTCATTATCTCATAAATAATTGTAGATAGACACTAATTTTCTTCCGATGCAAGTTTTTGTTGCTTCTTATATGTTGGATTTTATACCCAAAGAGACACTGCTTCTCTCTCTCTCTTAATCCCCTCTCCACCTCAGAATTAATCCTACTTGGTAGGCTAGTTAATATCATATATATTGCTGGTGTAGGGTGCATTGAGGGTGTCTTTAGAGGATTTGCTCCTGTATAAACATGATTGATTTTAATTTGTTGGAATGTCATTATTTTGTTCACATTAATTGAGGACCTATCGAAATTCCGAGATGATAATGGTTGTGTAGTTTGGATAACGCTTGTCCAATTAAATCGTTATGGCGACACCACACAGGCCTAATTTTGGCATTGAGTGGGACCAAAGCGAGTCAAATACGCAGCATTAAGCCATTAACCCAGGATTTCTATATCGATCCCGTCGACATGCACGTCAGCTCTCCTTATCCCTGGACTGTTTGACGGACAAATCCAGCCGATCCGACGGCCCCTCCGCCGGCGCGGCGCGGCGCGGAGGCCAGGCCAACCACGTTGTGCATGCCAACCTGTGCGCTCGCGCGGGCGCCGCGAACTGGGCGAGCCGTCCAGTCCAGTAGGCCCATGCCATGTGCTCATCGCACGGTGCAACTCGATCGCCTGGTTGACACGAGACGAGAGGGTTGCTGCTTACTGCTGCCCCCGGCCCGGCCACCACCTCGACTCCCCATCCACACCTGTGGTTGCCGCGGCACGCGCGTACGTCCGCCCGTTGAGTTTCGTGCGAAAAATGCGGCTGCCGTAGGTTAGGTTAGGTGTCCTTCGCTTATCACGTAGTACCGGTTACGTGATAAGCTGGCTGGCTCACCGGCGAGCAGCCCCGCCGCCGGCGGTCAGTTCGTTCCGGACTCCCACCAACAGTAATGTAGGCCTAACTGGGTTTGGCCTAACCTGGTGTTCGGTTCAGGACGGCCGGACGGACGTACAATAACTAATTAGCGGCTTGAGCGCGAGAGGCAGAGGTGACGCTCGACTGGACTTAATAAATCATGGTTTATGATAGAATTTTATTGTAGATGATAGTAACTTATTTGGTATAATTAAATTTAAAAAACAAAAAATATGTTAACCTATTATGTGTAATACAAACGAATACGGAAAAAAAAGAACCGGCAAAAAAGGTCAAAAAAACTCGAAAAACTAGAAAAAGACGAAATTTAGAAATAGTGAAAAATAAGCCAGAAGATAAAAGCTTAAACCGAAATGAGTGGAGCTAGAGAATTAAACTTAGTCTCTGTTTAAAACATTTTTTGGTTTTTGATTTTTAGAAGTTAACTTTTGAATGGATTAGTTTTTAAATATGATTTTTATAAGTTATTTATAGAAATCACTGTAAAAATCAATTTTAATAGAGTGAGTTTTTAACATAAATATCTTTTATTTACTTAATTTTTTTGTAATCAGCTAAAAGATACGCACTTTTGAACCGTGCATTAGTTTCACGTAGCTTGGCTTCGCTGACGAGCAACGTGCACCTTACCTGTACATCTTCTCCAATAATGAGGTGACAGGTTATTCCCGCCGTGGTACCATCAAAAGCGGGAATTCTTTTCGATTTTTGCAGTAAGTCAACTGTTTCTTAGGAAATTCTTATGTTTCAAATAGGTCCAAAACGATTGGTGCCACACATGATCCGTACCAAAGCGGGATGAATTGGCTCCGGTTGTTACCTTAGGGCGTCTAAAGTGAACGATACTCACAGGTTAACTTAAAAAAAACTAGTAAGCCATGTTTAGCAACACTATCTAGATCTTGTTTTAAATGGTTTTAGTTTTTACTTTCTAACTTCTGGTTTCTTAATTTTATTTTTGGATTTTTTTTCTTTTTTTATTTCTTTATATTATCTGTAACGATATAATATTTTTTTATTTTTTTAAATTTAATTATTTAGAAAAACTAACCATTGATATAATATATTTTTATCTATTAACATATAAAAAATTAAAAATTAGAACTTATAAGTCACATTCAGCAGAGCCGCGTGCGTGAAGCGAACGGCACGTAAGCGCACCTTTCTATTTCTGTTGCGGCTTCATGACAAGGTCTGTCCATTTTCAATCAGTGAATCCGGCAGGAACAGTACGAGAAGAAGCTCAGAACATGACCGAACCACAGGGACGGTCACGTGTTTGAAAGGAACGTACAAGCTAATTGAAAACAGGGCATTAGCCTGAACTGGAGGAACTCCTAGTCAGCACGACTGACAAGGCCACAAACCGTACCCAGTTCAGTTTTTGCTAGAACTTAGCAGCAGAAAAGGAAATTTTGGGGGGAGTGTTTTGTCAGCAGAGGGACACAAACATTCACGCCATCTCTCCTCTAGGCAGATTCGATCAAAGAAGGTATTCAGAATGCCAATAGTTTATAATTTTTTTACTATATCTGAATTGATATATTTTGTATAATTAAATTTAAAATAATTTAAAATTTTAAAAATAAAAAACATGTTAGCCCATTACGAACAATGCAAAGGAACACAAGAAAAAATAGAAAAAACAACAAATGAAATAGTGAAAAAGAAGTGGAAGTTGAACACAAATGTTGGCTTAAAAGCCGACATGAGCACGGCCAAAAATTGATCGTTGTATAGCTCAACCGGCTTAGACACATCGAATAAAGAAGAGCACAAAATTAATGCGGACTCGGGTTTTACCAATTCAAAATGTTTTATAATTCCAACATACTATTTCCTAAAATCAGTAAATAATGTTCCCAAATGCATTATTGAATTATTTCACACATAGTATAAATCATAACATTCATTAATAATACATATCAGAGTTTAAATAACCATCATCGAGTAGACTTTACATAAAGAATCAATCAGATTAAATGGATACATTATAAAAAGCGAAAACGGAAGCGACGGAAAAGGTAAGACAACATCTTACCATAGGCAAGTGGCTAGAGATAAATGATGCCTTACTATTCTAAGAGTCTGGATAATAGATGTATACATAATTACCATCAAAGTTTGCATATCTAAGATAAGAACTAAACTACTAGAGAACATCCTAATCTCCACCGTCTTCTTCTCCATCTGGTCTTGGGACATCGTAGTAGGCATAGCGGTCTTGATCCTCGGGTTTTGAGGGGATTTAGTGAACGAGGGTGAGCACAATTAACCGTGCTCCACAAGCCAACACATAGAATGCAATAATATAGATGCATAGCTTATCAAGGAAAGGTCCGAGTTTTTTTATTTATTAAAGGCATTGATTGAAAGTCACAATAACTAGAAAAATTTCTCGAGGTTTACCATATTTAATTAAACCATATTTTACTTAAAGAATGTGAAAGTGTGCAATATTAATTGTGCAGAGTTCCATCCATCATATACTAGTTTTGTTACTAAGAATCACATCAACTTATTATTATCATTAGGTTACATCCACCCATGGCAAATCAATTTTGGGTTACATCCACGTAACGAGTTTTTCATCCTACCTGCAAAGTTTTAGAAATAGACATTAACTCGAGTAAGTTCCTATGCCACCCCATAAACACGGGCATAGCTGTTCGAATATTTTTCACTCTGTAAAGGTTACATACTTTATCAACAACAACAACAAAGTCTTTTGTCCCAAACAAATTAGGGTAGGTTAGAAATGAAACCTCCTTAAAGTCAAATAGACGAGAGTCTTGAAGACCTATAATGTTAAAATACTAAGCCGTATAACCAGCCAACTGAGCCGAGAGTCTAAAACAACACTGTCCCTAAACTTTCTTATGATTTGGTACGTAGATCGTTAACTTCCAAGCCCCTAAACGTACGGCGGTTTTAATCCAGCGATACGACCTATGTTCAACTTTTTTGGCACAACCACGCTGAGTCAATACAAATTATTTAGCCATATCGTACCCATTATAGACTTATGGTTGCATTGTTTTACACTGAAAATGGTTACAAGATAAAGTTCTTGGGCTTACCTGGGTGGTTCTATCACAAATTACACATTCTCGTTCTACATCCGCACCAATATCTTTTACTATCCTTCTAGTTATAGAGCAAGTTTTAGGGTTTTTGGGAGCATAAAATATTTTAGTTCAACATACTAGTCACTTACCTCCAGTGATTGTCCTAATCAACTGTTCGTGTTTGAAATGATGTCTGGGCAAGTTCATGCCCCTCGATATCTAAGTAAGGCTAAGTATGGCGCTTAGATACAACTTATACTAGTAATGTGCCCGTGCGTTGCAACGGAAAGCCAAATAAAAGTGATGCATACTATCGAATATGCATACATAATACAAAATCTGGTAGCAACATCTATATTACCCATTCTAAATGCATACATAATACAAAATTATTAGCAACTCATAATGTGGATTGTGAAAGTTACCTCAAACAAATTATTAGCAACTCCTGATATATATAATTTGGCTATTACAAGAACACATTTAACTTTTACATGCTCTAAACAAGAAGGAACATGAACAATGAAACAAAGCGCACCATACATAAATGTTTATAACTAACACCTAATAATAGATTAATTTTTCAACTATCATGCATGCTAAACAGAATTTTGAAACACTTACAGCAAATCATCTACCCAAATGAAGTGATCAAAAAACAGGTGCACTACTTTTTTGAAACACCGAGTAATGTTCCAGAATCGACAAAGAAATCATCTACCCATTACAGTGGCTTCTGAATGAATTTATGGAACATTACTTTTTCAGTCAGTGGCTTCTGAATGAATTTATGAAACATTACAGTGGCTTCTGAATACATTACTGTTGTATTATGCATGCTAAACAGAATTTTGAAACACTTACAGCAAATCATCTACCCATTACTCAATAAGGTTATATATATCTAGCCAAAATACAACACAAGAATAATATATTAAGATCTGACATACCACCTTTCTCGGATATCGAACACTTGGATAATATGAGCATTGCATGATCGGATTTATTGCTAACACTTGGACACATGCGAATCGAATATGACACGAGCACATAGCACATAAGCATGTCATTATATCAACAACTATATTAAACAATAAATCTAATGCAAACTAACAATTTCAACAAACAGTTTTGCAACCTTGTAGAGCATAACAATTTCAACAATTTCACTGGTCTTAACGGAGCTCATTTGGTTCACCTTCACGGCGAGCGATCATACGCAAATCACCACGACACAACAACACAAGCGCACGATTCATTTGTAATTTCAGCGTGAAGACTCACCGGATCAAGAACCAACCCAACCCGAAGGAAGTGCGCGAGACGGGGAGAGCAGAGGAGAAGAAAAGGCGGGACCTTATGGAAGTCGGCGGGAGCGACGCGGAAGGTAGAACCCGCGGCGGCGCCGGCGGAGTAGGCGAGGACGAGGAGGAGCACCAGTTGGGCCGCCATGGGTGGGGTGGGGATCACCACTTGGAGGACGAAGCGCGCCCATGGCGGCGTCGGCGAGTCGGTCCTCAGTGCCGCACCTCCCGGCGAACACCACCAACGGAAGGTCTCGATCGTCTTGAGCACCGCTTTCAGCTCCTCTGGCTCGGGTACTCGGGAGTTGCAGCGCGCTTCTTCCGTCTTCCGGTGTCCATCGTTCACCTCGCGCGCCGCGGCTTCTTATCCGCGCCACCGTCGAACGAAGTCTTGGCCGCGGAGGATGGGAGGATGCGGCGGTGGAGGAGGGAGAGGATGGGGTAGTAGGCGGCGGTGCGGGGACGGAGAGGGGAGGCGGCGCGTGGGGTTGGGAGGAGGCGCCGGGGCTGGAGGTGAGGCGGCGGCGCTTGGGAGGGAGGAGGGGAGGAGGCGGCGCGCGGGTGGGAGGGAGGGGAGGAGGCGGCGCGCGGGTGGGGAGGAGGGGAGGAGGCGGCGCGGGGTGGGAGGGGGAGGAGGCGGGGCGGCGGAGGGAGGGAGGCGGCGGCGCGGGTTGGGAGGAAGGAGGCGGGGCGACGGAGGAGAGCGAGGCGGCGGGGAGAGCGAGGGGAGGTGGAGGGCAGGGCGGCGCGGGGGGGGGTGGGAGGAGGCGCGGGCGCGGGAGAGCGAGGGGGAGGCGTGGGGGCGGCGGGAGGAAGAGCGAGGAGGAGGCGTGGGGGCGGCGGGGGGAAGAGCGAGGGGTAGGCGTGGGGGCGGAGGGGTGATGTTGGGATTTTAGGGTTTAATCAGATCGTGTGGCCGAGAAGAGAGGAGAAAGATCAAATGGTTAAGAAGTGAGGGAGAGTGGACGTGACGGCAACCACCAACTCCTTCTTTTTAAATAGTAAAGACTAGTATGCTTACCATTAATTTCTAGAGTGATACGTATTATTTGTCAAATGTCAAGGGGGTGCGGTATAGTAGTGCAATTATTAATGGACAAGTAACTAAAATCTTAATGCGAATGTAAATTTACATAATAAATTAATGCATGTAATTTTGTAATTTAAAATCAACATAATTTGCATTCATTGTAGATCCAACATAATCTAAGTATTGACTCACTGGCTCACAAGTTAGTTGGTCTTAAAAGTCTAGGTTGGGCTCAAACTACGACTCTTCTAGGTCTTCATACTCTATTCGGACGATCGCGAATGGAAAGCCAATAAATACAAAACATACAAATAAATCTAAATAAAAACCCAAATGCAATTTTAGTGATTATACTGCTATTAGAAATATCTTGATTTTAGATTAATTTAAAAATATATTTAATTTAATTTGAATTTAAAATGAATAAGAATGGGCCTCCCAATGTTTAAATTCAAAAATAAATAGAGGAGAGAGAGCTCTCTCATTGACAGGTAGGCCTAGGGATTTTAATTTTATTTCTGATTTATTTTATTATTAGAAAAAGTTAACAGAGGCTGATAGGTGGGACCCTTGGAATTCTAATTTTCTTTTGAATTATTTCCTTTAAAGAAAGTGGAAGAGTGACTAACAGGTGGGCCTGAGCACAGTGTTGGGCCTGCATGTCAACGACTCAAGACATTAAACCGGTTCTATTTAGATTTTAAATAATCTGGGCCTACATGCCATTGACTAATTAACCTAAACTAATGGCAATCACTGATCACAAATTAATTACAGAGTACCAATACTCCCAACGGCCAAATAGGACAACAGTGATTGTCGTGCTCACCATTGGTAGAGCGAGCAACGGTGGTCGCCGCGAACCCAAAAATGGGTTGCCAAGGCCAAGTTGCACCTAGGGATGGGGTGGCATGGCCGACCGTGGCTCAGGCACATGGCGACACGGTGAACGGCGATGAGGGGAGCTAAAGGGTCTAAGAGGTATCTATGGATCACGAGGGACTCACAGGAGTGGTTGGCACGATTTGAGGAGGCTTGAAGCAGTTCAGCGACGAGAGCTTGAGGCGATGTGATGGTCTTCATGAAGCTGGAGAGCTAGGGGAGCGGCGACAGCTGAACTTGAAGGTGGGGACATGGAGATGAAGTCACAGGGAAGCTTCGACCGAAGGGAATCAAACGAAGGTGCAACGGTTTGGCGAATCGATCAGGCGGCTAGAGTTAGGGAAGAAGGTGGCGCCAATGAGCTACAAAGGGAGATATCGAAATTGCTTGAGAAGGCAAGGTGAGGGAGGCAAGGCGAACTTGTTAATGATGAGGGAGGCAAGGAGAATGGGAGGGTTCACCGGAATGGCTTGTTAATGATGAGGGGCATGGTGGCCCTCGGAGGCAACAACGGCGAGCTCAATTTGAGCTTGGCGTGGCCATGGCATGGGAATGGGAGAGTGAGTGGGGGTGTAAGGGAGGGAGAGGAGAGCTCAGCGGCTTAAATAGCCGAGCTAAGTGATGGGGATTATGCAAGCACAAGGAAGGCGTAGTGGCTGATGACAACGCGACAACGCACGGCGCACGGACGGCGTGAGCGGTGTGGCGCGAGGTAGGGCCGCGTGGGGCACGTGGCACGGGCATGGCATGCGGCGTAGCACATGAGTGCGGCAATGTGGTGAGCGCACGGTGTGGGGCAGCGCGAGCGGCGGGCACAGGCCGACGTAACGTGTGTGCGTGTGTGTGGCGCAGGTGGGTCAGGACGCGCTAGAGCACTAGGGGGAAGGAGCGGAGAGGGAGAAATATGGGCTTGGCCCAACTTAAGTATTTGATTTTTTTTTGATTTTTAAATTGAAATTTGAATTCGGATTTGATTTTGAATTCTAAGTTTGAATTTCATTTTGCGTTTCAATTCTGAATTATAAATTATGTTCTTGCCAAAATTTGGAAAGGGGATCAAATCAGCAAATTTCATTCAAAAATTTTGAATAGCCAAAAATGGGATGTTACATAAAAGGCCCCGTAAGCTCGAGTGCAGAGTGGGTGCGCGCGCTCGCGTTTTCCTAACCAGAAAGGAAGCGCAAAAGGGCACGTGTATGGCCACTCAACCAGCCAACTATAATCCAACTACATATTCCTAACCAGAAAGAAAGCGCAAAAAGGGCACATGTGCATGGCCACTCAACCAGCCAACCGTAATCCAACTATATATACGGCGCTACTTTCTGTTTCGCTAATGATGAGCGACACTTCTCGACGTGCAGAAAACCTGAAAAACTCCAATGATGGATCCCATTGGGTTGTTCGTTGGAATCAGTCGAAGGTTTCATGACATTATGGTTTCTGCACGTAAGCTCTCCTATCTCCACAGGCGAAAAATATATCAGATAGCAAAATGCAAGTGTCAAAAAAAATTTGAAGCTCCCTGCAAAAGAAAGAGGAGGAGAAGAGAGAATTCGTCATGCGTTTCCCTCGTCGATAACGTTACGACCCAAGAACGGCCCGAAACACGAGACGGCAACCAAGAGATGGGCAGGGCCATGGGTTTCCGGAAGCAAAACGAACTTGGGGCCGAGGTGCAGCCGCGTGCAGGTGAAACGCACCGAGCGGCACGCGCGTACGTACGTTGCCGGCCCGGCGTCTGTTGGTTTCTTTTCCATGGACAGCAAGGCTACCAAGGCCTAACCGCCTAACCAACAGTTGGGCCAGGTTTGTCCTGGCCGAACTCCGCGCGAGTGCTTTCCAGCGTGGCCTCGCCGTCGCGGGTCCATTAACCTGGTGTTCAGGCACGGCGGACGGCACTCCGGTATAGGAGCGGATAATTTCTATGTGATCGATTGACTTACGTAACATTCTGATTTTTAGTGTTATCTAAAATTTTTTTAAAATAAAATTTATTATTTGAATTTTTCTGGATTTAAGTAAAGCTTAAATTGAGTTTTTAATAATTAAAAGGATTTTATATTAATAAAATACATATTAACATATGCTGAAAATATTTTATTTGGGTTTTTGTGCCTCAAGAAATTTTTTGAAATTTTTTTATGAATTTTTAGATTTATTTGATATTTTCTAAAACTTATTTTATTTGAATTGCTAAAAAAGATAAAAACCACCAAAATCACATAAAAAGTAATAGGCCAAGCCTATTACTGTTCATCCTGGACCTGTTAAGCCTGAGCACCTCTTTCCCATGTGTCACTCATCCTGATGTCCCCAAAGCCAACCGCTGGATCTTGACCGATGACACGTGTTAGCCATCGGGAGGACCGGGCACTGTCCATCTATGCGGTCTGCTCTCAGCCATTCGATCATAGGTTCTGCCACATGTCACACATCTAGTCGCCGATCCTTGTTTGTCATCTCCGAACGACTCTCCCTCCATCGTGCCCTTTGCGGACTCTAGCCGCAGTCGCACCTCGGCGTCTGTGCCCGACCCGGCCTCTCGGCCATCTCCGTTCGAAGCACCTCGTTGTCTGTGCTTTATAAGCTGCCACCGCCTCGAGCTCCGCATCCCTCGTAGCTCCATCACACCGACATAGCTCTGTTCTATTCGTCGTCGTGTGTCCTGTGAAAGCACAGCCTTCATCCTGCACATTCACTTATTCAGAGACCTGGTCCGGCTGCGTTTTGAGACGAAATATATGACTTCAGTGAAGACCTGTTCATGTAGGGTGGATTTTTTTGGCTACATTATCTCACGCACGTTCATTACTATCCATCCTTTCACTTTCATGTTCTTTTTGTTTCGTCTCTTTTTTCCACGCGGTGTGGGGAAGGGGACACGCGAGGAAAACCCTAATGCAAGAATCAACTCCAACAAGCTCGGCAAACAAACCTTTCACCAAACCGACTCTTTACTTGATTCACAAATAGCCATATATTCTGCGCGGTGGTGGGCGAAGCAACAACATCCCGCAAATGTGCCTTCCAACTCACAAAGACAACCTCCAATGGTAAATACATAACCTGTGATCGACCTACGCTTATCCAAATCACCAAGATAATCTGAATCAACATAGCCAACGAGTTCCTTTTCAGTCCGCCAAACTTCAAACAAGCATCCGATGTGCCTTGCATGTACCTGAAAATCCATCGAACGACCTTCCAATGCTCTTTACAGAATTAGCCATATATCTACCGACCATACTTATAGCATAAGATAACCGACGAGAGCAAACCATGGCATACATCAAAGACCCAACAAAGACTAGCATACGGAACTCGGACATGTACTCAACCTCCTCATCGCTGCTAGGACATTGTGAGGTCGACAATTTAAAGTGAGGTGCAATGGGAGTACTAACAGGCTTTGAATCATGCATATTGAAACGATGAAGTACTTTACGAATATAATTTTGTCGACTAAGAAACAATAAGCCGAAGCACGGTCTCTAGTAATTTCCATACCTAGAATTTTCTTAGCAAGCACCAAGATCTTTCATCTCAAATTCACTGCTCAATCGAGCCTTCAATGCAATGACTTCTTTCTTGCTCTTGGCAAAGAATCAAGATACCATCAACATATAATGCAAGTATATAGGTGATCCATCAACAAATTTAATGTAGACACAGCTATCATAATCCGATCTTTTAAAGGTTTTTGATAACATAAATGAATCAAACCTCTTATACCACTGACGAGGAGACTGTTTCAAACCATATAAGGACTTCTTCAATTTGCAAACATGATCCTCCTTACCAGGCACTATGAACCCTTCTGGCTGGTCCATGTATATCTCCTCCTCAAGATCTCCATGCAAGAATGCTGTCTTTACATTTAGCTGCTCAAGCTCAAGATCATGCATAGCAACAATACTAAAGAATGTACAGATTGAGCTATGCTTCACAACTGGGGAGAACACATCATTGTAATCAACACCCGGAATCTGACTGAAACCTTTAGCTACTAACCTTGCCTTAAATCTTGGAGGCTCACAAGGAGATAGACTCTCCTTCCTCTTGAAGATCCATTTGCAACGCACGGTCTTCTTATTTTTAGGCAAGCGCACCACGTCCCATGTGCCATTTTTCTCCAGGGATTGCATCTCTTCTTGCATAGCTGAGATCCACTTCTCATGATCTCCAGAAACAATGGCTTCAATGTACGTAGCCGGCTCATGAGTGTTCTCCACCTGTTCAGCACAACTAAGAGCATAATGAACCAAATTACATTCTTCAATTAATCGGGATCGAGGACCACAACTCCTCTTTTCTCGCGAGTGCAATAGGTCGATCGTCTTGCTGCAAAACAGAGATAAGTGCTGAACAAGATCAATAGTATCATCAATAAATTCATCTCACGATCATCCACGTGCTCCACTCGCACGCTCATATTTTGCTGCTCATCATCAGATCGATGTCCGGTACAATATCTATGGGTAAACTGTCATTAAACATTACAGATTCATTAAAAACAACACTTCTGCTCATGAAAGTCTTTCTTGTTTTAGGATTCCATAGCTTATATCCTTTTACTCCAGAACTATAACCAAGAAACAGACACTTAATAGCTCTAGGCTCCAATTTTCCATTATCAACATGAGCATAAGCAGTGCAACCAAAAACTCTCGGTGTGAATAATTAGCGGATGTACGCACCATACCTCAATGGGAGTTTTCTTGTTGAGTGGACTAGAAGGCGACCTGTTGATCAAATAGCATGCGGTGTTGGCGGCCTCTGCCCAAAAACACTTGCTCATCTTTGCGTTGGACAACATGCAACGAGCCTTTGATATGATGGTTCTGTTCATGCGCTCAGCCACACCATTCTGCTGCGGAGTGTACGGGATGGTGTGATGCCTCACAATGCCTTCCTTCCTGCAATAATCATTAAACTCATGCGAGCAAAATTCACCACCATTATCGATCTGGCGACTTTACCTTCTTCTCGGTTTGCCTTTCTATCATTACTTTCCACTCTCTAAAAGCGGCAAATGTATCATCTTTACCTTTCGAAAATAAGGCTACACTTTTCTAGAGTAATCATCAATGATAGTAAGCATATAATTTGCACCACCATACGAGGTCTTACGAGAAGGCCCCACAAATCAGCATGTACATACTCAAGTATACATTTGGTGCGATGTACCGAGGCATTGAACTTACCCTCTTGTGCTTACCAAAATGCAAGTGCTCACGAGTTCATCTTACTCGAGTGCAGCCATCCAGAGAGTTCCTCTTCATCAATTTCGTCATACCAAGTTCACTCATGTGTCCAAGACGCTTATGCGGAGGTTAGTATTATTATCGAGAGCGAGAGCGGCCGTGAAGGAACCACGCAATGTACTTCCCCTAAGCACATATAACTTGGCGAATTCATATCACCAACCATGTAAATGAGAGAACCTCTTGATACCTTTAAAACTCCACGAAGTGGAGTACTTGTACCATCATCATCGAGTGTCTTTGAGGAGATGAGATTTCTTGCCATCCTTGGTATATGTCGCACACTATCTAGCGCGGCGAACCATGCCATCATGTGTCCCGACCGAGCGGATCCAATGCCCACGATCTCACATGGGTTGTCATCTCCCATGCGCATCGACATCTCCACTCTGCACGGGCTTATAAGAACTAAACCATTCTCGTTAATGCAGATATGAAACGAACATGCCCAATCGAGTATCCATTCATCATGACCAAGCAACACAACCAAGAAATACGACAAGGCAATCTCGTAATCAATATTATCAAGACCGGAGATAATGCGAGGCATTACCTTGATTTATTTTTACGTTGGTATGCAAAGATTCCTCTTCTCCTTATTCTTTACCTTATAGCAATCCTCGATGAAGTGGTTCGTTTTCTTACAAGATTTGCGGAACTTCTTATCCTTGGACTTTGAACGTCCTCTACCATGCCGGCTCTTGTCACGATAGTTGTTATCATAGGACTTCGCCGATCGCTTCGACCGCAACGCCCGCCCTTGAGAACGACGGCTCACTCGCACCATACCTTTCATCTTCTCCTTACTCGAGCGCCTCATAAACCTCCGCTAGGTTAGTTCATCATGGCTTAACAATATGGTGTCACGGAAATTTGAATATGAACTGGCAAGGAGCATAGTAACAGAAGACCTAAATCCTCATCATCAAATTTTACCTCCATGGATAACAGATCGGCCACGATCTCCTTAAAGACCGATATGTGGTTCATCACCGATCCTCCCTCCTGCAGCTTGTGCGAGAACAACTTCATCTTCATGTGCATCTTCTTGGTGAGATCTTTTGACATGCGGATCGATTCCGATTTCAACCAAAGTTCGCAGCAGCTTCCACTGCGGCACTTCTTGCAAGATATCATTAGAAAGACCCTAATTTGACACATGCATGTGCGGTCTTCGGAGAGAACGCAACATGCATTTTGATGTAATCATCTTCTTCCCGCTTCTTCTTTTCACGCCATAGATAGCAGTGTAGAAGTAATCAATCTTCAGTTTGATATGATAGGGTTTGCAGAATTCTGAACCGATTCAACGCCCAACCGATCCGGTCTAATCCTCCTGTCTGCACCTAAATCTCGGCTCTCCGTGTGGCAATCCCCATTCTTTAATTCCCCTGGCTCCATCTGGTCTAGGCTCTTACCTGGCTCGTCGTTCTGTCATGCCTTGCCTTGCATGATCATTGTTAGTCCCATCTCATATGTGCAGGACGTTCTTTTTTTCCGTCTCGGCCCGTTCACTCCGGTTTACACTTGTGTCTTTCGGCCTTCAGAAGCCAGGATGAATGCGTTGTCTCCTTAATTTTAGTTTTTTTTTTTACTTTTTTGTTTTGTACTATTTGTAGAGATATAATGGTATTTTTTTATATTTTTCTTTAATTGAATGGTTTAGAAAAACTAACATCTGCTACAGTACAATTTCAACTAAAAACTAATAGTTGAAAGCCAGAAACCACTAGCCGAAACCGGATTGAACGAGCCAATCGTGACTGATTTCTTCTTCTTCTTTTTTCTTTCTTTTTTTAGATCATAAGCACAATAAGGATGCACTTATGTATACACGCACTCAACATCATACCCACACTTACACACACCCACGTGGATGGATACGTTCAATGCATACGCCTGAGAGTAGATGGGGATTACACACACCCATGTGGGTGTGTCCAATACATACGCCTGAGAGTAGATGGGAGACGAGATCTCCAGAAGCACGGATACATGCTTTGACTACTGAACACACTTATATGTAAATGTGTACTCAGAGGACACTATTTATGTAAACAGTGCCAGTATCCCCTTTGAACAACTGAGGATTGAGGATTGAGGATTGCCTCCCTCTACCAACTGAGGAGCAGTTTGGACGCGTCCTTTTCTTTCTTGGAGGCATACATCCGTGCTGTTGTTTTCTCTTTATTTCTAACAACAAGGAGGATTGAGGATTGCTTTTGTTGGGGGCAGTGAGCAAGCAGTCCAAATTAAGATTTGCTTTAATAATTTAGCCTCTTCCTTCCATGCCTTTGCATCTTCGATATTCACAGTGGGATCTACACTCCATTTAACAGAAAATGGTCAGGGGATTGCGAGAGATCACGTGAAGATTTAGAATATATTTGTGATGAATAATTAGTATTTTGATTAAGTTAAATTTAAATTTTATAAAAGTTTCAAAAATTCATATTTCATATTGTGCTATTAGAGTTCAGGTGGTCAAACCAGCTGATGGCTAGCGGTCTAACCGCTACGGGTGAGCAATCAAACCAGTCATGAACTTTTAAGAAATTGAACACTAATCATTTATGTAGGCTTGTTAGGGGATGATTTTACACTAGGTGCCACTGGAATTAAAATTTGGAGCTGAAACTAGATAGAATTTAACCGAAATTACAGAAAGAGTGTTTTCTAGTGGTCTTAAGTGGTCAAACCAGCCAGTGGCCAGCAGTTTGACTAGTGCGGTCTAACCGCCATAGGGAGTGCGGTTAGACCGATGGTTGAGGCCAAAGAACAGTAAAAATGGTTTTTAAGTAGTTTGAGTGGGTGCACGACATAAGTATCGTCTGTGGGTTGTGCTGAGTTGCATGATGTATTATTTTGACTAACATGTGTCAAGCGCACGGAACTTGTGCTTGAGATGGCTACTTGATCTTTGGATGTGCAAATGGTTTAGAGAACATTAGCGGTCGACGATAATGGACCAAGACTACACGGGGGAGCTGAGGTCTGAGCAGTCATGTAAGCTTATGTGAGACTACATAACTCAAACAGTAAGTACAAAAAGATATGAATCATACATAGACGAATTGGTTTATGTAGTGCACTAAGTGACGAGACGATGCACATATAGACGGTTCGGGGGATCGAACGTGTGAAGATGTGGCACTAGGGCTATATGTTAAAATATGCAGAAATAATTTAACATGAAGGTGAAGACGGAGTCAAGAGAAGGTGGTAGAAAGCTTCATGAAGGGTATTTTGGTAGCTGAAAAAAATACTGGGTTGATGTATGTCACAACCGATGTTTTTATTTTAAAAATATTAATGAAATAAATAATAATAATAATAATTGTTTAAAATAAAAATAAGTATTATTTGGTTGCCTAAGTTTTGAATTTTATTTTTCCTATTTTTCTACTTTTAAAAAACTTTTCTTTTCAAAAGTAATTTAAGTAAAAACAAAAAATATTAAAAAGAGGATAATTTGAATTTTGAAAAAAACTAATTCAAATTAATTATTTGAAAGCATTTGGCTTTTATTTGGTTTTTCTGTGAATTTTTGGAATTCAAAATTTTATTTTGAAATTAAAAAATATTTTATGTAAAAAATAAATAAAGACCAACGTTAAGTTAATTTTTTTTGTAAATCCAAAATAGCTTCAAGAGTCTCTGTGAATTTTTATGAAATTTTTTGGCTTTATTTGCTACAAGCTCAAAGAAAAAAACTTTCCGTTAGTCACCCATCCTTCAGATACTATGGAAGAGGCTCGCTTAACTTCTGAGTTTTTAGTAAACCAGCGACCAAATTCCTTTCCTTCTTTCTCGAACAACATCCCATTCTTCCTTCCTTTTATCTCCTAAACCATGAGCATTGTTCATCTCCAACCCATCGATCAAACAGACCGAGAGCACGCAAAACTTCTCTCTCATCTCTTCCATGGCCCATGAACCCTAAAATTCTTGATTAGTTTAGTTTTCTAATGCTTTGAACAAGTCTTGTGCAAAATTTAAAAGTGTTTTGATGATAATTGGATAAGTTATTGATATTTGAGTTTTGTCTCAAAAGACTTTCAGTTCTAGGAATAAAGGAGCGGTCCGACCGGCCCTAGTAGTTCGACCGACCTTTGCCCTTTGGTTAGACCGATCCATCCATGATGGTTTGACTAGTATTCGAGTAGAAGGTTACTACTTTTATTGGTTTAGGTCTCTAGTTTTGCTTTGTATAGTATAGTTGGTGTAATATAAACTTGATCTCTTATAGTTATTTAAGTGAAGATTTTGAATAACATTCAGAGAAAAAAATTTTAAGAAACATTTATGTGTTCTGATTATCGATATCAGACCTGCAAATTACAGATGTATGGAAGCGTATGTTCTTGAGGTTTATAAACTAATCGTGCACTGACAAGGAGTATATGGCCCTCATTGATGATCTTGTCCTCGCCAGCCAGTGCTCTCGAGGGCTCAAGGCCAAAGCATGGCGTGCCAAGATAAGTAGTGGAAACTGCACTTTAATTGTCTTTCCAATTACTCGCTTTGGAGGCAAGACTATGAAATTACAATAGCTTTCCCTTATTTTATCTAGATAGCCTTAGATGTTGTTCAGGAGAGGAGACATGACAAAGCAAGTTCGTACAGAAAAAAAAGAATGCTATGATAAGGAAGGTAGATTCATGGATGCCTAATCATCAGTTACCAACTTACCATCACCCAAGGACCGAGCCTTATTCTGATGGTGAGGTTATCGGTGTGCAACTCACCCGTCCGGGCTGCCAACCTAAGTCGCTTTATTTTTAGGGTATTATTCGTTTGAATAGTACTCTTTGGATACTGTTCATTTAAACAGTATCTCTCGGAGTATATACGTACGTAGGTATTTTAGTGGTTAAAGTGTGTATTGTGCTCCGTGAGATTTTAGAATCTTCACTCTATCTTAATGTGTGCATTGGACACATGAAGATGAGTGAGTATGTATGTGTGGAGGTTGTGTGTGCTCATGTAAATATATCTTTATTGTACTCATGATTCAAATAAAAACTTACGGTCACCCAGGTGTGGTAATAAGATATAAGGTCCTATACTCATGTTACTAGTAGACACAACGCAGTCATTGTAGATATACTGATGATTACCACGATACCCTTGTTGCAAACTACCATGCCGGAAAGTGGAAGAAGATAGGATTAGCTAGTCCACTGACAATCGACACAGCTTTTTGGCCGATCTGTTTCCTAAGAGGATCCTAAGTGAGATTTTGACGCACCTGAATGCGTGGGATTTGTGCAGCATGGGCTCCGAGCATCTCACTTTTCTGTTCAGCTTTGGAACCGAACAATGAAGACCAAGACTTGAGGGTACCCGAGAGAAACTATATCAAACTGCATAGCATAGTTTTATATATACGAGTTTTAGTTGAATGTTGGTTAGGAGTAGGGGACCTGGGGTACCATACACTTACTTCCTCAGACAGCCTATCTTTAGTTGAATGCTGTCTAGGAGTTGGGCACCTGGGGTACCATACACTTACTTCCTTAGACATTGGCTTTTAGCTGAATAGTTGACATGCCTGGGGTACCATGCACTTACTTCCTCAGACATTGGCTTTTAGCTGAATAGTTGACATGTAGGGATGCATTCTCCATCTCTTGTGGCAACCGGGCTCCTGTCCCTCTGTGCACCAGAGACAGCCTATCTTGCATTGTACACATACTTAGGCATCATACTGGAACTGATAAGCCAGTGATTCGTTTCGTTTCTTTTCATCTGCTCTTGCAGTGATACTGATAATTAGATCATGCATGGCATTTATCTGTCAACACTAGTACACCAATTGATGTCTAGATCAGAGATTCAGAGGGAGAGAAGCTTGTACAGTGGAGTGCACCTCGTCGCTGGAATCATCCCACCATTCCACCGTCAAGAAGCCCAAAGACGTTGAGAAACCCTGCATGTCTCCATGGTCACCATCGCCAGTCATATCTGCCACCACACCGACCACTCCGAGCCTGCCGCCGGTGGCGCCGTCTTCCTCCCGTGGTCGCTGTCATTTGTCTTCTTCTGCAGCATGGTCAGCTGCCACGGAGCACGTATAGCTCGCCATTGCCGTGGATCTGATTCGGGAGCCACCGCCGCTAGGATTGAGACCTCCGCCGCCATTGTGGATCGGGATTCGATGGAGCCGCCATGGTCGAACATGCATATATCTGGAGCCTCACCGCCGGACGTCTGCTCGTCACGGACCGGCTCCTCGGTCTCCGCGGCCCATCATTTGTCGCCTCCTGTCGCCAACGCCGGCGAGAAGCGAAGGTGGAGGCGAGAGGATCTACTGAAGAGGGTCGAGGGGAGAGAGATGCGTGAGAGACCTTGCTGACTTGGTAGCCAACTAGGCAAATTTAGTGGCTGCGATGCCGTCAGTGCAAAACCCACTAAGGTATTGGATCAAGGAGTAATTTGAGGTGGTTTTAATAGCTGAAGGGTAAACTTGGTCGGTTTCGTAGTTAAAAGGATGTTTTCTGAACTCGGAGAATAGTTGAGGTCTTGAGGATGTAAAATCCTTATGGCAGGAGCGGTACACTGCCAATGACCTGAGCGACCTGACATTTACCATTATTTCCTTCAGACACTGACTCAATGCCTGATTGGATCCTGCACAAGGCCAGAGTTCCATTCTTTTTATGTGCTGCCTTTTCTGCCTTTTTCTTTCTTTAGCTTTGCTGCTTGGGCCCTTTTGAATCATTTCCTCCTCCCTCTTCCCCCCTATCCTACAACTACGCAATGGTCTTAGGATAATGTGGGTTGCTACAGGGTGTGCATGGGGGTGAGGAGCCACTCTTTTGAGGTGCCCAAACAATCAAACATGATTCTGGGGTTATTTTTTTGCACCATTCTTGCAGCCTTGCCTACCCATCAAACTGCTGAAATCTCTTTTATCATCTCTTGTCTTTCTGTAGAAGGTGGCAATCCCCCACCCTCTTTTTGTCCTTCCACCTTTTCCTTTTCCTCCCCTCTTTACCACTCCACAGGGCCACACCACCACCATTGCCCAAGAGAAATCTCGCTTTTGATTGAGCCAGTCCCTACCTTTAAGTAGAGACAGCCAAGCTATTGCTCATCTTGTAGGTTCTTGGCATTTGGCAAACACCACCTGGCTCGCACATTAGATGAGGCGCCGGCGAGTAGGCAATTGCTGCTTCTTGGCTGCTGCAGGGAAGTACCAGTGCTAAAGGTGAGTTTCTTTTGCCTGCAATTTAGATACTCCTGACTCCTGGGTTCAAGAATGAGTAGTTACTCGGATTTCAGACAGTACCTCTGTTTCTCTGCTCTTTCCTTTCATTTTCTGCATGCTTTTCAGCTTTATTCTTGATGAGAGACAGGAATCAGGAGAAGCTGAGAAAATGCTAGAAGTTACTGAATGTGCATTATGATTTTTCCCCCCAGTGTGATTCTTGATTAATCTTTGTGAACAATGTTGAAAGAGCCAATGTTCCACGTACAAGTAACAGAAACCATACGTGGTGTGATGACATTATCATTTCCCGTTCTGGTTCAGATTTGCACGGCACAATGTCTATCCAACCACTTTTGCTTACGAAAATCAAATGAATGGAAGGAACGAATCATGCTGCATTTTTCCTTTTTTTTCTCTCTAGCTCTTCACATGTAGAACGTGATATCTCTTCAGAAGCGTCACATGCGCATGGTTAGGTAAGGAGGAACTCAACAGTATTTGATGCCTGCATTTCCTCTGCCTAGGCGAGCACAGAGAAGCTTCGCAAATTGGCACAGCCAAGAACCGCGCGAGCGAGCAGCAGCTAGCCATGAGTGGCTTTGCGGGGCAGAGGACACGGCCGTGGATGGGGGTAGCCACCCCGTCAGAGCAAGCGGCAGGCGACGTCAGCGACGAAGCCGCGGCCGCCTCCTCCACGAAGGACCTCGGCACCTCCACGAACGCCAGCGCCATCTCCTTCGGCTTCACGGCGACCGCCATCCTCATCTCCATGTTCCTCCTCATGGCCATCTTCGAGCACCTCATCAAGCCCGGCAGGGCCTCCTCCCGGGGCTCCCACGACGGCGACGACGACGGCCACGGCCAGTCGTCCCGCTCCGGCCGGCACCCGCACGACGACGGCTCGCCGGACAACTACCTTGTCCCGGACAAGGTCCGGCGTTCGCCCAAGGTGAGATTCTGACATAGGAACGCCACTGTTTGTCACACACTGTGGCCGTGCACATGCATCTTGCCAGTACTAGAAACAACATTGCACGTCCTGTCACACTCGTGTCAGTAACGTTTGCATATCTACGTACGTTGCTGGCTACGTTGCAAAATGCGCGACCTGAAAGACTCGTCGGTTTTTGCTTTGCAGATGGAACCAGTGCTGGCCGCGGATCTGACGGTGCTGATGCCGGGACAGCGGTATCCGACGTTCCTGGCGCAGCCGGCGCCTCTCCTTCCTTGCCGCAGGGAAGGGGTGCGTTGGCCTCCCCATGACCATCGCCACTCCTTCGTGCCCCCATGACTCTCTTTAACATGGATACGTGGTGTCCCGTGTGGGTGTATAGAGGGCAATTAAGATGTAGACATGCTGGGAGACGTAAATGGGCAATGCATGTCTTGTCTATGCGAAAGCCATTCTTCTTCTTCTCCTTCGTCGTCATCTGCTTGAGATGACAAGGCCATTCTTCTGGTCTGAAAGATTCGCCTTTTCACATTTCAAGTCGTTTGGAACTTTGGATACACCATGCGTGTAATGGTCGGCTGTGCCATCAGAATTTCCCAATTTTTCCCCGTTGGGCTGCAGAATTTTGTTAGTTACCAGTTTACACCCGTTGGTCTAAGAAAGACATCGCACATTTTTGGGCCGTTTGCACTGTTGGGGCCTGCGCCGTGGACGTGCCAAAGCTCGGCTGTAAAACACCCAAAACACATGTGTTCTGCTTTTCAGGCATGGCTACAGAGCGTGGGGCTAAACTGTACTTGCTGTCACCTTCGTGGTTAGCAAACAAACTCGAATCAAGCACACCAAGGCCGGACCGTGCAACTGTGCGGTAAACTGCACATTACATCTAACCAAAGCCTCGAACAAATTACACCGATGGCAATGGAGCATTCTGACCGACAGGCTGCATTACGGGCTCCTATATATTTCCACTCTGCAGATGATTCGTCTTCACGCGATGTTACATGTCTTTGCCCACCGTTCCTGCTCACTGACATGATCGAAAGTGCATGTTTTTTCCCCATTTCTCAACGAGGGTAAAATTATCGGCTTGTGAATCCTGACTTCAGCACTGCCGGGATAGACCTGAAGTCGGGTTTTTCTGGGCCAACCAATGGCACGGCTGGTACGGCTTGGTTCAAGCATGCTGTGATAGTTTTCGGGCCGACCCAGCATAGCAAGATTGGCGGGCCATGTTAGACCTATAATGTGGGTCCGTTGGGTGGCATGGCACGGACCAATCAATTGGGCCATGCTCCGGTCAGCATGGCATGAATGTGGCACGGAGGGACAAGCAACATGGAGGTGGCATGCGATTGGGCCTATGAACGCCGAGGAATGGTGGACCATGGAAATAGAAGGAGAGGAGGGAGATAGTACCCGTACCTTGTCGAAAGCCGAACACCATCATCATTGTCCCTGTTACCATGTGGCCATGGGCCTATGGCTGTCGCCGTCCTCACCTCCAGCCTCCCCGCCATGCCCTACCGCGCCAAGGCCACTACGCACTGTCGTCCCCTGTCACGTCGAACCAGGTGCGGGCGACGCGAGGCTGCCCTACACGTCGAGCAGGCTGGCCGTGAGTTGAAGCTGACGTCGCGTGGCATCGTGCAAGCAATTGACGTGGGCGCAAGAGATGGAGGAGAGGATCCACCATGTCGCACTAAAGGAGAGCAGGTACCTCGCCATTGTCATCATCGTCGTGCTGCCACCGTCAATGCCATTGAGAGGGGAGGGAGACTGAGTCCATGGACGTTGTCATCATGCCGCCACTATCATCACCATCAAGGAGAGGGGAGGGCGCCAGACTGCCGTCGTCCACTCGTCCCTCCCCTATAGCCCACCTCACCCACATCCTCACCGCCGATTCGGCTGCCTTGTTGTTCCCCACATGCACATTGCCAGCTCAAATCTAGGTCACACACAAGGTGGGGGAGGTGGGTGGGGTAGGGAGAGGCAGTGGGGGAGACAGGTGGTTTGGGGGCAGGAGGAGAGATAGTGGGGGAGGCGGTTGGGGTGGGGAGAGGTGGCTGGGGAGGCAGAGAGGGAAAAGGAGAGAGGCGGCGGGGGAAGCGATGGGTTGGATTATTTACTAGCAGCTAGCATGCTACCGGTGACAAGATGGAGTAGATAAGCAACGGGCAGGGAGGGAGATAAGCAACGGCCAGAAAATAGCTTTTGTGACGGTGGCCTACCCATTGTAATGACAAGACGGAGCAGAGTAAGAAGGTAGAGGAGTGGTGGAAGCTGAGAAATAATGGGCAGATGCGACGTTCTCCTCCTCCATGGCTATAAAAACCCCCTCATCAACTCATTTCTTCACCACTAATGCACCAAGCTTCTCTTCTATCTTTTCTCTACTCAGTGGTCTCAATAGTATATACAATAGAAAGCTTTATAGTGGTATGCTACTGAGGAGTCACAACACGAAAGTGGCAGTAGGAGCGGCCAAGCTCGATAGTAGTATACTATCGAGCAGTCACAGCACAAAGGTAGCAGTGAACGCTCCCTCCACCGCTCCCCTTGTCCTCCTCTAGCTCTGACTCCTATGAATGCTCATCAGCTCCCCTCAAGCATGAGAGACTACGACATGGAGAACCATCATATAAATGGTACAAAAGGCTACGAGGAGTACCAAGGCAGTGCAGAGCAGATGGGGACACCAGACTTCTCTCCTCCTATCCATAAATGGCAACATTGGTGGGTCCGAGCCTAGCACCGACACTGCTCGATGAAGGGTGCCGTACTGGAAGCACATAACCTGAAGCCAAAAATCCGAGACGGTTAAATGTTAGAGATCATAATAACCTAAAGCCAAAAATCCGAGACGGTTAAACGTTAGAGATCATAACTTGTAAGTATTGCAAAGCTCAATTAACTACTCATACAGGTGGAGAGATGGGACACTTGAACCAGCACTACAAAGCATGTTTGAACAAGATAGAGGTGCACATGGGAGGGGAAGGAGTTCAGACGCAACTAAACTTCGAGGCTGATGGCTCTATGAGTACTTAGGTATAAAATCCTCTTTCTACCTGTGAGGAAATTGCTAAGTATTATTGTTTTCAAAGATCAAACAATTAAGATGTGTGAAAGTCACGCATTCGAAAGAATGATCCAATATGGCTTTTGCCAACAGTACTAACATGTCAATAAGAGAACTACCATATATGATATTTTACGGATCTATCATAGGGAGCTAGGAACACTAAAAGAAATATTCGTATAAATTTAGCTCTCTTTTGCTTTAACTTACATATTTGGACATCATCGCACTAAAGAAGTGCCTATCATAGTGTTGTAGCCCATTATTTAGATAATGACTACAAGCTAAATAAGAGAGTCATATGGTATAAGTTAACTGATGAATCACATATGGGAGAAGCCATTACCGAGTGTATACTCACTTAATTGATGATTTTAAGATAGATAATAAGATGTGTTTGTATAACTCTTGATAACGCATCAGCGAATATGATGGCTATGAACATCCTCTCTCCAAAGTTACAGACATATATTGGTAGATATATTCTGCACCAGAAATACGTATGTTATATCTTAAACCTCGTTATGTAAGATGGTATGCAAAGTGATTGGCAAATATTTGAACAATATTAACAATGCCCTTTGTTACCTTATAAGTTCACCACAAGTGGTAACTAAGTTCGCAGAGTACTGCACAACCAATGGCAAGGGCCTAAATAAATTCCGTCTTGACATGAAAGTATGGTGTAACTCAATATATATCTTTCTGAAGAACGTATAAGGTATGAACATATTGTATCTATATTTGTTAATGCTAACTCTTACAATAGATAGTTACTAATTTAGATTGGCAAATTACTAATCATTTTTTAGAGTTTGTAAGACCATTTTATAAAGCAACTAAGATTCTATTCGGTATTTACTACCTTATCTCTTAGTTATAGATTTTATTTGGCTAATTACAGATAAATTTGGTAAATCTAGGGGGTCGTCTTTTAGGCTATGCTATTACAGCAATGAAGGAAAAAATTGTTAAATATTTAGATCTATTTCACACCTATATTCTTTGCTATCATTTTTAATTCTACAAAAAGTTAGTAGGTTTGTAAATTGGTATGAAAGGAATATGTGAATGTCTCGGTCTTAATTTCTCTAAAGCTTCCAAACATCTCAAAAAGAAGTTTTTTTTCATGTTTTTTTGCTTGTATCACGACAAGCTGGGCAACTACGCGAAATCAGAGACCTCACAGTAGGCGCAACAAGACAAGACAAGCTTGACATACCATTTGTGAATGAAGCTAAAGGGCAAGTCTAGTTTTTCATCCTTCCAGTCTTAGATGTCTCCAAGTTGAATTCTGTTTCAAAGCAGAACCACTACCTAGAGCATGATTTTAAAAACACAGATCCTGATCTTGTTAGCGAAAGCAAGATAGACTTGCTCGAGTGGTGGAAGAACAACAAGTGAATATTTCTTGTGCTGTGCCATTTCGCACGGGATGTTCTACTAGTTTTAGTGTCTATCATCTCTGCGAAAGTAATGTTCAGTATGGTAAGAAGAATAATTGAATAAAGGAAGTCATTCCTCATTCCTAATATGGAGGAGGCAATCACTTGTGTTAAGGATTAGGAATTGGGAAAAAAGTGACAATAATATCAATTGGAGAATCCCGAGATCGTGCAAGTGTACACTGATCTGGAACGTATGAATGATCTCAACATTGAAGAGTAGTTATTACGTATACATGTTATCATTGTATTGTTTTCCTTACAGGGGGAATCCCACTCTAGGATACAAGTTTTTTAATGAGGCAATAGCATTGTATCAGTAAAATACATTTTACACAATTACTTAAATTTTTACACAATTACTTAAATTTTTGCCTTTTTCCTTCTTTCCCCTATTTTCACTCCTCTTTTTTCTTCTCCCCTCGTTTTCCCCTTTCCCTCCCTTTTTTTCCTCTCCTTTTCTTTTTCCCACTTCTCTCTCCTCTCCTTCTCTTTTCCGTCCATTCTTTTTCTCTCCTCTCCTTTTCTTTTCCTCATGGCCTCGCCTTCCTTTGAGGCGGGCAGGCAGCGGCGGCGCCCGAGGTGGCGCGTGTGGGAGGATGGGAGTCCACGGGCCACCCCCTCGCCTTCCTCCTCCACCTCCAGAGCTGCATCTCCTCAGCTTCACCATCCTCGTCCTCCACCACTGATGCTCGCCTGTCAACACCGCTGCCCTTTGGATCCAGCCACCTGGGTCCAGATCCCGTCGCTCATCCTTAATGTCAACACCAACTCCGACTCTATGTCACCGGCTACAGGTCCAAGGTGGGTAAGTGACGACGATGACCGAGTGGCGTGCAGTGGTAGGTATGTGCCATGTCTACGCTAACAGGGCCCGATTGTAGCCCGGCGTACTCTAGGTCGTGAATGGGGCTCATCGGAGGCGAGTGGTGCTGACACAGCGCGATGGGATGATTGAAATAAAACCGATTTATGAAAAATCAAAAAGTTGAATTGAATTTTCGTTTTTCCTTTGCTCCCTTGCTTGCTCAGGCTATTCCTCACCAATCTCAGCGCAAGCCAGCTCCTAATCCCTGTCGTGGCAGCGTGATTGGAGAAGCTTCGCGCGGCACTGTTCATGTCCGAAAATATCCCGCCGCACCTTTTTGTCGCTCCCTCCCTCTCCCGCGTCCTCCAGCGCCAGCAAACCTTCCAGCTCCTCCCTCCACCTGCCAGCGCCCGTACCACCGCCATTAAGGCCCTGTAGCGGTGGCAGGCCTCGCCGGTTGGTCCTCCCGCCATGAGCCTGTGCTGGCCGCCGCCCCGATCGTTCCTCGCCACCAAGCTCTCGCGAGTCCTCGCGTTCCTTCGAGCCTCTGCCAGCTCGCGCCGCCGCAGCAGCCGCGGAGAGACACCCCAGCCAGCTGCCCCTCCCTCTTCGTTGAGCTTCAACGCGTGGCCGCCAGAACATTACTCCTCCTCCCTCTGGTGCAAACCGACCCCGTCGCCTATTTAAGCCGCTCCAAGCCCTCCACTAGACACCTGCACCCACCCCGAAGCCCGCCGAATCCTTAGGGCTCCTCCCTTCCCCCTCATTCGGGTAATTGCCGAAATCCCCATTTGTGAGCCCTAGAGCAATGCCGGTTGTCCGAGCCACCATTTTCCAATTAGTTTTGCCTGTAGCATCACCATGACCCTAGAAGCAAACCCCAAGTATTACTTTTAGCTCTCGGCCTTTCTTCTTCCCCAGCACCGATGACATCCTCGCCGCCAAATCCCCTCCTCCGTGGCCAGCCCCGCTCAAGCCCCCCGAGCTAAAAACCGTGCCCCTCCTATCCTGCCCGAACCCCAGTGATGCTCAAGAGCCAACTCAATTACCCTAGGAAGCCCCTATTTGTCCGCAATTTCAAATTTGCCGCTAGTGGGGAGGTGCTCGCCGCCGGTGAACGCCGCCTCCACCGGTCCTCCAACCACCCAAAATGGGACCCCCTTAGCTTCACGAACCCGCCCATGCCTTCTAAAGCCGTCGCGGACCACCCTACCACCGCCGCCCATCTCCCCTGTTCCTTTGCGCGCGTGCGAGAGATCGGGGAAGATGAACAGTAACCGCCGGTTACTGTTCACCTGGCCGAGCCGCTTTGTTGTGTCGGACTCGAGCATCTGCGGCCGTTCACGGAAGATCGGACGGCTCCCGTTAACGCGCGCGCTGAACCGACCGAACCCAGCCGCCGCGACTCGACCGAGTCAGTTAGCCCGAGCTAGTTGAACAGTGCTAGACCCGATGAACAGTACCCGACCGGCCCAATGAACAGTAAACCCTAATTTCAAGTTTGTACTCGTTTGAACCGGTTCGATCCCACGAGTCCATTTCCGAGGCCCATACCCCCATACAAAGCCTCTACAAACCAGGATCCTTTTATTTGTATTTTCATTTGAATTTATTTTGTGTTTTTCAGTCCAATTTCAGTTCGTTCGAAAGCGGACTTTATTTATTTATTTTTCTTGTTTGCGCTAGCCTCCGACACCGCGGAACCGTCGACGCAGGAGGAGACGTTGGTTTCAGCTCCAGACTCGACTGAGTACGAGTTAATAGAAATACCCGATCCGCAAGGCAAGTCGCATATACCTTTGAACATGTTGATCCTACATTTTTTTTCGAATTAATTATTGGTATATATATGTTCATTATGTTACTTTTGTTCTAATATTTCAAGTACATTAAAATACTTTAGAATGACTTGTCAATAGTTATGTCCTACCACCTATAAAGGCCGTAGGCCAAGCTGTAGTACCTGGCTTCTAGCCATTATAATGCAATAAATCGGCTTTTGTTCTTAAGCTTGCATCAGCAATGTTACGCACTCGCTGGATTCACTCGCAGTTGAACAGTCCGGGCAGCTGCGATGTTTTCATAATACTCCCGGAAACGGGGATGTTACAATGATCATGCCTGACTAGCACAGTTCAATATGGCCTGAAGCCTAACGGGTCCATGCCATGCTGATACGGTCTATCTCTTTGTTCCAGCATGGAGTCAAAGACACTATGAACAGAGAACTATTAAACTACCATAATCATGTGGTCATGCAAATATAAAACCACTAAAACAGAGTAATCTGTTTCATCTTCCAACAGACATCTCTCTAATCCACAAATAATAAACTGAGGACCTGACACTCCCAACACACCGCTCTTGAAGAATCCACCCATAATTACCCCGGGCACCGACCAGTTAACGAGCTGAAAAACAATATAACTTAAACTCGTTAACCATACTACTTAACATAAGTTACTCCATAACAAATCCTTCACCAAGTGGCATAGAAGTACGTACATACATAATCGTTCATTGCATCAGGAGACAAGAGGCGAATAAAAATTTCTGGCCAAATCTTGGATGGTTCCACAGGGTTCACCTACTCAATTGTCCATGATTTTGTCCTACAAATCTCAGCACGCACACGGACTTTCACCAGCTCCATTTGCAAACCTACAAATCGAAACAGCTCCGCGGCTAGACAGGCGTCAAGAACCCAGATCCAACCAAGAAGCTCAAGGTTTCATTAGCCATCCGAGATGAATGGCTACTCCAACCTCGCCTCGTCCTCGTCCTCCCCTCCAATGGCGGCCAATGGTGCCCGAGCCAGAAGATCTCTGGAGCTGACCAACACCAAGGAGACAAATGCGTGGGAAGGGCTGGCCATCGGGGCGGTGACCCTGGCCAGGACCTTCTCGACCGGCTCCCAGAGGCTCTGCAGGTCCGGCGAGAGGAGCAGGCGCGGCGCCGCCGGCCCGCACGGTGGCCTGCCGGGCGTGTTGAGGAGGGCCTTCTCCACGAGGAGGCACCCAGCAACTCCCGGCGTGGGGGACGGGTACTACTGGAGGATCCACGACATGGACGGGGACAGCGACGACCGCGGCGACGGCAATGTGGGGGAGCAGCGCAACGACGAGGAGAAGAAGAAAGAGCAGCGAGAGGAAGGTGCAGAGAAGGAGGAGGAGGCCAAGGGGAGGAGGAAGAAGAAGAGGGGCAACATCTTGAAGGCATGCAAGAAGCTTCTCCGGCTGTGATTGTAATCTCGCGAGCTGCTCCTACTGTAAGGAAATTAAGCAAACGTTTCAGACTTTCAGTACCTGTGTGCCAAGTTGATCTCTTTCAGTACCTATTTCCGTGTTTATGTTGATGTTTTTTTTTTGGGTTCTGTTTCGTTAATTTGGGTTGAGGAGGAGGAAAACCGGGTGATCTTACGGATCTTACCGCGCCGGCGCGGCGCGTGCTCCATGCCCAACTATGTGAGCGAGCGGAGAGCTTAGGTCTTGATCAGCCTGGGCATGTGGGCCTCGGCCGTGTTGCATGGGCGTTGCTGGTCTTGGATGCCATCGTCCATTATCGGAGACCACAGTCAAATGGACCCGTGGTTGCTCGTGCGCGATCTTTTCAATCGGGAGGGCGCGGCAGCCGGCTCATGATTTTTGCGCCGTGCCTCATGATTTTTTTAAAGTACAGTCGATAGCTTTTGGTTATGCTTTTCGATAGATAGCGAATGATGAAGATACCAACGCGAATAGCGCGCACGATTTTAAGTTTAGAAAATTATTTGAAGAATTTGTTTTAAAAGACTATTCTATTTTAACATTTATCTTTTTGACTTTAGAAGAAGTTAAAAGCGAAAAACTAAAAGCCAAAAAGAAACAGGGCTTTTTGTTGGGCTTTAATGAGTTCAGGTCCATCCAGTTTCCAAATGTATTTGGGCAAAATCCTGGCATGTGCCTAAAACGCACGTGCGGAGGGTGTGCATTAGGCAACGGGTAGAGCGAAACCCGCACCTACGACCACCAATCACCACTGAGCATCAAGGAGTCGACGTACGCGGGAGCAGAGTTGACCATGGCAGGGAAGGCGACGCGCGGCTGCGGCGGTAGATAAGCCACTGTCAGGTGCCATGAAACCAAAGGCGGTTGACAACCTCTCTAGCCTACCGCTGTCTATGCCGCCAAAACGAGAGGCACGCCTGGAATCTCTGAAGCTCGCAGACCCGGCAAGTTTCGCGAAGAGGCGCCGAGTACGATTCGAAGCAGCATCGACGCTTCGCTGACGGCCGAGTCCAACAGTTCTCCAGCACACCGGGTGAGACGGTAGTGCCCTCTCCCGAAGGGCGCAGACGGGATCAAGTCACAGGCTAATGGCGTTACGGCGCAGCATCCGCTGCTGAGACGTGCGGAGCAACGGTATCAATCGACGCACGAATGCACGATACGTTACGGCGCCGTCCAGCCAAAGGCCGCGCGGACACGCGGTCGCAGCGGCACGCCGTGTTGTCAGTTCGGCACAGGCGCCAGGGCCAGAAATCGCGAGCACCAAGCGAAGACGGTACTATAAACCGACAGGCGGCGGGCAGAGCCGGAGCAGAAGTGGGGGGACGAGGCGAATTAGCGGCCCACGTCCGAAACCCCAAGAATAGCTCCTCAAATCCAGGGACCGGTCCGCCCTAGATCCGCAGCCCCCCTATCCATCCACGCTCCCCCGGACCCCGGTTCCTTCCTCCCGGAGGGAAGAAGAAGAAGAAGAAGAAGATAGGTCAGTCCCCTTCTCCTCCCCGAATGGGAATCTGTAGGTTTTCTTGGCGGGCGGGTGGGTGGTTCGCTCGCCCGTCGCCCCCACTCGTTGTTGGTTGGTTCGATTCGATCCGATCCGATCGATCGATCCCAGACGAATAAATTTCTTGGCGGTTTACGTCCGTCCGCCGTCCTTTGGCCACCTGGTTGGTTGGATTGGAAATTTCTCCCTTCCGTTCGTTCTGGCGGGTCCGATTCGGTTCCTTCCTTCCCTTTCTTCCCCCCGTTTCCTCCTATCTGATGATGGGTTTGTTTATGTGGTGTTTTTTTTGCAGTTTTGATTTGGAATCTTTTAGTCCATCCTCGGCCCGGCGGTTCCTTGAGTCCCATCCGATAACAGGTTTGATTCTTTGCCTGTTGAAAAAAACTGCAATTTTTTTGTTGTTTTCTTGGTCTCGAGAAGATAATGGCGTCGCCGTAGGATACAAGGAGGGCCGTAACTTGCAAGGCCGGCATGTCATACGCTGTCGCTAACTTATTGAGCGTGATTGATTGCTCTGCCAGGCTAGACATCTCTGTTGAATTCGTAGGACTTTTTCATGTCTTCACGTTTGATGGGAAAGTGGCAGTAGTTTTCGGAGTCTTTTTCCTACAGATTGCTTCTTTGACCATTCGATTGTTCATCTCATCGCAATGTGTTCCGTGTGATGCGCTTTCGTTTGAGCCAGCGACGCGGAAACAAAGAAAAATTTACATTTTATTATGGTCATATTGTGGTGTACAATGGCAAACGCGTTGCTTTTGGAAATCATCTTCTGGCAATTTCGACGTAGGTGATAGGAGATGATAAGGTTGTGCACATTGATGAAATGTGACATGTGGACACATTGCAATTCTTGCGCAGGTGCATAGTGCAGCACTGAGCAATTCTTTGCGTGCTCCGCATCTGGCTGCCTCCGAGCGAGAATATATACACGGCCGGCTCGTGCCCGAGATGGAAGACGCGATGGTGGCGCTGACGACGACGGCCGCGGAGTCCGAGGGCGCGACGACCGACGAGGACGTGCATCTTTCCCCGACCAGCGTCTCCAGCGGCGGCGGCGGCGGTGGAGGAGGCGGCGGCGGTCGCATCAAGATCCTCTGCAGCTTCGGCGGCCGCATCATGCCCCGTCCATACGACGGCACCCTCAAGTACGTCGGCGGCGAGACCCGCGTCCTCGCCGTGCCCCGCTCGATCCCCTTCTGTGGTACGTGCTCGCGCCGTCTTGATGTGTGTGCATCTTGCTGCTTTGATGCCGCGGTCAAATCAAATCTTTTTCCTCCTTGCGCAGATATGAAGAAGAAGGTGGAGGAGATGTTCAAGACGGAGGTGATGGCCATCAAGTACCAGCTCCTCGCCGAGGACCTCGACGTCCTCGTCTCCGTCACCTGCGACGAGGACCTGGTCCACATGCTCGACGAGTACGACCGACTCGAGGCGAAGCGGTCGCCCTCCGCGTCGCCGCGCTTCCGCGTCTACGTCTTCGCGTCGCAGCCCGCGTCCCTCCCGTCGGCCGCCGCCACCGTCTCCCCTTCCCGCCACACCAGCTACGCGCGCCACCAGCAGCAGCATCACCACCATCACCACTTCCAGGCGGAGCGCTACGTGGCCACCGTGCCCGCCACGCCCAACGGAAGCCCGCCGTACCCTCCCCAGCCGCACGGCGCCGTCTCGGCGGGCAACTCCCCACGCGCCAACGCCTTGGGCTCCGAGCAGACCGTCTTTGGGCTGGGGATGCAACGTGTCCGGAGCACGCCGAATCTTGGCATCCTGGACGCCGCATCGCAGCATTTCCATCAGCACGCCGCGGAAGGTGGCGGCGGTGGAGGCTTAGCCGGATACATGAGCAGCTCGCCGGGACACGCAGGCGCCGGCCACCTCTTCTTGCAGGGAAACTGCCACCCCTACTACCACCAACACCACCAGTATCCGCCGGTGCCCGTGCCACACCACGCCTGCGTGGCTGGGAGGTACGACACGCGTGGCTACGTGCGGGGTGGCAACTACTTGGCGCCGATGTTGCCGGCAGTCCGGTCGGGTCGGCCGGTCACGAGGGGCGGGCCGCCGTACAGCGAGATGCACACGCCGAAGAAGGCCACGACGATTTGGGAATGAGGCTGACGGCCGTCCGTATGCCGGGGCCTGGTCGTGTGGTTTTGCAGCAGTGTGAGAGGCAGGGAGTGGTGAGTTATCCAAGGGCTTGAGATGTAAATTGATGCATGGATACACGCTGCCGTGTTAGTAGTTTTTGTTGTTCAGGTTGAAATGTTGTAAGGCTGAGAAGTAAAGTCGATGTTCCTTTTCGTCTTTTAGCTTCTTCGAAGGTGAAAACAACGGGACAACTTGAAGTGGATTACGTAAGCGACTTCTAAGGGGGTGATCGGTTTGGCTTCAGCTTTTTTTTCACTATTCACTACACTATCCACTAACTCAGCTACAGTGTTTTTTCAGCCAGCTACAGTGTTTTTTCAGCCAAAAGCCAAAAGCCATCGCTATTCTGATCACCCCCTAAGTCTAAAATTATATGTAGTAATCACATTGGTGTTTTTATCTACTACTATATCAAAAAATACAAACAAAATCTGTCAACTGAGCTCAAAACAACATACCAAAAATCGTTTTCTCACGCAGCACATTCACCGTGGGTTGTATTGTTAAGTACTATTTAGTCTAGAGGCGTTCGTTTTAGCGATAGCTTCTGGTTTTTTGTTGAAATTTCACTGTATTTGGTTTTTTACTGTATCTGATTTGGTTTTTTGGGCATAATTAAATTTAAAAAATAGAAAAATAGAAAAAAAATATGTTAGTCCATCACGGACAATGCAAAGGAACACAGAAAAAAGAAAAATCTAAAATAATTCAGAAAAAGATGAATTACTGAATAGTAAAAAAAAAGTTAAAACTAGAAACTGAAGTTGAAAAAAAAGTTGAAACGAGCGGGGTCTGAGAGCTAAGGTTTACTAGGTCTAGTATCAAGATTCTAGGTAGTTTTTTTTTTGTATCGTTAGGATCGTCATTATAGTTTTGGATCATAAAGTTCGAAACATGGAAATCGCGGTTGTAAGTACTGCAAGGCTTGTACCATTGTTCATAGGGATGTACGGTGGTGCTCAAGTTAGTCTATGCTTTGGACTTTTGGGCTTTTTAGCATTGTTTGAGGATTTTTTTATTATAGTTGCTAGAAGCTTTTTCAGGATAATTATATTTAAAAATTTTAAAAATAGAAAAAATAGGTTCTCTTATCATAGACAATGCAAGAGAATATAGAAAAAAAATAAAAGACAAAAAGCTTAAAAACCAGAAAAAGATGAAATTAACAACCTAGATGCTAAAGCCGAATTGAGCAGGGTCTAATGCATGATTGTACTGTAATATCCTGAATTTTATAGTCTTTTTGAAGCATTTTAAAATAAAATTCACTATTTAAATTTTTCTAGATTTAATTCAAACTTAAATTAATTTTTAATGACTAAAGTAAATATTAGTATTTGCTAAAAATATTTTATTTGGGTTCTTTGTATCTCAAAGAATTTTCTGTGATTTTTCTGGATTTATTTGCTATTTTCTAGAGTTCAATTTGTTTTCTTTCAATTTCTGAAATTGAAAAATACCTAAATATCTCTTGCACCATTCGAATCAGTCTGATCGACTGCCACCACATGTCAGCCATCCATTGCATTCCCCCTCCCCCCGAGTTGTCTGATTTGCCATCTCGTTCCGCCGGTCCGAACGTGTCAGGTATTGTTCATCTGTGCTTTATGCCTTAGCCGTCCGATCCTTAGCCAGCGCCACTTGTCAGCAATCCACCATCTTGGTTACTGTTCATCTCCTTCCCACAGACATCATCGTGCCCATCTCTACTACGCCTTGGCGTTCGTGCCCAAGTTTGTCTCTTCCGTTGTCGTCTAGTCGAACATGCCGCTATACCTGACATTGTCTCCTCGGCGTCTACGCCATAAATAGTGACCGCGCTCTCACTGTTCGCACCCCGTCGCCGAGCTCACCCATGCTTCTTCGATGTTTGTGCCAACCGCCATCGCCCTCATTCTCTCTACCCCGCAACCATCAAGCCGCACTTGTTCGCCGCCATCTCAACTTTGCCTGACCGCTGCTAGTGAGTCCTAAGTCCACCGTAGTCATCTGACCACCAAAGCCATCCGACCACATCCACGATCAACCAGTCTATGCCACACGCATGACCACAACCACACAACCTTCAACCACGTAGTCCACTACGACTACTCGACCATCTTTGACCACTTCGGCCATCCGATCGCCACCGCCACCGTTCGATTCGACCTGTGCTGGCACACTAATTCAATGACTAAGATTCAATCGCAGCCGTGCTTCGACCACACAGCCGCCTCCAACCACGTAGCGATTCAATCGCAACTGTGATTTCGACCACACAACCGCCTCCAACCACGTAGCGTCTTTGACCACTTGGTGTCGTTCGACCATGCCAATGCAAAGTTTAGACGGGATGACCATGTATGAAGCCTGGTCCAAAAAGAAGCTAAATGTAACACATCTTCAGACTTTTAGTTGTTTGGTATATATAAGAACAACCGAGTCCTATCCTAAGAACTTGGCTGACCGGAGTACTCGTATGGTATTCTTTTTATATGAATCGGGGTCCAAGGCTTACCATATGTATGATCCCAAGAAAAAGAATCTACACATCAATCGTGATGTGATCTTTGATAAGGAAAAGCAATGGTATTGGGAGGCAAGCCCTAGACAAGTTCCTAATTCATCAAGACTTGATGATGTGTTTACCATGTTCTATGATTTGATCTTCATGATCATGCAAGTGATGCACTAGTTGGAGGCACTGAAAGTGTACCGTCGCCAAACCGCCTAGTCCAACGCCAATTAGCCCGGGTGGTGGCGTGAGTACTGGTCACGCTATGAAGGGGACAAGAATACCCACACCAAGCTCGTCACTGACAACAAGCATTGAAGGCTTCATTATGTCCTTATCAACATCACATTCAAAAGGGCTACATCATTTTCGCTCTCTTCAAGAGATCTATGATGCCACGAGTTAACTGGAACCAAACTATGCTAGTTTGTGCTTCTAACTTTTGAAGAACCAGTGAACTATGAAGGGGTCTAGTAGGACGAATGTTGGCGACGTGCAATGAATAAAGAAATAGGATCCATTCAAGAAAATAGCACATGTGAGCTGACTGATCTACCACGTAGTCACAAGGCAACTACTTTGAAGTGATTATACAAAGTAAAGAATGATCAACAAGGTGCAATAGTGGATTTTGAGAAAGTTTTACCCCAGTGAAAAGACTTGAGACAATGAGACTTCTCATTGCATTGGTAGCACAAGATGGTTGGAAAGTGCATCATATAGTTGTTAAATCAGTATTTCTCAATGGTGAGCTCGAGGAAGAAGTGCATGTGATCTAGCTATTTGGGTTTGTTGAGAAAGACAATGAGCATAAGGTATTAAAATTAAAGAAGGTGTCCTATGGGCTTAAGAAGGTGCGAATGAGCATAAGTCCACTTGAGCATGCAGTGTACAAGAGAAATCATGGAGAATCAAGCCTGCTCGTTGGCGTATATGTTGATGATTTAATTATTGTAGGATCAGATCCTAAACAAATTGTATGGAAATGAAGAGTTTATTCAATATGACTTGGGATTGTTATGCTACTATCTTGGTATTGAAGTAGAGCAAACTCCAACTAGAACTTCCTTATGTCAATCCAGTTATACAGCTAGAATCTTGGAGAAGTGTGGCATGAGCGGGTGCAATTCTAATCAATTTCCCATAGAATCAAGATTCAAGTTGAGTAAGACAAGCATTAATCCTCCTATTGATGTAACACATAGAAGCATTATTGGTAACTTAAGATATCCGGTAAGCACAAGGCCGGATATAGCCTATACCGTGGGAATTGTGAGTCGCTACATGAAAACTCCCACGATACAGCATATGGCAGCTATGAAGCACATACTAAGATATGTAAGTGGCACTTTGAGTTTTAGTTGTCACTATGAAAGGAGAGGAGAGAGACAACTACAGTTGGTCGAGTATAGCGATAGTGACCTAGCCGGACATATTGATGATCGGAAGTACTACGGGATTTGTATAATTCTTTGGTTCAAGCTCGATTACTTGGATATCATAGAAGTAGAAGGTAGTGGCATTGTTATCATATGAGGCTGAATACATTACTGCTACAACGGCTGCATGTCAAGGGCTCAAGGCATCTAGCTCAATCGATTAATAGGTGACATGAAGAACTAAGAGCCAAGTAACATCACATTGATGATGGACAATAATTTTGTGATTTCCCTTTGCAAGAATCGCATGCATCTTGACATGAGCAAGCATAATGACATACGTTATAACGGCATTAGTGAGTGTGTTGTGATTGGCAAGATAACACTAGAACATGTGAAGACAAATGGTCAGCTCGTTGATATATTAACCAAGCCGCTCAGATGTGTGAAGTTTTGAAAATACGCCAGATAATCGGTTAGTGAAATCTATATAATAAATGTGTTCTATTTTGTAATATCTTTTTTGCAAACTCAAATGAGGAGTTAATGTAATAAGAACAGCAATACTCTATTTCTACTATGCTCTTGATCTGTTTCCTTGCCTCCTCACTAGTTAAATCCAGCAGATGTCACTCCCGTTAATCAATTACAAAAGGCAACCATGGATGATGAGTGCGTGCTAGCTTTGACCTTGGATTGCTACAATTCTTCAAGCAGATTAAAGATAAGTGGTAATACATGGATATGCATCTTGGGTAGCTGGCTTATTGCAAATGGATGCGTGGGGACTGGGGAGAGGGAGGCCTGGAATGTGCGGAGGTGACGCGGTGTGGGAGTTGCCGGCCGGCCGACGGATTTGGCGACTGAATGTGACGTCACCAGCGGCTGCGATTGTGGCAGCAATGACAGCACGGTGGGGGGTTGGGGAGGAGGGAGACAGGGAGAGGGATAATATATTCTATGTATTTAAATTTAAAGTGTATTTATAGTGCATTTTACCTAAAAAAAGTCATAAAAATTCTACATATACTGCTAAATTTACTTGAACTATGTATAAAATTTTAAGTTCAGATTCATTACATGATAGCGGTAATAAAAAGGAGAAAAAATTGACAAATATTAAAAGTTCAAATTTGCTAGAATTTCTCTTTTTACTGCTTTTAACATAGAATGAATTTGAACTATAGTTAGAGTAAAACATGAAATATATATAGAAAATTTTAATTTTTATAACTTTTTTAATTGAATGTACTGTCAGTATACCTTGAGTGTACAGTATGTATTTGGGGGGAAAGGAGGAGGTTGTTGGGGGAAGGAGACACGGATTTTTTTGCTGCTTTAAGATAGATGTTTTCATGTGATACAAATCTGAGATGGACCTTAGGTGGTGGATGTTGGGGGCTTCCCCGGGAATATTTTCTGCCCCCATAAGCACATGCTACAACCACCACCTGTACTGATATTCGACTACCGGATGCATCCATGTACGTAGGTGTCCTACATATCAGGGTTTTGATTACCGTTTTTAATTTTTTTACTGGTGGTCATCGATAGAACCGATTATAGCGATTTTCAAAAAATTTTGGTAGTTTTTGTGCCGAAATTTTTAAATGAAATTCAAAATTCAAATAAAAATTGGCTAAACTTGGTGAAAATCAGCTGAAAATTGGTTGAACATATCGGAGGAATTTCGGACGATATTCTCAGACACATACACATACATTCATAACACATCCATGTAAACCCTAAACAAAAATCGGTTGTAAACATGTTCCTTGACAATAGCAAGCAAGGTATGAGCTATTGCATAAATTCTTCAATGAATTACAGGGTGGTGACTAAGTTTACTTGATATGCCATTGCCGAAGCTACACACCACCGTGCACGTCGATCCGCTGCTCGCAGCTACTCCGCGCCTCGCCATCAGCGTCACCATGGCCACCTCCACCTCCTAAACCTTCTCCTGCCCTCTCCTAGGTAGCCTCATCGCCGTAGCTCCCCACCGTCCATCTCTTCGGTGCCACTATGCGCGTCGCTGCCGCTAGCCTATCTAGGACCACATCAGACCAAGCCACCACCACCACAAGATTCCTCATGTCCACACCATGGTCATGCGCCTGCAAATCGACCGAGGGACCGCAGGAATTAGCCTCCGACAAGCCCACCTCTGCTCCACCCTAGCCGCAATCTTCGCCCCTTGTGTCTCCCCACAGGACCTTGAGAGCTTGAGGAGGAGCACGGGATGGGTCGTCGATGTTGCCCTACACCTCCATCCGCTCCTGATTTGCCGATTTGGGTGGAAGAGAATGGATCAGAGGAGGAAGAGCGCCGAAGAGAAGCTCGCTTGCGAGTAGCCGCCAGGAGGAGGTAGGAGTGAGATTGAAAACTTCATCAGCTAGGGCAACGTTTAGAGGATGTGGAGTGGGCCAGTTTGGGCCGCTTTTGTTTTCAAATTGATCGAAAGTTTTAGATTCGGTTTGTAAACTAACCGGTGCTGACCGGTAAAATCGGTTTTCATCGAATATCAGAAAATATCGGCCGATAAAATCATCCCTGGTGCATATAGCTCAGTTCGCAAAACGCTAGTACGTTTCTAGTGGTTTATCATCAATCTCACAAAACAGACGAAAAAAAAACAATGTTAAGCTCGTCGATCGTTCATGCGGCGAAGCTCCAGACGGCTCCGTCGCCCTCGCCGCACGCGCTGTGGATCGCCCTCATCCTGTCGACCGACTTGCAGATGCCGCTGCACGACCAGTCGAAGGACGCGGCGCACACGCTCCCGGCCTGCTTCTTCCACTCGCAGTCTACAACAAAACGAGAGAGAAGCAACAGCTCTTAATCATCCGTTACACCGCGCGCGGCGCAGATTGCTCTTCACACCGCGGCACAGATCGCTCCTACGCGCAGCGCAGAAACATGTGCTGCTGCTGCTGCGCATATATCTGATCAGCTTGGTAGCTGCGACGGGTTGCGCGCATGCGTACCTGGAGGCGTCGCGCAGCACAGGCTCCGGTCGTCGACGTGCTCAACCTCGAGCCCGAGCAGCCACGCCCCGAGCGACACGTCCTCGTTCGCGAACCGATGCAGTATCGGCCTGCAGGATTTTTTTTGCACATACACAGATCAGTCAGCAGTGGCAGGGCAAGTGCAGATGAAACGACACGCACATGCATGTGTCGTATATGCTTACTGGTTGATGGAGATGTAGGCGGCGAGGTCCTTGGAGATGGCGTAGATCTGGCCGGTGGCGTGGCGGAAGTACTTGTTCCCCTCGTCCCCGAACTTCCAGTACTCCGGCTCGTGGTACTTCACACCCCTGCCATGCACGGCAAGGCAAGAGATCAAAATGGCAACCCATTTGCCCGAATTAATCAGCAGAAACGCAGTGTTCTCGTGTCGTGCTTACTTCTGTGACAGAACCGGGCCGGACTTCATGCAGCCCACGTAGACCCTCGGCCTCGTTCTGTACTTGGCGAGCCTGCTCGTAAGCATCCCTGCACGACGACCGCACGATGGGTTCTGTATCTGGACGTGCAGACTATAGACTCGCGTGTATTGTACCCACGTCTATGGGCGCATATACCTAGGTTGACGTGGACGTCGTCGTCGACCTTAACGTAGAAGTCGGCGTCCCAGGTGGCGACGGCGGTGGTGAAGTAGATCCTGGTCTTGGACGACAGCTCGTGGTAGCCCTCCACGTGGTCGAGGCGCATGAAGTCCCTCGTCTCCGCCTCCTCCACGTCGATGGCGCGGTCCAGCGCCCCGCCCGGCGTCGCGCTGTGCCCGATCACGAACCGAACCACGACCCCCTTCTCCTCCTCCAGCCGCCTCAGCTTGCCTCCTATGTCGTAACCAAGCGCCAAAATCCAACCAAAACGCTTTTGGTCGAGAGCTATACATCGTTGATCTGAGGGTTAGCGTTTGTGAGTTACCTCTGGGGACCCAGGTGTCGCGGAGCGAGTCGCGCCGCCTCTTGCTGCTGAAGGCCGTGTTGATGCCGATCACGACGGACGCCTTGGGGAGACCCTTGGATGGCACGGCCGCGCCGAGGCCGCCGTTCTTCTTGGCGCGCTCCACCGCCAGCTCCATCTCCAACGACGACACTGACTTGTCCAGGGACCTGCGTACACTCGTATACACCACGCAGGGAACATTCAAAGGCAAGAAACGGTACGTACATATACTATTGCATTTGGGACCAAAAAAAAAACTTACTGGATTGCTTGGTGAGTTCTTGACACCTCGTTCATGATATCGTTCGGATTGCTCTCCTCTAGCTTCTGAAAGCAAAAGGCAAACAAAAAAAAAGTTTACCAAGATGATTAGTATGATTGCAAGATTGACGATATGGTGGTGTACTGGTGTCCAGTAAAGAATTTTAATCGAGTGTGTGTTCACACTTACACGCCTGTGCTCGCAGTCGTCTGAGAAAAGAGAGATCCTGGAGCCGTGCCCGGAGGAAGACACGGCACCATCGTTGCCCGACGACGAGGTCAGAATCGTCATCCGGTCTCTGAGCAGAAGCCCGACGAAGAAGCTCGCGGCGCACAGCACGACGACGGCCTTCCCCGACATTGGCCTGGCGCGCGGGGCCTTCTTCTCCGACTGCGGCTGCCTCTCCGTCAGTGCCTGAATTCAGTCGAAATGAACAATCACGCACACGCAAGAACAATGCATTTCACTCCACCCCAGGGGAAAAAAATATATGAATGCACTAATTTTCAGGTTAACTTCAGTTGCATAATACAAACCATCATTGTTTTGCAGGTGCTCTAATTGTAGGTGGTTTTGTTCAAGAACGCGCGGCCAATTTGAGCACCTACTGAATTGAAACGCTGCCGCTGCAGGGGGAAGGAGGCAAGGGAGGGAGATGCAGCGCTTACTTGGATCGATGCCGGAAACGCCGGCTATCTATCCTAGCCCCCTGCATGGCGAACCAGTTCAGTTGGCAAGGCCCTTCGTGTGAGGAGGCTCATGCTGGCAGTGTGAGTGATGACCTTATGATGATAAAATTAAACAGAATGCAGCGGTTCGGCCGGCATCGATCGTCGATGCCCTGAAGAAAAGTCAGCATTCTTGTGTCTGCAACAGTTTGTTACTGAACTGCTAATTAACCGTGTACTGATTGATACATCAAGTTATGTATTGTCCGATTCTGCCTCTAAATGCGTTGTCCCGCTTGTTGGGTTTCTTACTGTTCGAAGGAAGTAGCGGTGGTAGATATTGAGAAACCCCTCGTTGACGACCAGTTCAAGATATTTCTCTGCTAAGAACAAGAACGAATCAACCACAGAAGACAGAATAATAGATTGAACACACAGAGAGGTAGAGAGAACTCCTGGTCTTTCTTTATTGCTTCAATTCAATGGGGTACAAAATCAGCCATATGGCTTTCTATTTATAGGGGAGGGTGAGGTGCCCAATATGGATAGGGACTCGTTTAAACGGAAAGAATCCGTTTAAACGGAAACCCTTATCCCTGGTTTCTTAATACTCCCCCTTGGGCACTCATCCGACATACTTATGCCTCGTTAAAACTCCATAAAAACCCAGTGGAAAAAATTTGGAGAAAGAGTACATGATGCATGTTATGCTGCGATTGCACGAATTGCCTCATTAAAAACCTTGATCGAGAAACTTCAGGAAAACTCGTCAAGGGAAAAAGAGTACAATTCACCCAACTTCATTTAGTCTTCAGGACTTTTATTCTTTGGGTACTTGATCTTCAGGATCAAGATTTACTGACGGACTTGAGAGAATTCTCCCCCTGAATTCTGCACTTCTCTAAGTCTCATCATACCGATCCCTCGCACGCACCTTTCAAAACTAGATGCGGGAAGGGACTTTGTGAATAGATCTGCTAGATTTTCACAAGACTTAGTATGCAGTACTTTAATCTCGTCCATCTTTTGCAATTCATGAGCATAGAAGAACTTAGGGTTGATATGCTTTGTGAGATGACTCTTCACATAGCCCGTTTGTACTTGTGCAACGCAAGCGGCATTATCTTCATAGATAATTGTGGGGTTTTGCACAATGTTCATTCCACATGACTGCTGGATGTGGTAAACCATTCGGCGTAGCCAAGCGCATTCACGTGCTGTTTCATACAGCGCTATTATTTCTGAGTGGTTCGTCGAGGTAGCTACAAGGCTTTGCTTAGACGATTTCCAGGAAATTGCAGTTCCACCACACAGGAATACATAGCCTGTTTGTGACTTTGCGATATGCGGGTCGACAGTACCAAAGATTCGCATAGCCAATCAAGTTCAGATCTTGATTCTTTTCAGAAACAATCCAAGGTCCTTGCTTCCTTGGAGATATCGGAAAATGTCCTTTATGCCCTGCCAATGCCTTTTGGTGGGCTCTGCACTATACCTTGCTAATAGGTTCACGGCAAAGGCAATATCCGGTCTAGTGCAGTTTGCTAAGTACATGAGTGCTCCAACTGCACTCAAGTATGGGAATTCCGGTCCCAGGACTTCCTCCCCCTCTTCGCTAGGTCGGAAAGGATCTTTTTCTTACTGTAAAGATCTCCCGATCATAGGTACTTTTGATGAGAATGCTTTCTCAAATCCGAATCTTTCTAGCACCTTCTGGGTGTAGGTCGACTGATGTACTAAGACTCCTCCAGGGACATGCTCAAGCTGCAGGCCTAAGCAGAACTTAGTCTTACCCAAGTCTTTCATTTCAAACTCTGACTCCAGGTAGGAGCTTGCTTCTTTTATATCATACACTGTCCCAATGATATTCAGATCATCTACATACACTGAGATTATACAGAATCCATTCTGGGATCGCCGTATAAATACACAAGGACAGTCCTCATTGTTCGTGTAGCCTTTCTTGCAGAGAAAGTCGCTTAAGCGATTATACCACATTCTGCCAGATTGCTTTAGTCCATACAGAGACTTTCTAAGCTTCACACTGTACAGATTTCTATTTGCTCTGTCTTGGTTCGGGAGAGGAATTCCTTCAGAGACTTTCATATAAATCTCCGAATCCAAGTTACCATAAAGGTATGCAGTCACAACATCCATCAATTTCATTTCTAAATTCAAGTTCACTGCCATTGAGATCAAGTATCTAAAGGTAATTCCACTCATGACTGGGGAGTAGGTTTCTTCATAATCAACTCTAGGACGTTGAGTGAAACCTTGTGCTACCAGCCTTGCTTTATATCTCACTACTTCGTTTCTTTCATTCCTCTTTCGAACAAATACCCACTTGTGCCCTACAGGGTGCACATGGGGAGGAGTGCGGCATACGGGCCCAAACACTTCTCTTTTGTTCAGAGATAGCAATTCGGTTGCAATTGCCTTCTTCCAATCTTCCCAATCTGATCTTTTCTTACATTCAGCGAGCGATGCAGGCTCGGGATCAAGATCAATGATTGTGGTAATTTTCTTTGCGAAGTAGATATCGACATTGGCTGTTGTCCTGTTCAGGGACTCTCCCGTGTGCACATAATTTATAGCTATTTCTTCATGAGTTGCTTCTTCTGGAGCTTCATCTTGCGAATCGCTTCTTTCCATTGCGGTGGCAAGTCCCTTTAGTTTTTCGGCTCCGATGTGTGCGCACACATCCATGCCGATGGGGATATTCAGATCCGGTATGTCCTTTTCAACAGGTGTCATACTGTGCGAGTCTCAACGGCTCCCCTTCTCATTCGGGGACTTGGTGATCGGCCGTGATAAGTCCTTCTTATCCTTTTTCGCCAAAGTCCCGGTTACTTTGGATTCGAGGGCGGAGTTCTCGCCCTTTATTCGAGGCCTTTGGACGGGATTAGGGATACCTTCAATTTTCTTTGGTATTTCGACCCTCTCCGGTGCATTGCGTGCAAGCACATGCGACTTATTCACGCTCTTCAAATCACTAAAGTGATCAGGCAGTTGATTTGCTAATGCTTGCAAATCGATGATCTTCTGGACCTCTTTTTCAGTTTCACTAGTGCGCGGGTCATGTGCAGGAATTCCCGTGGCTTCCCACGTAATTTCCCGACATTTTTCATCAATGGGTTGATTTCCTCTCCCTAATGTCGGAAATTATCCTCATCAAAAATGCGATCGTGGCTGGCAAGATGAAAATCTCCGACATGGGTTCCAAATATACGATTATGGATGCAGTCTCATAACCAACGTATATCCCAGTCTTACGGAGAGGGCCCATTACAGTTCGCTGCGGAGGGGGTATAGGTACATAAACCTTACATCCAAACCTTCTGAGATGAGAAATTTTCGGTGGTGACCCTTGCGCTAGTTGTATAGGTGAATGGATGTTGTAGGCCGAAGGTCTAAAGTTGATGAGATTTGCTGCATGTAGGACTGAGTGTCCCCAAATGTAGCTGACAAATTACAATTCTGCAAAAGTGGTCGGGCAATAAATTTAATTCTCTTAATCAATGCCTCTGCCAAAATATTCTGGGTATGGACATGCGGTACCGAATGCTCAACTGCAATCCCCATCGCCATGCAATAATCATCAAATGCCTTTGAAGTAAATTCTCCGGCATTGTCCATTCTAATGGACTTGATGCGATGATCAGGGAACACATTTCTGATGCGAATGATCTGCGAGATCAATTTGGCGAAAGCATGGTTTCTTGTGGATAATAAACCCACATATAACCACTTTGAGGAAGCATCAATGAGCACCATGAAATACCTAAATGGCCCTGAGATGGGCTAGATAGGACCGCAAATGTCTCCCTGGATGCGTTCCAGAAATGCAGGGACTTCATCCTTCACTTTGGCACATGCAGGGCACACAAAATCTTCATGATTCGGGAAATTCTTCACATTAATGTTATGCCCGTGAGAATTGTTAATTATATTTCTCATCATCCTAAGACCTGGGTGGCCTAATCTGTCATACCAGAGACAGAATAGTTCAGAGCTTCTAAATACCGTCTTGAGCGATTATGCGCTGCGAGCACCTTAATGTTGGTATAATATAGCCCAGTTTCTAGTGAAGGAAGTTTTTCTAATACCCTTTTGCCATTCTCTTCGCGCTTTGTGATGAGTAGGTATTCCTTACCGTACTCTTCTTCAGTCTCAACGTGGAAATCATTGGCGCGAATATCTTTAAAATTTAAGAGAGTTCTAGTCGAATCTGGGTACAATAATGCGTCTTCAATGACCAAAGTTGTGCCCATGGGAAGTATAATTGTGGCTCTTCCGGAACCAATTATACATGCATCGCTTTCGGCGATTGTCGTAAGGCTGCCATTGCTCTTAGTCTCTCTTAAGATGGTATTCGTGGTACCACTGTCGGCAAGGCATACTTCCTCCATAGGCGCCACACGTGTTCTAATATAAGGTATTTTATTAATATGTATTAAAATACATACATCACATAAATAAAACACACAAATATTAGAACATATCATGCCATTGTAAACTGAATAAATGAATGAATTATTCCAAAATCATCCAACCATTATGAGAAAATTAAAACTAGAGTACCATTCATGTAAGATCTAATTTGTCCATTTAATGCAAAATAAATGACAATTAACGTCTCATGCATTCTGTGCATCAGACGGAATCAACTAGAAAATCGTTAACTTCTTCAGCTATCTTTTCAGGCGTGATGTTCTCTTCGAGAGAAATCATGGAGGTGGCTGCCTCTAAGTCGTAAGGGGGTTCTGCTGCCGGGATGGACTTAACCTCCATCATTTCAGGCAGCAGCTCATGATGCTCCCCCTCAACAGCTGCAAAGTGAGCTTCAGGCTGCCCTTTGCCATTCCTCTTCTGGGCTTGGTGGGTATCAATGACATGTTGCGGCGCTTTACAGATCCGCGACCAATGCCCCCATTTGCCACACTTGAAGCAACCTTGGTTCTGCTGGCCATAGGTTTTGCCACTCTCCTTAGCCTTTTTGTCATTTGGAGTATCTGACTTGCCTTTCTGGGCAACGGCCTTACCCTTATTCCCCCTTCTTTTCATCAAGGGCTTTCGCACCTTGTAGCTCCCAGCATTGGCTTCACGGCCAGCGGAGCTCCCCAATGGTTGAGTGACGTAATTCTTGCGGAGAAGTTCGTCCTGAGCCTCCGCTACCTGCATCATATCAATCAATTCGGCGTATTCCTTGTAGCTGTCTTGACGATAGTTGCGGGCGGATTGCACAGCATTGGGGTGAAAGGTGGACATGGTCTTCTCAATCTTCTGCTCATCTGTGATCTGCTTGCCACAGAGTTGAAGATTGGTACAAATTCTGTGCAAGGCGGTGTACTCCCGCAAATCTTGAAATCGGCAAACCTCGGTCCGATCCACTCTCGCTCGCTTGAGGAAGAATGGTGTACTTTAGCCTCTCAAACCGCTTCTTGAGTGCGGTCCAGTGCTAAGCGCTTTTCTCGCCATATACTCATTCTTGAGAGTAATGCGAGGTGGTGCTGAGGAAATGAAGTGCCGATCATTTTCCTCGGTGTAGGTTTGGCGTCATGCCGTCGCCAATCCCAATAGCTGCGGAGCTTCACGGCTCCAAGTACTATCTCGACATCGATGCCCACGTCGAGATAGTTCTTGTCATCTTTGGGCAAGCTCCTCGAACTACGGTTCGTGATGCGATCATCTACATGTGATGAATGGAACATATAAGTTTACTTGTAAACATACATGGAATTATTTACTGCAGTAAATAAATGGTACAATAGGTTCTCATAATGTTTCATAATTTTCTATATATTTTCCATAATTTATGCTAATTTTCAGTGATTAAAAGCAATTAAATAATTACAATTAATCAAAACAATAAATAAAGGCGTAAAATATATAAAACAATAATGGCATAAATAAATAAGCTTCAAATGCTGAAAATAATGCAAAATTCGGGTTCTTGAGCCTTTTATGCTAGAATATAAATTTTCAGCAATTTCTGTATTTCGGAGGTTTTACGAAAATTTTCAATTCGAGAAAATTATTCGCAAATTTCTGATTTTTTTGAAGTATTCGGCGGGCCCCTTTTTTCTTTCTTTCACCCATCGCCCATTTGGCCCGCCCGCGCCTGCAGATCACGGAGGTAGGGTTTCCTACCTCGTCTTCACTGGCGGCGGCCCCGAGCGGTGCGCGTGGGGCGACCTCGGGCGTTGCGGCGGCATGACTGCGGGGGGCGCGCGGCGGCAGCGGCAGCAGCGCGGGCTCGGGGCGAAGCGCTGGCGCACGGGAGGCGAGCCGGAGTGCACAGGCCGCGTGCGGCAGGGCGAGTGTAGGCCGAGCGGTGGCGGCGCGCACATAGGGCGGCGGCCGCGGCCTTGCGAGCTACAAGCGAGGCGGCCGTGGCGGGGCGGCGGCCGTGGCGGGGCGGACGGCGGTGGCTCGGGCGGCAGCGGCAGCGGCGATGCCGGCATTGGCCGGCGGCGGCGATGGTGCGCATGCAGCGCAACGGCGGCGCCAATCCCTTTTTTCATACAATGATTATGCGGAATCAGAACAAATTCATACAAAACTTTTCCATAAACGATGCAATCAACATCTACCCGCTTCGCAATCTACCGATCGATATTGTGCCGACGACTTCAAGTCTGCTCGCGGTAGATTAGGGGGATTTGCATCTTTTCTACTGATGCAATCAACATCTACCCGCTTCGCAATCTACCGATCGACATTGTGCGGCGACTTCAAGTCCGCTCGCGGTAGATTAGGGATTTGCACCGTAGAAAACCAATCTAGAACGCGAAGAAAAAGCAAATTCAAAGCGATCTAGAAAACCAATCTATTAAGTGCTTCGATGATTACCTTCGTTCACCGGAGCGATTCGTGCTGATAACGTATTGAGAAACCCCTCGCTGGCGACCAGTCCAAGAGATTTCTCTGCTAAGAACAAAAACGAATCAACCACAGAAGACAGAATAATAGATTGAACACACAGAGAGGTAGAGAGAACTCCTGGTCTTTCTTTATTGCTTCAATTCAATGGGGTACAAAATCAGCCATATGGCTCTCTATTTATAGGGGAGGGTGAGGTGCCCAATATGGATAGGGACTCGTTTAAACGGAAAGAATCCGTTTAAACGGAAACCCTTATCCCTGGTTACCTAATAGTAGAGACGTCTTGGCCGTAATCCGTAATTCTCTATACGTTGTGGAACCTTACATGTTCACGTTATCTAGTAGCAGCCTAGGAGGCCAAAGAACGTGAAATGATGTACTAGCCATAGAACCGTCGAAAACCACTACGTGCAGAGTATTTTTAACCGCAGCCAGTATTGTACCTTCGCTGCCAGAGTCGGGCTGCTGTCCCCTGCTGCGCGCTTCCCATCTCCATTTCTCGTTCTTCCCGACTGTAACATTGCAGGCGGGCCAAGACTGTAACCAGTTTATACGTTGCATTGTAAAGAACGGTCCAATTCTGCACGCGGTGACGCCCTGGCCCCTGGGCTGGATTGCCATCCACTTGAGGACGCCACGAAGTTCCAAACGAGCTGGCTTTCAAAATCTGCCACTTCCAGACATTTGCTGTTGCACCGGAAAATACAGCGGAGTACAGGTCCAAGTCTAAACAGATTATTCATGAACAGTAATAGTTCCTCTGTAAGAGAGCAACACAAGCTAATAGGATCAGTTGACATCTTTAGTGGAAAGGGCCCGCCCATCGTCGAGTTCGACGTTTGCTTCTGGTGTTTGTCCAAGTTCGGTTCACGGTACATATTTTGTCCTTATGTTTTTTTATTTTTTTGAATTTTTGTGTTTTGTTTTTTTTCCCGTATTCCTTTACATTGTCTACTCTAAGTTAGCATATCACTTTTATTTTTATATTTTTTAAAATTTAATTATGTCTAATAAATCAACTCAACTATAGTAAAAAATAAACCAATTACAGTAAAATTTTAATCAAAAATCAGAAACCATCACTATTCCAAACGCACGAAGACAACCTAGGAAACCGTGCAACTCTTTACCATTCCTGAATGTCAGAGTAGGTCATGTACGGTTCTAACCTATCTTGTCAAGTTTGTCAGCAGTCGTGTATGTCTCTGATCTATCTTGTGAATTTTGCAGGCTGTCAAACAATCATTCTCCGTACACCGTGCTAACACACTAACTTTCACCTTCAAAATTACTCACCTCGAATCATGTTTTTTTGTCAAACTGACCGCACATAAGGTCACAGCCAACAAGCGCGAAGCTTCCGAGGCCAACCTGATGCGTAACAGGTAGCAACTGGTCCATTTTGAATTCTACATGGGGTCAAACGGGTTCAACAGATTTCTCACTCAGCAAATGTACCATCTTCAACAAATATTCTAAATGTTACCAGTGGAGAAATCCAGCAGCGACATCTTTCCTCACACAGCCAACAAGATGAGTAAGCTATACCAGAAGATCACAGCAGTTGCACTTCGGCCCTGCTCAGTTTGGCTGTGGACGGTAGACGTTAGGCGTTTTTTCACTGTACCTGCTACAGTATCTGCTACATTAAAATTAGTTTTCCCTTTTTTTTGTTTTTTTAATTTACTTATACTTTTTTTCGTTTTTTGTTTTCGGTTTTTTTAAATTTTTTACATTTAATTATACTCAATAAACCAACTCATTCTGATGTTTTTCAACCATACATGATTTTTCAGCAAAAAAACCATCGCTATTCCGATCACCCCCTTCAGCTGCCAACTAATAGAAAACGTACCGACTCGATCACTCCAAAGCCAGAGGTGGCTTGGATCCTCAGTGATAATGATACCTGTGGCTGCCATACAAATACTGCACAAGCAAACAAGTCATATCTAAAACAAATATTCATAAATAACTTTAAAGTTCAGGGTAGATTTCCTGCGTTTGTTTCTGTAACCAGTAGCCAATAACAACCCTTTCTGAAGTCGCAACGTAATACAGATCTAACTGAGATGACAAACACATAATCCTCCACAAAACATAAACGCAAACCTGGCCCTGCTGGCACACAAGATCAACAGCTGACACACTAGCTTAAATATTCAAACAGCAATTGAGAACAAGTTGTCACTTGCCACCCAATTCCTGTAACTTGGAGATAAGATCCTATCACTAGGACATGACACGGACTAACAAGCAGGGAACCACCAAACCACCAAAAAGACAATCATATGACCTACCCACCATAAGCCATATTTACATGCATGAAACGCAAGTACAAAGATGATATTACAGAAGGGCTGAGACAACAAACAATGGCTTCACTGGCCTAATCTGTCAGCATACCATGTTACATTAATTGAAGCTCAATATGCTAGTAGGACGGGTATGGAATTGGTTGCCTGGTAGCTCGACGGCTGACATCATTCAGAACAGAACCAAATACACGTCTACTATACTCGTATGTACCATCACTTAATCCTCTACTAGCTACCCCACTTGATGCTGGACAAAAAGGTAATAATAAGATTTAGTATGAAATTCACATAAAATGTCTCATATTTCAAAAGACAAAGGAAATCCTCTCACCTTGAGAGTGGAAATCATAAGAATGGTTTGGAGAAACACCATAGCCTGAAATCCTACCATTTACCACTGTATGTTGTGACATGGGAGTATCACTAGACCTCATTAGCTGAGGTGGCTTTGGTAGTGGTATAGGGTTCATTATAGGCGTTACAGGAATATTGCCATTTGAAGAGGGCTTGTCTTGGCCGGAAATCTGTCAAAAAGGGTATAATTTCAGGGTTCAGTCCTTTGCTACTACTTACATAAATATACAAATCTAGTAACAGCAAGAACCTCAACTAGTCAACTATATAGGGTTGGGGCAAGATTTGAGTCATCAACCAGTCACACACAGCATCACAGTGCATAACAGACCATACCATAAGAATAACACAGTACAATCCTATTATACTAAAATCAGTTCTATAAATAGGGAGCAAAAGAAACGCACCGCAATTTTAAGTGTTCTATTATGAAGCCGAACAAGGCCAGAAAATAGCCTAACAGCATACTGGGCAATCTCCTCTGTTTCGTACTCAGCAAAAGCATAACCTTTGGGGCGACTAGTTTCTTTGTCACGGGGTATATGTAGGTCTACTACATGACCTACCTGAATAAAAATCTCATATAACACCCTCTCAGAAACCTTTTCATCCAAGTTACCTATTTGAGAAAAATATAGCTGAAGAATTAATACAATACAGTGAGTGCTTTGTTATATCTAGGCATGCAAAAACAAGAGGCAAAGTGACATAAGAACAGTCATTCTAAAATACCAGCACTAGTGCACTACAACACATTCAAGCATCACCCATGACACAAATCCGAATAAGAAGAGTTAATATATGCATGAAGCTATGCACAATATTGCTGAGGAAGTCCATAAAGCAGCTATACTACCAAATTAAGCAACCAACAAGCTGAGAACACCTACTAGGCAAAAAAAAGAACAGAACAATGGAGCCTGACTTGCTAGCGACTTTTCTCATATTCCTTACTTCATAACTATGTAATAATCAAAAGCTTTATTATAACCCCTCGCCCTTAAATAATTGAAATCAACTCAAAAAAGAATGGAGCTCAAGCCCAACATTCAAATAATTTGCTTAGCTGAGCCTAATAAAACGAGACAACCTTGTTTGGTTCGGTAAAATGTAAACATGAAACCTGAATCCCCTCGTCCAAAAGCATATTCATTTCATTTGCTAACTTCACATATAAAGTAATATCAACCATAATTTGTGCAAGTTGTGAGTTGTGGTGAACTACTTTGATGACGTGGAGTTGTAAACTATTAAGCTGGGGGCAAAAGGCATTCTGTAGCTGGTCCCATGATGCGTAACATGATTCCATCATGGGCATAGCTTTCACATCTCTACTGTTCTCACATCTAAATCCTTAGATGACGCATGTGACCATGTTAGAATTAAGCAGGTTCAATTTGCTATAATATATGTTTTGTACAATTAACTTTACGCTTATTTTACAAATTCCCAACTGCCAGCAATGAACAAAGCGCACAGAACACCAAGAAATGCTTTTCGCACAAGGCAATCAGCATATTAGTTAAGTTAATTAATCAGCTAATATACAAGTAAACCTCGTGCCATGAATTGCTCCTATTCCGAATTTGGGGGACTAGGAGAATGCAACAACAACAGAGGCAATCACCGACTAAACAAGCTCAAGCGATAAACTTGCTAAATAAACTAGGAGGGTAAATAAACAGAACATCTACAGCAAATAAATCCTAAGGGGTCAAAATCCTGAATTACAACATCTAAGCACGGAATCATCTGCGTAGTACAAAACCACAGGAGGATAACCCGAAACCCTAACTCCAACTTGCACTTTTATTCAATTCAGTGCCAAAATCCACTGCAAAACTCATGGAATTGCCCGTGCCAAACAACAATTGCTACTGTTTCTACCCACAGAGCACAGGACCAAGTCCCAAAACATTGCATGCGGCGCAAACTTCAGTAATTAATCGAATCGAATCGACCGTCAGCAGGTTCGAGACATCCCAATTTGGGGGCAGAAGCAACACCAGCCACCAATCAGAGGAAAAACACAGAAACGCCGACTATATGAACCTACCACACAAAATCACACAAATTCGCCTCAACTCCGAGCCAATCAGCCAAACCACCAAAAAGGCCACGAAAAATTGGGGGGAAAACCGCATGAATCACCACCGAGCGAATCGGGCCTCGAAACGGAGGGGAGAGGGGTAATCTCACCTATGTATACGGTGCAGCCCGGGTTCCTCGCCATGGGGGACGGATCTGGGAGGCGGAGGCGGAGATAGAGGCTACGAGCAGCAAGACGCGTCGACGGTAGCTCACGGCGTTTGGTCTTCGCGGCTGGTGACTATTTGTAGCGGGGTGGTATGCGAGGCGGCTCGGCTGCCGAGTGCCGACTACGAGACGGCTAGGGACACGTCTGCCCGGCGGTGGGTTCGATTGCGGGTGGGCCTGGGTGTCAGTGAGAGGGGTGGGCACGTGTTCCCGAGGCTTCTGATCTTTTGTGGTGGATATTTTTGTGGGCGGATATAAGCTGTTCGATAAGGCACGCGGATGGAGATGGTGTGCAGGGCAGCGGTGCTGGTCTAGGGTTAGAGTGTTTTGAGCGGGACAAGGATCCTAGGGCATATATAATGTGAGGACGACTAAGTTTTGCATATTTTTTCGGGTGCTAAAACTACCTTTTTTCTCTTTAATGTTTAGCACATACTTTTGCCTCCAAAGGAAGGATCTACTGTAGCTTTAACTAAAAGAAAAACTCCTTTTCTCTCTCACCACCACCTCCACCTCTCTCATTTCTCTCATCTCCCAAACCACCCGTTGTTGCCGCCGATTTCGCCAAATCCGGTAGCCTCCATCGCTGCCGGTCACCCCCACGTGCTCTCTCAACCCTTTACCAGTTCCCTTGAATAGATTGAACTGCCTTATCCTAAATCAATGTCATTGTCAAACCCTAACCATGATAGCGAGTTAACCACGACTGTGAGCTCAACGATAGATCTAGAGGCTTCAACCAACAGTAGGGGTCGTGGATTTGGTGGCTACTGACCAATCATGAGGTGAGATTGTTAGTCTACGACAACAACCCTGGATCAAGAAGCGGTGATCTCTACTACTGCCCATCTCGTCAATGATGGGCCTAGTCAATGGTGATGTTAGCCCCAATATGATGACGTTGAGGTCAACACCAGTGCAATTGAAGGCAAAGGTGATGAGGTTGGCCATGATGGCAATCGAGGTCGTCCATGGCTATGAGCTTCCAAGCTTGATAGGTGGGCCCGTGTGCCTCTATTTTATTTGTTGGACTTGACCCCTCACTTGCTTTGGCTCCATAATTTTTTTGTTAGACTTGTCCCCTGCTATGTTTGGCTCATTTGAAAAGGTCAAAAACTTATTAGCCTCGACTTCTTAGTAACATCACACATGTCCTTATGCTCCACACAATCATATAACATACAAACACACACTGTAGCGACCCGGCACACCTCACCTTCAGACGTGTGCCTAGTCTCGGAGCCATTACACTGTAAATACTAGTTTTACAAGGTAATGTCTCACATCAGAGTAGCACATACGAGAGCATGGTAAACGGTTTATTAAATAGGAACAATTACAAGCCTTCACTTTAAATTATTGTTTTCTGCAAAAATAACATTTCAGTCATCCAATAGTAAGTCTTGCATATTATATTGCACTTTTGTTATAAAATGACTTGCTGAGTACCAATGTATTCACAGTTTTATGCCTATTGTTGCTCAATTGAAAAAGAAGAGTCATATCAGCATGAGGTACCAGAAGAAGGATACTTTGATGACTTTGCGGATTAGAACTTTGCTTCCCAGTCGATTACTTATGAGCATGTCGAATGGTTACTGTTGTCGCAAAAACACAACAGATGGTACAAAGTACCTTTTTTCCATAGAGGAAGACAAGCTTTAGTAGAGAGTCCAGCTAGAAGGGAGGATCGCCTTTTTGTGTCTCTAGCCCCCCTTTTTTACCGGATGTCTTTCCTTAAATAGTAGTTCCTGGTCCCTAAAGGCTTGGTTACAGGTGTGCTCTAGAACACTCCCGTCCAAGGACAGGTGTGGTTGTCTCTTATCAATTTACATGGACCACTTGGGTTTAGGTACCTTTTACATGGGCTTCACGGGCCAAACCACCTACATACAGCAATGCTATTTAATTACATATTGGACCCATTCTAAGAAAGAGCTGGGCCATCCCTACAATAGTACTCCTCGACAGCAAGCGCTAAGGTTCTAAAGGGTGAGCTGTCGCCATCGATGGCCCTAGCCTTTCATTCCTGCTGGGGCTATGTCCATGAAGCTACCAGCGAAGTCGTATCGCCCCGCCGAGGTGTGTGTCTGGTCTTGTCAGTTCGAACAATTTGACGGGTGGCCTTCATCTTGTCGCTGCCCGGTCTATATATGCAGATGTAGAAATGATGTGGGGAGTCGATGGTGTAGACGGAGGTGTCGTTGCTAGCAGAAACTGTGGGCCGTTGCTCGGCACGCAGCTTGGTTGGTGCGAAGGCTTCGACGGGGTAGGTTGCGACGTAGAGCTCGGCGCGGAGACCCCATGCAGAAGGCTACGACCCGGAGGCTTAGCGCGAAGGCCTATACTACACAGGATAACATCTTGTCCTCTTTAACTATTTCACATGTGCTTTGAGTATGTTGAATCGCAGCACTTCCTTCATGCCCGTAGCTTCTAGCACGGAGTGTGGTGTTTCTCTCCTTCGGAAGCATGGGCATGTTCCCAAAGACGCAGCTAGGGAAGATCACCGCTGGCTTGGAGAAGTCGGAGCAGAGGTTCTTGTAAGTCGTGCGGAGCCTGCGCGATGATGACCACAAGTTTGGTGAGCCACTTCCGGAGCCAGACCTCGACGCACTCTTGCCAGAAGATTTCTTGGAGAGAGCAAAACACCGGTGGCTTGTATTCAAATCAAAGGGCGCCCCATAAGCTAGGTGCTCTGGGCGGCGTGCCTGGATTAGAGACGCGGGGCCGGGGTTGGCAAAACCGAAGGACGTACTGTGCCGTAGTCGAGGCCCACCGACGCGTAGGCCAGAGATTGGTCGTGGAGACCCCAGGGCGCAGAAGCTTGGCACGAAGGTAGGCGTCGCCAAGTCCGGCATGGCAGAGTCGCGTGGAGGCATCGAAGGACAACCAGGCAACCTGCACGCACACCACTGTAGTCCACAGGCACAGAGGCCACGAGGCGGAAGAGTGATGTCTCGTAAGGGCTGGAGGAGCAATTCAGGCCGGAGGCGTGGGCAGTGAGGCTTGATGCTCGCCGATGAGGGGACTTGTAGAGGCTCTGCACGGGGATGGCAGAGCAGAGGCTCAATGTTGCTCGGAGGCCATACATCATGCGGAGGCGCTAGAGTAGATGTCATAGACCGGAGGCTTGACACGGAGGCCGAAGCGAGAACAGGCCCTATATATGAGCCTTTTTCTCCTTGCCAAAAAACAAAAGAAAAACACGAAAGGTCTCATTCTCTCGCACTCTCACCAGTTCTAGTAGAAGTTCTGGACTCGAAACCTTGTTTTGTGTCTGAAAATATACTTGAAAATTGGGATGTTGGAGTCGTGGAGAGCAACAGGATAATGACAATTAATTACACAGAAGGGCCAAGAAAGGCCACTGCTTGTAGGTAGGGGGTCACTTTAGCCCGGCAAGAACGAAAATTTGAAATCGAACAATCTTGAATGGAATTAGATGTTTTCTAGATCCAGATCCATGAGGTATTGTCAGCTAACACGCCCCACGCTTGTCTCCTGGAGCCAATGTGTGCACCAGACACGGAAATTAGTTGCGATCACATTTCACAAGTGGAGGCAGCTCCACAGGTTGCTGGCACGCACATCCAGTGGTGTCGCTTCATGAAAAAAAAACTATCAAGACAGTCTATAGGGTAAATCTCACAGAAACCAAAGATTTTCCTTTCTTCTTCTTCTTGTTTTTTTTTTTTTTGAAGCAAACGTTTCTTGTGCACGGACTGCTATATATGTTACCGTGTGATATTTTCATCTATACTAGTACTCTTTTTTGCTTTCTTAGATGCAAGATTGATATGCTCCTTTGAGTAAAGTTTGTCGTCTTGTCCTTCATACTCCTCAAGGAGGACATGACAGTCAATGCTAATTAAAATATTGTCACTTGACAATGATTTCCAGGTCAGCGAGAACCGGATTAGATGCCACATTGCATCATTCTGAAAACTAATGAGATGAGGGAGTGTGATGACAGTTTGGCACGCTTCTGCAGTTTGGCCAGCAGCCCACCGCTCGGGATTCTCTGATTTAACTTACTGTAACTTTGCTTCAATTCGGATCGTTCATCTCTGGATAGACGATCCAGATTATTTCTACCTTTATTTTTAAAAATAAAAAAATAAAGGTAAAAATAATCTGAACTGTCTATCTAGAGATGATCGATCGGATCGAAGTAAAATCACGATGACTTAACCACGGTAAGTCAGATAATCCGCGCCGGCAGCCCACGGCCCAACCGCTCACCCACGAGTGGCCTCCGAGCCCAGGCTACCGGACGCGAATCCCTTGCGGCGGCGCCTCCCCTCCCGTGACGGCGATCACCACGGAACCGGTCCTTGTCGCGCGGCTCTCCGGGCGCCACCTCCCCGGCCCCCTCTGCGCATACCTCCGCCGCGGCCATCACGGCAGGTAGGCGGGGCAGGAGAGGCACGTCGCGAAGCTGAGCGCATCTCCGGACGATTTCTGTAAGGTTGAAACCTTCTCCGTACTACCTAGTACTACCAATCTAGCGTTTTTTTTCGATTATCGCTTCGCTTAGGTTTGCACGACGCCATGGGGGTTCCCGGTTTCGGGAGCACGGTGCAAGGAAACGTGAGAGACGCTCGAAATGTTTCGGATTTTGTATATCAAATCACAAAAGGAAGAACTGTCTTTTGGTTTTGGGTGGATTATACACATATCTATCGGATTGTTAGGATCAAAACAATGCATCTCTGTGGCCTATCCTCAATCTATCCAGTTCTTGCTTAACAATAGCTGCTTTTTGTTTTGCCGTCTGTTTCCTTTCTGCTGATTTTGCCGTTTCACCTTATTTTCTTCCCTGTGTTGTATCATCCGCAATTCGCCACAACTAGAAGGGATTTTTGGATTCCAGGGCACGGGTCGCCTCCAAACCTGGCAGGAGATACGGGAACAGAACAACCCCATTTACCTATGCAAGCCTGAAAGAGCGAAAGAAATAGTTATTTGTATGTTGCTAATAGGGAAGCAGATTATAATGTTAGTGCATATAGGTTATCAGATGTGTAATGTTACCTGCTCTACAACTAGTGCTGACGATTCAGCATGGCAACTTCCAATGACAAAGGCTCCGCAGTCTCCCACAGGGTTTCCATAGCTCGCAAACTCAATCGCCGATATTCGTTTGCCTTCCTGGCACCTGAGACGTACTTCTGGATCCTCTCCATGCGACTGGAGAAACGGAGCGGAGAGCTCATTCACATTACCGCATACCGTTGTGATGGACACAGTGTTCACTGTTATCTGCAGTGGGTTGCCTCCCATTTCCTCAACAAGGACTAGGAGGTTGTCTCCGTGTCTCAGAAATTGCCGTGGTATGTGATACCTCCAGAGTTCACAAACGTCATGCCAGTGAGATATTGCTTGTAAGGTCATAGGGAAGAAAAGAGAATTTGTGGTGAGAGACTGAGAGTTTGAGCTAGCTCTACGTACAGGGATTGAGTGGGCTGCCCACTCGGAGCCTTGAAGGTGACCCAATACCGTCCAATGCTCTCTCCGTTGATCCATACTTCACCCTTCCCCATACCAGTAAGGTTCAGTGTCACTGCATCATCGCCTGCTGGTGTGGCAAATGTTGTCTGGGTCACAGAACAAATGATGCAAGGTATAGTTTACTGCTGTGAAGAGTGGTCATTTAGCGCAAGATTATAAACCAGTTTTTTTTCTTGTACCTTGTACCAAGTAAGCGGATGGTATGTCAAATTGTTGATAGCTGTCCATTCAACACTGTATGATCCTTCTTGCATGTAGATTCGATTCCCTTCTCCAAATAAGCCAACCTGCATTTAATCCAACAGCTCAAAATTGAACATCTGATATTGTTCTTTCTATTTACATTCTAAATGAGTTGACTTGGATTTACTTGGTATCCCCATAGCTCATTGTTGAGGAGTATTGGTGGCTGCTGTCCCTGTTGGATGTGCACTTTCCGGATTCCAAATATTCTTCTTTCCATGTGAGCACCTGAGTCCTTCCAATTAGTAGATGAAAGTTCAATTCAATGCATGACTAGGTAATTAACTTTGTCAAGTCATCTATTATTCAAAATTACGGTACTCAGGCTGAGCAGTGTTTGTTGTGAAAGGTTTCAACACTAATGATATGTTGGATGAACTACACTCAACTCATTTGTTCACTTTATTTACTACAACACAACTCGACTATAAACATATGCATGGCACCATATGCTCTGTTTTAAGGCTTTCCAGGTGTACTGATTTCCACTAATAATTTTCCTTCTTTATTCTTTATATTTCACTGCATAGGATAGGTTGTAGAATTCATACCGGTGATCCAACCATAACACTCAGCAATGATATGGCATTCTGTCCTTTCTTCAAAGAAATATGTGTGTGGAGAACTATATTGCCAGGCCCATCATGACTGCCATGCACCTTCCCTGACCATGTTGTTATTGAGTTATCCAACATTAAATACACATTAGATAGGAGTGATTTATTATTGGAAAGGCAAAAACACGCCAGTCTGGAATGCAGTGGAGAAGATGGCATTGTCTGAAACATATATGTAATTCATGTTTAGTTCCTGATGGTGTATTTTATCTTTATTGTTGCTTCTCCATTGGTGCATACATGAAGAAGCTTGGAAAACCATAAATATCGTATAGGATACTGACCCACATATTCATTGTTGACAAAAGCATGCAATATGTGTGCTCGTGACTCAACATCAAGAAGCACAAGCTGGCCATCATCACCTGGTCTATATTCATAGCTGCATTTGAGCAAGTTTCCCTTATCATACAGTTAACGTAGTGATTAAAGACAAGTAAACCAAGTAAATGCAAATGATGAACAACAAGACCTTTGAGGAAGTTTATCTTACCTGACAACATACCAGAGATAATCTGTCTCGTCTTTAGTGGTTGGGACATGTTCAAAGAGTTGGTTTCCAGTGTACATAGCCTTGCTCATGTCTTGAGGAATTGGTTCTTTGAATGCCTTCCAAGTATCAATGTCATTGAGAGACTGTACTACTTCAGCTGTTCTTGAACCACGTTGAGCATTTACCTGTGATAAAACAAATAATAAAATACAAGATCATTAGAAGAGTTGATGGCATTTCCATGGATAAATAAAGAGATGGCATTTCCATGGATAAATAAAGAGGTCTCACTACAGAATGTAGGTCAATCACCTTAGCTGTTTCAAAAACTACTCTCCTGCAATCTGAGAGAATACTGATGGACTTAGGGGCCAGTTGCAAAGATATATTATGAAATACTACTTTTGGCGTCTGATGCTGGTTAAAGTTGACCATGAAAGCCACACATTTCGATTCTGTTTCAAAAACATGTGCCTGGAGTACATCATAAATTATGTGCTTATCTTGATCGAATTTATTGAAATAACGTTTCATAGTTTTACACTGTAATTTTACCTCTTGTTCTTGACCTAATGAGAAATTGGAGTGCCTTCCAAATAGCAATGGTTCTGATGATTGCTTTACTACAGCATGCAGTTCTCTGAGATGATCCCATGTAGGTTGCCATATTAGACCTGGATAAACAGTAAACTTAAATTTAATTACTGTTAAATGGTAGAGTGGTGCAAATACATTTAGCATGCCTTCCTTTTTTTGCATAAAGATTTACCGTATTCATCAAGAGGAGCTCCATCATAGTAGCTTGTTGTTACATATGAAGAGGCAAACCTCCCAAAGTTTGTTCCTCCATGGTACTGCATCATAATCAGCAGGAAAATACTAGGAGTTGTACTGGGAAATGTTCAAAGTTTCTTATTTTCCAAAGTCCATACCATGTAGTAGCTCACAAAGCTTCCTCCCTTCCTTGCTATAAAAAGTGCAACTGCGAAGGAAATATCTTCTGGAGATCTCAATTTCGTATCATTACCATATATAGGGTAGCTGGTCATGGGAACACTTGACCATTAGGCCTTTTTTTTTCTGTAAGTCCATCTGAATGTGTAGATCGAAAACAAAATGAGCATGTCATTGCAACTTACCGAGTTGTCCAATTTTCTGTCCACAATGCAGGCTTGTTAGGTGAGTTTGGTCCTACAAATGTTTCTCCGCAGATGAGCCCATTGCAGGTATTAATCTAGCCATAAACTTATCATCAGATGATTTGAATTTTCAGCTAATGATGTGCAATCAGGTGAAATGGTATAATGATGAACACTGACAATTGGATCTGGAGCATCATTCTGCTTGCACATCATCCATGGAACACCTGTCTGGAGACCTACAGCCATTGCAGCTGCCCAACGGACATAACGTGGGCCACTTGAGCCAAATGCTGGCTCAACCATCTGGTATTCATTCTCAATCTGCATTTCAACTTAGTTACATAATGGGCACATCCAAACAGAGAACTGGACACAACTATTAATTCAAGTTAATTTTGCTGACCTGAGAAATGATGATGGGTCCTCCTTGTGGGTAATAAAGCCCTTCATGTTTCATCATGTTTACTATTTTTGTGACAAATGTTTGCATATGTCGCTGCATGTATCAAAATATGTAATTGTTTCTTTAGGATTTTGGCAAATGAAAGCTCTGAAACCACCAGCTACACAATTTTCAGGTTATAGAGTTTTAAGAATCCCATGTCACAGGCAGTTACCTTGAAGGGTTCGTTGTCGCTTCGGAATGTAATGTTTGGAACATCATGTAGCCAAAATGGAAACCCTCTGCATGAACAGAAGATTTTCAGCATTTGTTGAGGTACTACTTTGTTTTATGCACCGAGGTATTCTACACTTCTTAAAACATTTTAGTTTTAGTGACTTCTATTCGTCAGAACATTGTTGAAAAGCAATCCAGTTATCTGCATAGGAATTGTATTCCGTTCCTTCATACCCGTACTTCCATTCTGCCTCTATGAAGGGACCAATCCTGAGGCTTACATAGAGCCCTTGAGCTTGAATTTCTCTGATGAATTTCACAAGATCGTATCTTCCGTCAAAGTTATACTGATGCAGTGATACAATTTAGGCACCCATTAGTTTTGAACCACTCATTTACTGAATATTTTCCATCTGCTTTAATTTGACAGGCATACATATCAAACTGGAAAGAGCACCTACCTGGCCCTGGACAGGCTCATGAACATTCCAGAAGACGTACGTTTGTATCACATCAAGGCCACCATTCTTGGCTTTCGCTATGAGTTTTGGCCACATCTGTCAATTTTGTTATGCAAAAACTTCTTACTAAAGGATTTTTGTGATGAATTGGAAGATGTAGCTTATCGGAAAATTGCTTCAAGGAAGCCAGGAAATGCTATCGAAGTTCATTTCTGACGTTGCTTGAATTTGTCCCAGCCAGCCAGACCTTGTCTACGGTGCATATTTTCCATGCCTGAACTCTGAATGAAAGCATTTGTGCTGCCCATTTACGGCCTAATACACCTGAGCTGTAAGGCAATGCAAGCATAAGATATGCTTTAACATTTCTACATGGTCAATCTCGATGTTTTTACCAATGGCCGAAGTTGTGAAAGCTGGCAGCTTCTTACCAAGGAACTTGTATTTGTATACTGTGGAATATTTTGCAGAGGATATAAACCGAAGCAGATGTGGATAGACAGAAAGGCTAATATGCAGGTCAAAAAAATATATTGCACTACATCAAAGCAGACATAGCATATCATTATGTTTAGTGTTTCTGGATATCTTAATTGTCTAGCTGACTAAATCTCGTAGGAGAAGCTGGGTTCGGTTTGGCTTACAAGTGGCTTATGTTTGTACTGTTTACAGTAATTAGTTTTTGAACGGTATTTTTTTAAAATGAGGTAAATAGAAAGGTTATAGTAAAGTGTACTGAGTGCAACTGTTTCGTTTAAAATAATATACAACTATTTTTTGTATGTACCATCTCTTACGAGCAGTTAGAATTTAAATATTTAAACCATCAGCTTAAAAAAAACTACTCATATAAGAGTAGCATTCGGGTTATTGATTTCTTGGTCCATTTTCTATAGGGAATCGCTTCTCCCAGAACAAGTTATTCTGTTAATTTTCTTAACAGAAGTATGTTATTCGTAGCTCAAGACTTGGCCCATTTGGAACTTATGAATTTCATAGAAATTTTCCTGGATTTTCAAAGAAATAGTTCAATTGTAGGATTTAGGGGAATTTCTCGTGTTCTAAACGGTGCCTAAGAGCTGATACCAGCACACCACCTAGTCGTTTTTTTTTTGGAAGCACACCATGTTTAGGTGCCTATTGGTGGTATGTGGTAAAACAAATATAAAACCGGTAGCAGAACACAGTTTCCGCATGAACCATCACCCTTTTGCAATGAACAAATAAAACAACACGAAGCATAACAGAAAGTTCCCTCTCTTGACAGGATGCCATCTGGCAGGTATATTTTATAATACTCCATCCGGTCACAAAATCAACATTATTTTAGGATACGTGTAGTCAAAATTTTAAAATTTTGGCTATCGATATCTTTTTAAATATTTAGATTGGATATATAAAAATCATGTATATATTTGTCTCAAAAGTACTTTCATAATATTATAATTTTATTGAATTTTATAAATATATTACAATATAAATTAGTCATCAAAATTACGTTTTAGGGATAATATCGATATCCAAAATGATATGTTTTTTCTGACTAGAGGGAGTAATGTACCATGAAGTGTTGTGCGTAAGTTACAGAAACACATATAAGCAAGTTGCTTCTCTCTTATAAAAAAGGACAAAAAGAAGGCGATGCTAGTGCTCGGACGTCAGATGGAGGCTTTCCCATCGGACGCCTCACTACTGCTGCATTTTTATAAATGTATTCATCCCATACCATCGGATCCCCTCCATAACACTAAAACAAAATACCCCGACTACAACAAATCGAACAGAGAAGAGGAACAAAAAAAACCATTAGGTTGCAACAAAAAAAACATCTAGGACTTCAATTGTGCAACAATTGAGACTAACTCATCAAACATTTTAATTTTGTATGTGTAACATTGTGCAACAACTGTTACAACATCAAAATAAAATTGAAATAAATTTTATTCTCTTAATAAAAACGTTACCGCAACATCAAAAAATAATGTACATCAATAAACCATAGGAACAAAAGGCTGCAACAAATCATAGCCCTAATTGCAACAAAAAAAGGTCTTTTGTGCAACAAGTCAACAAAACAAATACAACAAAAACCCTTAGTACAGCAATTTTTCAAGTACACACTGCAACAAAATAAAAACACTTCTCTCAATAATTGAGAAAGGTTGCTACAACAAATCAAGAAAACATATGCAACAAAATCCATTGGAGGAGGTAATAGTACCGAGGTGAGGAGATATAACTGAATAAGGAGGAGGAGGTGGTGGCCCGATGCATCATCGATGGTGAGCTAGGATCTGGCAAGGCGAGGAGATGGTCAGGGTCAATGCCTATTCTTTTGACTAGCCTAGGATGTCATTGCACCTCATGAGGGCTATGGTTGGCGGTAGCAGTAGAATACAACTGACCCCGAGGAGGAGCACGCGAGGGATGGGAACGTTGGAGAGAAGAGCACATGAGAGGAAGGGGTTGTTGGGGATAGGCCGTCGGCAACCTCACAATCTTGATCTGCAAAAGTTGTGGCTATCTGGTGGAGACAGAGCTCGAGGTGGAGTGAAGTAGGGGCTTGTCACTGGTAGGGATGGAGCTTGGGGAAGTTCTCATCGAGGATGTGGGTGATGGCAGTTGGTGGCATAGATAGATAAGGTTGTGTGGTGTAATGCTCTTTTAATGGGATCCTATAGGCCGAGGAGTGACTGGATGTCCAATGCATCCGGACATCCGAGCACTATCAATCCCCTAAAAATAAAGAAAGCTATATAATCTCCATCATCTCTATCTCTATCAAAGAAAAAGTGGATAACTAAACATAGTTTAGTACCATTGAAAACTACAGCACAATCAAACCCAGGGTTCGAGAAACTGGATTTGAGCCTAAATCGGGAGGAGGGTCGGTTCCGGTTTCTCGGCGAAAAATGGTTAAACCTGCCCGGTTCCTTTTTTTTGAATTTTTCAAAAGTTTTGGTTTTTTAGTTTTTAGTTTTGGGATATAAAGTAGGTGCAATTATAAGCCTATTAGTAAGAATAATTTACTTGAGAGTTTTTGGTGGGTGAACATGGTGACCGAAACCGGAGTAAAAAAAGCCGGTTTGGCCGACCTATGAGCCACCATGCCATAAGGACAAATAAAAATAGAAAAAGGGAATGGAAACTTGCAAATTGCACCAAAGCAATGGCGAAGAGTTACCTGAGGGGTGCTTCTAGGGTAGTGCATCTCACCGGAGAACAGCAGCCTCCTAGTGCCATTCACTACCAAGGCCCTATCGTCATACGTAACATCTCTTCCCACTCCATCTCCTTCCTCCTCTGCCCACCGGCTTTCCGCCGCCGCCGATGCGCACACCGTCAACACGACTAGCACCACCGCGACGGCCATGTTTCTCGACATCTTGGATCACTAGGAGTTGGGGAATTCCTTGTAGTGTCTTTTAACTTAGATACGATATACCTATGGAGGCGACATATGCATGCTTGGGAAGTATCTGCAGGCAGTTGGAAAGGGAAGTATGCGCATATATATAGCACGGGGGTGAAAGGAAAGGTCATGTATATTGCTGCTGGGTTGCTATGTATACATGTTCTAATAAAAGTTTGGCCTGGTGTTTGCTGGTTTCTTGGGTGCCTGCGAGATTGCTGGTTTTACAAGTTCTTTAATATGTGCGATCTTCCATGTGCAAATCCTCCATGCACTGGCACACGAAAGTGCATTTGAGGGGGCGCTCGTTTTAGCGATGGCTTCCGACTTTTGGTTGAAATTTCACTGTAGTTGATTTTTTTACTGTAGCTGATTTGACTTTTTGGGCATAATTAATTTTTAAAAAATGTAAAAATAGAAAAAATATGTTAACCCATTAGGGACAATACAAAGGAACACGAGAAAAAAAAGAAAATATAAAAAGCCTAAAATATCTAAAAAATTCAGAAAAAGACGAAATACTGAATAGTAAAAAAAAGCAGAAACCGAAAAAAAGCCGAAACGAGCAGGGCCTGACACGATATTGTCTGTGTTCGGCATCAAACGCCGGTTTTTTACTGTTTTTTGTTTTTTTATTTTAGGTTTTTTGTTTTTTTGTTTTTTTGTTTTTTTCGTATTCCTTTGCATTGTCCGTGATGAACTAACATATTTTTATTTTTTAAAATTTAATTATGCTAAATAAGCAAATTCAACTACAGTGAAAATAAGCTAACTATAGTGAAAAAAGTTATAAATCACTATCATTATGAAAACCCTCTTAGATCCAAGGCAAACCATTCCAATTTCCAGGCTGAAGAGCAAAGCGCGTCTATCTTGATGCACCAATCCCATGGCCGGAAACAATAAGCTTTGCTCTCATCACTAGACCTTCTAGGCATATACAATGATATAAATAACTATTATCTATAATACTCTCAATATCATCTATGGATAGTATAAAGACGTCTCATATAATATATTGTCTTTTTACATGTCTCTGTAGATAGTTTTTTTATGATATAATGTGTCTTGTTTATCGTGTTACAGTCCATTACTGCATAATTGATGGTCCAATTATCTATGATCCTCTCTTCTCCACATCATCTTGTATCTTACGTGATAAAATTTATAAATAACTAACATCATACTATTATATAGACCTAGGACTAGGCAAAATAACAAACAAACGATGCATGCGTGTTCGAAGTCAATAAAGTGATCAATACCTAAGATAGGAGGAGCCGAGCAGAGCAGGTCACCGTTTCCAACTTTCAGTTGGGACGAGTTCATGACAGTTCATTAACCCGTTTCCACTTTCCAGTGATCACCAATCAATGATAGGCGCGGTGGTTGTGCTGCTGCGACGTGTCCTTCCCGCTAAAAGCGGAATCGAGTGATGGGTGTAACCCTTGGATAACATCGTAATCGACGGTGCTAATATGCTGGCACGATGTGGCCTGAACTGTGCACGCACGGACGGTTCGCGCGCGACGATTTGCCAATAATGGAGTGAATCGGAGCTGCAAGCCGTTCGGGGGTGGAGGCTGGAGAGTTCATGGAGTCGGGAATCGGATTCCCTGCCTGGGTCTGCAGTCCGGCCATTGCAATTCCCAGCAGGAAATGGCCCCAGCATCGACTATGTCTATTTTTTTTTTACTACGGTTGATGGTTTTTAGCTACGATTGATGGCTTTTTAGTTGTTTGTGACAGAGATTGCGAAAAGAGAGATACTCGTTTGCGATTTTTGATGGTATAGATATTAGGTTTTTAACATGTACTACAATTAACTTATAGATCCTATCTTAAAAAAATATTTCGTTTAAAAGTTAGTTACTATAGTAAAAGCTAAAAGTGGTTTTTAAAAACCGTAAAGAACAGAGTCTATATCTGATCACCGAGCATAGGTTTTAAGGAGGTTTTTCACCGTGCATTTCTACCGCCTCATATGCCCGAACATGGCATATGCTGCAAACATTGCTAAGTGGCTAGCTAGGTGCTCCGACTGAGCCTATTAAATATGTGTAAAAAAAACTGGGAGCAAGATAGCCTTAAGGCGATGAAGCGATTACCTCCGGGGTGCTTCTGGTGTAGTGTATCTCTCCGGAGAACAGCATTCTCCTCGTGCCATCTACCACCAACGCCCTACCATCGTACGTGACCTCTCCTCGCACACCATGTCCTCCTCCCTCCTTCCCCGACCCGCCGCTTCCTGCCGCCGCCGCCGCCGTGCACACTGTCAGCATGACAAGCGCCACGGCGACCGTCTCCTCGATGGCCATGCCTCCGTGCATCTTCGATCTCTAGATTAGTACTCTTGCAGCTTCTTCTCAACTTAACGAGGCAATATGCCAAGGTGCACGACTGGGAAACAGACAGTCGAAAAGGGAAGCCTGCATAGAGATGGCATGGGAAGGTATCTCTTGGTGTTGGCTTGCTATTTATATATACCTGCGCTCATAAAGGTTAGTCTCTTTTTGCTGGCGTCGTGGACGCGGCGGAGTCTGTTATTTTTTACTGTGGTTTATAGTTTTTGATTGAAATTTTTGAATTTTAGTTGTTTACAACAGAGATTATAGAGAGAGATACTTGTTTGTGATTTTAGATAGTACAGATGTTGGGCTTTTAACATGTACTATAATTAACTTGTAGACTCCATCTTAAAAAAAATATTTCGTTTGAAAGTTAGATACTGTAGCAAAAACTAAAAATCGTTTTGAGAAACTGAAAAGAACAGACCCAAGGTTGGTCCTGATCTCTTATAGTTTGTTCGAGAGCCAAATAAATAGAGTGATTTTTTAAAATAAATTTTCTAAATATTTTTAAGCCTAAAATTAAGTGTGTCATCTGTATCAGCGTCTTCATTATCTATTATCATCTTAAAAATACAGATAAAAATTATAAATCACAACTAAAATCTATTAACCACAGTTTAAAAGTACAAGGTCATTGCTTGCCGCGTTTTGATGGGGGTGCGGTTGATGTACGGGAAAGGGAAAGGATCTGGTGAACAGGAAAGATATGACCTCTTACCATGGTTTTAGCGTTTCATATGGTTTAAAATTTCTGATAGCAATCCTTTTTTAAGTGATCAGTGCTGTTCAGAAAAGAAAACCACACAAATTCTAATACAATTCAAGATCTGCTTTGTGAATAGTAACTAATACGTTAACAACATGCATTGCTCTAGGATTAAGAGGCTGCCGATCAAAAGGTAGAATGAACTGCACACAAGGAACTGAGCTGAACGTAGCTTAATTGTTGGAAGGTGTGGGTGTCTACCATCCAGGTTTAAGTCCTCTTCGGTTCGGATTTGAGTTACCATTCTTTTTCCTTAATAAAAAGATACATGTTTCCTCCTAGAAATGTACCTCAGCTAAGCTTACCCACCATTGAGTTTCCAGCGCGATGCACGTTCACGTGAATAAAAGTGAACGAACAACTAACTTATGAGGGTAGGTTACCACATCCTGTTAGGAATGTGATCTCAGGCCAAACGGTCAAAACGAGAAAGAGATTATTCAGCGCCCTGATCGGGGGAGCTTTCCATATTATTGGTTACGGTCCCCCGTTGCAACAGCGCAATATAAAGAAGGGGTTCCGACCTCTCACAGAGGAGTGTACTCGTGAGACCAGGAAACCCCGTACACACCCAAAACGAAAACCGATCTATTGTGCGCTGTTGAGCAACGGGAAGGCCGTCGCCGTCGCCACCACCGCAGGACCTCGTCGGCGACAGCCCTCTGCACCGACTCTTCCTCACGCCTGCATCACGCAGGCACGGGTCTTCGCTCATGGCGTTCATCGGTGACAGTAAGTCTTTCGATTCCCCTTCTAGGTGTTCTAGCGATACTAGCAAAATCATGCGACATGAATAAGGATGAAGACCTCACATTTGGTATCAGAGCCATGCTAGTTATTCCTAGAACCCTAATATCAATTCCCGTATTTGGATCTGGGATTAGAGGTTGGTTTAGAAATTAGAAGGAGGGGATCCAAGAAACTCTTGCAAAATCAAGAATCAAATCAGCAGTTTTTTTACGCACTTTGTTCGGATTTTTCTGTCAAGGCCCCTAAACTTTTCAGGAATTATGCATTACCTTTTTTCTTTTAGGCCCCCAGCGTATAATTATGTATTTCATGCATACATTTAGGTATATACATATTCACATGTATACATAAAATCAATTTATGATGTATATTTTTTACGCTGTTACGTTTTATTTCAGTATATATATTTCATGTATTATGATATGCCTCATGTTCTTTAATTAATTATTATTTGATGTCTCTCACGCAATATATTACTGGATAATGTCTTTAAACTACTGAAATTTTATGCTATCTTTTCCGCTGCATGATGTTCTCCCCTAATTGAATGGAACCAACGAGAAATTCAATTAGAGGGGTATAATAAATTTTTATGTGCTATTACTTTTGACCAACGTTAATTGTAATAGCATGTTATCGATTATGTTTATTATTGATATGTTTTGTTTTGGCCATGCTATTACTCTTTGACCAACGTCAATTGTAATAGCATGCCCTAAATTATGTTAAATTTTTCGTCATCTGCCCAACGGTGATACGAAAAATTATTATGAGCATGTTGTTAATCATACCAACGTAAGATTAATTTTTCATGCAAATCAATTATGTATTTTCCTAATGTAAAATTTTTAAATTTTTCATTTGGTTCTATTTCGCTCGAGTTAATGCAATTGAGCCACTTAATGGCAAACAACTTCCGAAATGGAAGTTCACCCTTATGACGACTTTCCAGCTCTTGGACCTAGACTATGCATTTAGGTTCGATGAGCCTGTCGCTCCTAATGAAGGAGATGACAATTTTGATGATAAAATGAAGGAATACAAACTTAATGTTGAAAAGTGGGAGCGGTCTAACGCGCTTCACTTGTTGTCATGAAAAACTCCATCGGTGAGGCTATTAGGGAGCAATCCACGAAAAGGAAAGGGTGAAGGATTACTTGTCCTCCATCGAGGATCATTTTAAAGGATCCTCTAAGGTTTATGCTACCACACCGATGCAGTGCTCATGAACACAAAGTACAATGGTACCGAAATGTCCGTGAGCACATCATGACCATAATCAATATTCTTTGCGGACTTAAGACAATGGACATGGCAATTTCCGACGGTTTTGTTGTCCATTATATTATGATGTCTCTTCCTAAGCAATTTGAAGCTTTCAAGGTGAACTACAACACCATTAAAGACAAGTGGACAATGAGCGAGTTAATCGCCAATGTTTCTCAAGAGGAAGAGAGGCTCAAGGCTGAAGGGGTGATGATGTTGTGAATCACATCAACTCCTCAAACAGAGCTGGCTCCTCTAGAAATAGAGGAGGCTATAAAGGAAAGGGCAAGAAGGAGCAAACATACTCTCCTTATAATAAAAGGCCACAGCATCCACAGCGTCCTCAAGCGCCTAAACACGCTTCAGGTCCTGGGAGCTCAAATGGACAAAAGAAAAATGATGAGTGTCATTTTTGTCAGTCCAAGGACCATTTCAAAGATAACTGTCCTGGATGGCTAAAATGGCTCGCCAAGAAAGGTACTTATGAAATTACTTTCGTTGATGAAGTATTTTATGCTGATTTTCCTGTAAATTCTTGGTGGATTGATTACGGTGCCATTTGCACGCGTTAATTCCTTGCAGGATTCCATATGTTGAGAAATCTCAGAGGGGAAAGAAGCCTAAGAGTGGCTAATGGAATGGAAGCTGAAATTAAAGCCATTGGATCAGTTTCTTTAGTTTTGAATAAAGGTTTTGTAATAGACCTTAATGATGTTCTTTATGTTCCCTCGATGAGAAGAAACTTAATTTCTGTCTCATTATTAGATAATGATGGATATTCATGTAATTTTGGACACGGACGATGTCTTGTTTACTTCAATAATAATAATGTTGGTCGTGCCATCCGACACGACAAGCTTTATATGTTATCCTGCAAGATTCTCCTATATCCATGAATGTATGTGATGTGAATAAAAAGCGCAAGTTTAATTGATGAGACCGTCGAAATTGTGGCACCGTCGTTTGGGCCACATTTGAGAGGGAGAATTGAACGTCTCATTAAAGATGAAATTCTCCACCCTTTAGATTTTAATGATTCGGATGATCATTGTCTTGATTGTATCAAAGGCAAGTATGTAAAGCAAATAAAGAAAGGTGCTACTCGAAGCACAGGGATTTTGGAATTAATCCATACTGACATATGTGGTCCTTTCCCTGTGACATCAGTGGATGGTTATAATTCTTTCATTACATTCACTGATGATTACTCACGTTATGGCTACATCTATCCCATTAAAGAGAGATCGGAAGCACTAGATAAATTTAAGATATTTAAGGCTGAAGTTGAAAATCAGCATAATCTAAAGATTAAAGTAGTGCGTTCGGATCGCGGGGGAGAGTATTATGGACGACACGCAACTTATGGACAGGTTTCTGGTCCTTTTGCAAGGTTCCTACAAGAAAATGGTATAGTCGCCCATACTCAATGCCCGTGATCCCAAAGAAATGGAGTAGCGGAAAGAAGAAACCGCACACTTATGGACATGGTTCAAGTATGTTGAGCTACTCCACCTTGCCGATAAAGTTATGGATGGAAGCATTAAAGACCCATTGCACACATACTCAATCGGGTTCCCAGTAAATCAGTGCCTAAAACACCATATGAATTATGGACTGGGAGAAAACCAAGTTTGAACTACCTACATGTGTGGGGTTGTGCAGCTGAAGCTAAATTATTTAACCCACAGATTGGGAAATTAGACCCCAAGACTGTGAGTTGCCATTTTATTGGCTACCGACAGTCTAAAGGGTACCGATTCTCTTGTCGCATCGTACCACAAAATTTGTAGAAACAAGACATGCAGTGTTCTTGGAAAATGATGGGATCAGTGGGGACTTGGAGCCTAGGAAAATTGATCTTGAGGAGAAGCGGATTTATGTCCCTTCACCGCTAATCCGACAAACTGATTTTCCTATGCCCCAAATGGTTGTACCCCAAGCGGTTGTACCCCAAGTGGTTGTGCCCACGATTGACCTCGTTGTTGCAACTCTGTTGCATCTCCGATTAATCTGTGGCCACTCCTCTGTTGAGGGCTCAAAATGCTAGTGATGTACCTAATGATGAGTTTTCACGACCATCATCGTGACAATTAATGAACAGTCTAATGAGCCTACTATTGTACCTGTCAGGAGATCGAACGAGTGAGGAGATCTGCTATCCCAAGTGATTATGAGGTTTACTTAAATGAAGATGATCTTGGGAAGATGGATGATCCTAACTCTTATAAAGAAGCTATGAAGAGTAAGGATTCGTCTAAGTGGCTAGATGCCATGAAAGATGAAATTAAGTCTATGAGCGATAATGATGTATGGGACTTAGTAGAAATTCCTAATGGAGCCAAAACAGAGGGGTGCAAATGGGTCTACAAACCAAACGGGACTCCAAAGGGAATATCGAAAGGTTTAAGGCGAGACTTGTAGCAAAGGGTTTACACAAAGAGAAGGCATTGACTATAATGAAACATTTTCTCTGTCTCGACTAAAGATTCTTTTAGAATCATAATGGCGCTCACAAAGACATTTTGATTTAGAGTTGCACCAAATGGATGTTAAGACCGCATTCCTAAATGGAGACTTGTATGAGGACGTTTACATGACACAACCTAAGGTTTTGTTGTGGAAGGCGAGGAACATTTAGGATGCAAGTTAAAGAAATCCATATATGGTCCAAACAAGCTTCTAGGCAATGGTACCTTAAGTTCGATAAAGTCATAAGGAATTTTGGATTTAAGGAGAATGATGTTGTGATTGTACATATGTTAAGTTCGGGGAGTAATTACACCTTCTTAATTCTTTATGTGGACGATATATTATTGGCGGCAGATGTGGACATGTTATGGAAACTAAAAGATTTCTCTCGTCCAATTTTGACATGAAGGATCTCGGTGAAGCATCTTATGTTCTTGGTATTGAAATTCACCGAGATAGGTCCAAAGGAACATTAGGTTTATCACAAAAGGCATACATTGACAGAGTACTAAAGAGATACAATATGCATAAATGCTCGCCTCTTTGCTCCTATTGTTAAGGGCGATAAGTTTGGGAAATTTCAATGCCCAAAGAATGACTATGAATCTGATCGGATGAAGGTGTACCTTACGCTTCTCGTCGGAAGTATTATGTATGCTCAAGTATGTACATACTCGATTTAGCTTTTGTTACTGGGATGCTTGGCGATATCAATCAAATCCAGGACCGGACCACCGGAAAGCCGTTAAGAAAGTCCTACGCTATATGCAAGGCACTAAAGGTCACATGCTCACATATAGAAAATGCGATAACCTTGAGGTTGTCGGTTATTACGATGCTGATTTTGCGGGTGTAAAGACACTAAGAAGTCCACATCGAGTTATATTTTCACCCTCGCAGAGCAAAGCAATATCATGGAAAAGTGTAAAGCAAACACTTATCGCATCGCCGACAATGCAGCTGAATTTGTGGCATGTTATGAGGCTACCGGGCAGGTTGTATGGCTAAAGAACTTTATCCCGGATTAAGAGTGGTAGATGACATTTCTAGACCACTCACTTTGTAATCGCGATAATGAACCCGCATTTTCTATTCGAGTAACAACAAGTCAAGTGCGGCTGCCAAGCACATTGACATAAAGTATCATGTTGTGAAAGATAGAGTCCAGGATCAAACAATTAAGGTTGAGCATATTGGAACTAAATTTATGCTCGCGGATCCGCTCACAAAAGGCTTACCACCCAATAATTTTCGTGATCATGTTGCCGGCATGGGTTTATTGGAGAGCCTGTGATCCTGGAATAAGTGGACCAAATAAAGTAACCAACTCCCATGAAGTATTATGTTATCCGATCGAGATAGAATGAAGCACTATAAGTACTGATGTCCAGCGATACTTAATTGATTGTTGTGACGCACTACTTTGATGTGAATTTTTATTGAGAGAAGGCTTATGATGTTTAGCCTTACGATCAAGGGGGAGAATGTTAGGAATGTGATCTCAGGCCAAACGGTCAAAATGAGAAAGAGATTATTCAGCACCCTGATCGGGGGAGCTTTCCATATTATTGGTTACGGTCCCCCGTTGCAACAGCGCAATATAAAGAAGGGGTTCCGGCCTCTCACGGAGGAGTGTACTCGTGAGACCAGGAAACCCCGTACACACCCAAAACGAAAACCGATCTATTGTGCGCTGTTGAGCAACGGGAAGGCCGTCGCCGTCGCCACCACCGCAGGACCTCGTCGGCGACAGCCCTCTGCACCGACTCTTCCTCACGCCTGCATCACGCAGGCACGGGTCTTCGCTCATGGCGTTCATCGGTGACAGTAAGTCTTTCGATTCCCCTTCTAGGTGTTCTAGCGATACTAGCAAAATCATGCGACATGAATAAGGATGAAGACCTCACGCATCCAACTTTCAGTTTAGGACAAGTCCACCCACGTAAAGGCTATTTCGGTGATCATTGTTGGAAAACCTAAGTCTGGATATACAAGTCTGACTTATAAATGAATACCCTCTATTTAATTTATAAATAGATGGTCCTAGTCAATGTAAAATGTACTTGAGCAGAGAAAACAATAAAGAAAAGAGTTCTCTCATCTCTCTGTGTTTAATATATTGTTTGTATTATTTTATGTTTGATCTATCTCTTTGGTATAGAGGGAATCGATCAGACTGGACTTGATAGCAATGGTTTCTCAACATGTTATCAACATGAATCACTCTATTGAATCGAAGATAATTATCAAAGCACTCGTAGATTGAATTGCCTATCTAGATCGCTATAAATTTCGTAAAATTCACTTTCTAGATATTTTCTACGGTGCAAATCCATTCTAATCTACCGTGAGTAGATTGGAAGTTACCGACACAATGTCGATCGGTAGATTACATGAAAAAAGAGCAGATGTTGATTGTACTATAGATTAATTGAAAAAAAATCATCTAGCGTCTGTACGTGGCTGCAGCACCCGCACGCGTCGCATCACGATTCAGCCACACCTAGGCTTTTCGCCAGCGCTGCTCCCGCATTGCGCCGCGGCCCATGGCCTCCTCGTCGACGCCACCCCATGGCCTAGGCACCGTGCCACCCTGCACGTGTCATCAGCCTGGAACCGTACAGCACCGCTGCCCGCACGTGCGCCGCTCTCAGCCGCCATTAGCTCAAACCGAGCGTTGTCGGCCCAAGCCCTGCCGCCCGCACACAGTATAAGTGATGCCGTGCTGTGACGACTACATATGGCCGCATCGCCAACCACCCGCCGTGCGCACCCCGATCGCCGGCTCCCCGAGCACTTACATACACACTGGCCGGCTGCTCGCCATGGCCTCCGTGTCGTGCCACCCCGCACGTGTCGCGGCACCGAACCACGTAGCGCCATCGCCTGCATGCGTGCTGCTCCCGGCCACCGTCGGCCTGAACTCCCGGCTCGATCATCGCCACCTGCACAGCCACCCCGCATCGAGTGCCGCACGCGCTGCAGCTTGCCACCGCATTGGGAGCCGCCGTCAACCGCTCAGCGTCGAGCACTGTCACTCGCATAGGCACCACTCCAGGCCATCGTCGGCTCAAATGTCGTAGGCCTAAGTGTCGCCGGCTTGAGCCCCGCCGCCCGCACAGCGTCGCCTTGCACGGCCGCCCAGTAACACCACCCAGCTACTCCGATGTCACCCCACATGGCAGCTCATTAAGCCGCTTGGCTGCACCGACATCGCCCGCTCAGCCGCCCCGCCGCCTTAGCCGCTGCCCTACTCAAGATTTGGCTACTTGCCGCCACCGTGTATGAATAGGCCGCTTGGGCCAAATTGGGCCAGGTCCGAAAGAAGAAAAAAAGGGGTGCCCAAAATTTATGAAAAGGACCTCCGAATTCTAAAAAAGTACTGGACAGTCCTAAGGGGGGCTGCACAATGCTAGTGAAGGGGAGGCGGCGGAGGGAGCGGCAAGGAGGGGCCAGCGAGGAGGGGTGCGGATCAAAAAACTGAAGGGGGCAGGGGTTAATTGCAAAATGCATAAGCGAAGCAATGCATCCCGTCCGCCCAGATCTGAGCCGTTCGGGACAGATCGGATAGCCAATGTTCGTGTTTGCATGTTACTATTGAATAGTCCATTTGCACTATATATATATATATATATATATATATATATATATATATATATATATATATATATATATATATATATATATATATATATATAGATTGAAAGGAAGTCATTGATTTAGCATGCTAAATCAATTATAGATGAAAAATCTTAATCATAGATAGAAAGTCTCAATCAATGACTTTCCATCTATATTTGATTCAGTGTGTTAAATCAATGACTTTTTTCCAAATTGATGTCTTTTTGAATTAATAAATGCTAACGGGTTTGCCTTATATATTATATACCATTACACTTATACATATATAAATGTAATCCAAAAGTAGGGAGGCCTGGTGCTCAGACACCATGATGCCCTATTTCGGCGTCCTATGTGTGTGTCAACTAATTAACTTAATTTGTTTCACCAATATTTTTTATTTATTTCACTAATAGTTTTCAATTGTTTCACGAAAAGTCTTAAATTGTTCCACGAATAGTCTTGAATTTTTCCAACAACATGTTTGGTTTGGTCCACTAATGCTTTTATTTCTTTTGAACATCGTCCTTTTATTTCTTTTGAACATCGTCTATAAATTACTGAAACATCATCGATGAATAGGTACAACATTTAAACCAAATATATAAAATATTAGTCCATTCCCCGTTATAACTTAATGCATGGAACAACGTTGATAAACTATTGTAACATTGAACCAAACGTGTGGAACATTTTATTTTTCCTACTGAAACATCTCACACTCATCCGATTCATTTTCTCTACCCAATACAAACAAATATGCACAGAAACATCATCCTTACTTAAACTAATGAAACTTCGTGGATGAATTGCTAAAACATTGAAATCAAATGCATAGAGCATTTTGTTTGAACTTACAGAACATGGGTCTCCCACGTCATGGGCCGCGCAAACGAAAAAAAGGCAAATCTCCATGGCCTGGACGCGGGATCCGTATGGACGCCCGCCTTCCGGCCCATCCAATACCACGTGGGCCAAGCCAAAGCCTACCACGGCCGCCGAGCTGCCGAAGCTTCGCACGAGCTCCCGCACGCGCGCTCGTCGCCTCGCGCGGTCCGCGCGGCGGTTCGGCTCATTCTGTTGGGACACATGAATACATGACGAATCAACAGGATTGGATTTCTACCGATACACGTATGCTATCTCTTTCTCTCTCTCTCTCTCTCTCTCTTTTTCTCACGAAACAAAAAAAGGAACTGACCCAATCAGACAGGATTGAATTGTTAGTACAGTGGAGCAGTTGAGCTAGCTTTGAACGCCCATGAATCATGATTCATGATGGGCCTGCACCCGTGGGAGCAAAAGGCTGCCTCCGTCAAGCTATGACTCATAGTAGCAGCCCAGTATACATTATGATAGCTCAACTCCCCGGCTCTACCATTTCCGGTACCATAATGATGCTGCACCGCACCGGCTTCTCCTCTCTCTGTTACTCTGTATGGAGTCAAGAAGATTCAAGACGAGCCATGGTCCCTGGCGAGCTGTCGCCGTGTCGACCGGCGTTCCCCTGCGCCGATCGATCTCGGCCAGTCTTTCCTGGATCCTAGAAAGGGGGCACCGTACTGCTAACCATCATGCTGCTTAGAAACCTGAACCAATGCCTGTGCATACATGACCGTCGATGTGGCTCACGTAGGACATGGTGTCCACGAGATCGTCCTGTTGTTTGTAGTACTGGTCAAGTGTTGGTCCCTTCTGAAGCTTCTTCCTCCTGCAGGAGTTCATCCTCGAGCACTCTACCGTAGGTGAACTTGACCGGAAGGTTTCGAGCAACTAACAAAGACGAAACAATTCTATCTGAGGACATGTTGGAACGAGCAAGTGAGAGGAGACGGTCAACCAACTCAGATGATATTTAGCATGCAAACAAACAAGCACATCGCATAATACAAATGGTAGTTTATGCACCGTTACAGACAGACAAGACACGCAGAGAACAGACAGGGTGTTACATGAAGCGGGTCAGCTTTTGGCTTTACAACGGCAAAGTGATTAGGTGTTCCGGACTACAGCTAACCAAGAGGATAGAATACAGCACACCAGTGTCGAACACGCACACGCACACACACACACATGGAGGTTATTGATGTAGTAGTTACTTATTTGTCTTGTAGAAGCTAGCCTTGGTGGCAAAATTTCCCAAGTCCCGTCAAGCCAGGAGCCAGAAGTTCTTTTGCCAGCGGGTGCTGATGAGGTAGCCGCCGACGCCCTTGCTCTGGCGCCTCACCGCCAGCGTCAGGCACTCAGCCCTGTTGATGCACTCCTCCACGAACTCCTCGACGCTGCTCCGCATGAAGCTGCATTTGGAAAACACACCAAAAACATTTGCTTAACGACAGGACTAGCCTAGCAGCAGTAGCACAGCGTGGCAGAGTAATTACATGGTGAAAAGGTACCTTTCACTCGGTAACTTTTCAGACCCTGTAAGCTTTTCGTGTGGGTTTTAAACTTCAGATGTTACTATGGGTATGTTCATGTTGGCTTGGAGAAACCAGAAACTAGAAACTGATACAAATATCATGCTTGCTGAAACAGCTTCCTCACTCTTCTAGCTCCCAGTCTCATTCTGTTCTAAGGATAAGACAGAATCACAGGCACATCACGTATCCCACTCCTTTCGCTCCCGTCGTCTCTCTCTCTCTCTCTCTCTCTCCACCAGTGGTCAGGGGTACACAGTACCCCCATACTCCTATCATGGTCTCTTGACTCTTGCTAGTTGATTCATTTGTAGGAGTTTAAGCTGAAAGGACAAGGAAAGGCACCTCTGATTTATGGATAGCACATGGCTCTTGCTGTCTATCAGTCTTTCTTCACAAAAGGCAGTGTCCCCATTCCTTCCCAAACAGTTTATTCTTTGTGAATTCTAGACATGGACAGCTCTTAACATTTTGTTCATGAAGAACAATGGGCTTGACAGTGTGATTTGGCTGTGCCAGCTATGTCAGATTCTCCCTATGTCAGATTCTCCCTTTTACCTTTGTACAGAACTATTCTGTGACAAGGGATATAGATATAGATGGGAATGTGGTGCATGCATATGCCTGTAGTGTAGTATTACCAGCAGCTTACCAGCAGAAAGGAGATGGCTTGCGTTGGCTCAGCACCAGCAGAGATGCCTCCAGCTTCTTCACCTGGCTGAGGACGGTGGACAGCTTGGGCCCTTGGATCACAAGCGCTTCGACCTCCACCTTAACATTCATCCAAAACCAATCTTGTAACATTGCATGACAGCATGAGCCCGCCCTTTTCACGGGCTAAAATACGAGGAATAGCGCATGCATCCACTGCTAACAATCACAGTGAAGCACACTGAGATGCTGTTTTTTTTTCAAATAGCAAGTCACAAAAGAGTGATTGACATTTTAGCCCCAAGAAGGCCGCAAAATTTGTGCACAGCCCTTAAAGTTGCTTCTAAACTGTTACTGTAGTCCTCAAAGGCCACAAAATTCGAGAGATTTTAGCCATTATTCTGGGCATCTAGGTGGGAACCCCACAGTTTCCTCTTCCTTTAACCTCTCTTTTGTGAAGTTGAGGCCTTTTAGCTTTAGGCCTGCCATGATCCATCAATAAAAAGTTGGCTATGATTCCCCTTTCTTTTCATGAATGTTTTTTTTAAACGATTTTTCATGAATGTTCTGATCCGATCTATCCACCTAGCATAACTCTTGCCTCCAGGTGGCCAGGTTGCCCAAGAACCAAAAACAATTTCTCTGAGAGAAGCCACAAAACCAACCACAGCTCTCTATGGAGAAATGCTACTGTTCTGTATAATATATGCTTAAAGAGGCCAGTGATAACCTACAATCACTTGACTCAGTGGAAATCAATGAAAACGGCATTTTGCCTTGATTCGCTACATTACTTATTACAAACCTGACTCCTGAGACAAACTAAGTACAGTAAGTAACATCTTTTCTTGAAAGAAAATGTACAGGACTTATTACTGTGGTGTACCACTTAAGGCCATGGTGCAGATTGTAAAACACCTTACAATATGACTTATATTGTATAACGCTGTAATTTCAGGTCCTAAACAAGCTGAAATTTAGCGCAGTTTGCGTGATTAAGAGCTTTAAGCACGCACCTCGGGCTTGCAGGCCTTGCAGAGCGAGCCGAGGGAGTTGGCGAGCGCGAAGGCGTCCTCCCCTCCTCCGCGGCCGCTGCCCGGCGGCAGGACGTGGAGCAGCGTGAGGAAGTCCCCCTTGTTGGCGACGTGGGTGAGCGCCCACATCATGGCGTGCTTGGCCCCGGAGCTCTGGTCCACCACCACCATCACCCGCTTCCTCCCCGCCGCGGCCTCCTCCCTAGTCCCGCTGCAGAACCGGCCGCCGCCGCGGTGGCTCCTCGTCCTCGCCTTCTTCCTGGACCACCGCCTCGACCCCCGCCTGCCGCCGCCGCACTCCCACTCCTCCGGTTGACGCGGCGCGCCGCTGCCGTCGCTCGAGCTCAGCTCCCGCAGGAAGTGCTCGCTGCTGCCCCCGCTGCTCCCCATCGACCTCCTCACAGCGCAGTGCAGCGCTCGGCTTGGTGCGTGTGCGCGCTGTGGTGTGATGTCTCGTGCTCGTGATGGACTTTGGTGCGCGTGTTTGTGTGTGTGATGTACGCTGTTTCTTGTTTTAAAGCGGAGACAGTGCAGTACTGGAGAGAAAAGTTGCCAATGCCATTCCGGTGTCACACCAATTTGGCTATTAAAATGGTATATTTTGATACCAATGTTCTGAATTTTAGTATAATAATATATATTATAAGTATATATATATATATACTTATGCACACGCCAAATTTTAGATGTAATATTACTTCAAATACATAGTAGTAAGATCAAATATAACATATAATTCAATGAGTTTAATAGACTGTATTATCAATTCCACCGATATTGAGCGGTATCGGGCCAATATAAACGGTATTCATCGGTATGGAAGGCGGCACAAAACGTAGACTACTTTTGTACCATTTTAGGTAGTGAAATGGTATATACGGTCATACTAACCGGTTTTCGGTACGGTATTGATAAGTGTGGATGAGAGTTATAGAAGTCATCGTATATATAGCATTATAGCAAAAATTTTCTAATATGACTCTTGACACATGATTTTGCAAATTTAGTCTCTTCCATGATTGCGGCAGCGGCAGCAAGTAGGTCGTCTGCCGCGCTCACCCATCGTGGTGGTGGTAGGCACCACCGGTGGTATTGTAGATGACCTATCGAGCTAGATGAGCTCGACAGTTAGGGGACCATAGGGCTGCTGCGTCGGTTGAGCTCGACAGCTTTACCATCTACCGCACTCAACCGTTGCCTACCGAGCCAACACTGACTACCACGGCTTCTGTCACCTACCGTGATGGGCGAGCGAGGTAGGTGAGACGTGTTGCCTGTCACTACTTGCTGTGGTTATAGACAAGACCAAATTTACAACATTGTATGTCTGGAAGCCACATTTCAAAAAAACAAAGTTGCTATAGTGCTTTATATACATGTATTCAGAGTTATAAGGACAGGGAGGACTCGGAAAATGGCGCTGGAGAATACAAAATGGTTAAAAACAAAAAAAGAAGGGAGGGAGGAGTGGATTCATGAGGCGGAGGAATTTCATGGAGTTTTTGTTTATACGCTATTGGAGATAGGAAAACTGAACATAGGACTAGTACCAGCTTAGTTGAAGGGACAATTCACAATAGTAATGGCAACAGCTGGTCAAATAGTTGATCAATGCTGACAGGAAGCAACCTTCGTACAGGAACCGGTACAAATCCAGACTGATTTGTGGGCAGCTAGGTGCACAACAAATGTTGAAGTGCAAGTTAACTGCTGTTTTTTCTAATTAGCTTATTTTTTTTGGTAAGCTAGTTAGTTTATATAATTTAATATGATATCAAAACCAATAAATTTTAAGATCAAGACCTAGTTGATCTAATTAAAAATAATAATTGTAGCATACTTCTAGTAAGCTAGTTAGTTTATATAATTTAATATGATATCAAAACCAATAAATTTTAAGATCAAGACCTAGTTGATCTAATTAAAAATAATAATTGTAGCATACTTCTAGTCTACGTCTTAGACGTGAGGGGGTGTTGAAGTGGAAGTTATGATCTAATTAAAAATAATAATTACAGTATACTTCTAGTCTACGTCTTAGACGTAAGGGGATGTTGAAGTGTAAGTTAATCGACCATATTTTCTCAACAGTTTAAGCTTTTATGTGAGCTAGTTAGTGCATTAAACTCAATAGCAAATAACCCTGAGTGAGCATTAATTGCTAGTCCACATGCAGTACATATAGGCTAGGTTCTTTTAGATTTTTGGTTTATGTTAAAATAACTAGTTTTCAAATGATGCATTTTTAATATAAGAACTACAAGTTGATTGTAGTAGACACTATACCGAATTCATCTATATTAGCTAAAATCACACATAAGTATCTATCTACTCTCTTTTATGAATAGCTAAAATTTAAAAATTTAATCTATAAGTCACAGTCTAAAAAAATCCATTTATAAATTTGTTTCTAATTTCCTAGATAGTCACCCCGTTTACAGTTTATACATGAAATGAAATTATCAGGGTCAGGGTTTCAGGAATGGATGCATTCGCGTGCTATATGCATTGCTCGTGCGTGCTCGTGTGCCTTGTCCGTGAGTGTGCAGGCAATGCATTTTCCCGTGCACGAGCTATCTTGCTCATCCATTTTTGAGTTGGCTACATACGGTCTGCACATGGAGAAACGTACACTGTGCATTCTAGACTGCGATGGGGAGCCAGGTAGCATCCACAGTTCTAGACATTTGTCGATTTGGCTCTAATGTCGAGTAACACTTTTTTTTTTTGGGCACCGCTAAGTTCGGCAGTTGTGATGCTGATTACTAGTTCCGTACCGGTGTTCTGGAGTGAGGGGTGATAGGAATAACGATGATTTTTGGTTTTTGTTGAAAAAATACTGTAGTTGGTTGAAAAAACACTGTAGTTGAGTTGCATATTAGGTATAATTAAATTTTAAAAATGCTAGTCGCGGAAAACCAAAAACAAAAAAATTCACTACATAACAAAAAAATTCACTACATAACAAAAGTACCACATTGTTTTAATCGCTACTACAGTGTTTTTATCTTCAAACTGATCAGGACCTGAGTCGTCCTACTAGGCTACGTGAGCACCCGATATGATGTCTGGTTGTTGCGGCGCACACGAAGACGTGTCGCTTTCTGTTCGGACTGATTGCTCCAGATCAGCGGATTAGTCGTCGATTCTGAGCTTCGCGGTTCTAGATTGTGCTCTTACATGTCCGGGAACAGAAAGCACTTCTGCGATCGCGAGTCAGAGAGCCTCGGTAAAACTTGTCATAACAGAATGCAATGGTTTCACCGTAATTTCATAGGAGACAGTTTATTTCCTACAGGGACCAGAAAAAAACACAGACACCAGCATTTCAAACATTTTAGACTCTGTTTATTTCGGTTATAGTTTCATCTTTTTCTAATTTTTTAAAGTTCTTTTGCTTTTTTACTATATTTATTTGCATTATCAATAATGGGTTAAACTATTTTTTCTAATTTTATTTTTTTAAAATTTAATTATATCAAAATAAACCTTATCAGTTACAATATAGAATAACTCATAAGCCAGCTTATTTAAACTAAACTGAGCGTCTTCTTAGTTGTAGATATTACCTTTTGCTATTTTTACTACCAATTTTCACTTTAACCAAAAATCTATGTACGTATCTTCTTTGGATCGGAGCGACGCTGGACTGGGGCCTGAAGATCCTCGTCTCGTCCCAGGCTGCAGCACGGCACGTCCCTGCATGCTGGCAGCAGCCGAGACAGAGAAGCAACTTGCCATTTCCTGAAAACATCGCCGCGGCAACTTGACGCGACGTGATGCTGCGGCCTGCGAGTCGGAACAGCAAGGGATGGAGAGACCCGTGGGCATGTGGGCAATGCGATGCACCGCACCGTCTGGAGGCATGCGTGCCACACAGTGTTCGCGCTTCTGACGCCTTTGCTTGTTTCGTGCACGTGTACGGTGTACCTGCTCCTTACCGCTTTGGATTAAGGAGAGGCTGTTTTAACGGTGGTTTCTGATTTTTAGTTAAATTTTTACTGTAGCTGATTTTTTTATTATAGCTGATATGGTTTTTTTGGACATAATTAATTTTAAAAAAATATAAAAATAGAAAAAAAATGTTAACCCATTAGGGACAATACAAAAGAACACAGGAAAAAAAGAAAATACAAAAAAGTAGAAATTAAAAACAGAAATTAAAAAAAAGTCAAAACGAATGGGATCTAAATAGACTCAGAGCAAAACTATAAACAAACAGTTTCTCATACGGCCACGTGAAACTGTAAGCAAACACATCGAAAGGAAGGAATTCTTTTGGGAGTTGATAAAAATTATTTTACCAAAAGGAGCGAATAAAATCGTGTCCCATCGGAGCAGCGTAAGGCCGAAACGATCAAGAGGCTTGTGAAGGTGCAGTCAGCTCAACCGCGCCCAACACCGTGTCAGAGCCTGAGGGACCTCGTCATCTGAGCTCGAATTAAGAAACGCCTGCAAGATTCTCATTCCATCGTGCCACTCTGATAATTTTAAGTGCTGATCGGGATCTAATCAGTCACCTTTAGGACTAAGAACAAATAGGTGGGCCCAGCTGTACCGCTTCACGGCGTGGTGCACTGTACCAGAAAAGTGGAGTTCGTACTTTGCGGTAATAATGATTTCAGGTCAGCTTTTCTGCAAGTAAAGGCCCATGCGGTACAAACGGAGCTCGGAGCTGGAGCGGTGGTAAAGGAACTTGTCTTTACGTGCGGTGTTCGTGGTACCGCTGTACAGCTCCCGTGTCATCTTCAGCGAAAATGACACAGTCCATCGTGACAATAAATCTTAGCAAATCACGATTCACTCACATGAAGTGGGATGTTTCTAGAACGCAGGATTTTTGGATGATGGATTACGATTAAGAGTCCACTTAACTCGGTTTGAGCTTTTAACTTTTAACTTATTTTTTTAATACTTTTAAATGTTATCTTTTTTTGATTTTTCATTTTTTAGTTTTTTATCGGTTCTTTTTTCTGTATTCATTTGTATTATACGTGACGGACTAACCTATTTTTTATTTTTATTTTTTGAATTTAATTATACGAAATAAGCAACTATTAACTATAATGCAAAATAAATCTAGCTATAGTAAAAATAAGCTATAATCTATGGCTTATTAAGCCCAGTTAAGTACCCTCTAATACTCCCCTTCAAATTTTGTTTGAATCCTCAAAACAAACTTGTTCAACGAAAGTCCCACTTCAAACTGCTTCAATTTCTGATTTTTTGTTTTCGGTTTATTTAAGCTAGAAGTCACTTAGAATCAGGGAAAAATATTTCGGATGCAAAAAAATGTTGCCACCTAGTGAGACAAACGAAATGAACGAAATTTTGGATTTCGTTCGTAATTTTGGATGGCATTTTTTGAACTTTATTTGAATTTTTGATGAAATTTGATCAAATTTGGACAAAATTTGAATGTAGACAAATTCAGCCAAAATTTAACCGAATGATTTCCTTTTCATTGACAAATGAAATGAACGAAATTTCTGAAATTTTGTTCAAATTTGGATGAAATATTTAACCCTGCTCAAAACACATCGATTTTTAATTTTAGCTTATTTTAGCTTTTTGGTTTTTTTGCTTTTCTTTTTCCTTTATCCTTTGCATTGTCCGTGACGATATAATGGTTTGTTTTCAAAGTTTTCTATTATTTTGGAAACAAGGTAGAGATGGGGTGGATTTTGTTGAGTTAAGGTAAAATGTAAATGGGATTACTTATATGGCTATATATTTTGGTCTAGCCTTTCATGGCCCTGCAGTGAACCACCGCAGTTCCATCTATTTATTGCACAAGTCAGGTTGGATATTCGGGGGTGTTCAAAATGACTGTAGCTTATATTTTTTATTATAGTTGATTTATTTTTTACTTTAATCGAGTTGACTTATTTAGCATAATTAAATTAAAAAATTTTAAAAATAAAAAATATATTAACCCATCACAGACAATGCAAAGAAATACAAAAAAAAAAACAGAAAAAAACCAACAGTAAAAAAAAGCCATCGCCAGCAGCAGAAGCCCATCGCGCAACTGTATTGAGCGCAACACAAAAAAACGCTGCTCAGATGGTCCCTCTGCTATGGCCTATGGGCCTCTCTCTTTTGAACCTTGATTAGGTCTTTATCCCTGATAATTTGAACATCTTAATCTGATGCTTGATTTGGGTTGGCTTGGACACTGAAGCCTTCTAGTTAGAAAAATTTAACTCAATCTTCCTTCAATAGAGCTGACCTCGTCTTGTATTGCAAAGTCAATAACATGGCATATGCCTTGTTTGGCCAAAGGCCTATTCAGCCGCAAGAAGCTCCACCGGGGCCTTTATCAAGTTGCACTTGTACATCTCTACTCATGCCAATTTCTTTTGGCAACATACATTTGAATGTGTTTAAATTCTGGCTGTTGGTGAAAGATAGTGCATACAGGAAAATAGTCGTATGTAATTTTGGTCGATATAGCTGAACTCAGTATACTTTTTACTACAATTTTCCTGTTAACCCCGCCTTAAAAAAACACACCGTTTAAAAGCTACTTACTTTAGACAGTATAATTATAAACTAGTTAAAAGTTGAAAAGAACCCAACCATTTATCTACTGATTGAAAATTTTTTCAGGCAACCCTCTTTCACTTTGAGGACGAACCCCATCCTGGTGTGTGTGAAGTTATATCTACCTTAAGAGAAAAAGGCTAAACTTCGCATCACGATGCTCACTAGAGATCATGAATCAAGTGCTCTGAGAGTTGTAAAGCTGTTTGTATTGACGAAGTCCACTACTGTTTAGAGCCAGAGGACAAGTTGAACAACGTAAAAGCAGCTTCCCGCCGGGGGGGTGGGGGATAGTTGTCTTATGACTATCAGATTCCAATTTTATGTTTGTGTCTTTGGCCTCTGATTTCTTCGTTCTTTTTTATGAATGCTATATAACAATACAATCTTTACCTTAGACAATAGACAGTTAGTTAGACCTTTGTTCCATATATTTACATACTAATTTTTGCTATCGTTTGCTCCATAAAAGGATACAACTTCCTCTTAGATGGGAAGGTTTGCTGATTAAAAAGAGCAAAAAAAAGGACAAGATTAGCATAGTATACAATTATCATCAATCTTTATAATCTTTTGTTTAATTCATGCTATTATGCTCGCTTTATGTAATTAATTTCCTTATAAAAAACCATTAATTTCTATATTTTCTGTATTTTTATTATATCTATATAGACATATCGTTATATCGATGTTTTGGAAAAAATAGTGTCTCACGATATAAGCATATCGGTATTGACCTATCCGAGCAACCAAACTCTAAAATCTAAATATCTATCTTAAAAATCCTTAGCCAGCCTCTGTTGGGAAGTTCGACTACTGAGTATACTGCCTCATCGCATCACATTTCTGGTCATGGCATTGTTGCATCTGTTCATAGTAGCCAGCTGAAATGTCGTGAAGTCATGATCAAAAAGACTGGTGGAGCCTATCACGGCCGATTTCCCAATCCCATCAACATCATATCAATCATACAATTGCACTCTCTGTAGTCTCCATGTACCAATGGAAACATCACAAGTCACTCGGGTGGCACTGCTCATGTTCCTTGGATCGTTGCCAGAGAGATGACTGGATTATTCAGCGGAAAAACTAGCTAGCACAAACAAGAGATGAGCTACTGAAACACCTGTACCTACATGTAACGTGCTATGACGCAGCCATCGAGTCCATCGACGTTGACGCCAACATCCTCATATGCTCGTCGGTGACGATGAAGAGCTTGTCATTGTCCCGGATCACGTCGGTTGAGTCGATCTCCGCCCCTTCATCGTTCACGATCAGCGCGTTCTCGGCGTCCACTTTCAGTTTCTCTTCTGAAGAGAGGAAAGACAAACGCATGGTTTGAATCTGAGCTGCGACTTTGCCATTGCAACGAAATGCAGGTACCTGGCGTTTTCAGATCATGGTTTCTGCACGTACCGATGATGGTTTTGAACTCTTCCATCGTGCCGGGCAGATTGATCAGCTTGCCGGCTTCTGAGCTATGGTTTCTGACGAATGGATGGCCCTTGTATATGCTCACCCTGGGCCAGTGCACTCTGTCTGACCTTGCGCTCAGGAGCCTCCCTTGACGACTGTCCCGGGACGAGCCGACCTCCCGGACGGCCGCCGCCGGCGAGTCGAAGATGGTTATTGGGTGGCCGACCTCCCGCCTCTGCAGGAGCTCGCGCAGCTCGGCCGGAGACACCGTCGCGGACCGCGGGGTGGAGCCGTCGTCGAGGTTCACCTTGTCCACGCTGGCCCCGTTCATGACCAGGAACCGGGCCACGTCGGCGTGGCCCTCGGACAGCGCGACGCGCAGGGCGGTGGCGCCGTCGTGGTCCTCCGAGTCGACGTCCAGGCCGTGCTTCAGGAGCTCCCGGAGCGTGTCGAGATCGCCGCGCCGCGCCGCGAGGCACAGGAGGTCACCGCCGGCGTGCGGGCTCGAGATGCGCGCGGAGTGGTACAGGATGTTGAAGATCTTGTGGTGCCTCGCCGCGATGGCTTGCCACAGCGCCGTGTTGCCCTGCGAGTCTGCAGTTAATCAATCACGAATTCTTAGCACTTTTTTTTGTCAGGATGAAACGTACGTGATTGCGAATTAATTGCTAGCAATTTGCGATTAGTCGATTACCTTTGATGTTTACGTTGCACGCGTGCTTGAGTAGAACCAGCACGCAGTCCTCGTAACCCTTTGATGCTGCTATATGCTGTGAGTGCCATTGCCAAGAACAGTGACCAAATTAGTACATCACAATAACTTGGATCACACAGCAAAAGGTTCGAATTAACTGACGAAATGGTTCTGCAAATGCTCTCATGACTTGAATTGTATGTCATCTCTTACCAGTGGAGTTCTTCCCTTGGAATCACCGACGTCAGGGTCCATCCCTACCTTCAGGAGGTCCTCGAGGAAGCTGCTGTTCCCCGTCGCGGCGACCGTCAGGAGATTGCACGGTATGTTGCCGTCGTCGTACTCGCTGGTGTTCTCACCCAGCAAGTCCTCAACCTTCATGTCATGCATCTCAATTTGATGCTGCAACGCCAACCCAAACAAGCCTTTCAGCCATCACCAACACACAGTATTATCATTTTGTTATACCTGATTGATGAAACAACAATTCTGTTCAGAGAAGCGTAAATCTGAACCGTGCGTCACCTTGAGGAAGTTCCTGATGATGACAACGCTGTCCTCGGGCTTGCTGTGCATGGCCTCCTTGAGCGTGGCCTGCTTCAGCCTCAGCAGCTGGCTCAGCGTCCTCGTCCGGAACGTGAAGCTCTGCGACCGGTCGCTCAGCGCGCTCACCTCGCCGAAGATGTCCCTCGTCCCCAGCGTGGCCACCACCTGCTCCCCATCGCTGTTGACGTATATGACCTCCACCTCACCGGAGACAACGAGGTAGACGTCGTCCGGCGCCTCGTTCTGCATGATCACGTCCTCTTTCGGCGGTATGTACTCCGGTTTCATCTTAGTAACCTTCGTACAACATTGATCATGGCAAGAACATTCTCGTATCATTTCTGATTTCTCATTGGTTGTTTGAATCAAAGTACTCGCATGCATCTGGATGTTTTGTGGTTACCAGGAGTAGGAGCACTTCTCTTGAGACCCCCTTGAAGAGGTAGACGTCCTTGACAACAGGGAGGAAGAGGTGCTCGCAGATGCTCTTGCAAATGGACTTGGGCAGCTGGTCCATGAGCTGCTGCTGGTTCAGGCTCTCTGCCCGGAACTTGAGGCACATGTAGGCCAGTATCTGCTGCTTCAGCCTCGGCGGCAGGTGGTTCCGGCCCACGAAGTTCGATGCAGCCTGAATGCTGTTCCTCTGCAAATGAAAATATATAGACAGGTTGTGTTGTATATGCCAAGGGGCAAAAGAGGAATTTCCCATATTGATTGGTTAGAGGATAAGAAGGGGGCAGCTGTGCTCCTCCTCACTTGGCTCAGGTTCCTCCAGGACCGAGCAAGACGGTGGCCAGGCGAGTTGGATAAAAGGGCGACGCGCAGGAGGGGTTTCGGCAGTGGCGAGTCCGGCGGGAGGCAGGCCCCACCCGTCGACCGGTTCTCCCGTGCGGCCACCTCCTCCCATGCGTCCGCGCGACCCGTTCTCGCTTCCCCGTGCGTCCGTGAGGTTCCTTCCCGATCCGGTTTGTGCGGGCTTTGATTTGGTAGGAGCAGCGGTTTTGGCAGAGGAGAGAAGGGCGCGGGTGGCGCGGAAGGCCCGGCTCTGGCCGTTGGCAACCACACCCGAGCTCCTCACTCTCCCTGGCTATTTAAGGATGCCGCCTCCTTCTGTGAAGCACACAAGAACAAGTGAGTTCTCCTCCTCTTCTCCTTTTTGAGTTGATTGCCTGTGGTGTGTGACGACTTCAGTTCCCTGGTGTTCATCGGCGAGGTGCTTGGCCGGCTCCTCCCCTGTGCTTGTGCGGCACACCCTCTACCTCGGCTTTGTCCCTGTACGTGCGGCAAAGAAGGGCTTTGTATCTCCGTGCCTCTGCTCTCTCACGGTGGTGTGAGGGCAATAGGTTTTCTGGGACAGCGCAAAGCGTGCCTAGCTCAGTGTTCTTCTCGGCGATTTCGAGTATCGCGGTCTTGTGAGTTAAATTTGTCACTTGGATTTGCAATCTTTGTATCTTTGTGCTAGATTGTTAACTATTTATTCTTTATCCGCTTTGGGAGACATAGATTGCTTGTGGGATCGAATTGTTGCTCGTGATGAAATAAATCATATCTTTGAGATTAGTTTAATTTAGTCTTTGAGCTCTAATTAACAACGATTCTGTCATTGTTATTAGCTTTAATATTGCAAGTTGTTTTCGTGTATATATCGTTCTATAGCATTTGGTTTAAGCGATCTTTAGATCATACCACATTATTACATATCTTGTAAATGGTGAAAAACTGATTTGGTAATTTAATTCATATGCTTTACCAATGTTTACACGTGAAGGGTGGATCTAGTTGAACTATTCTCCTGGATCGCTATCTTGTTGGCGAATCGCTTTAGTGTTAGATATATATTAGAACTAGTGGACTGCAGAATACTAGTCTTGGAGCTCAAAGATTGAATTTTGATCTTGGTGTAACTAATCAATGAAGAGTATATGATTTAGTAGCGGGACGGCCAAGTTTTAGACTTGTGTAACCCTACAAACTGAGAGCACAAATAATCAATTAAACTTGAGCTTATTGCTAGTCTTAATTGATTCATGTTTTTTTTTTACAATGTCATACATATTCATACTTGCAAGTTTATCATTACATTTGATGAATATGTGTCATGCCATGGATGATATGTTCAATTCATATGGTTTCATACTTGCTATGTCATTTCGTTATGAATTAATGTCATTCTTGTGTGCTTATAATTATATTGGAATTATATTTATACTATTGCTTATACCGCAAATATTACAACAATCCAGAAAACCTATTTTCAAAGTAATGGCTTCATCCGATGTCGTGAAGCCGGAAGTTTTCGACGGTGCGAACTTCAAGCGGTGGCAAGCTAAGACAAAATTATGGCTGACCGACCTCAAACTCTTTTGGGTCATTTCAAATCCTCCGGCGTTTCCGTTGGAGATCCCTGAAATGATGAAGTGGGAGGATGCAAATAACTCGGTCTTAGCCCGTCTATTAGCCATCATGTCCAACCGGTATTCGACGTATATGTCAACTTCACAAACGCCAAGCTTCTGTGGGACGAACTTGAAGAGAAATACTCCGAAGGAGACAATGGAAATGAGTCGTTTGTGACTGCAAATTACTTGAACTATAAAATGGTCGAAGGACGGTCGGTGATGGAGCAGCTCCATGAGCTTCAACTCCATGTACGTGACTTAAGTCAGTACGACTGTGCTCTACCGGAAAATTTTCAAGTGAACGTCATTCTGGCCAAGTTACCGCCATCATGGCGTGACTTCGTGACTGCTCGACGACATATGAAGGAGCGCTTGACACTCAATGAGTCGCCAGACTATAAATGTCGAAGAACGAGCTAGAGCGGTGACGGTGCAGGAAAGGCTCAAGTCCAAGCCCATCAAGTTCAAGTCAAGAATGCTGGAAGCTTTGGGAAACCGAAATTCAAGAGTCAGCCCCAAGTCAAGCTCCAACCGAAGAAAATGAAGAAGAAAAAGGAGGACATTGTCTGCTTTGTATGCGGGAGGCTGGACATAAGGCCAACCATTGCCGCAATCGCAAAGCGAGGTCCTACTCGGTCGGCACAAGAGCCGTAAGGTGAAGTAAATGTCGACCGCTCGCTCGATTCGGAAGAGTACGTACCTCGTGCCTTTATGGCAAGTCCATCAATTGGTGGTGGATTGATACAAAGTGCTACTAGACATATATGTGCCGATCGATCGTGTTTCTCTTCATTTCAGGGTGAAGGTGGTGGATCCGTCCTAATGGGTAACGGAGCCGCTGCAACAGTACGTGGGATCGGACAGGTCTGCCTGAAGCTTACCTCGGGCAAGACACTCATTCTTAAGGACGTACTGCATGTGCCTGCAATGACTCGCAACCTTCTGAGTGGGTCGATGCTGTGTAGGCAGGGAATAAAGCTTGTATTTGAATCCAATAAGGTCGTGTTGACCAAGTTTGGTAATTTTGTGGGCAAAGGCTATGATAGCGGAGGCATGTTCCGCCTATCGATTCTTGATTCAAATAATGTAACAGTTTACAATGTTTCCCATTGCAATAAAGTTCATGATGTTTGGCATTCACGTTTGTGTCATGTTAACTTTGAAGCCATAAAGCGGTTAAGCAAAATGAATCTAATTCCAAATTATAATTATGAGAAGAGTTCAAAATGTGAAGTGTGTGTGCAAGCGAAGCAACCCCGGAAACCTTTTCATAGTGTTGAAGGGCGGAGCACTTCTCCACTTGAATTAGTCCATTCTGATCTTTGCGAGATGAATGGAATTTTGACTAAAGGTGGCAAGCGCTATTTTTTAACTCTCATAGATGATGCGACTAAGTATTGTTATATTTACCTACTTAAGTCGAAAGATGAAGCACTTGAATATTTTAAAGTCTATAAAGCCGAAGTTGAAAATCAACTAGAAAAGAAAATCAAACGGTTACGGTCGGATCGAGGCGGTGAATACGTCTCGAATGAATTCTCTCGATTGTGAAGAAAGTGGAATAATCCATGAGACTACTCCACCTTACTCACCCCAATCAAATGGAATAGCCGAAAGAAAGAACCGAACTCTTTGCGACTTGGTTAACGCCATGCTTCAGAGTTCAGGTATGCCGGACTATTGGTGGGGTGAGGCAGTTCTCACAGCTAACTATATCTTGAATAGGGTTCCACCTCGAAATCAGGAGGAGACACCCTATGAAGGATGGAAGGGGAGAAAACCTAACTTGTCTTATCTTCGGACATGGGGATGCCTCGCGAAGGTACATGTGCCATTACCGAAGAAAAGAAAGCTTGGTCCAAAAACCGTTGATTGTATCTTTCTAGGGTATGCTATAAATAGCACGGCTTATAGATTTCTTGTAGTCAAATCCGAGGTGAGTGACATCACTACAAACATAGTGATGGAGTCTCGTGATGCGACTTTCTTTGAACATGTGTTTCCTATGAGACCAGCTGAAGTCATAGACCATACTGTGCCGGTTGACTGCTCTATTCTTCCTAGTGTGGATAACACCGCTCCAGAATTGGAGTTGAGGAGGAGTAAGAGGCAGAGGACTGAAAGTCACGGGCGATGACTATGTCACCTATGTCGTGGATGATGAACCACGAACCCTTTTGAGGCATACGCATCCCGGATGTGGATTCTTGGAAGGAGGCGATCCGTGAGCGAGATGGATTCCATCACACTAACGGAACACAGGAGATTACAGATCTTCCACGGATGCAAGCGATGGGCTGCAAATGGATCTTTAAGAGAAAGCGCACTGATGGTACTATTGAAAAGTACAAGGCCCGCTTAGTGGCTAAGGGTTACACGCAAAAGGAAGGAGAAGACTATTTTGATACATACTCTCCCGTGGCTCGTTTACCCACAATTCGGTGCTTATAGCACTAGCCGCGCATATAAACTCCAAGTACATCAAATGGATGTAAAGACCGCTTTCCTAAACGGAGAGTTGGATGAGGAGATTTATATGCAACGACTGATGGTTTTGTGGTTGAAGGGCAAGAAAAGAAAGTATGTCGATTGATTAAATCTTTGTATGGCCTAAAGCAAGCTCCCAAGCGATGGCATGAGAAATTTGATAGTACCACGACATCGGTCGGCTTTTGTGTTAACGGCGATAAATGTGTCTACTATCGTTTCATGGGGGTGAAGGTGTCATTCTATGTCTATACGTAGATGATATATTGCTTTTGGGACAAACATGGATGTGATCAATAAAACAAAGTCTTTTCTCTCTCGAACTTTGATATGAAAGATCTTGGTGAAGGCGATGTTATTTTGAACATCAAGCTTATAAAGGGTGAGAATGGGATTACTCTGTCACAATCCCATTATGTGGACAAAGTCCTATCGATTTGGATTCATGGATTTGTAAGCCGCAAATGACACCCTATGATCCAAATGCTAAGCTCCACAAAAACACAGGACATGGAAAAGATCAATTAAGGTATTCGCAAATTATTGGATCCTTGATGTATCTAACTAGTGCAACAAGGCCGGATATCTCTTATCTTTGTGAGCGATTGAGTCGTTATACGTCCAATCCGGAGATGATCATTGGATAGCACTAGAGAGAGTTCTTAGATACTTAAAAGGAAGCCCTAATTTGGGAATACACTATTCGGTCATCTGCAGTCTTGGAAGGATTGATGATTCCAAGCTGGATCGACTCGGATGATATGAAGGCTACGAGTGGCTACGTGTTCACTCTAGCAGTGGAGCCGTTTCGTGGAAGTCTTCCAAGCAGACTATCCTTACGGTCCACCATGGAGGTGAGCTAGTAGCTCTTGACTCGGTGGTGTAGAGAGGCGAATGGATTAGAGAACTCCTTTCGACCTCACCGATTCTGAAAAGCCAATTCCGACCATATTGACCTCTGCGATAACCAAACTGCTCGTTAAGGCAAAGAGTAGGAAGGACAATATGAAGTCTTCAAAACATATAAAGCGCCGACTCAAGTCGGTTAGGCATGCGAGAGACGGGTGTTATTTCGTGGAATACATCCATGCAGAAGGAACTTAGCGATCCTTTCACTAAAGGATTGGCGCGAAGGTCATCCTTGCGGCGTCTCGAGGAATGGGGCTCATACCAGTGTAAAGGCTCACATTGGTGGTAACCTATCCTAGAAGATCGGAGATCCCGTGAACTAGGCTCTAGGACAACAAACTATGTGAGATTAGAGAGCACATCTCAATGGTCCCATTAGCTGCAAAGTGCTCATCTCAGTATGGAAGGTTGAGCAAAAGCTCTTAATGAATTCGATGTCTATATGACTTGGAATCGTCCCTGAGATTCCTCGAGAATTCACCTACATGAGTACGATCGTGAGGTCGCGATCAAAGAAAGTTAGGGTTATACTTTCTTAATGTACTCATGAGCTAGATATGGGAACATGACCGTAACGTTCCAACCCGAGAGGGAAAAGGGCAAGCCGCCCTGTACAGAGTGTGACTTGGACGAAAACTCTCACACCAAGGCATTGGATCAAGGCGTAGTCCTCCTTTGTCTGTGCAGAGTCGTAGTCTTTGTTACTAGGCTTTGGGTTCAAACCCGAAAGGTACCCATTGTCGAACAGCTGTATATTAAACAAGACTTTGAGCATCAGTTATCAATTGGTAAATTGGTGGGGACTGTTGTATATGCCAAGGGGCAAAAGAGGAATTTCCCATATTGATTGGTTAGAGGATAAGAAGGGGGCAGCTGTGCTCCTCCTCACTTGGCTCAGGTTCCTCCAGGACCGAGCAAGACGGTGGCCAGGCGAGTTGGATAAAAGGGCGACGCGCAGGAGGGGTTTCGGCAGCGGCGAGTCCGGCGGGAGGCAGGCCCCACCCGTCGACCGGTTCTCCCGTGCGGCCACCTCCTCCCATGCGTCCGCGCGACCCGTTCTCGCTTCCCCGTGCGTCCGTGAGGTTCCTTCCCGATCCGGTTTGTGCGGGCTTTGATTTGGTAGGAGCAGCGGTTTTGGCAGAGGAGAGAAGGGCGCGGGTGGCGCGGAAGGCCCGGCTCTGGCCGTTGGCAACCACACCCGAGCTCCTCACTCTCCCTGGCTATTTAAGGATGCCGCCTCCTTCTGTGAAGCACACAAGAACAAGTGAGTTCTCCTCCTCTTCTCCTTTTTGAGTTGATTGCCTGTGGTGTGTGACGACTTCAATTCCCTGGTGTTCATCGGCGAGGTGCTTGGCGGCTCCTCCACAGTGCTTGTGCGGCACACCCTCTACCTCGGCTTTGTCCCTGTACGTGCGGCAAAGAAGGGCTTTGTATCTCCGTGCCTACTGCTCTCTCTCACGGTGGTGTGAGGGCAATAGGTTTTCTGGGACAGCGCTCAAAGCGTGCCTAGCTCGTGTTCTTCTCGGCGATTTTAGTATCGCGGTCTTGTGAGTTAAATTTGTCACTTGGATTTGCAATCTTTGTATCTTGTGCTAGATTGTTAACTATTTATTCTTTATCCGCCGGGAGACATAGATTGCTTGTGGGATCGAATTGTTGCTCGTGATGAAATAAATCATATCGAGATTAGTTTAATTTAGTCTTTGAGCTCTAATTAACAACGATTACTGTCATTGTTATTAGCTTTAATATTGCAAGTTGTTTTCGGTATATATCTGTTCTATAGCATTTGGTTTAAGCGATCTTTAGATCATACCACATTATTACATATCTTGTAAATCGTGAAAACTGATTTGGTAATTTAATTCATATGCTTTACCAATGTTTACACGTGAAGGGTGGATCTAGTTGAACTATTCTCCGGATCGCTATCTTGTTGGCCGAACTGCTTTAGTGTTAGATATATATTAGAACTAGTGGATCGCAGAATACTAGTCTTGGAGCTCAAAGATTGAATTTTGATCTTGGTGTAACTAATCAATGAAGAGTATATGATTTAGTAGCGGGACGGCCAAGTTTTAGACTTGTGTAACCCTACAAACTGAGAGCACAAATAATCAATTAAACTTGAGCTTATTGCTAGTCTTAATTGATTCATGTTTTTTTTTACAATGTCATACATATTCATACTTGCAAGTTTATCATTACATTTGATGAATATGTGTCATGCCATGGATGATATGTTCAATTCATATGGTTTCATACTTGCTATGTCATTTCGTTATGAATTAATGTCATTCTTGTGTGCTTATAATTATATTGGAATTATATTTATACTATTGCTTATACCGCAAATATTACAACAGGTTGGTGCATGAAGCTCAACAAATTTTCCTGTCTGATGCAATGTCAGAACAGTCGAGTGTGTTCTGTTTTGGGTTGAATCTTACAAACTCCATGGTGCGGCGGGTGCCCTCGACAACGAGGTTGGTCATGTTGCCGATGAGGTAGGCGGTGAGGCCGAGGTTGAAGAGCATGTAGAAGATGTTGAAGATCATCTCGATGGTGTTCTGGGCGTGCAGGTCGCCGTAGCCGACAGTGGTCATGGTGGTGATGGACCAGTAGATGGACGATATGTACCGGATCCGCAGGCTCTCTTGCCGGAAGTTGGGGATCACTGCGCCGATCCACGTCTTCTCCCCGTGCGGGTACCGGTCGGCGATGAGGTAGTACAGGCATCCGGCGCAGTGCACCAGGAAGAGGGTAACCTGCACGTACGTACACATCCACCAAGCAATAACACATTCAGATTTCAGACAAACCTCATAAAAATTCAGGCTAATCTGCTTACCAATACGAGCTGTGCGCAGCGTATCCAGAAGTAGCTGAACCTGATGTCCTTCTCTAGCCTGATGAATTAACTACGTGTGGTTAGGCCAGATCATTCTGCCATTGGCGATTTCTTAGAGTTCGTCCTGCGCCGAAACTTTTTTTTGTTCAGTCCTGTTGCTTACCTTGTGAAGAACTGTTTGACCTTCCTGAGACGCCAGAGCCGGAGGGTACCGAGAAGGCTGTACGCGACGCCTTCCCTGACCTCGCCGGTGATGAGGTAGGCCAGGCCTTGAAACGGTATCGTCGAGGCCACGTCCATGATGAAAAACGTCGACAGATACCTACATATGGAGAACAAGTTTGCAGCATTGCAGCGATCAATCGATCGAACACAGCAGCAAAAACTCGTGGTGCCCTGTCATTTTACCCCTTCTAAAAGAATCGGGCAGGAGCTCTGCCTTTCATTAAAGAGAGGTGTTTAGCAATAAAACAACAAAGACCAAACAAAGAAATCTAGCCTAGTAAAGAGAAAATAGGATAAAGACAAAGATCAACAATTAGCCAAAACGATCTACACCCTATTCTGAGACAATCTGGTAAGCCCTTGATCTTCGTTCTGCATCTTCTTTAATTTGCGCAACAATCTGTTGAAAGGATCGATATTTTTGCTGAAAAATTCTTCCGTTCCGTTCCTTCCAAATATTCTAAATGGTGTACATTACGATACCATCGAAAATCTTGCATTTGTTTTCAAGGAATTTTTTCTTGATTTTTGCCATAGGGCCACCATATTACTATAATGATCTGCTGAACTAACACCCAGAGTCGGTAAATTGATCCACTGAGCTATCTGAACCTATACCTGCCTGGCGAAAGCACACATGACAATGAGGTGCGATGATGTTTGATCATATTGAGCACAAATGCTGTAGATGGGGGAGTGTGGCCACCCTCTTAGCATCAACCTATCTGTAGTTAGTATTTTTTTTCCTGCAGAAACAACCATGTAAAAAATTTACATTTGCTCTCGGTTGATACTTTCCAAACCATGTCAGGCTTGTAGTTTACAACGACACTTGAGAACAGCACTTCATAAGCTATTTTCGCTAAGTATTCTCCGTTTTCATTCCATTTTTCAATGGATGGAATCCACGATATCTGTTGAAAGCAAGATCTGATTGACTTGCCATCATAAATTTATGAGCTCTGAGAGTTCTACAGAGGTGGTGTTAGATCCGGACCCTAGCCGCATGACTAGGTTCAACCAGATTTACTTTCTGGGCCACAGGTCTAAATGAATTGAACATAACTAAGCCTATAGAGTAACAATCTTATAAATGGTATTAAGCCTTCTTCTCCCAAAAGACTAGTCCAATACGTGGGAGAGTAACATATTTATAAAAGGTATTAGGTCTTCTCCCTCTAAAAGACTAATCTAATAGATGAGGACTCTCTTACATTTATAAGTTGTACTTTCTCCTCTCCCATAATTAATGTGAGATTATTCTTAACAGGTGGTGATACGCCGTAATGGCCGGAGCCAGCTATTATTTTCAAGCTCATCCCAAACAAACCTGTTTTTCTTGTACACCAACTTGAACAAATTAGATGCAATATCTTTTGGTGCTCGGTTATTTAGCCATCTCGACTTCCAGAACCATGCAGTCCTTCCATCACCCACGTTGATGGCCGTGGATGCATCAAAAAGTGCCTTATCCTTCTCGTCACAAGGTAGCGAGGTGCCAATCCAAGGTTTATTCTGGTCTTTCCACTCAAACCACAACCATCTTAATCTCAATGCCCGATTGAACAATGTGAGATCTTTTACTATGACAAACATTTGGCCATTTCACCAGACAGTGTCCTCCATTGCATGGATCATCACCTTTTCAAAGGAACCTTCTTCGAATTTTATCCATCCTTTTATTGAACCTTTTGTTCAAGGAGAACACTGTTAGATGATAAACCAGTAATGAAGACAGGATAGAATTAACAAGAGTTAGCCTTCCGGCCCTTGACAATAGGCGGGTTTTCCAACCCGATAACCTAGACCCAAATTTGTCGATCAGGGGCTGCAAGTCCACCTTTCTTAGGCTCCTGGTATGAAGAGGCAGACCAAAATATTTGCAAGGAAATGCTTTTCTCTGGCCCAGGAAAGAGTTGAGGATATCCTGGATCAATAATTTCAAGCACCTCATAGGATAGATTTCTGTTTTTTTACATTTGTTACGAGGCCCAAAGCTTGTCCAAAAACCTGTAGGATTTCTTGTACTGCTTAAAGATCCTCCTTAATCAGATTAACAAAGATCGCCGCATCATCTGCGGTAGAGAGAAATTTGGAGTTTTGCCGCCAGGCTAGCAATTGGAGTAGAATTTTTGGCCATTTTAGCCCCCAGCGGCACGGAAATGCTGTATTTGGCCCCTGTGCATGTGTATTGTCGGTTCTAGCCCCCTCCCGTGGCCGGAGTGCGTGCAAGGGGAGGTGACATAGCTGAGGACCGCGCGAGGGGAGGTGGCACAGTATGGGGCTACACGAGGGTAGGTGGCGCGGTACGGGGCCGCGCGAGGAGGTGGTGCACCCTGCGGCCGCACAAGGGGAGCCTGCCCCAAAAAATTATTTGCGTATATTTTTATAGGAATTTCTAAATATAGCAAATGGACTAAAAAATTTATAATTTTTTGTAGAGCCTCCTGATACAATATCTCGCTTGTGTAATTTGTTTTGTAAATTTAACATTTCTGAATTATTCTAGAAAATTTATGTGAGCGTATTATTTTTAGGAAAATTTTATTATAGGAAATTTGGTCCGAACATTATGAAATTTATTTTGAAGGCTCCTTACACAGTGTATTTAGTTGTGTAACTTTTTGCAGAATTTTGTATATCATGAAATTATCTCAAAAATTGAGGGTTTAGGTCACATTTCATGCCATTTCATGTGCCTGGGTGAAAAACGATCGTTATTTCATGCACGTGAGTGGGGAAGTGGTATTCCCACTTAATGCTGTGGGGGCGTGCCGAATCTTCGCACGTGGGTGGGGCCACCCACTTCATATGGTGGGGGAGCACGGGTGATCTTTAGATATGTCGCATGCATGTCGTTTCTACACAGTGTGCTTACTTGTGTAATTTGTTTTGAGAATATAATCGTTATGAATTATCCTCAAAATTTTATTTATGCAAATTGATTGTTATGGAATTTTTTTAATATAGAAAATGAGTTGAAACATTGTGAAATTTATTTTGAAGGCTTGTTACACAATATACTTGGTTGTGTAATTTTTGCAGTATGAAACTATATCAAAAATTGATGGTTTAGGTCTCAGAAATTAGAACCTTACCTTTAGGAAATTAGGGTTTGATGATTTCATGTGACTTGGAATGTGACAAGTTTAGTAACACATGACTACTGTAGGTAAGAGATAGTCCCAAGGAGTAGACAGACCCAAAATTATTACTTGGCGTGTTACAAGGATCTTTTGTACATATTTTTTTGTAATTTAAAATGTTTTGAATTTTCCTCCAAAATTTTCTGTGGTAGCTATTGAGCAAGTTTTGCTATGTGTCTTTGGTACTAAATTATATGTTCATGTAAATAAATTTATTTATATTTAAAATTAATTACAAGTATTTTTTCATGCAAAAATAATGTAATAACAAGTCTCAACAAAAGATGTTTTGCCATGTTTTATATTTAATTGTTGATGCTTATGCAAAAATAATGTTTTACATTCAAAATTTTTCGACATGGAAGGAAGCATGAGCAAGTTTAACATATGGTGAAGAATGTTTGCATAGATTAGGGGAAAACTTGCTCATTGGATTTTGTTTTCAACAATGGTACTATAAGGGTATGCAACGACACATGCACTTTACCATATAGGAATGCATGTATTTTAGATAAAGGAATAGCTTGGCAGGTAGAATGGCGGGCTACTATGGAATGGTGTGGTCTACTGCATAGACCGCGGTCATTTGCCCTTCATCCTGTGGTCAGCGTTGTAGTCCTCACGGGCCGCCCTGGCCTTGGCCACCAGTTCACACTTTCTCTCGCGCTCCTTGCGCCTGCATACCTCCAGATGAGTTTGCGTCTCCCACTGAATACACTTGCTTCAATCTTCGATGCACCAGCACTCCTTCCTCATCTCGCGTGCTATCTCGGTGTACTACTCCTCGTAGTCCAAACGCCATTGGTCATGCAGATAATCTCCCGATCGATTCATTTGTGGTACGCGCATAGCGGATCCAGAGACTATAGGGAGAGGGAGAGTTTGTTAGTGCATGCCATAGAAGAGAACTGGTATAGGAATATATTGTAACCCATCCTTACTGGCTGCTGGTAGTGGGTTGTGTCCAAACACTGGTTGGGATAGTTTTAGGCGTAGTTACCACAACCCCTATAATGCATATCCAAGTTTAACCGCTCTTTAGACTTGAAGAACTTACATGTGTCCTTATACTAGTGGAGGGGCGTCTCCCCCATAGGTAGGTCCTACGATGAATGCTCAGTGAGAATGTTGAGGTATGGGTTAGGGTTTGAGGTGCGAGGGGCTTTGTTTTGGGGATGTGACCTCCTAACACACTCCTCTTGTTCATCTTAGGTTGCTGCAGCCCTTGCGAGTCAAGTGATGTAGCATTGTAGTCGTGGTGCAGAAAAAACACACTGCGAAAGGGGTAGTACTTGTAGGCTAAGCTGACGTGGTGTACGCTTTACAAATCCAATTCATTTTGGGCAAATCCATGTTCACGAGGTAACGGCACGCTGGACGATTCGTAGACCAGCGTAGCATCACGTCACTGCACAAAGCTACCTCGTTTGATCTTATCATTGTATAAGATTGTCTCGTTTGGTCTTGTTAGTGCGCTAGCAGCCTCATTGGGTCACATCGTGGCACAAAGCTGGCCTATCGAGTTAGGACGCCGCGCAAAAGGTGCCCCTCTGGGTTTACTGTGACTTCAACTATCTACAGTCACTTCTCAGGACATGGCTAAAGTGCAATTTCATTTATGCAATTTCGCATCCACGAGGCAGCGGGCTCGAGGAGGTATCTTGTGCCAGCGTTGGATCACGTCGGTGCAAAAAGCTGATTCATTGGGTCATGTCACTGCAAAAAAGTGACTCGTTGGATCACATCGCTATGTAAAGCTACCTCACTGAGATAGAGATAGGGCTGTTATTATTTCATGCATGTGGGCATCATTTCATGCGCCTGGCCGGGGAAGTGAAATTCTTGCTTTAATGCAGTCAGGGATGTGCTGAATCTGCACACGTAGGTGGGGCCACCCACTTTGTGTGGTCAGGGAGCGCGGGTACAAAGTAAAAGTAAAATTAATTACAAGTTAGTAGAAAGTAAAAATATAAAGTACATCAAACTAATTACAAGCAGGTACACACGAAGCATTGAGCAATAGATTACATTGTGGACATGAACAAATTTAAGCTACTGGAACCGAACACACGAAAATAAACAAGCAACATCATTATAGGGAATGATACCTTTATCACTATGGTGTGTTGCTTGAGCTAGGCCTATTTGGGCAGTTGCTGAGAGAGTGCCCAACCGTCTTGCAGAATCTACATCTTGGTCACCTAACCTGTTGCCCACGCTAGCTTTCATCCATATCATTACGGATGCGACGGGTCTATAGCCGGCATGCTTGAGCATGTTGTTTGACACCCACTTAACCTCCCATAGCTAGATGTCCCTGTAGTGCACATCCAACCCGTATAAGCTGAACTCCACACTCCAAGTGCCATACATATGGTAGATGTCATAATACTCCGAGATGTAATATGCAGAGGCCTGCCCCCACGCCACACAAGCCACGTACATATGGGAGTAAGGCTTGTGAAGAAGCTGTGGCTTGTTGTATGTGCAAAATGCTTCATCATTGATCATGCAGACTTGTTTGCGATCCTCTTTGGCATGACCCATGACTACTTCTCCCTAAGATGGATCTTGAACTTCTTCTTGACACCATTCTGGCTTGGCAGTGTGTGAACGATTCTTCGTCATCTTCATATCCATGTACGCCTACATAACTTCTGAGAATTACTTGCCTTCCTCCATATGTTTCTTGGCCATCATGACTCTGTTCACGAAGTACATGATAGTGTGGTTCTAGCTCTACTCGATGATCATGATGATTGGTAGGGATAGCACACCCTTTAGGACATCATTGTACACCTAGAAAATATTTGTCGTCATGATTCCATACCTTGCACCGTCGGTGTTGTGCAGCAGAGACTATTTCTCAAAGTCATGCATGTGTGTGTTCACCCATTATGTGAACTCCCCAACTCTTGCGGATCTTCTTGCCACTGCCCCAGGTTCGCCATATAGATACATATAGGTGCCATACACTTCCTTCCCTCCTAGGATGACTCCTTACCTCCTAGACCATACTCTCTTTCCCGAAACCACCGCTACCTCTGCAGGTCACACTGATACACTGCAAGCCACCACCTTTTCTCCCTCCCTTCTCCACGTTGGCTTGGACACTATTACAAAAAGGCTTATATTAGACGCCTCATCATAAGCGGTTTACCAAAACCATCAGTGTTAAATGCAGTCACAGACGATTTAGGTTTAGAGACCGTCTGTGTTGCTGCTAGCGCTAAAAACCGTCTATAAAGAGATAATATCACAAACGATTCATGGTGAGCAATGTCTGTGATATTTGGCAATATCACAGACGGTTTGTATTAAAAACCATTTGTGATATGTTTTCTGTCTTGCAATCCCCTAAAATTTCATAATTTCCCATCTAAGTTCGAGTGGAATTCCGTTTTGAGACACCTTTAGTAAAATAGCCATAACTTTTGCATACGCATTCGTTTTCGATGTTTTTATACTCATTGAAAAGCTAATGACAAGCTCGATCCAAACAAAATGGCCAACTTGCGCTAGTCACCCTTTAAGACCCCCAAAATCGACCAATTTTAGCCCTAAATTTGTGTCTAAGTTTTTAGTTTTTGTTTTTGCCAAAATTTTCGATCTTCCCTTCGAAATTTAGGGTTTGTCTCAACTACAAAGTTGTAGATCTCATCAAAACCTTTAAAATAAGCATATATAAGTCATATAAAACTTTGCTATTTTATCTTTTTAGACTAGCTATTTACATTACACTAGTATATACATATATTACCTTATGTATCAAAAATGGTTTGTTGTTCAAACCGACTATGATAATTATGTATCACAGATGATTTATGATTCAAACCATCTATGGTAATTATGTCCCTGACTACTGGGTCGGTCGATTCTCCCTAACCCAATATCAGCCAATAGAAACCCACCAACCTCCACCGCATGGATCATAACTCCACCTCTCTGTCCCTGCGTCCATTCCGCCAAAAATATTCCCACTCCAACCTCCTCCTCCCTTATAAATATTTACCTAAACATATTCCTTACCTACTTACTGCACCCAAAATCTCTCCAACCTTCTCGTTGTCCACCTTCTCAACCCTGACCCCGATGTCCCACACGAAGCAGATGACATGCAAGTCTACGGGCAGTTAGGCACCACGGAAGCAGCTGGCTACCAAGACAGTGCTTAAGTCGGCGCTGGTGGGTGCGCGCCAAGGATCTCTACTTCTTCTATATTCTTGCCATATTTAAGAGTTGGGTTCGTAGGATTATGAGATGTGTTCTTGCAATGTTTTTGCTGTGTTAGATGGGTAACCTGCTCACTATTTTGTGATGCTGTAATGTGAATTCTAATCTTAATGGAAATAAAATGTGCTGCTGTGTTCGTTGCTATATTTGCTTGTTTTTAAAGGGCATAGCTAATATTTCCTTAGAGTAGCCGAAAAACAGAAAAAACTTTAAGTATAGAATGAATTATCACAGACGGCTTTGTGGTATAAACCATTTGTGAAGGCTATCACAGACGGTTCGAACAAAAAACCGTTTGTAATACTCGTACATCATAGATGGTTCTATTTACTAACCATCTATGATGAAAATTATCATAAACGATTCTATATACCAACTATCTGTGATGCTCGTCCATCACGACGGTTGGTAGCTAGAACCATATGCGTCTGTGAGTATTATAGATGGTTTTGGTTCAAGCCGTCTGTAATAGTTTTCTTCGCAGACGGTTCTAGTTACAAACTATCTGTGTTGTGATTGTCACAGATGACTCACAAACCGTCTGTGATAACCTCCAATTATCACTGATCCATAAATTCAAACAGTTCAAAAATCATCTGTGATGGCAGTTCTGAGCCGTCTGTGATGACATTTTTTTGTAGTAGTGGGATCTGATGTGGGGGGCGTTTATATTAGTTTTTACTAATGGCTTTTGGTTTTGACTTATGAATAGTAACATCTTGTAGAAAAACTTATAGAGAGAGATTCATGTACGATTTTAATCGATATAAATGAAGTCACTATAATATCTACTACAATATACTAATAGACCTCGTCTTGAAAAAAATACTATATTTAAAAATTAAATATTATAGAAAAATTAATAACTATAAAAAATAATTTTTAGAATCTAATATAAATAGAGTCTTAGTGAGGCCATCGGCATGGTGGAGCATTGTATATGACCTTATGATCCTATCCTGATCTGTAAAGCTAATAGCGTGTGTATCGAATCTCTAATCCATAGAAAAGAAACAAAAGCTACCAGTATTTGATGACACGATGTGGGCCATTTGGCCTGTCCTAAAGCTGCACACATATCTCAGTACGTACTACTCGTGCTTTGCCCCAACACTTCACAGATCACAATGTGTACGGTGTAGGCCCCGGCTGCATAATTGCTAAGGCCATAATGCAGCTTGGTTTGGGTCCCGTACTGATTTAGAAATCCTATTTGTCCTTTCGTATATTACGTTGTTCTTGATCTGTTCTGTATTTCTCTAGTTGCTTTCTTGACCAAAGTGTCGCCACGGAAGGCATTTCATGAAATTTCCCTAGCATATTGTGTCACCACTTAGAATTTAAACCACGGCATCCGTCATAAAGACTTGATGTAGTGACTAGTATGGATACATGAACATCATCATCCATGACTTGGCCATAATCACATATATCCCCATCAGGCAGTAAAAGGGTCACAATGGAATATTGGCAACTCTACTAATTAGGGGTATTCAGGTTGACGATAATTTATAATTTTTTATTAAAATTGATTTATTTTTTATTATAGTTAAAGTGATTTATTTAACGTAATTAAATTTTAAAAAATTTAAAAATAAAAAATAAGTTAACACATCACAAACAATAAAAAAATATAAGATAAAAAAGATAAAAAGCCTAAAAGCAAAAACTAGAAAAAAATAAAATTAAAAAATAGTAAAATAAAAACAAAAATCTGAAGACATAGTTAAAACGGACGGGGCCTAATGCTAATACCGTAGCTATCCTTGCCATTTTCTGCCCAAATGCAACAAGAAGAAAAGAGAGGAGAAATACATGTATCTGAAACAGGCCATGAAACAAGAGTAACATGCACAGCATGTACGTAGCGTAGGCACGGCGTGTGTACGTACGTACCTGAAGGTTATCCTCTTCCTGTCCCGGACGAGGAGCTGCGTCCTGGAGTCGATGTAGGCGACGAAGAAGGTGAGGACGATGTCGATGGCGAAGAAGAGGTCAACGACGATGTCGGCCATCTCCAGGCCCCCCTTGGGCGAGGCGTTCATGAACGCCACCTCGAACGGGTACACCCACGCCGAGTACGCCACCAGGATCACCATGAACGTCTCCCAGCACCTAAACGATTGCACCACGTGAAGCTGAGATCGACGGCATACGCGCATAGCATAGCATAGCAGAGACTTGATTAAGCTTAATTAGCGGTTGCAGATATCGATGGTCACCTGTATCTGGAGTCGAGAGGCGAGATGACCCGCTCGTCGGAGCCGGCACGGGACTGGCTGTAGCCGGCCGGCACGCCGAGAGGCGGCAGGATGAGCTTGGACAGGTTCCGGAGGTTGAACGAGCCGGAGCCGCCGGCACTGCTGCTCGTGCTCTCAAATCTCGAGTTCCAGGCCCTCATTGCGGCACGCGAAGGCTTTGCTAGCTTTCTGCACTACAGCACCCTAACAAATAGCAGCTAGCTAGCTAAGACCTGCATATATATTGTGCAGCCGGCCGGGGAGAAGAGAACCAGAGGACCAGCGAGAATCAAATCAAGGCATCGAAATAATAGAGGCAAGCATCCATGGATCCACCAGTAATGGAGGGGGGGTAAGGGAGCGGGTACCGTGCGGGACGAAAGTGACCAGGCACGCACAGGCCGGTGTGCATCTCTCGAATGTGTGGATTTGGCAGCGATCACTGTAGCTGTGTGTGTGTATGCGGAATGTTCAGGCGCTGTGACCGTGAGATCACTGTAGCTGCGTGTGTGTGTGTATGCGGAATGTTCAGTCGATGTGGACTGATGCTTCGATCTGCCTACCTGTCTGCCTCGTTCGCCAAGCGTACATGTGTGTTAATCTCTCAGGTCTTCTTTCGATTTGGAGTTTTGTAGCTAGAAATCGATTGGTGGTAGTGCAGTCTCGTGGACTATGCGCGCAACTGCAGTTTTGCTCTCCATGTTTATCACGCCAACACGGCATTTGGCTTTTCTGAACGAAAGATTTCTCTGTCAGACCCGACTCGGTGGGTGATATGCTGGGGCTGGCCGAGACACAAGGTCAAGAACTTTACCAGCTTTGCGGTGTAAGAATTACTGAAGATAACGACGGGTGATCTTGACTTGCCAACAGCAGAACCAGACAGTCGAGCAAGTATTGGTCGTATTCTTTTGGTCACAGTCCACAAAAGCTTTTAGGTATAACTTATTAATCTAATAAATAAGAAGCTATTTATATAATATTTGATTATTTTCAAGGTAAAATTAGTCAAATTTTAGAACCGTTGAATGAAGATCTAACATCTCAGATTCAAAGCAGTCACATTTTTTTGGAGGGGGTATATGGAGGGATTCGTTGGATGAAGATCCAACACCCCAGATTCGAAGCACTCATATTTTAAAGGGGTTGTATGGGGATCCATTAGATGAAGATCCAACGCTTAAAAATCTGAATGATCCGAATCAAAAAACATTCAAGTGTTGTTTAGCAATTCCCAATAAATAATACTCTCTTTTTTCATTACTTACTTGACGTTTTTATTTTTACGGTCTTTGAGATACAACTTTGATCTTTATTTTTATAACTTTACACTAAGATATACTAACAAAATTGTACTATTATGAAAGTATTTTTAACGATAAATTTAATGATATAATTTTTATATAATCAATCTAGATAGTTTTAAATTTATTGATGATCAAACTTTAAAAAATCTTACGATATGAATTCTAGAAAATTAAATTAAAAATAATGAAGAAAATAATTACTGAAAAATCAAAATAAAAAACCGACTAAAAGCGGAAAATAGCTTCCATTGCCGGGACGATGCTGCAAACATTGCTGGGAAGCTCCTGCGTGGCTACAGAAGTGACAAGTGGTGGCCCCCAGTGGAATAGTGCCCTTAAATAGGCATCACATCACATCATGCTCTTAATTTTGTCCAAATCACTTGTGAATTTTTTACTAATCTAACCCTTTTGTAGTTTTTTTGTTGCAAATATAGTCTTCTATAGGTATTTTGTGCGTTCTCGGTGTCTATCAGAGCGTGGAATTTTAGGCGGACGACGCGTGGCATTTCAGCGCTCCCCGAGCGTGGTCTAGCGCCCCTCAATTCGGACCGCATGGACCATGCGCACACAGCACTCGGGGCCGTCGAAGTCAAGCGCCCTGGAGCACAGGATGGGCCCGGGTGGTAATCCGCGCTCGCACAGCGCGGGAGCAGGCTTTGTTTGTTTTGCATCCGTTGATGCGCTACCTAGGAGCTGCATCTTTTATTCCCATACGGACAAGTCGTTAGTTATCATGTACAACTTTGCTTTAAGAGAAAGGTCAATGATCGAAAAATATACAGCTAAAATTAAGAGGTTCTGCATAAAAAAAAAGTGTGGCAAGAATTATGTTAAGTAGCATTAATGGGACGGCTTCTATTTTAAGATATTACAGTATTTTAGACCTAGCTGACTAGGAGGTGATATCCAGTGGCGGAATCATCACCGGGGCAAACCAGGGCGGCTACCCCGGGTCTCCCGGGCCGGGCGGAAGACCCTCCCCCCTCGGCAGCCACCATCGGTGCCCCGCCGCCCGCGACCGGCGACCAAGCAAGTCGTCGCGCCATCGCCCGCTGTTCGCTTTGCGCCTTCGCTGATGTCGACTGTGTGGGCCTTGGCCGTGGGCCACACCGTGCAGCCCATTTAGTTGACACATGCCACATATGTAAATAGCACCCGACACCGCTGGCTCCATCCATTGCCCTTCGCCTCTCCCTACAAAATCCCTAATCAGCTAAATCCCCATGGCGGGCAGTGGCCGATGGCGGGCGCAGGCTGCGGCGGTCGCCGGTCGGTGGCTCGGCCTCAGCGAACGACGGATGCTACAACGCGTGGGTTGCGGCGGTCGGCTACTCGGCGAGTGCTGCGGCGTGCGGGCTATGGCGGTCGGCGACTCGACGGGTGCTACGGCGCCGACGCGGGACTGGGCGGCTGCAGCTCCGTGGCTGGATCTTGATTCTTGCTTCTAACCTTTCAGGTTTGCCTCGAGTCTCTCTGATTTCTGATTTCACCACCGGTGATATCGATACATCAATCTACAAATGCAGCAGCGCTATTTAAGAATGGTACCGTATAAGTAAAAAGCTGTGATGTTAAATGTCTTTTGCACATGCTCGACTGCAGCATGGGAATACGGGATGCAGCTCTTAGCTAGCGCATCATTGCATCATACAAATCACACAAAGACCTGCTTCCGCGCTGTGCGAGCGCGGATCACCCCTGGCCACATCCCACACACCGGGGGTGCTTGACTTCGGCGGACCCCACGTGCTGCGCGCACAGTCTGTTCCGTCCGAAGGAGGGCCCACAAGCCGCGCTCGGGCGGCGCTGGAATGCCTGCCAGAGATTCCACGCTCTGAAGGAGCTCGGAAGCACAAAAAAATACCTGCAAAAAGGGGCCAGAAACAGGGAGTGTTCCGTCACTTGTTGGCTGTGTACTGCCTCAAGGAATCGATAATTCCACATACAATTTCCTTCTTCTGTATATCCACTGCAGCAAGCAAGGAGTAATCCATGACCTCAATGCTCTTCAAACATGAAAAATGTAACGAGAACCTTCAACATTTACTAAGATGCAGACATGGAAGTGACAGCACATTTGACGGCACACGTACACTAAGGAAAGACGCACCGTTCAAAATAGCCTTTTGCATGATAGTTCGAGTGTCTCCTTTAGTACGCATAGGCGTGGCTCGTATATGATCGATAAAATTCTGATCCTGAAACACCTCTTCAGAGCTGTTTGCATCTGAAACAAATCTGCGAAAAGTGACACCCTTGAGATCATATATATATGTGACATATTATGCCCAAACAGAAGGTTCTCCATAACAACCATATTAGTCCTTTGCCGTTCTTTGATTCTTTTTAACCTGAAATAGTTGTTAGAAAAGAGAAATTGGAATTTATGAAGCTAGGACAGTTAACACTAGAGATTTTTACAAGACCTGATATACTCATAGGATTTTGTCAAGGCATGTGGAGCTCTCGCCCCAAGAGTCAGAAAGATGCCTGAAGTACTCAAGACCAAACTTTAAGGAGTTGAACTCTGCCTTGTTGATCTGTTTTATGATAAATCTGCCATCCGCTGTCTTGGCAAAGAGAGCCTTGTTCTTTCCACCTTGTGCATTCCATTTTCTGCAGCAGTTTATAGATGACATACATGCGGGTTCTGCTGGGCAACACTTCTTCCGAGGATCATAAAATTCCTTTGCAAATATAGAGACAAGAGTATATTTGCTCTTCAAAGATGCTTTCTCACTGATCAGACAAATTTCAGGATGCAGCTCATTTTGAGCTGATAGAGTAAAACTGGAGGTTGGCTTCTCAAATGATAATGAGATGTTCGAGTCCATCTCTGAAGACAAATTAGAATACACGATAGATCAGGGGCGGAGCCAGGATTGTGGCTCATCTTGGGCTCAAAACACTTCTCAATCCTGGGCTGAGCTCTGTGGTACAGGCTGGACCACGATGAGCAAGATTGGAAGGCCCAATACTACATGGGAGTATCATTGCTACTTAGGCCAGGCCTCGGGCTACAGCCCAGGCAGCCCGAGTCCTATCTCCGCCCCTGCGATAGATGATAGGATGGAATTATCATTGGTCGACATGCTTGTATCCATCGTTTCGCCATAAGCAATGATTCTAGATATCTCTTCCTTTGACATTGACAAGGTATTACCAAGTGGCGCGAAGTTTAGAGTTCATGAAATCCAATCCTTTTTTCAGTTGTTCCAATGATATGAAATAAGGTATATTGTTGTAGGGGTGGTCCCCACCTAAACCCAACCGACTGTTAGAAAGGCGTAAGTGAGGCATGTGTGATGACGCAAAAGCCCCGAAGGGCATTCTTGTAAAGACGCTCCTCGTTAAGAGATATATACGTGATGCTAGCATAGGGGGAGAGGACATTGCTCATCTAACTCTCCACTACCATACATCTCTTTCTATTTGGTCTGTAACCACAACAGTTGGCGCCGTCCGTGGGGACGACAGGAGCAAACCTGAAGATCTCAAGAAAGATGGCACCGATATCATCGGTAGCGAAGAAGAGGAAAGGGCCCGCGGCGAGGTCCCGTGTCAGCACCAGGGCCTCGACATCGGCGGTCGCGGAGGTGAATGGCAATGCTCACCACGCACCGACCGACCCCGCCTACACCGACGAAGCGGTCGACTCCAACTCCGCCACCGCCGGCGCACCGACCGACCCGCCACGCCGACGGCGGTGATCGACTCAACCCCGCCACCTAACCCCGCCACCGGTGCAAGCGACCGACCCGCCCGCTGGCGGCGCACCGACCGACCCCATTACTGCCAATTATGCCGGCACCGACCGGGCGGCGGGGGGCAGTAATGTCGGCACTCGCGGAGGCGTGACCACCATCCTCACCCCCAGTACAGGAGCGTCGAGCGGTCCCGGCAGTAATGCCGGCTTCGACAGTGGCGCTGCAGTCCACACCGACGTAACGGGTAGCTCATAAGCGCGAGCCGCGGTCGCCGCCGCTGACGGCAGCGCGACGGCGCGCCGCGCCGACGATGCCGCAGCGGAGAGCGCCTGGCGGCGGCCATTGCCACGCTCCAGCAGGAACTAGCGGATCTCCGCGGGGCCATGCAGGCTATGCAAGAGGCTCAGAGTCCGCGGACCCGGCTGGTGGTCGCTCCAGAGACCCACGTGCAGCAACTGCAACGGAACCCCCCGCAAGCTCAGACTATCAGCGTCATCTCCGGAGGTTCCTCGTTGGGAACCTTGGCGCGCCCAAGGCCGGGGGTAGCCCATGGTGAAGTTACCTTCACGCCGACCAATGCCCGGGGCGTGGAGTTTCCACACCAAGACCCTCTGCTCATCCAAACTGACATCGCAGGCTATGATGTCAGGCGTGTCCTTGTCGACGGGGGTAGCTCGGCGAACGTGCTTTTTGTGGAGACCTTCGGCTGCATGGGAATCCCTCGAAGTTGCTTGAAGCAATCGAGGGCCCCGCCACACGGTCTTGCGGGTCAACCGCTGAGCACGTGGGGATAGGTATGCCTCCCAGTCTCCTTCTGTCAGGGCGACAACGTCAGAAGCGAGGACGTCGTCTTCGACATCGCGGATACCCCAAGCCCGTACAACGCCGTACTAGGCCGCCCCGTCCTCAACTCTTTCGGGGCGGTCCCGCACCATGGCTTCTTGTGTATGAAACTCCCGGGTCCGCGAGGCGTTATCACTATCTTTGGCGACCAAGATCTCGCTCGGCGCGTGGAGATTCGTACCACGCGCACCCACCGCAGGGTGCATGCCCTCACAGACAAGCTCAAGGCAGACGCACCATCCGCCCCGGGGTGGACTCCCAAGCCCCGACCGGAGGGCGGAGTCAAGAGGGTACCCCTCCAGGCCAACGGTTAAGTCATCTCCAGGTTCTCCAGAACAACGCGGATGTCTTCGCATGGTCCCCGGACGACATCAAGGGTGTGGACCGCTCTCTCATCGAGCACAACCTAGCGGTCCGTCCGGACGCTAAGCCGGTCAGACAACGGCTCCGGCGTATGTCCGTCGATCGGCAGCAAGCAGCCAAGGTGGAAGTAGCGAAGCTTCTTCAGGCCGGAGTCATCCGCGAGGTCCAACATCCAAATTGGTTGGGCAATCCGGTGTTGGTGAAAAAAGCTAACGGTGCCTGGCGTATGTGCATTGACTTCACTACCCTCAACAAGGCATGCCCGAAGGATGACTACCCTTTACCACGGGTAGATCAATTGGTCGACGCCACCATCGGCTGCGAACTCATGAGCTTCTTGGATGCCTACTGGCTACCACCAGATCTATATGGCTAAGGATGACGAAGATAAGACCAGCTTCATCACTCCGATAGGGACATATTGCTTTGTCCGGATGCCCTTCGGTTTGAAGAATGCGGGCGTAACCTTCACCCGCCTCATCGCGCTAGCACTAGCCTCCCAATTGGGGAGGAATGTGGAGGCTTACGTCGATGACGTAGTCGTCAAAACCAAGCAGTTGGCATCCCATGGTCAAGATCTCCAAGAGACCTTTGACAACCTCAGGAAGGCGGGTATCAAGCTCAACCCGAATAAGTGTGTATTCGGTGTGCGGGCGGACAAACTCTTGGGCTTTTTGGTGTTCGAGCGCGGCATTCAGGCCAACCCCGACAAAGTTGACGCGATCCTCGCTATGGAGCCGCCCAAGACGACAAGGGAGGTCTAGAGGCTCGCCGGCCGCATGGCCGCGTTGAGCGCTTTTTGTCCAGGGCAGCGGAGCGGGGCCTGCCATTTTTTAAGACCCTTCGAGGCTGTGACGAGTTCCGTTGGGACGACGATTGCGCCAACGCCTTTGACGAACTCAAGAGGCATTTAGCAAGCCTCGCCACCTTGGTCTCCCCGGCGCCAGAGGCTCCCCTCCTGCTCTACCTTGCTGCCTCAGTGATAGTGGTTAGCGCCGTCCTCGTTCTCGAGGAGGGCGCTCTTCAGCGTCTGTGTACTTCATCTCCGAAGCCCTGCAAGGCGCCAAGACGCGGTACATGGAGCTTGAGAAGCTGGCTTACGCGCTGGTCATGGCCTCAAGAAAGCTTCGACACTACTTCCTGGCTCATTCAATCACCGTGCCGTCCTCGTTCCCCCTGGCGGAGATGTTGCACAATAAAGAGGCCACGGGACGCATTGGTAAGTGGGCAGCAGAGCTTGCACCATTTTCTCTGACGTTTGCCCCGCGAACAGCGATCAAGTCCTAGGTTCTGGCGGACTTCCTCGCGGAATGGACTCTTCGACCCAGCACACCCAGCAGCCGGTGGACCCAGTATGGATGCTTGATACTGATGGAGCCTATGGCATCTCCGGCGCGGGCATGGGCGCCGTCGTCACTATCCGGGACAGCACCGTTTGTTGTACTCGGCGTGTCTTGTATTTCTTGCCACCAATAACATCGCCAAATATGAGGCGCTACTCTTCGGCCTCGCAAAGCTTAAAGTCTTGGGCGCGCGATGAACTCGTCCGCACGGACTCACGGCTGGTGGCGGGTCAAGTGGACAAGTCGTACCAGGCCAAATATCCTAAACTAGCCAAGTATCTAGCAGCCGTGCGAGCCAAGGAGCGGCATTTTCTAGGCGTCACGGTCAAGGCCATCCCCCGGGCGAAAAATGAACAGGCTGATATTCTCGCAAAGCGACCACCAGCCAGCTCCTCGCTCCCGAAGGCGTTCTCTGAGGTCTCGCGTGGTGGCCATCGCGTAGGACAACCGCGACGCGGCCCTCGTCCACCAGATCACCCAGCAGGGTGACTGGCGAGTGCCCATTTATGGTTTCTTGCAGGGCATTGCCGAGCCTGACGACCCGTCGAACTCCGTCGCCTGCAATGTCGCGCCAGGTCCTTCCAAGTGCTCGACGGGGTGCTCTATGAAAAAGGAATCTGCGCACCGACTCCTACAGTGCCTCTCGCGCGAGGAAGGCAAACACCTCCTCACGGAAATCCACGCGGAACTCTGCGGCTCGCACCTAGCGCCGAGATCGCTCGTAGGCAAGGCTTCTACTAGCCAACCGCCGTCGCTGATGCTCACAACCTCGTGCGCCGATGTCAAGGCTGCCAATGGATGGGCTGGGTCATTGACAGACCCCCGACCGACCTCAACCCCATCCCCCGTATGGCCGCTGGCGCGGTGGGGCATCGACGTTGTGGGACCTCTACCTCGGGCCCCATGAAACTTGCGGTTCATTGTGGTCGCTTTGGGGTATTTCTCCAGGTGGCCAGAGGCTGCGACGTTAGCCAAGGTAACTTCGGCGGCCGGCGCTTCCTCTGGCAGAACATCATATGTCGCTTTGGGGTGCCCAAGGAGATCATCGCCGACAACAGCCTGTAATTCAATTTTGCCCCATTCAAGGAGTTCCGCGATAACATGGGCATCACGCTCCGGTTCGCTTTGGTCGGACACCCACAGTCCAACGGAGCGGTCGAGCGGGCGAACGGCGCCATCTCTACCGAAGTCAAGAAGCGCCTTGTCGGGCTATCAAAGGGCAAGTGGCAAAGCGAGCTCCACAGCGTCCTCTAGTCTCTCCGCACAACGGCGACACGCCCGACGGGATTCACGCCGTTCAAACTCCTCTTCGGCGATGAGGCGATGACGCCCGAGGAGATCCAAGCCAGCTCGCGCAGGGTCCTCGCCTAGGCGCCAGAAGAAGAGCGCCAATTGTCCCTGGACCTCCTCGACGGGGAGCGAGTCAATGCCACCTAACACGTCGCCAAGTACGCACGACAACTAGTGCGCATGCGTGGCCGCTCTGTTTACCCGCGAGCATTCCAGCCGGAGGACCTCGTCCTCAAGATGGTGCTCCACGCAGACACGGTCGGCAAGTTGGAGTCCAAGTGGGAAGGCCCATACATCGTTGCAACAACCTTACAGCGTGGAGCTTACCGCCTCGCCACACTTGAAGGGCAGATGCTCCACCACACATGAAATACGGACAGGTTGCGGAGGTACTATGTTTAGGCCAGAGAAAGCCAGCATGAGGCGGCACCCATATCCTGTTTATTACAAGACGCATCTCCCCCACAGGCGGGTCTTGTGATGAACGCTCAGTGGAAACATTGAGGTATGAGTTGGGGTTGGAAGTACGAGGGGGCTTCGCCTCGAGGAGGTGGTCTCTGGCACGCTCCACTTGTTCTTTCCAGGCTACAACAGCCCTTCTAATCGGGTGATCTCCTCCTATTGCTTGTCCATACTAGCGATGTAGTCTTGTAGTCGTGGTGCAGGAAAACACGCTGTGAAAGGGGGCGGTACTTATAGGCTTAGCCAACGTGGCATACGCTTTGCAAGTCCAATTTGATTTGGGCAAATTTCGGCGCGCGATGACACGTTGAACGATTTGTGGACTACTGAAGCATCATGTCACTGTACAAAGTTGCCCCCATTTAGTCTCGTTACTGCGCAAAGCTACCCTATTTTATGTTGTTACTGTGCAAAGCTGCACCGTTTGGTTTTGTCACTGCACAATTTTTTCCGTTTGGTCTTATCACTGTGCAAGGCTATCAAGTTTGGTCTTATCACTGCGAAAGACTATTTTCTTTGGTCTTATCACTGCACAAAGGCACCCCATCTGGTCTAGTCACTGCGTAAAACTGCCCCCCGTTTGGTCTTGTCACCGTAGTAACTTGTTTTTTCTCCATGAATGGATGACTGCATCGTGCAAGGATGGAGTGCAATTTGGTTGATGCATTTTTATATCCATGAGGTAGCGGACTCGAGGAGGTATCGTCATGTCATTTCATGCATGTGGTCATCATGTCATGTGTGTGACCAAAAAATAGGATTCCCGCTTGATGAGGTCGAGGTTGTGTGGAATCTTCACACGTGGGTGGGGCACCCACTTCCTGTTATCGGAGAGCGCCGGAACAAATTAAAAACTACTTGTTGCAAATATGAAGTATGGGTGTGCGGTAGAGCGAACTAATTACAAGCAAGTATATATGAAGCATTGTGCAATACGTTACATTGTGGTCACGAACAAATTTAAGGAAGTGCAACCAAACACATGAAAATAAACAAGTAACATCACTACAGGGGAATGATATCTTCATCGCTACGGTGCGTTGCTTAAGCTAGGTCTGTTTGGGCAGTTGCTGAGGGTGTGCCCAACCATCTTACATAGTCTACATCTCGACCGTCTAACCTATTCGCCACGCTGGCTTTCGTCCATATCATTACGGATGCGGCGGGACTGTCATCTTTCATAGCCAGCATGCTTGAGCGTGTCGTTTGACACCCATCGTACCTCCCCTAGACAAAGATTCCTGTAGTGCACATCTAGCCTACTGAGTTGAATTCCGCACTCCAAGTGCCATACAGATGGTGCATGTCGTAGTACTCTGAGATGTACGACGCAGAGGCCTGCCACCCTACCACACAGGCCACGTACACATGAGAGCAATGCTTGTGAAGAAGCCACGGCATATTGCACATGCACGACCTTTCATCATCGATCATGCAGACTTGTTTCCGATCCCCTCTAGCATGACCCATGACGTACTTCTTCCTAAGATGGATCTCAAACTTCTTTCTAATCTTGACCCAAGCAGTGTGCGAATGAGCCTTCATCATTTTTATGTCCCTGTGCACCTGCATAACTTCAGAGAATCGATTACCTTGCTCTATATGCTTCTTGGCCATCATGGCTTTGTTCATGAAGTACCCGACGGTGTGATTCCAACTCTTCTCGATGATTGTAGTGATCGGTAGGGAGCTCACACCTTTCAAGACACCGTTGTACACCTTGAAAATATTTGTCATCGTGATTCTATACCTTGCATCGCCAGTGTCATGCAGTAGAGACCACTTCTCCAAGTCGGCCACATGCGTGTTCACCAACTGCGTGAACTTTTCAACTCTCACAGAACTACCCACCTCTGCCCATGGTTCACCGTCTTTCGAGGGTGTGACATGCAGGCTGGTGTCCTCATCAAGTTGTCTCCACACGACTTGAAACTTCTGTCTATAGTTCTGCATACACAGTTTTCTGAATGGCTTCATCAACTCCTTTCTTCGAAATTTTTTGTGGAAGTTCGCTGTGATATGCCTCATGCTCTAACAGTTCCTCAACTCGCTCCACACAAACAAGGCCTACATCCCGTTCTGCATCGTGCTTACCACGGATAGCAACCCAGCATTGCGGTTTGAGATGACGCACATATCCACGCGGTCCTGAACCACCATCTGCTTCACATTGGATAGGAACCACAGCTAGCTCTTCATGTTCTCGCTCTCCATAATTACGAATGATACAGGGAGTAACTGGTCATTGGCATTGACTTCAACCGCGGTCAGGATGATGCCTTTGTACTTCCCAGATAGGAAGCTGTTGTCTATCGTCAACATGGGACGGCAAAACTTGAACCCGTCAATAACCTGACGGAAGGCCCAAAGCACTCTATCAAGAATGAAGCAATCTGGCCCCTTCATCAAATGCGGTCGCTTCAACTTATTTATATATGTTTCGGGATTTGATTATGCTATTTGGTGGAGCAATCTTGGGATAAGGTCATAGGCCTCTTTGTATGTGCCTTTCATACGATCTAGGATCATCTTTTTGTCCCCCAAACCTTCTTGTAGTTAACCTCGAGGCCTACCATGTTGACAACATCTACTTGCAGAAGCTGCGATGAAATAGAAATATCTACGATGACCAGGTGGTTGATCAAGCTGGCAATATACGAAGACGTCAAGTTGTGGTGCCTTCAAAGTGGCTCAACAAGCTCGCATGTGTAATCCATCAGCACTGTGATCTGGAAGTCCATGACCCCGCCCCTTGACCGCTAGGCACGGACCTTGCCAGGGTAGAATTCGTCCATACACTTCACGATATAGGTGTCAGGGCTCTGACCTATGCACTCGATATGTTCGACTGATGGTCATGGCATATCTAGCAATGGCCTACTAGATAGCGCTCTTGTTAGGAAAACGCTACCCCATGAGTAGAGTGTGTTCATTGAAGGCCCAATGTGCCTCCTCTGGCTCCGGCAGAAACAACGATGCCGTCGCGATATCATCCAACCTATAGCTGATATAAATGCCATCGGTGATAACAACACCACTGACTACACCTCCCACAGCAGCTTCTCCATCTTCCTCGTCTACAAAACTAGATGTTTCCATGTCCTCCTCTTCGTTCTCTACTTCCACCTGGTCGACCAAGTACTCGTGGCAGTCAATACGGACTGCCCACCATCTCTGTATGCCTTCGTTGGGCTCAAAATTTTCGGTACGCCTCCTCAGGTCTCCATCACTCACCGCCTCACCTGCATTTCCACTAGTAGCCCCATCTACATCATCACCGGTGACCAACCCAGGCACTACATCAGTAGCGCCTACATCAAAACTAGGCATACTGGATGACTTTGTCCGCTCCAAGAACTGATATACACCGCTGGTTTGCTATATATTACAGTAGGAGGGTTACACACATCGTCTATGTAACTGGTCCATGACTCGTCACTTGTCACCGTCAGAAGTTGCCATGAGGTATCCCCTTTACCACCCACTAAGGAGACATATAATGCTTCAATACACAGCTTGTTCTTTGCAATGGCGCGATCGAACGCGGAATGGATGCACCTCCTGAGCTCCAAGAGGCCCATGTCCTTCAGACCGGGCGTCCGGATCATGGTCCGGTCACAAATTTAATAGGTCCACCCCATACGGTCTGTCACGTACGATACCATTCCTATGAAATACGAACAGATCCTGAATGCCCGACATGGCATACCTACAAAAATTCGTAAAGTGTGTAACATTAAGTTACAACTTTTCTCAATATTTTTACCACTGCTAAACTAAGCATACTACACATGTACCACCCTATAATTCAAAAATTACAGTTAACGGTAGTGCATCATATTTCTAAGCGGACAACTATGATGATATTCAATTTTTAACATAATGGTAATGTATAAAAATCAACACAATGCACAATAATTTAAACAAAAAATGCATGTCTAACAGTTTTTGCATAACATTTTACAAAATACATACTAACTTTTTCAAATGCAGAAAAAATTCTATGCTGTTCCCATGAAAGCAAAATAACATACATATAAACTACGACATTCATATAATCAGCATGACTAATAAGCATTTAATGACACTAACAATGCTGATTCTTCGACGTCAACTATAGCCACTGCCAATTACAAAAGGCTAGCTACCACCTTTTCATACTAACAAACTATCATTTTTCTAATTACATGCTAATCACATTGCTAAAAAACTTACAACATGTCGATAAAAATTACCTTATTCGGATGCTCCGATGTTGATCTACAACTTTTTCAAATGTGCAAGCTTGAAACTTAAATTCAAAACCACTCAAAAATTAGATGCTTGCACAGCCTTACTTCCTCTCTTCTTAGTTGCCTCTCTCACTCTTGGCTACACTCAAATGAAATGGCACTGCTACCTCTTCTAGAGAACGTAAGCATTGACATTTTATCATGTAATCAGTGGAGGGGAGGGGCCCGATCGCATAGATGCTGCCACTTGGGATGTACACCAGGGGGAGGGGGGCTGGGCGGGAGGGTGTTCAACACCTCACGTGGTAAGGGACAATGCCAAAGGGTCACACCGCGTGGTCAGAAGACTGGGGTAGAGGGGGAAGTTGGCGTGGTGGGGGGGTGCCAAGCAGGTGGCATGGTGGGGTGGTGCGCTAGGCAGGTGGCGCGGAGTGTGGGGGCAACAGGCAGGTCACGCGCCACCCAGGTGTGCCAAGAGGAGCTTGCGTGTTGAGCGGCCACGCCAGGAGACCAAATATGGACTTTCGAGTGAGGGAGGGCCAAAACTAGCATTGCTCTATCACGGAGAGCTAGATATGCCCAAAAACCGTGAGTCATCATTTGCTACAACAAAATTATACTTCTCTTCAAGATAAATGTAGACATCTAGGCCAGGCCCAAACACTAGGAGTTCATATGGGTCTATCGGCAGTATAGATAGGGTGAAAATGGATCGGATAGTGTCCAAACTACATTCGTATTCATATTTATAACTGAATATGAATACGAATTCAAATCGAATATCTACTCAATTCAATCAGATCCGGATATACTCATAACTTATGTAGTATGAAGACATTAATGATATTTTATCCCTGTACAATCATGCTTAGTCATTCTAATTCATTTACTTCACCTAAAAACACGAATTCACGTTCAATTAAAAAAATTTGTCCAACTAATTAGTCTATTGTAATAAAATATGCATATTGCTTCATCGAATACGAATACAGATACAGATAGTCCGGATAAATAACATTTCAGATCGTAGAAGTCTATAGCATATTCGCATCCATATTTTTTATGCAAATTTAAATATGAATATGATAGAAATTGTTAATCGGATGGGAAAATCTATACCATATTCACATCCTATCAAATACGGTGACCAAGGTTGTATCGAATTTGAGTACACTTATTCATGTTATATTGAATTAAGATTGATTTTTGAATCTTATTTAATTATTTTTAATAAACAAATAATCTAATAATGGAATATGTCAAAGATAATACTTTTTTTACCTTAGAACAACATGTAAACAACAAATCAAGGCAAATTAAACTATTGCAACTTAAACTACCAATAAGTAATATCAAATTTTATATGCTAATATAGTTTGTTGTCAGGATCATGATCCCACAGCAATCCTACCAGATCCTAACGATTCTATGAGTAGGATCGTGATCCCACTACGATACTACCTGATTCCTATTCATATTGCGATCCGTATCATCTACCCCCCGGTAGGATCGTAGAATCATATGATACTATGATACGTATTGCAATATGGACAACCTTGACAGTAACCAAATAATATGGATGATTCGTATCTACTTTTCACCCCCTAAGTACAGAAGTAACATAATTGGACAATGGAGAAACTATTCCAGTGTATAGGGACAGCTCATGGGGCCTTTAGCCGAAAAAAAAGGGTGGGTTTGTTGGTGCTATGGCTTATGTCTTTTTATTTAAATTTTTGAATTTTGACTGTTCGTAAAAGAGAGTAGTGAGAGAGAGAGACATCGCGATTTTGGCTGATATAGATGAAATCGAGACAGTATTTACTATAATCGATTTGTAGATCCTATCTTAAATAAATACTCTAGTTGAAAGCTAATTATTATAGAAAATCAATCTATATGGTGGAAATAACCTACAAGTAGTTAGCCCATCAAGAAGGGAGCTCAAAGCTTTTAGCTATTAAAAGGCCAACAGAATATTTTTTTCCCCTTCTTTTTGGGCTTTCTAACCCATCAACTAGCAAGAATCCACAATATCCAGAGTCGAGATCAAAATGGGCGGACCGTCCATTATCGGCCACTGCCTGAACCAGTGACCCCGAAACAAATGACAGAAAGCATAATGGGCCGACCCATGCACATGGTTAATGGCTTCACGCAAAGTTCTTGCATCCTTCTGCAATTCACTAGCTCTTCGTAGCCTCGTCGTACCTTACCTTACTGAACTGAACTGCTCTGTCTAGTTTCATCAGTGAATTGGAGGAAGGGCAGATGTCACCGGCTTCAAGCAGGTGAATGCTGCTTGGTTGATGTCTATCTTCTAAGTCACCAGCTTCAAGCTGCTTGAACCAAGAAAAATAAGCTGCTTAATAGGACGTCAAGTATTGGCCTTTTAACTGTACTGAAACTGAAACAGGGCAGCTGGTTCGTGCTCAGTGTGTCTGAGAGTTTGACGCGAACAGCAAATCCACCAGTCTCCACTGTCACAACAGAGGCTTGCAAAAGATCACATCAACTGAAGTGCATGCGCGTTGCGCAATTCGACCGGCTTTTGAAAAACCTTTGCCCTTTTGTTTTTGAGACTCTTGAAAAAGTTACAAAAACTTGCTTGGCGCGGCACTCGTGCAGGAAAATCTCGGCAAAAGGAGCAAGATTCTCTCTGTGTGGGCCTCTTATTGTTTGTTTCGAAATTTTGATGTCATCAAAGAATGTGCTGTGAAATTGCTCCCTGGAAAGTGACTTGCGAGATGCAACGCAGCTGCAGTGAAACTCCCTGCTTTTCAGGTGCCACGGCTACGCAGGACAGCTAGAGCCCTGATGACCAACCTTTTCTTTTCGTCATTATATTAGGGCAGTTTCCTCATCTTTTCTTCTTACCCACCTGCTTAGAAGAAATTTCTGCTAGTTCTACATCTTTCGGCCTTTTCATTCTTGTATTTCTCTGAACTATTGTTCATAGTGATTTCCTTAATTTAGTCCTTCCAACAATTCTATTGTTGAAAATATGCCCTAGAGATAATCATAGAAATGATTATATTTTGTTATGTTCATGATTTATTAGATAATATGTTATCTTGTTCCTTGAATAATATCGTTAATATTTTAGCAAGTGTGTGACGATTGTGAAACCCTATATTTCTGCGATGATTATTTTTAAATGATCCCTAGTCGAAAACATATGAGGATATATGAATAGGCTAGTATATGTATTGGCTAGTGACCATATTTCACAAGTCATAGATATAAAGGTATTAAATCAATAATATGGACACATGTTAGCGAACATGGGTTGAATCGACTCACTATGAGACACTATGAGAACGTTGCATTCTTACGTATCATCAGTTGATCTCATTCACAATGCGTATACTATATCCTTAGACTTGAGGTCATCACATGTACTCAAGATGCATAATGGCTAACTTAAAGGTTGTCAAGCGCTACTCCGTAACTGGGTAGTTATAAAGGTAGTTTTCGAGTTTTATCATGATGCATGCATCGAGACATAGTCGATCAAGATAGGATTTACCCCTCTATGCAATGGAAGAGATATCTCTAGGCCTCTCAAGTGATTGGATTTCAGAAATGCATTGCCATGCTATTTGCTGTTAAAGAGTTAACCGTAGTCAAGAAATTTGAGTCATGTAATCAAGAAAGAATGGTCGAGCTAACCAATAAGGATGGCACATACTTGCCTTGAGCTTAACCAATAAGGGAAATGCAAATGAGCTATGTTGAGGTTTGTTCAATATGATCTTTACGTATATTTGAGAGTCGACATGTTTTACTAAGGGCCGCTATGGATTAATGGACGAGTAGGAGTACTTGGGCCATGTCAAGTGTACGTGAATCTATAGGGTCACACACTTAAAGGGTTGGGGTATAATTCGGACGGTGATCTCAATTCATGTGGGCCACGAGTTCCTAATGAGCATCAAGTTCGAGGCCTATCATGGATGTCTATATGTAGAGGGGCGGTGGCATAGAGTTTGCAAGAGAGAATTCAAAATTCTTGAAACCATAGTCGCCACACCTTCCTCATCTAATACCACGCAGCCAGTGCTAGCATTCCAATGCGTGGTGTTCTTGTCCCGTATATGTGGATACCTTGGAGGTGTTGATGCAAAGCTTCAATACTAGGATAATCCATAACTTGTGACGATCATAAGAAGCTGAAGGAGGAGACGTGCGGCTAGTACGACTAACACCGCATCAACACGCTACATCTATTATACTTCCGTTACGAGTCTGTCCGTCTAGTGGTAATTCCATGATCTATTACTAGCAGAGATTCTTTGTTTACGTGGTAGAAATTTTGAAATTGTGCTTACATAGCCTACCCGTAGCGCTACACCTATTAGATCAAAATTTTGCATGATGCCATTTCACTCTGGTTTTCATGGCAGAGTATTTCACATAATCACATCAACTCCGAAATACAGAAACACCTTCATTTCCGCTGCGCAAATTCATCCTTAGAGTTCATCAAGCCCAAGATACAAAGAAAATGCAATGGAGCAGCATCTTGTTGTCACCTCGAGACCCAAGACCTGATTCCTGGAACTTTTGGTCCCCTCTCATGCACTGCAAGTGTGGTGGTCCACAACATTCGCCAATCTTGCATAGAATCCAAAGGCCCAACCTTTTGTTTAGTCACACTCACACAGCAGAAACCAATAGCAGCTGCATATCCTATGCAGTTCCCTTGTTCTTTACTTCAAGTTTTCATTAAACAATCAATAGGCATACGTATGGCATGGGATATTGGCAATGTGAGTATACGAAAATGTTATGCTGGTATTAGTTGATCAATGTCTGACAAAGAAAATTGCACGGAATTGATAACTATGAGAATTTGCATAGTTTGTAATAGCCGTTTGGTAAAGGAGAACAGCAACAGCAACTTTTCCAGTTCCCCAAAACATGGTTTGCTTTAGGCTTCGCTTTTCTTTTCTTTCGCATTACCAATCATTTTGAGTAGTTTTCTTTCTGCCTTTTTTTCTCCTTCAACGCGTCGTTTCTCCGTTAGTGACCACAAATTTCACACTTTTGAAATTTGCCATTGTCTTTTACCTTATTGATTTTATGCCATCAAAATTATATACTTTTGAAGGACCATGTGGTGATAATACCATGTTAGTGATAAGTATTTAACATTGATGGTGTATTGATTTCATTATTTGAGTTTGATTTTTTATGAAGTTGAATTTCAGCATGTGTATTTTTGGAATTCCCAGTCAGACCGGCCTAACCAGACAGTTTGACAGCTGGGATAGTGCGGTTAGACCAATCTGGGGTTGCGGTTTGACCAGTTGCCTTGTGGGCTATCAGACTGGCGCGTGAGCTGTAGTCAGACCGGCCCTATTGAGTCGAGTTATAGTCTGTTCTGTTTGAGTCTTGTTTGGGTGTTAGTCACGGCATGAGTCTATACAAGTGTTAGTCATGGGGGAGTCTATGCATGTGTGAGTCATGGTGTGTGTCCATACATATGGTTTATTAACGGAGAATCAAGTGCATGTTATCTGTGCTCAAATCGATTGTTTTGCTCTTTACTGTGTAGGTGTTTTGATGATTGTTACGGCCAGTGACGAGATCGAGGCTATAGAAGGAGTCCTGAGGCCATGGCGTGTCGCGTAAATATAGGTGGAACAACATTTCAAACTGAGAAGTACAAGAGAAAGACAAGAGTCGTGAAGAGGTAATACATGCATGTGATGTGCCAAATGGACTTGTGCGTTTTAAGTGGTGACGTTCCTCAGAGCAGGTGTACGATCTTGACGGCAAAACGTTGGGCATCATGAACTATGGAGTGATATTGGTGTGCTATAAGACTTGGGGTTTCAAGTAGTGACGGCCTCGGCGCAGGCGTATAATCTTGACGGCAAGTCATGGATATCGCATTGTCGTGAAGATCGGCGAATGGCAGTTTGGGAAATTATCTGAAACCGGATGTAGTGGCGATTTGCAAAACCGTGGCATTGGCCTAAATGGTTTAGATCACGTCTTTATGATTAGAGTGTCTTGTCGAGCTTATTGAGCCTATAAAAGTCATGCTTTGAAAAGCGTATAAGTGTATGAGAGTGTAAAACTCGTTTGTATGTAGGTTATCGGGTTTTCTCGTATATAAGTGGTGTGATTTACTAAGGAGTGGTTGGTTGGTGTGAGGTGGTAGTCTCCACTATATACGTTTTTTCTTGAGTTGAGTCTTGTGAGAGACTTGAGATATTAGGGTTAGGATTTCCTTATGTTGGAGACTTTTGTGTGCATGCTCTATGCTTAGAGCTCTGCTATCCTGAGGGATTGGCTGTAAAATATTTCTCTCCAAGTGAAATAAACAACCAAACTTTGCCAATAACGTATAAGAGACGGAGATGTCTTCTCTTTTCTTGTTTTGCAACCAAACTTTTGTGTTTTAATTTTCTTGGCTTTCTTGTTTGGTTTTCTCTTTTCTTGAGTTTTTATAGTGCCAATAACGTATAAGAGACGGAGATGTCTTCTGTAGACAAGATCCCATCTATCTAGGCATGATTTGGATAAAGTACTTAAGTTTGCTTAGTTTTTCTCAAAAGAAAGGTGATTTTTGAATTTTGCTCTTGTGAGTCTTTTGGGTTGAATTTATGCTATGTTCTACATTGCTATGACATGTGAGAACCCATCCAGGTCACCTAAACCATTTAGGGCTCATGACTAGAAGCAGATCGAAATTTTCCTCTTTTCATCGATTTTGATGCATCATTCATTCGAACGGAAAATGGTTGAAACTTTAGCAACTTTGTATCATTGATTGCCTGATTAGAATAGATTCCTAACATTCTAGAGAAGGTGTATATGATCAATAACAAAAGTTACATAGATTTTTAATTTTAAAATAGCCCACTACTACTACTGATAGGTTTGTTTAAAAAAACTACTACTGATAGGCATGGACGTCAGTGTATTTAGCCATCCAATGAAAAAAGAATTGAACCGAGTAGAGAGGCAAACATTAGTACACCTAGCCACCTTATCATTAAAGTTTTATTCGTATTAATTTCTACTTCAGTCTTCTACTTATAAAAGTCAAAAACCAATATAAATATCTAGCTTCTCGAAACGGTTTTTCACTTATCGAGCTATCATCTCACTTCGGGGATGCATCTCTCTTACTTTTTTCGCTGCTCACTCGTTCATTCTAAAAATCACTTCTTTTAATCATTACTATTTATTTTTAATAAAAAAATCATCAGTAAAAATTAATACGAATGCTCCTCTAAACGTCTCCTCTAATCTTTCCTTTTGTTAATTGTTGATTAGTACAGTACCACCTTTCTCAATTAAGAGTACGGTCCTGTTGGTTGTAGCAGCTGCACATGTTTGGAGAGGCTGTTGTCCTGTGGACCTGTGTCGTGTAGTGGGCACCTCTCGCACCTCTCGGTTACGGAGAGCCAAAGGTAGGTAGCACGAGCCCCCTTTTCTTGCATGTACGACGTACGGTTTACCTTATGTCGCATTCAAATTCGTGGTACACCTTTAGGTTTTAGCATGGAACAGGCAAGAATAGCTCGAGATCGCCATTGACACAAAAGTGTCGTCGTTAACCTTATTCTATTGGAAATCAACAATTTAATTCTTGCTTTTAAAAAAGAGTGTGATTCAGAGTTGCTCGGTTCGTTTGAGTTGGCGTATTGCGACAACGAACTAAACAACCTGCCAATCTTATGTCAAACAGAGCTACTCCTACAAAATTCACAGCAGATTTCTCTCTCTTTCTCTTTCTTTTTTCACAGCCTCAGGCCAATCAGAGCTTTTCATGGACGTAGCGATGTGGGATACCTGACAATTGGCATATGCCATGCGCCCATGCCGCGGTTAGAAATCACGAGCTTTTGCTCGAACGGCGACGTGAAATCTCCTCTGTCCTGCGCACATCGGAAAGTACCTTCAGTCGCAGCGAGATTTTGGAGCCCTCGTCCACCGTCTGGGCCATAGCTCTACACCTGCTGCGTCTCCTGCAGCCCTTCGCACACATTTGATCAGGGCATTAATCCGGACGATCGATCGCGCTATCCCACTCCCCTCCCCTGCAACTCGAGGGGAAAAGGTTCGGCTTCTCCTGTTATTAAGCTGGCTAATTATTCTTCCAGGCAAATTGCTTTCTCGAGAAGCTTGAACTAGGCTCAACCATATTTATGACCAGGATTAACAATTGTTGTAGTACTACTATTTTGCCCCACGCACGCAGCAAACGCACGGCACAAAGTTTAATTACCCTAGCACAGTAGCACTTGCCAGTTGCATGGACGACGGACAGGAGAAGGGACGACGGAAACGTGCCGATCTTTCTCCTGCACGGACGGGTCAGCTCATTAATCCCCATCACCACGCCTCCACCGGCCGGCAGCACCTCCTAACCCCGCCTGCCCCTGCGCCATGCCATCGCAGGGAAACGCCGCAAAAACACCATCATTTCTATTGTGAGACTATGTGAAGATCATTTTATAGTTGTGATGAATAATTAATTTTTAGTTTAGAGAGTTTAAAATTTTTAAGTTTAGTTTTTAAAAGTTTACAATTTTTTGAGTTACTGGTGGTATGACGGTCATTGGGGCGTGGTTATATCAGCCAGGAGCGGTCTAACCGGCCTAGGGCTGACGGTTAGACCGGCAATAGAGCAATGGTCAGACTGGCATAGGAGCTGCGGTTAGACCGGCTAGGTGCAGTTGTACTGGAGTTGAATGGCGATTGGACCAGGGTTACGATATGACTGAATTCTAGTTAGTGGTAGTCATTTTTCAGTGAGTATGTTTTCACTGTTGGAGGCGGCGGTAGGATTGGTCTTTGGTTGATGATCACACCAACCGTGGTGGTTATACTAGCCTTTAGTTGGCGGTCTGACCGGCCGAGGTGCCGACGATTTGACTGGTCTATGGTTGGCGGTCAGGCCGGCATCAAAGGTTTGGAGGGTGAGTTGGTTTAAACTGAGTTGGTTGAATGTGGATATGGCATGGGCGCCGTTACTTAGATGCATATATTTTGTATGGTGTATTGTATAGATTAATTATATCAATGGATGATTTTGTGTATTATGTGATGCTACGTAACGGTTTGCTTGTTGTTAGTTATAGAACTCTGGATTTACGTCATAGTGAGTTGGATGGGAGCGGGATTAAGCTAGGAGAGCTTAGGTCCAAAGCAATCAAGGGATCGGGACTACACTCAGGAGAAGCTGATGTCCAAACGATCAAGGAGCCATCGAAGATGACCGAGGCTTGCAGAGTGGTTAAAAGCCGAGATGACAAGGAGCCAGAGCAGAAACTACAGCTGGAGGACATAATAGGCAATGACTAGGTGGACCGGAATTAGGCTCTGTGAGGAGCCAAAGTCCTGTACGGTCAAGAAAGTTGTGTACCATTATGTGCGAGGAGAAGTATGTGATGTACCAAGTGACTTGGGACATTTGTGAGCGAGGACGATTCAGTGAGATCTAAATGCATGAAAGGCTTGACGACAAGTCATTGAGGCCACATAGAAGATGACGAAGCATAGATGATGCTTCATGGCAAAAGAAGCGGGAAGCTTCGTAAAATGCAGTAGAGAGGCATTTTGATAAATTGTTCAATACCGGAAAAGTGATGGTGTGCGAAACCGCGGTGCTGGTCTAAGTGGTTTAGATGTTTGATATGCTGAAATTGTTAAGTAGACCAAATATTGATTCACTAACAGATTAATAGGTGTGTGCGCTTTGAGAAACATGCATGTGTAAGTATAAAACTTGATATGGTGTTAGATTAACAGGTTAACCCATATAAGTAGATGAAACCCAACTAGAGGTGCTAGTTAGGGTTTCTCTTGTGAGCCTCCATATATAAGGAGAGAGATGTTGCATAGTGTTAAGCCTTGTGAGGAGAAGAGAGGAGTTCGGGTTATTAGAGAGAACTTTGTAGGAGATGTGAGAAACTCTTGTGACCGAGTTATCATTTGACTTTGTATATGGCTAGGGTGTGGCTGTTAATATTTCTCTCTAAGTATCAATAGAGATAAAAATTCTTATAAGTCTTTCTCTTTTTGCTCAAGTGATGAAATCTTGATTTAGTTTAATTTTTTGTGTTTCTCCTTCTACTCTTGAACTTGCTTTATACCATGGACGTATAAGTGATGAAAATATCTCTTAAAGACTATATGTCATCTATCTAGGTACTTGTTATTTGTAAATTCTTGTGTGTGCTGTAAGTTCAAACTCCATTAAGTTGGTTTTGATGATAATGACAAATACAATTGTGAGACTAATATGCTTATTAATTATGGTATTGTCTAGTCTTATTTGGATGTAATAAATAATACATACAATTGTGAGACTAATATGTTTAAATGATTATAATATGACATAGTCTCATTTGGATAAAGAGGTGAAAATCATGAAGGTATATATTCTACATCACATTTCTACATCTTAGTGCATTTCTCAGATCAAAATATAGATTGAATTCTACCAAAAGTATAAAATGAATATGTGCATATATTTTTCATTATACATTGTTATATGCACATATTTAAGGGGAATTCACTCTATGTTTTATGACTTCAAAGTATTGGTCCATTTTTCTTTTTCACATATATTGCGATCTCTACTTTGAAACATATCGCTTGAGTATATAAAACTTGTGTAATTCATATATACTCACTTTGACTCATATTGCTTTATACTCAATTATTTTTGTATAGGACTAACATGATTATCAAGTGTTTGAAAATTTTAGTCTTGAATTTTGCTTGACGACTTGAAGATGCATGCTAAGATTGACATGGCTCGAGACAAAGGTCATGCGTGCATTTGAATTTTAATTCTAAAGTCAACTGTGCACTGACAGGAAAATCGGTAGTACCGGTGTGTATCTAGCGATACTACCGCAGTGCGATATGACCGAAATGGTAGTGTGGAACTACTAGAACCGGAGGTACCAACGTGTAGTTGGCGGAATATTTTTGAGAGGCACCCCTTGAAACACTTAGCCTCTCTAAAAATGGTAGTACCGAAATTTGAATTGCGGAACTACCGCAGTGTGGTATGACCCTAACTCCTGAGCAGTACTACCGGATTTCGAAAGTTCTGGATTTGTGGGCGGTATGTTTTTTCTAGAAAGGACTAAGGTTTGGTCCTCAAGACAAACGGAAATACCACGCTAGAAATCGGAACTACCGGAGAGCGGAACTATCGGACTTATAATGGCGGTACTACCGTATCTTGAGTTTAATGGTTTTATATTCAATTATTTGATATTGTGGTGGTTGTTATCAATTGCCAAATGGAAGATTGAAGAATGTGTTTTGCGAATGTATTTTGTGAATAGTTGAGGCTTATACATCTAATTCTTGCAACATGTGACTATACTTTGCAAATGTGTTTTGCAAATAGTTAAAATCCATATACCTTTTTTTGTTATATGATCTAAGTTTGCAAATATATTTTGTAAATTGTTGGAGGTCATGCATTATCTCTTGGCATGGTTTAAGATTATTTATTACTATTTACTTGGACTTAGACCGTGATAACGACTCCTTGGAGCTCTTATAATTTTTGTATTTATCTAATTTATTTGAGATAATACAAATAGATGGATTGTGTATCTCTCTGAATAAGCTTTCCATAGAGTTCAATATCACTTAATTCTGACATTGGAGTCAAAAGTTATGGCTATTTTTCTGAGTGTCATCTATGCTGAAAAACCGAAAATGGTAGTACCGCAATTATAATTACGGTAGTTTTGAAAATCGGTAGTATCGTAAATTACATAGCAGTAGTACCGCAAATGCTTAATAATGGCTATTTTTCTAGTTGTTATAGTAGAAAACGGTAGTATCGTATTTTGCACAACAGTAGTTCCAATTTCTCTGATTTTTTTAGGGGTTTGGCTCCAACAGCTAGTTTTTTCTTTGAGGTATAAATACCCCCTTGTGGCCGGTTGAAGAGTAATCTTTGACATCTTATTTCACTCTCTTGAGGTAGTGTAAATTTCTCTACTCAATTGTGTGTGTTGCACCTTGTGAGTAATGAGAGAGGTCTCTAGTTGCATGTGTTACATCTAGAGCTGAATTTAGTATCCACTTGAGCTTGTGCATTTGTTGCACGTGGTGAGAGTCAAGAAAGGGGCTTGACTTATTACTCTTAGAATTTACCGACTCCTAGACAACGTTGGGGGCATCGTAAATGGTGATCTTCTCAAAGAAGATTGTGAAAAAATCCGGCGTGTTGTAAATGTTGGAGCTCATCTACCTGGAGCGGGAAAGAGCTACCACTAGTGAAATTGAGGTATTTGGTTTAATTCGTAGAGCCGGTCTAATTCGTTTGGGCTTACCTCAACGTGGACTAGGAGAGACTGGCAAGTCTCCGAACACCACGGTAAAAAAGCAACTATGTCAATTATGGTTTGTTTCTTATGCTCAATTTACATTTAAATAATTTATATTCATAGAATTAGATTGATTGCTCGTCACCGTAGGATTGTAAACCTTTACATAGACACAGATTGTTGGTGTACTTAGGTGAACATAGTTGATTTAGACTTTATTTGTGATAAACCAAATTGATTTACACTTCCGCATTATAAACTAGGTTTTAGCCAAAGAATTTTTAAGACCGACTATTCACCCCTCTCTAGTCGACATCATTAATCCTACATGTTATCAATTTGGGCTCAAGAGAGGGTGATTCAGAAGTTTGTGGTCATTTTGGCTTAAACTCATGTTATGATATAACTCTCTATGGTATGTAATAACCCATCTAAGGTCATCTAGATCATAAAGAATTCATGAGTAAAAGCAGATCGAGGTTTCTCTCTTTTGCTTGGTTTTTGTGTAACTTTCTTTCAAATGAAAAAATGTTAAAATTATGCAATAATTTTCTTGATTGTTAATTGAAATATGTTCTTGGCATCATAGAGAATGTGCATACTACATTTTAAATGATTTAGAGCTTCGGTTTAAGAGTCAGCTCATTTTGTGATTTAGGCTCAATTTTGCTACAACAAAACTTTGAGAACCAAAAGATCACAACTTTCTTATGGTCTTCCAATATCAATTATTATTTAGGTTCCTAATGTTGTGATTTTATTTTGGTTCAAATTTTAAGTCATTTGTACCTTACTTGTGAAAGTTGTATGGTTTTTGGTTTTGCTCGGCTGATTTTTTAGAGTTGATTTGAGGAAAAGGTGATACTGCCAACTAAAGAGTGGTGCGGTAAAGAGCGGTAGTACTGCATTGATAGGTAAAATTTTATTTTGCTTGGTTTTCTTAGAGATTTCTTTCTAGGTGTCTAGGCTAGGATATTCACACTTTTTCGTAGTTTTTTATAGCTATTCGAGTTAAGAGCTTTGCTCTCTTCTCTGAAAAAAGATTTTGTAAAGCTTTTAATTAGGTTAACTCCTATTCACCCGCTCTATGCCATGCGATTCTTGTGTTATTTTATATCATTTGTTTCATTGTGCTTGATTAGAAATAGGCAATTTTAGATCCTAGCATGTTGTACCAGACTTGAATGGTGGTTAGATCGGGGTTGCGGTATGATCAGATTCTAGTTGGCGGTTGCCATTTTCCACTAAGTGTGTTTTTGTTGTTGGAGATGGCGGTATGACTGACCATTGGTTGGCTATCATACAGCCGTAGTGGGTAGATTGGCCTTTGGTTGGCGGTCTGACCGACCGACGTGCGAGCATCCTGATCAGCCTGTGGTTGGCAGTCAAACCAGCCTCGGAGGCTTAGAGCATGAGTTGGTTTGAACTGAGTTGGTTAAGTGTGAACACGGCATGAGTGTCATTGCTCAGGTGCACACATTTTGCGTGGTGCATTACATGGATTAATTGTATCAATTGATGATTTTGTGTATTGTGTGGTGCTACGTGATAGTTTGTTTGTTGTTGTTGGTTGTAGGACTTTGAAGTTACGTCATGGTGAGGTGAACGAGACTAGGATTAAGTTAGGAGAGTTTAGATCCAAAGCGGTCAAGGGATTAGGATTGTGCGCAGAGGAGCCGATGTCCAGACGATCAAGGAGCCACCGAAAATGACCGAGACTTGCTGAGTGGTTACAAGCCGACATAACGAGGAGCCAAAGCGGAAGCTACCGATGAAAGACATGATGGGTAACGACAAGGTGGACCGGGACTAGACTTAGGGAGGAGCCGAGGTCCTGTACGGTCAAGGAAGCTGGGTGCTATCATGTGCGAGGAGAAGCATATGATGCACCAAGTGAGTTGGGTCATTTACGAGTGAGGACAGTTTGGTGAGATCTAGATACATGAAAGACTTGGCAGCAAGTCATTAAGGTCATATGGAAGATGGCGAAGGATGAGCAATACTTCATGGTAAAGGAAGCGGAAAGCTTCGTGAAATACAGTAGATGTGCATTTTGGTAAATTACTCAATACCAAAAAAGTGATGGTGTGCGAAATCATGGTGCTAGCCTAAGTGGTTTAGGTATTGGATATGCCGAAATTGTTAAGTGAATCAAGTGTTGATTCACTAACAGATTAATGGGGGTGTGTGCTTTGAGAAGTATGTATGTGTAAGTGTAAAACTTGATATGATATTAGGTTAATGGATTAGCTCATGTAAGTAGATGAAATCAAATTAGATATGCTTATTACGGTTAACAGGTTTTGGCTTAAGAGAGGATGATTTTGGGGTTTGGATCTTGTGGTCATTTTGGCTTGAGTTCATGCTGTGATGTAGCTTGCTATAAAATGTGATAACCCATTTAAAGTCATCTAGATCATCAGAAACTCGCGAGTAAGAGCAGTTAGAGATTTCGCTCTATTGCCTTATTTTGGTGCAATCTTCTTTGAAACGAAAAAAGTTAAAACTTTGACAATAATTTTCTTAATCATTGATTAGAATAGGTTCCTAACATTCTAGAGAAAGTGGAGTGAAGAGCTCTATTTTGTCCTATAAAAAAGATTTAGAAAAACTTTTAATCAGATTGACTCTTATTCACCTCACTCTAATCGCCGTTCACGATCCTACACAATGGATTGAGACCGCACAGTTTTTTGTCTACTACCTGTGAGTCCTGCAGTACATGTCCCTTCTCCTTAACTCCTCCCCTGATCAAGAGTAACTCTCAAGAACTCACCCAGTTAGCCCACCCGTGTTCGAGCCTTCAGCTTGCGCCGATGCTCACCTTTAAATTAAGGTACACACGTATGCACGTTCAGTAAAAAAAAAGCGTATATCCATGCTCCGTAAGATTGTGGTGAGTGAAAGGGTCCTTGGCCTTATCTGCTCATCTCGATCGAAAGGTAGTAGAAAGAAACAAGGAAATCGTAAAGAAGGCCTCCTGCTTGGTTACCTGTATCTTAGCTGCTTGTCTCCCTGATCGCGGCATGGCATGTAGATCAATGGGTTAAATTTCTCGAGCGCGAATGCAGCTTCGGTTGGTGAATCGGTGGGCTCTCCGTGCGGTGCAGCAAATTATATAAAGTGAACCGGAATTTATAACGTTTTTGTTGGTCCCGGATTGGAGATGCAACGCTGAGAGCTCCATACTGGTCCAGGGGTGGGTGACAGTACAGTTGCAGCTTCGCAAGTTACAGTACGGTCGATCAGAAGCTTCACAATTTCGCGTCCATCTCTTTCAAATAGAAGACGCTGATGATGAAGATGCAACGAAAGTAGGGACCTCTTTCTTTGAGCTCCCACCTTAAGCTCCAAGCACTGGTTGGGACCCTCGTTCTTCGAGCTCCCACCTTAAGCTCCCATGCATTGCAGATGCCCAGTGAACTACAACACAACAAGAATTCTTTTGCACTGCACAGCACTCGTTTTAATTGAAGTTACCCTATGCAATTGATAGTGAGAGACCTACATAAATCTCGAGAAAAGACACACGAAGATTCTGATCGGAACCGCTCCCGACCAGACCATATGGAGAAGAACCCTAGGAGTGGAGACACATTCAGTGGCCCTAGCTAACACCATGGGCACACAGGCATGACAATTGACGATGGCGCTTGTCCATGCCATCAATGGTGAGGTTTTCCTCCCTGATCATTAAAAACCCAAGGAAATGGGCCTGCTTTCCGAGCCTTTGGATAAAGATGGAGCAACACACAGGTTGTCCCTGGAAAGACAGAGACCGCCTCGTTACCCTTGGTCACAACAATAAAGGAAGAGGTTGCCACCCTTGGTCACAACAAACGATCTTGCGGGCCTCTCAATCACCCCTGTAACAGTCTAAGTAGATTTTTCTGTCTCCTTTAGGCCTTCTCCGGGCATTCCCTTGTTTTTTTTCCCTCTAACTCTTCCTATGAATTAATAGATGGTAAACCTCTTGCCCACCTGTTCAAAAAAAAAAATGCTCTGGTGCAGTACTCTCATCAGATCACCAGCCTCCATTGTTCATCACAGGGCAGAGAGAAAGAAAAAGGATTTTCCAGGTGCACAGGGGGATCATGGCCAAGCTGGACATAGCGTAGTGTGGCGGCCTCCCTTTTTTATTTTTTATAGGCCCTGCTTGCGTGGTCAAAGCCTCAAAGGGAAGGTTCTTGCACTGGCACACATTCTCCTTTCTTTTGCCTTCTTTATTATCTACATCTATCTACAGCTTGCCAGCTTGCTTTGCTCCGCCTTGCTTTTATCTGGTTTTTTGCTTTTTGTTAATTGTACCACCCAAGCATGGTTTATGTCCACCATTAGCAGCATACACATGGAAATGCGTGCTTTTGGTTTGGCCTACACCCTTTGTTTCTCTTGCCATTGTCAGAAAGCTTCATGCAAATGAGATGTCAAAGATGCTCTCTTTTCCGGTGTGGCTTTGGCTTTTGCCTTATAGTTTTTGAATTTTAACTGTCTATAAAAGATAATACGTGAAGAAAAATAATCATATGCAATTTTGATGGTATAGTTGAACTCGATATAGTGTCTACTACAATCTATCTGTAGATTCCGTCTTAAAAAATAGATTATTTAAAAATTAGTTCCTGTAGCAATAAAAGCCAAGCCCTAAGTCTAAGCCCACCCGAAGGCAGCCTAATTAGGAATGGCATCATTAGTTCAGTAAAAAAGAGTTACAGTGTACCAGTAAAACTGAAGTGTCCCAAACAAGTCTGATCAGAATCCAGATGGCTACTACAACCTCCGCGATTGGTTGCAAAGAGAAGGTTTTTTTTACTGCAAATGGGTAAAGCAATGGCCGCGATCCTGACTTCCATAGCATGCACATAAATTTGTCTTGAAATGGCGCGGCATGATCATTGCCAAATGCAAAAGCACCAAGAACAACGAGAAAAGTGAAGGGGAACATGGAGAGCAACATGGCGTTGGTGACGACAGAACGGAATCCTTTCTAAAAATTAACATGTTGATGAAAGAGAATCCATGGATGCAATGCACAGACAGATATACAGAACAGCAGCAGCTATTCTTCAGTCCATCCTTCCACAGCTCCCCCCTCCTGAGTCCTGACCTCAAGAACCATCGCCATCTCAATCTTCCCCACCTCCTGATCCCAGCTATCTCACACAACAAGCTCACTTTGGTTTAAGTAAACACATACAAATGTGACCCCAAAAAACAGCAAACCAACAAATCAAAGAACCAACCACAAAAAGGGCCCTAAAATTCTTATTGTTCTCTTCTATCGTGCAACATGTTCAAATGGTGGTGCTATGGATCTGTGGACCTGGTTGGTGATGCTGGAACGTCAGGCGGACTCGACGGAGCTCTTGACCTTGAATCGGTGCAGTAGCTTCTTCTTCTTGGATGCTGGGTTGTTGACGGTGAGCACAATCTTGCCGGGCTCGCCAGCCTTGAAGCTGCCCTTCATGATTGGCTCCTCATTGACGGGCACCTTCCTGGTCTTCTGCACGATGACGGTGTAGCCGACCTCTGCATCGGGGGTGAACTCCGCACCATAGCTCACCTCCCATCCGAGCACCCGGAGCTCCCACACAACAGTGGAGTTCTACAATGATAACGCATTTCAAAAACACCAACAATTAGAATCATCACAGTGTAAACTTTGTATGAAATTCACGACACGAGAACAAAGATCTACCTCAGTAGCAGGAATCTCAACGGTTTCTTTGGATGAAGGCTTGATAGTGAGCTCGGTGACGGCGTCAGAGGTGGAGAACTCAGTGTCATCCTCCTTGTAGAGGCCACCGAATTGGACCGGGACTTGCTCCGGTGCGATGTATCTACATCAAATCAGAGAAGGCAAACAGCATGTAAGAACATTACATTTGGATGTAGGACTACACAAAAATCAATTGCCAGAGAATAGAGATCCTCGTGTGCAAACCTGAAAAGGGTCTCCGCAGACTTGGCTGGGCTGCAAAAGATGAACTTGCTCTTGGTGCGCTGGGTGAGGAACGGGCTCATCATTTTGTTTGCCGCGAGGTACCACCATGGCACATTGATGAACACCTGCATAGCATGGATGATTCGACCAAATGAATTATTCCAATTCAGCTCGTTCAAATCCTGATACATCTGAAGTTACTCCAACCTCACAATAAGAGCATCGACCTACCTACCTTTGCATACCATTATATAGCAAGATTGACAAGCAACTGAACAAAAAGTTATATTGCTGAACAAAAATAGGAAAATTAGAAGGGAAAAGATCCCAGCTTGCTTTCACCACTCTAGTTAGATTACTGAACTACGGCCGCTTTAAGAAAGACACTGGTCAACTTCCCCCCCCAGAACTCTACTAGTCAAAAAGAACACAACAGCATAGAGAATTTAATATCATATTTTTTTCCCAAAGAGTAAACTACAGACACAGAAATGCTCAATCTTTGAGCTAATTAAGGATATCAAATTTTAGACTACGAAACGATCCAATCATGGCAAGAGAAGAAGTTACCTTCTTGGCGATGAACTCGGGGTAGTTGTCCTGGAGCAGGGCGAGCGCCTGGCGGGTGACGGCGCGGTGCTTGCCGAGCATGGGCGGCGAGTTCTTGAGGTCGGTGACCTGCACCATGGAGCAGATGCCGCTGGGCGCGAAGTCGAGCTGCTCGCGGATGCCGCGCTCGAGGAGCTGGATGCGCCACTTGAGGAAGCGCTCCCGCTTCTCCTCGTCGCCGAAGGCCTTCTCGTAGAGCCCCTTGTCCTGGAACTCGCCGTAGACGTTGTAGCAGACGGGGTGGCCCTCGCGGTCAGCGCTGCGGTAGAACACCACGTTCTCCATCTCCGGCAGGCCAAGGTCGGCGCCCAGGACAGCGTCGATGCCGAAGCGCTTGCGCCACAGCACCGCCGCCTTGAGCATCGCCATGGCTTCCTTCACCTTGAACTCCCGTGCGCGGAGGAACTTGAGAAGCACCGTGTCAGTGCGCTCGTCGTCGCCCACCAGCGGCACGCCCCAGATCAGTTCCTCCTTCGGCTCGGCCACCGGCACGGGAGCCTCCGCCTCCGCGGCCGGCTCGGACGCGGCGGGGACGACGGTCTCCTCGATGGCCTCCATTGTCTTGGCGCCTTCCTCCTCGGCGACCACGACGGTCTCCTCGATGACCTCCACTGTCTTGGTGCCTTCCTCCCCGGCGACCACGACGGTCTTCTCCTCCGTCTCCGGCTCGGCCGGATTGGCCTCCTCGGCCGCCTCAGCCTTGGGCTCCTCAGCCGCAGTCTCCGCTGGCGCCTCCGTCTTGGGCTCCTCCTCGGCCGGTTCCTCGGTCTTGGGCTCCTCCTGGGCCGGGACCTCAGCCTTGAGCTCCTCCGGCGCGGGGGCCTCGGTCTTGGGCTCTTCCTCGGCCGTCAGCTCGGTCTTAGGCTCCTCCTTGGCCGGCGCCTCGTCCTTCGCCTCTTCTTTGGCTTGCTCCTCCGTCTTGGCCTCTTCGGCCACCGGAGTCGCCTCGGCGGGCTGAGCCGGCGGAGGTGGGGGCAGGTCGAACTCCCCGTTGGCGAGCGCGGCGGCGACGAGCTCCTTGAGCTGGGCCAGCGCCTTCCGCTCGGGGTCGGGGAGATCGGACACGAGGTTGCTCTCCTCCTTGAACGAGCCCGTCCCCTCGATTACCGCCGCCTCCTCCGCCTCGTCAACCTTCTTCTCCTCCGCCTCTACGGCCTTCTCCACCTCCGCAGCCTTCTCCTCCGCCTTGGTATCCGCCTCCGTCACGACCACCTCGGCGGCGGCGGTTTCTTGCTTCGTCTCCTCGGCCATGCCTGACAACTAGCTATTCGAATCGGATCGAACGGTGCGCGCGGGAAGGCGACAAAAGCGATGTGTGGAGTTCGGGCAAATCAGGAGCGTGAGGAGAGATGGACGTGGAGAGAGAGTTAGAGAGAGATTTGTAGAGGAGCTGAGGAGGAGGCGAAGCAGGCTGTCAGGATGGGAAGACCAGCGTGCTTTGCCCTTGTGTTTGCTGGAAGAAGCTTGAGCTGAGCAGGCGGCGCCTAGTTGCAACCTGAGTGAGAGGCTGCGGGTGGGGCCTACGTCGTGCATGGATTTGCATGACACTACCACATTCTCTCCCCGCTCTAACGTTATTACTAAGAGTGCCCCTGCGTTGTAATAGATATTTATTTAAACTAGTAAGGTGACCTACACACTTGCACTATATCACCCTTAAAACACGTTTAAATGACTTAACAATATATATATAATTTTGCTTTTTAAAAATAGATAGTTGTAGAACTCCATTTGTGATATCTTAATATTATATATTTAAAAAGAAATTACTTACTTTGTTCCTAATACTTGTCATATATGATCAAACACACTTTTACAAATACTTTTTGACAGAAATACTTGCATAGCAAATAGTAAATATAGCATTACATAACATTTTTCATTTATATCATCACCGTTTTTTCATTATTGAAATGTTTATTTGTACTACATGCTCATAATACACATTATATAGTTTACATTGATATAGCCGAATGAACACCCGTTAATGATCTCACTCTCAATCCCTCTATCATATGGAGATCCACCAAACAAATGGTCATGATGTTTTTGTTTTTGTAGAAGTGAGGCGTCGAGTTCATCGAGATTGAATAGTAAAAATAAGTCTTCAAAGGTCACGACAAAGTAGTCTTAGTCGTGCATAAAATATGCCTCCGTGTATCTCACGTTGAATCCACTTTGCCGGTTTGGTTTCATGTTGAACCTTTGTATGTATCAAATATGTAAAGTCCTGTAAACCAATTCAAGGCTGAATAACTATGACTCGAAGACCACCATACTCCGAGAATGAACTTTCATCGTCCGAGAGGACAAATAGCCTGCGAAAACTAACTAACTATTCGTGCTTATACACACTTCTCTCTTTTCCGACGACATGAGTGTTAGCTCTGATTGGGCCCTCGCTTCACCGAAATCTACATGGGACGGACAGGAGTGTAGGTTGCTGACTTGTGGTGCATAGTATTCGCATAGTATAATTGGGTGGAGGATGGAAACAAAAGTGAGATTAACTCGCTGTTTAGTTGGTGCGTAATTTAGTCTTTGGGAAACATACCGCACGATTAATGGGTGGCTGTGGTTTATGGTTTTGTTCTTAGTGTGAGTGTACGTATGTAAACAAACCAAAAGTCGATAAATTAATAAACCATTTCTAAAATACTATCCTAATAAATCACTTTAAAATGATAACAAAAAACTGTTCAATTTATTCATTCGAGAGAAGTATCATCCATAAATCAGTACCATTTGAAACATATGGTTTGTTTGAAACAGAAGCTGTGCATAATGGGAAATATACACAGTTCTCTCAATTCTGAATTTTTGATTGTTGAGCAACCCGCCCGGTCGGACCCGGATGCTCACCCCTTCTAACAGTGTATTTAGTATTTGAATTGTTTTTCTGGCAGAAAAGGAAGACGCATATACATTAGGCGCCTGATTTTTTTGGGATAAGTCAAATTTTTATTCATCCAACAACTAAAGCACGTGCATCTCTAAGCACATTTAATTAAGAAAAATTACTTTTAGAAAAACAAAAATATCATGTTCGTGATAAATGGCAAAACATGGGAAAAACGAAAAATCAAAACCATTAATACATACAACCGCATGCACTATCCCACCGTTAAAATACTCCGAGATTTATGCTCTATTTTTGCGCAAAAAACAAATTCTCTCTTCATCACCCTCTCTCCTCTCCTCTCCTGTCTCCCCACCAGATTACAGTATAGTCTGATATCGGACTGTAGAACAGCAGTGTTGAACACATGGTATTACTAATCTGACATCGAATTTTTATATGACTAGACAAGTAATTTTTTCAAAACTATTTTCCCCCTGGTACATGGCATCATACATGAACAGTATTGTTTTTCTTGCTGCAAGTCGTATGCGTTTCTGGTATCCTATGAACCTCGAACTGCGGACCAAACAGGCAACGGCAACACTGAATTTGATACGCTGAACAGAAGCGCCGTGCTGCCTCTGCTCTGCTTTGTTACTGAGCCAGCTGTGTGGATCTCGTCTGGCCTATGCCTGCGTAGATACATGCAGCTTCTTCGCCTGAAAAAGGGGAAGAAGACAATAATATTACTGCTGAGGATCCAATGAGGGGCTGTTCGGCTGTTCCTAGCTAACTAGACGTTAGATCCGCAGCCGAAGGCGTACTGAGTTTTGTGTCCTGGTTACATTTAATAAACGCGGAGGATACCATCGTCTCTAATTGGCCGTTTCTTATCATCAGCAGATACTAACAACGCCAAGAAAGACTGGCAGAATATTTCTCCATGTATGCGGAAATATGCATGCACTGTGGGGGCATTCGTTTTAGCGATAGCTTATAGATTTTAGTTGAAATTTTACTGTAACTGGTTTTTTTTACTATAGCTGATTTGACTTTTTAAGCATAATTAAATTTTAAAAAAAATATGTTAACCCATCACGGACAATGCAAAGGAACACGGGAAAAAAGAAAAATACAAAAAAAAACCCAAAAAATCTAAAAAAATCAGAAAAAGACAAATTACCAAATAATGAAAAAAAGCTGAAACTAGAAGCTGAAACTGAAAAAAAACTGAAACGAGGTAAAATGTGACCTCCACTACTGAGTCCTGGGTCCCAACTCCCAAGACATGTATGCCTCCAACACATGCTACTGCTGAGTCCTGATCCCCATCTTATGTGTGGTGCCGGCCATGACACAACAATCGAACCTAGAGCTGTCCAAATGGGCTGTATCGTTATGGGCTGACCTAAGGTTTGTTACTGTAGGCTTGACCCGAGCACAACACGATCCGTCTGGACGATGAGCCATGCAGGCACGGCTGGACGGGCCGAATCATGCCTGGGCTGAGCAGCTGGCACAGCACGATCCGTTTAGCTCACTGTAAAGGCGGCACGGCCCGCACAGTTAAAAATAGCCGTTTTTGACCTGTTTAATCGTTGTGATGTAAAAAATTCTGAAAAAATAGCAAATAATTCAGAAAAATATAAAAAAATTTCTATAAATTTTATCTTATGTGCAGTGCCGGCCAGGGACGCAGCAACAGTAGTGTTGCAGTTGCAGAACTCGCAGGCTGCGGACAGTTTCTAGTAAACACTGATCCCTGCTAATGGATATCATTGGTGCCTGCTGTGTAAACAATTTGTTTCATTACATCGGTTTTGCTAAAACTGTGTGAGTAGTACAGCATCGATCACTTTTTTTTTTTTGTTCTACGACAGTGATGTCCTCGGATTCAGGTAGGCGCGACAAAAAGCTGCATAAAAGCAAATATTCGTTTAGCTCCACTCGTCACAGTGAAGCTGGCGTTAATGTTGGTTTTGATCGAGCCCATCTCGGTTTGGTGAGACGCTACGCAACATGTAGTACAAACTGACGGTAATACGTAGGAAAAAGGATATTTGTGCTACTGTTCTGCTGGTGGTTTTTGGTTACGGCCGCAGATTTTTCTCACGGAGTTGGTGTGTCACCGATACTAACCGTTCTTTCTTTAATCATTTTCCTTTGGCTTCTGAGCTGGTGTTTCATGATTTTGACACCGGGTTAGCCAGTACGTACTAACTGTGAACGCTGACTCATAGCTTTAGAGGGTGATTGGAATAGCAATGATTTTTGAATAGCAAAAAATCAGAATCGAGTTGGTTTATTGAGTATAATTAAATGCGAAAACAAAAACTCGATACGCTTTGTTTTTATTTTGCCACTCGATAATTACTTTTCCATAATCAATCAGCACTTCACGTCAACAAAAAAAAAATTCAATCAGCAGTACAAGCTATATTTTCTCTCCCAAGAAGTATGGACCAATTGGGCAATCTGTGGCCGGTTGACTTTACCTAGAGCGAGCCTTGCTCGGTCGCTTGGTTGACTTGCTGTACGATGGGATATCTCAAGTTTGGGCTTGAAATAAAAGAGGCCGTATAGTCTAACGGGTGATCGTTTAGCTTTTTAGCTTGACTTTTTTTCAGCCACTACGGTGTTTTTAAGCTATTCGGCTGGCCTCTCGCGATCACGCAGAAAATCGAGTCGTGATTAACCACAAAAATGAGGCAAAAATAAGAAACTGCCGTATCAAAAGCTAGAACGAATAGCTGAATCAAACACTATGGAATTCATACACTTTACCAGTCGCAACTTACGTACAATATAGAGGCAGCTCGTACGTACGAAACCACGTACAAATGATCTCGGACGGCTAATCAGGCGAGCAGGTGGTCGTGCAGCCAGCTCTTCATCGCCGCGAACGCGTCCTCGGCGTCGCCGTCGTCCTCCAGCGACTCCGGCCGGTGCGCGAACCCGTGGCCCCTGCCGGCGTACACGACGGCCTTGGCGCCCCTCGCGCGCCTCTCCAGCTCCCGCACCGTCGCCACGGGGCACAGCGGGTCGCCGTCGCCGCAGACGAACAGGACCGCCGCGGCGATCCGTGCCCCCAGGGACGCGTCCATCCGCGAGCCGTAGAAGCAGACACCCGCGCTGAAGCAGGCGTCGGCGTCGCGCGCCAGCGTCTCGACCAGGCGGCCGCCCCCGTAGCAGAACCCGATCACGCCCAGCTTCTTGGATACCCCCGCCGCGGTGAACTCGTCCACCAGCCACTTGGTGCACGTGTTAATGTCGCCGGACACCCTCTCCGGGGCCTGCCCGGCCAGCCAATGCTCGAAGCCGTCCATCGGGAGGCTCTTCTTCCACGGGTTCCCGCGGAACAAGTCCGGCACTAGAACACTGCATGCATTGATCGATCAAGGTGTACATGTATGATGAGGTGACAAATGCGGACCTACCGAAAGAGGTGAGGACTTAAACCAATTAATTGGTGTGGAGAAGGCTGGATTACTTGTAGCCGTGGCAGGCGACGCGGTAGGCGAAGTCCCGGGTGGCGGAGTCCTCGAAGCCGAAGGTGTCGGAGAGGAGGAGGATGCCGGTGCCGTTGTTGTTCTTGACGGCCTTGAGGAGGTACGCCCGGACGCCCTCGCCGATGACGAGGTCCGCGCCGCTCACCAGCTCGCACGCCTCGTCGTCGTCGATGGTGCCACTACTCGCCACTTCAGTCTGGCTGCAGTGCGGTCTCCAGAGCCGGTGGCTCCGAGGAGGACGGGTGACGTCGCAGCAGTGTGGTCTCTGTACGGAAACTGAAATTGTTACGTCAGAGCGCGGAGATCACTAGCCAGAGAGCACAGATACGATTCTTAAACGTCACTCGCGACTGTTTGCATCCAACTATTGCTTGGGGAGTCCCCTGTGGTAGGGAATTGAGGCGGAGATTGCGCTAGCTAGCAGTAGTACTTGTTCCTACAATGGGTTTTGCATTGCAATTATTTGTGAAATTGAAGTGTTCAATCACCTAGGAAGGATTTATTCATCATATATCCTCCCCTTAGATGGAAATTCAGGATTTACCCTCCTGGCCCACGTGTCAGTGATTTATGATGACCCCACATGTCATTGAGTAGGGAGGGTAAATCTTGAAATTGTCAAATATAAGGAGAGTATATGATGAAGAGCCCCCCTAGGAAATGGCATGAAGTATCCCACAGTAACAACATCCTAAGAGCAATTTGGACACCCCCAATGTGCCAAATCCTCTGGATCTAAGCGCCACCATGGTCAGAGTCAGACTGCGCAAGCAAACCAAGATCGGAACCGAGTTCTGTAGTGTACAAACTAAGAAAAACTAAAGAACCATGTACCATTCCACTAAAAAATGACAGTATAACTTCTTATCATTTGATCTCTCTCTCTCTCTCGCTCATGCCATCATGTATCGCTATTCCCAACCACAAGGCTGTAGGATCCGATTACTCCTCAGCAGGAGCAAGGTTGATTGGATGCCAAGCTCAGCCCTAAAGGCATGCTCTCGCTCCAGCGCTTTAGCTCTCTCTCTCCTATCTTCTCGAGCTCCAGCGAGAAGAGAGATGGTGGTGGTGCTGCGGACACCGATAGGTTCATCACACCCTTGGATGTAGAGAGAGGTTAAGAAGACGGTGATCCAATGGTGGACGACGGTGGCAGAAGGAGGCACGGTGAGATAGTGGTGCACAAAATAATATGTTGGTGGACGACGGTGGCAGAAGGAGGCACGGTGAGATAGTGGTGCACAAAATAATATGTTGGACGGGGCGGAGGAGACGGCGACGCGGCGAGGTGGCAAGATCACTGTCGACCGTCAGTGGAGGAGGAGGGGTGTGGAGAAGTAGAGAGGAGGGGCACGGAGCTCCAGTCGGCATCGGGAAGAAGGTCGGGAGGGAGAGCAGGAGAGAAGGAAGAGAGAGACAAGACGAAATTTGATGAAACTTAGTAAAACTACCTACCGTCATGTAGAAGCTCGCGTACAAAATCGAGACCAAAAGCCACGACCTGTGGAATTCGCGCTAGCTATGCTCCACGATGATACATACAAGTGGAGAACGAACGAAACGGCATAGTGAAGACAGGGAGAGCTCGTACTTACAGAGGAGGACAAGCGCGTGGGGCGCACTCTCGGCGCGGCCCAATGAAGCGACCAGCAGGCGGCGCGGGGGAGCGACGGGCACACTGCGACTGCGGCGGCCGCGGTCGCCATCGGCTGCTGCGATTGAGGAGGCCGGGTAGCTGGAAACGCTCGCGGGAGATGACAGCCTGCCAGCCACCACTGGCTCGGCAGCACAGCCGCGCGTTTAGATATCTTCCCCTCCCGGCCCGACTCGCGGGCGCGCGCGTCGTCGTCGTCTCGTGGAGTTTTTCGCGTGCCGCGCCAGGGCGTTTCGGCAAATCGCGAGGCCCGGGGCGCAAGCGTGCGCGGCGCCTGGCGGCTCCGTCGCGTTCCAAGGTCGTGTGTGAGTCGTGACTATGATACGCTTGTGCTGCAGGTATGGATGTGGATCCCTTATCTTCGCGCGGGAGCGGGACCGGCGACCAATCAGAAAGACAGGGCACCGCGCCGCGGATTTCCCTTCTGGATGCCGAGGATTTTTCGCATGCCGGAATACAACGACGTAAGAACGGTGAAACGGCCCGTTAAGACCTGGGCCGTGTCTCGCAGACGGTAGGCGACCGAAGCATGACAATCAGGCCTGGAATGTTAAGCGTTAGGTCAAACTTCTGGGCTTACACTGGCCTAGTTGTGAAATAGGGACCAAATTTCAATCAAGGTAAGTCTGACCCTCGGCTCGGTATTGTTGGGCCTGTCAGTTAGGCTGGTCCAAATTTGTCTAAGACTCGTATAATTATGTTTAATTATTCTAATTTATTTATTTCATTTAAACAAATACGAATTCACATTCAATTAAAAAACTTGTCTAACTAATTAGTTGTATTGTAATAAAATATGTATATTATTTTATCGAATACAGATACGGATAGTCCGAATAAAATAACATTTGAGATGGTAAAATTCCATACAATATTCGCATCTATATTTTTTATGCAAATATGAATAGGATAGAAATTATTAATTGGATGTAAAAATCTATACTATATTCGTATATATCGAATACGGTAACATAATAATACGGATGTAAAAATCTATACCATATGCGAATACAGAAACCACGGCTTCATTACTGCACTGAACCACGGAGAACATATTACACTTGAATAAGGCGCATTCAGTAACAGATCAACCGATCCGACAATGTTGTAGGTCACAACAATGATGAACTTCGCTAATATCGAACAGAATACCCCACTAACCATGCCACAACGACATCGCAGCGCAACTACCTGACGACGAGTACACCTGCAGCTCACAGAGCAAGACCACTGAAACAAAGGTGAGTGTCTCCAAGACTCCAACAGAATAATACACAGAAATACAAAGAACATGATCCAGGGGCAGGGACATAAATACTAGAATAAAAAACAAAACTGGCACAAATCCATAAACAAAATACACTGAAGATCATATTGTGCCCGCATTTTGTTCTACACGAGAAAACCCAAACTAACAATTTGAGCCCCCAAAACTAGAAGGGATCCAGTCACTCACTTTTCTCTGCCTATCTGAGCAAATAACATTTAGATTGACACCTTATTCCCGGGCCACCAACTGCCTCTAATTTATCAACTCATCAAGTATATTCACATGATCCGATGCTAATCAGAAGGAACTGAATGAATGCAAGAAACAAAGTTACAAGTTCCCTCCATTTTCTCTTGTTTCGAAAGCTTTCACCTCAAAGGAGCATATCAGACTTGGCAGGCAATCTCCTGTAGAAGTTGAACGGGACAGAGGGCATCCTGCTGCGGAACCGGGGGTGGCGCAACAGGTAAAGCATAGCAATAACCAGCAAAACCTGGAACGGCGTCACGTACAGCACAATGGCGACAACCAGGGATAAGAATATGAAGATAGCAGTGGCCCGAGGGTCCCTCCAGCTCAGCAGCGCATGGGCTCTCTCACCTTGCGTTGCCAGGTCCCCAACCACTGTCTGCACACGACCTCCGATGCTCCTCAGCCTGTCATAGCGCATTCTTACAATGTCAGCTGGTCTGCTGGATGGGAATGTGTCAAACTCCTCATCAAGCTCGTCGGGGTGTGTAAGCTCAGCATGGGATAGCTTAGTATCCATGTGCGGTGGGTGCCTTGGCCTGTAACGATAGTTCCACAGTCCGATCATGAACATGTAGAGGAAGATGGTAGGCAGGATGAGCTCCGGGTAGCAGATCAGTATCAGGAAGAGCATGTGCACCAGCATAGTTGTAATCGGGTTTCGCCAGCTTCTGATGCCATCATACCACTTGGTCATCACTGCAAAACCACAGAACAGCGTGGTGATACGATAAAAGTTAGCCTTGCTGCGCCGGAGACTAAACATGTGTGAACCCACGTCAAGCATGTACTCCACAACCTCCCTGCGAAGTGCAGGCTCAGCACGACTAAGCCTCGCAGCAACAATCTGCATTGCCTGGTGCCTCAGGTTGTCCAACTGCATCACCGAGATTGGCTGTGTGTAGTGCATCTTCGGCAGCAGTGGATGGCCATACAGGGCAATCATGTTAACCCACGCCGTGCATGTAAATCGCACAGCCAAATGCAACTCGCCGGTCTTCTTGAGGCCACTGGGCTTAAGAGACAGCAAAGGGTAGAAATGGGTGTACACCCGGTCAGTCTCCAGCGTAGAGAGCCGGATTCTGACCTTGCCAATACTCTCATCCCGAGCATCACCATTCTTGCTCCCGATCTGGCTATTGTCAAACACCACCACTGTGATCACGGTGCACGGATCGAACACCTCCCAAGTATACTGCTCATTCCACTGCGGATTCAGCGTGTCAAGAATAGTTCTTGTGCGCACCCATTTTGACCCATACTTGGCAACACAGTAAGCGTCGGTGGTGCGCCCATCCTTGCCCTTCATCGGTATCAAGTTGCGTGCACCTAGAACTCCCAGCTCAAGGATCCCAATGCTCGGCTTCCGTGTGTGCTTCGATGATGGCTGGAGATCACTACTGTAGTAAGTGGACTCGTCGAGAACATGGTACCCAAAGTCCAGAGACATCCGAAGCTGTATCTTGCTCGCGAACTTGCCTTCCTTCTTCTCGGCATCGTCGGTGGGGCGCGCGAGGCTGTACCAGCGCGGCTCCACTGGCTTGCCGAAGTGGTCGTGACGCGGCATTGCGGCGTTGAGGGGAAGCATGATGCGCCCGAGTGGCTCATCGCGCCCCGGCCCGACGCGGTCCTCGACGGTGACGAGCAGCGGTTCGTCGAAGGGCTCGGACGCGACGAACATGAACTCCTCGTTCCACATCGGATTGGGCGTCCCCGGCGGCACGCCAGGGCGCGTGCGCCGCACCTGCCCAGCGAGCTGCAGCTTCACGCAGGCGTTCATGGGGCGGGAGGCGTCGAGCGGCACGAGGTCCTGCGCCCCGACGGCGGCGACGCGGAGGTACACGAGCTTGGGCGAGAAGTATACCTTAGCGCGCGTGGAAGCGACGGCCGCCGCCGCCCCGTGCGCGTCGGAATGCCAGGCATCCGGGAAGGCCTCGTCGGCCTGGGTCCCGAGCCACACGGACAGCATGATCTCGCCGCGTGGGAGCTTCTCGCCGCGCTTGGTCTCGAGCCGGTACCACTGTGGAGCCAGCGGGGAGTCCGGCGGCACGCGGATCGGCACCTCGGCGAGGTCGAACGCCACGCGGCCGACTAGGTCGTCGCCGCCGGCCAGATCTTTGGCCTTGACGGCCACCTCAAGCAGATGCGACTGGAGGTGCGTCGCGGAGAAGGCGAACACCTGCTTCCAGGAGGGGTTGTGGTTGGCGCCGATCACGGACGTGGTGCCCTTAAAGTTGCCGAGCTTGACCTCGACGAAGGGGTCGATGCTGCCGGTGGGGGAGGCGGCGGGGAGGTCCCGCGCCTTGACCACGTGCACGTAGAGGAACCGCATCGGCTCCACGAGGTCGTACGTCGACGCGATCTTGCCCACCGCGGAGGCCGCTGCGGCGGAGGGGTGCAGCCCCGGGATATTGAAGCGGGGCCGCAGCACGGCGGCCAGCGGCGGCCGCGTCTCTACCAGCCCGAACTGCTGCTGCGGGGGCGGCATCGGGCCGCCGGGGCCCGGCACCATGAACGGCCGCGGCGGCATTGCTCCTTTCATCTCGGCGGCGTTGCCCGGTGGGAAGGCGGCGTGGGGGAGGGGTGGGGTTAGAGTTAGGGGCCTCTAGTGTGCCATTCCGTCGAACAGTTGCTGATGGCGTGGGACGGTGGGAGTGCAGCGGAGTGGGTTACTACTGCGCAGCGTGTGCGGGGGGGCGTACGGCAGAGACTATCGCCGCCCGTGGCGCCCCGCGATGAACCCTACCCGTTAGATCCCGATCCAACGTCTTGCATCTACTTTTACGTTCCGAAAAAGGATTCAGTGCGCCGAGCCGGAGCAACCATCGGGCAACACGCAAGTACATGACATGTGGGTCCCTATAAATGGGGTCGGAATGTCAGTGAGATTAAAGGTACATGCTACGGTGTTGGCATGGTTTGGTGTGGGGGAGGCGTGGCTTGTTGGCAGTGGGTGGGCCCGGGGGCGCTCGGTGTGTGTGCTGGACAGCTTGATGCGTTGGATTCTCTGTGATCCACCGGGAATTTGGGCCTCTGAGTGTGGCGGCTGGCCCGCAACGTGAGCGTGCTGTTTCACTTTCCTAGCTCTCGAGCGAGAGCATGGCATGGTCTCGTCTTCCTCGAGGAATGTCACTGTTGAGTTTAGTCAGATTATTTTTTAATAAAAAGATAGATTAAATATAAAATAATATAATAGTAGATTGAATAGAGAGACAAGAGAAAAACGCTTTTCTTTATTATTTTTCTAAGTATATGTTACAATGATTGGTATCCTCTATATTAGACTAAGAGGTGAGTTGTCCACTATAGGCTAAGGCCTAACACTTCCTTTTAGTCACTCATTTGCCATGTTCATATCTAACCAAAACTCCATAAAATTCAGTGAGAAAAATTTAGAGAATGTTATGTTGTATTGCACAAATTAACTCATTAAAAACCTTGACCGAGAAACTTCAAGAAACTTGTCAAAAGAAAAATAGTACAATTCATCCAGTTTTATTTAATTTATAGGGTTTACTCTTTAGATACTTGATCTTCGTGATCAAATTTTAATAGTGAGCTCGAGAAGAATCTCTCCTTAAATTTTACACTTCTCTAAGTCTCATCATTTCAATTCTACATACATATCTTTCAAAATTAGATGCTAAAAATAACTTAGTGAATAAATCTATAAAATTTTCGTACAACTTAGTATGCATTATCTTAATTTCGTCTATCTTTTATAATTCATGAGTATAGAAGAATTTGGGGTTTATATGCTTTGTGAGATGACTCTTCACTAACCCATCTGTGCTTGTATAACACAACCTACATTATCTTTATAGATAATTGTGGGGGCTTGCACGATGTTTTACACAAGACTGCTGGATGTTCAATCCACAGGACAGGGTTGGGGCCTCGGTGACTGGGAGCGGAGGCAAGCGGCTTGGAGGGCAGCTACCACATGGAGACAGAGCTGTTCACGGCTTGGTTCACCAGCAGCATTATCGTGGCCTCTCGCCGATGGTCAAGGCAGTGGCGCAAGTGGGGAGTGCAGAGGAAGGGAGCTTTTGGGTTTGAATTAGAATGGATTCCACGCGACGTGCGGACAGACAAAGGGGAGGAGGGAAAGTCACACGCCGGTGTCAGTGTGAACAAGTTGGGGAAGCGAGTAGACTGGGCTGAGGGTAGCCAGTGGAGGCCACCAGCGGCAATGGAAGCCACTGGATCTGGTGGATTAGGCTACAGCGCCACTCGTTTGGAGAGCGAGTGAGAGAGAGAGAGGTCATCGCTCGATCTAGAGAGCAAATGAGGAGAGAGAGGGAGCGACAAGTAGTCGGTGCCAAATCTTTTGTGAGGTGGGGAGGAGTGAAAGAATGAACAACGTACTACCATCAACTTTTCTTTTTAAGTAGTAGAGATAGTAGATTGAAAAGAGAGATGTGAGATAAACTCCTTTCTTTATTACTTTTCTTTATAAGTATAAGTTACAATAATTGATACTATTTATTTATAGACTAAATGATAAGATATTCACCATAGACTAAGGCCTCAAACCTAGACTCAAAGTTTCCTAACAGACCTAACCAGGCTACTGGCTATTTAGATATTTCTCATCTTACTGCCATGGAGATGGAGCCCTGCAAGAAGATGATTGATATTTCTGGGGCTCTTGCTCTTACATTCTGTAATAAACTTTCGTACCGTAGATCATGATTCCGACGAACCTTAAGAAAGCGTCACGTGGGCTGTTCTCGTTCTCGTATCAGATCAAAATCCAACATTTAGTTCTTATTTTTTCAGTAAGCGAAATCGAAATGTTGGGAATGTAATGTAAGAGCTAAGGAGCTCCATGAACGCATGTCGCTGAGTCCAACCGCGTTGTGTTTGCTGAAACAGGCCACAGACGATCTCACAGGTCACAAAACCTAAGATAGTTTGCTGGCACGGATGTTAAGCTCGGTCCTTGTCATTCCCGGAAAATTCTGTGTCTGTTTGATAGCTTCACGCTTTCTTCCGTGGAATTCGGACGTGCCCTTAAGGTAGCCGTCGCTACTTCATTTCAAGCACTCCTCTTTGACACAAAAAAAAAAATTCCATTTGCTCCCCCAATTTGTTCCATAGTTTTGCGGTTTATATGCGAAGTTTGGACGGATTTGGCACTATTACACGGTAAAATACCAAATATAGCCTCTTGCACGATAAAATTCTAAATCTGGCTCTCTTCCGACCGCATGACTCACGCGACCGTAACACGTGTTATGAACAGTGGAGTCGTGCGGTCCCGAACTCGTCAAATCGACTCATCAAATCATGCGACGTCAAATCGTGCATACATGTCACGTTCGCGTGAGTCGTGCGGTCGGAAGGGAGATATATTTGGAATTTTATCGCGCAAGGGGCTAGATTTGGTATTTTTATCGTGTAACAGTGCTAAATCCGTCCAAATTTCTTTATATGCTAGCTTTTTTGTGGGTGTGTGACATAAGCTAGCTTTTCTCAGACACACTTCTTTTTTGACCTAATTTATTTTCCTTCCATGTGCCGCCACACTGTTTCTGCACATCAAACAGTTAACAATTGTACCAGGCATGCTTTGAAATCCAAATAAGCCCCACTAATTTTGGCTTCAGCCAATGACGGAGTTAGAAAAAATTTATTAGGTGTGCATACTACGCATGCTGTATCTCCTTGGATGCGCCATCAATCACCGTGCCACGCTTTCTTGGGCGTACGCTCTCACCGCGGCCGCTGGCACCTCTTGGCGCACGCCCTTGTAGCTATCGACTCACTGTGCCACTTACATAAATTTGTCACTAAAAATATTTTTATAATATTATAATTTTATTAGTATATAATAAGATAAAGTTACAAATAGTAATGGTTAAAGTAACGTTTCGTAGACCATAAAAAATAAAAAATATTACTTCAAAAGAACGGACGAAGTAATAAAATGTTAACGCTGGTAAACTATGAATTGTGAATATTATATTTACATGGTACTTTATTGTTACTATATAATTAGTTGGGTCTTCATTTCAATTAATTGGCTACTTTATATATTTAGTTGTGAAAATAATTTAATTTTATGGTTTCATAATGATAACAAATACTAACGTTAAGAAATAAATTGCATAGATTTTTACTAATACACTATATAACCCGCATGATAGTTCGTACAGTCTACCACTCGAAAAACATGTAGGGTTTTTAGTATACTTATACTTATTACAACAATATTGATGTAGCCTATTAATGTCACATATAGCTCCTAAATTTGCAAGTAAAACCTGATAAAGGATACGTAATACAATTTTTATCTAATTTCCTCGAACATTATCAATTGCAATAAAGTTCAGGTTTACTTAGAATATATAGTTAGAAGAGTATATACATAGTTTTTAGAATTTTTGGTGTGTTCATGCATACCAGGCACCCCTGTCTCCGTCCATAGCTTCAACTTCTGACTTCTAGTTTATTATTTCTTAATTTCATCTTTTCCGATTTTTAGGCTTTTTGTCTCTATTTTTTCTCATATTCCTTTGCGCTGTCCCTGATGGATTAAACTGTTTTCTCTATCTTTTTAAAATTTTTTAAGTTTAATTACATAGAAAAGCTATCAATTATTATAATTTAAAATAAATAAGTTATAGTGAAAAAAAACCAAACTGAGCTTCTCAAGTTGCGCTTTTATGACGTGCAACGGTGTACTATAGACATTTGATACTAGCCTTTTCAAAAGTGCCTTTTCCTTTTTCCGAATAAATGAAGTAGCCCTCCTGTTGCGTTTCTGCGATGTTGGCGAGAACGCTTGTCGCGTAGCACCGAACGGTGGTGAGTCAGCTTCGTAGTGCCCAATTTCTGAAGGAGAATCTAACGGTACTGGATGACTGTTAGGTATGTGTATATTCAAATGCTTCACTCTCGAAATTTCTCTAAACACGAATTGGTGGATTGAAATGCAATTTTGTCAACAAGTTCATTGGTATGCTTCCGTATATAGACTCCTGAGACAGAAAACGGTGAGTTTAACATGGAATGGTGCCGTTTTCAATTCAGCCACCGCTCAATTTAATTTCTAATTTCTATTTTTAATATTAATTAATTTTATTTTTTCTAGTTTTTTATTATTAGGGTTTTTTTTTTTTTTTTTTCTCATATTCATTTGTATTGTCCGTGATGGGTTAACATATTTTTTTGTATTTTTAATTTTTTTAATTTAAATATATTAAATAAATTAACTCAGCTACAGTAAAAAGACCATAAACCAATCATTATTAACTCCCCTAGATTGTTTGTTAAAAAGAGCGTGTGAGATCCGTCCCCACTGTAGAGAATAATGCTGCCATCAAAACTAAACTTAAGGGGGCGTTCGTTTTAGCGATGGCTTCTGACTTTTGGCTGAAATTTCACTGTAGCTGATTTTTTTATTATAGCTTTTTGGGCATAATTAAATTAAAAAAATGTAAAAATAAAAAAATACGTTAGTCCATCACGGACAATACAAAGGAACACGGGAAAAAAAGAAAATACAAAAAGCCCAAAAAAATCTAAAAAAATTCAGAAAAAGACGAATTACTGAATAGTGAAAAAAAAGTTGAACCTAGAAGCTGAAGCTAAAAAAAAACTGAAACGAGCGCATCATTTTTTGGTCAAAAGAGATAGGTTTCGTTCTTTTCGGTTTTTTACCTAACTTTTAGTCTCAATTTCTTTTAGCAATGATTATTTATTAGGGTATATTCTTTTTAGCTATGGCTTATGGTTTTTTGTTGAAATTTTTGAATTTTAGTTATTTTGGATGGTACAGATGTTGAACTTTTAACATTTACTATAAGTAACTTATAGACTCTATCTTAAAAAACTATTCCGTTTGAAAGTTAGGTACTATAGTAAAAGTTAAAAATCATTTTGAGAAGCTAAAAAGAATATACCCTTAAATGGATAAACCACATCTCAAACACATAAAACCGTAACATAAAAGAACAAGCGTATAAGCTGGTAAACCAATCGCATATGTCGCTGTGTCCTCTGCCATTGCTGTTGCCAATGGAAGAGGATGATGTTGCGATTGCCAGTTTGTTCCCTAGACCGAACATGTAACGTTAAACTGCCAGTGGCAACAGTAGATTCGGCATCCCCGTTATTATGAATAGCGATGGCATGGTGAAAAACACCTGGTTATTATGAGTTAGCGATGAATGGCTCACAGCTGAGCGCCCTAAGAGTTGGGCAGAATATGCGTGCACCCCCTAAGAGTTGGGCAGAATATGCGTGCATGCTGGCGTGGAGTGGCACACTGGCGCTGCCAGATGGAAACGCCGGCCGGACAAAACACGAGTGCCCGGTTCAGAAAAGCTGGCGGTGGTGGCCTGGCCTCTTCTTCGCCAGGCCCAGGCGAGCGCCGAGCAGCGCCAACGCAAGATCCCTATTTCGGGCAGGGCGCACATGCTGCGACCTCGCGGCTCGCACACCCCGCGCGGGCACCGCGTTCGCATGGTCCATGCGAACGTGGGCGCGCGCGGGCGGGACCAAACGCCGACAAAAACAACCGAGAGAGATCGGGTTACTTTGAACCACGCTACGGGCTTTGGCCGTGCGTCTGCGAGCTGCGTCGTCCTTTTCCTTCCGTTTTAGGGTCAGAAGTAGGGGTCCTTACTAAGTGGGAGCATGAACTCCGAGAGAGGAGAGTAAAATAATGTGCCGAGAGGTTCCTCGTGTGTGAAGGCCACCGGTTCGAGCCAGGCAGATGAGATGTGCGTGGCAAAGCGGAGGGGGGGTAAGCAATTCGGCCGCCCTGTGCGCTGCGGCTCCTGCCTGCCGCCCCCACCCATCACATGGGCTCTCTGGGTCTGGGTAGGATCAAGGATTCGGCAGGAGCGGCAGCGTATGCTTCGGGTGTAAGTAACGAGCGCATGGTTGACAGCACGCGCGACAGTAGCGCTGGTACTGGCCGGTGTTTGGCGTCGTGTCCGCTTCACGCCCAGGGTTGTTTGTTTCTGGTGAGGCATTAGTACGTTGCGGTCTCCTCATCCCTCGTGCATTTACGCTTGGAGCCTGGAGAGCATATATGACAGTGGATGTGCCTAGGATTGGCAACAGGCGACAACAGCTTGGCGCGTCGTTCAGAGTTGGCGATGTAACCATGTGAAGTTCACCTAAACAAAAAGCCTAGGAACACAAGGGCTGGGCAAAGAACCCCAAAACGCAGGAAAACCCAAGCAAAGCTGGGCAAGAATACTGGGGGTCTGGGGCTATTTCTCGCGTGGGAAGGGCCGGCAACGCCACGTCGAACCTCGCCGCTCGGCGCGAGCGGACATTTCGCCCATGCGGCCCAAAGGCTTCATGCCGGAGCGGGCGCGTGGCTAATTCCGCCCAAGTTGCGTTGACTTGGAGAACGAGGCCCTCTTTAGGGCTTAATAATTAGTTTTTAAATGATATATTTTTAAAGATAGGATCAATAGGAACATTATAGTAAAAAGTGTGCTGAGTTCAGTTGTACTGATTAAAATTATATGTAACTATTTTTCTCTACGTGTTGTCGCTCATGAACAATCAAAATTCAAAACTTTAAATCATAAACTATAAGTCAAAAGAACCCACCTATTAGGCTGGACGGGGATGCACGACACGAATCCCCTGGTGCATTGCGGTGCAGCTATAGCCTTCGGCTACATAGGGGGTCAGCGCCTAACCATCAGTGCAGTTAGAGCAATGGTCCGGTGCCTTTCTCGACGAAGAGTAGTGTTTGTATCATAATCTCCACGCAGCAGCTTAGTGATAAAAAGTGTGGCAGTGTTGGTATTGTTAGCAAGTCTTGCGTGTTTACATAGCCTCGACTCTCGTGTGTCGCCTCGACTCTAGCTAATCTTGAGTTCAATTAATCATGTGTTGCGTTCATATTAGTCATGCGTTCTCATTAGCTATTTCTGTTCACATTAGTCATGCGTTCTCATTAGCTATACCGGGCTATATATATGTAACCTTTTGTGACTTGAATCAAATGAATCAATTGTGTGATTATTGTAAATATTCCACGCTCTCATGGTATCGGAGCGGTGTCGCTCCTGAGCCGCCGCCTCCATAGCTTCCGCCGCGCCGCCCCTGGGAGATAACATTGTCTCTATGATCTCTTCCGAAGGCTGCTAACCCGTAGTTTAAGTCGTATCGGTTCGCGATCGCCACCGTCGTGAGTCCTCCGACCGTAGTCGCCGTGTCGCGCGGCCCTCCTGCGCCCCGCGACTGCCACTGTCGTGAGTCCTTCGACGGCAGTCACCGTGTCGCGCAGCCCTCCTGCGCCCCGCGACTGCCACCGTCGTGAGTTCTTCGACGGCAGTCGCCGTGTTGCATGGCACTCTAGCAACACCAGCTACCCTGATGTGTGTTGGACGTCAGCTACCCCGAGTACAACGACGACCTCAACACCAGCTACATCGACATGGCTTCCTCCTCCACGACTACAATCCTGGTCACTACATTCTTGGTTACCTCGGTAATAAGGGTCTATCATTCACCGGTTTTCGTTCCAGTATGAACATTTGGCCTTCTCCCATTCAAATTGCGGGAGGGTGTTAGGAAGTCTTGCGTGTTCACATAGCCTCAGCTCCCGTGTGTCGTCTTGACTCTAGTCAACCTTGAGTTCACATTAATTATGTGTTGTGTCCATATTAGTCATGCGTTCCCATTAGCTATTTCTGTTCACATTAGTCATGCGTTCTCATTAGCTATACCAGGCTATATATATGTAACTCTTTGTGACTCGAATCAAATGAATCAATTGTGTGATTATCTCAAATATTTTACGATCTTAGACATCTTAATTTATTAATAACTGAATTTGAAATGATATACTTAAGGTGTCCTTAAGTTTTTTATATTCCGATGAAAACTTTAGTTCTTATAAAGGATTTAATCCTTTTCCTCTCAATAGCATATTGAGGAAGAATATACATTCTCGCGATTTGTATCCAAAGACTAATGGAAATTGCATCCAAAATACAAATTGGATTATGAGTACAGAGTCGCGAAGCATAATTTTGCATTGGATTAAGTATTCCCATTTTTAAAATATGAGTAAAGGATCTATGGATGAAGATACAAAAAAGTTTATTTCCAATCGTAACTAAATCTTCTTTTGTTAAAAAAGGAAATGGAAGCCAACGTTCCGCCGGGCAAGGGATATGCTGCATCTGCGGTCGTGCGAAGGAAGCAAGCATCCAACGAAAGATGTGATATGTCCCGCTCTTTAGATCGAGTTGCGCGCATTTCAGCTGCGCGAGTGCGCGCGGGCAGGAATTCTCACACAACCTCATTGCCTCAACTAATAATGATAGCAAAAGGTGACTCCCTTGCTCGATGGCCGCCCATCCTTGGCCTGACAGTATCTCACACGCATTGCTTTCACCTTTTGTAATGGCCCAACCTTGTCTGGCGAACAATGTGACGAACACGGCATCATGTACTATCTTGTAACATTTTCGGTACAGCAGAATCTGAACATAGTCGATGCATCGAAGGCAAGATATTGCTAGTAGCTGACTAGTTGTCTACTACTAGTTCTGTCCTCAGTTCAATAGATAATACTACTTATTGTCCATGATGTTTTCACAGGCCGTTGATTTCTTGAGTCTGGCACACTTGGTGTTCCTGATTACCTAATTTCTCCTGAAAGATCACCAGTGCCTCTCCATTTGTGTTGTTTGGCAAACCAACTCACGCCCCCAACGATCGGGTGAGGCAAAGAGTATGTATATCTGCAGATTCATTTGGTTCCATCCAGCCTTGTGCCTACCAAGGACATCCCTACCAGAATTCTGGTTGCACCTAAGCCCTGCATCCAGCCAACATTCTGTTGCTGCTTGGCTGCTTGCCATTGCCAATTTGGTTGGCAATAAAGAACGCGGATTGCAGCAGCATCTCGGAGGGGGTCAGGAGTCACATGGTCTGAAACATGGATGCAGCGGCCATGCTCCTGGACACGCACACTGCTGCAGCTGGCGCTGGGCCTGGCGGAAAGATGAGGTAGGTAGGAGAGACTTGAGAGAGGATGTCCAGGGCGAACAAGATGGACCTCTTGAATTATTGTGTTCCTCGAGAACATCAGTCGCCTTTCCTCTGAGGCTGGCTGTCTGTACTGGGGTTTTTGGTAAAGCGCTCGCTCGCTCACTGTCGTACCAACTTACTAACAGTGCAAATATCACGACATAATTAAGAAGAATCCTTCTAGATGCCTCTGTGGCCTCTTGACATCCGATGAAAGATGCGTTTAGGAGTGAGACACCAAGGAAGCTAATTACTACAGTATTTAGTAGCAACCTAGTACAGCTGCTACAGTCTCTTTGGATACTATAGGAAAACCATTCTCTATGCCAAGATGGTATTCAGTACAATAGGAAAACCATTCTCTATGCCAATGTTGACACGATCACAATTATTAGATGAAAAGATTTTCGGCTATCTTGGAACAGAACAGAAGGCATGAAACTAAAAGAAAACCATGTCTCGAATCTATGGGCACTTCTTTAGTTGTTTGACTTAGTTATTTCAGATAATTAGGGCTTGTCATGATAGTGGTAAGAACAATAGCAGGGCTAAAAAAATCGTTTGGACATGGAACTTAAAATAGTTGCCCCTGCCTGGCCAAAATAACCAACAAATATTCAAATTTAGACTTCAATTGTAATTGGGTACTTCTAAGCATGTCTAAGCATTTGATACTAAATTCTTCCGTTTGTACTAGTGTATTAACTAGAGTTTTATTCTAGGGTGATAACATATTTAGGAATCAATGTCAAAGGAGGTAATAACAAATATGCAATAACTAAATTTAAAATTGGAATTGAAATACCTTGAATAAAAACATGCATGTAAAATAATTTAAAATAATATAATTTTATTTCACAATATGGGATCAATATGATCAAGGACTGTGACTTGCAATGCTCTGCAGTTTGATGCAATTCATCGTCGTAAAATTCTCCGGAATCGTCGCAGTCTACACGTGAAAATAACTCTCTAAATTTAAATAAAATCCAAATAAATTCTAAAATTTGAAAACATTGCATAATTAGATAGATCTTAATTTTAGATGAATTTAGAAATTTGAACGGACTCAATCGGAATTAGGATGAAGGAGAACGGGCTCTTGTAAATTTGAAATAAGAGAAAAGGATTAAATAAGAATTTTTTATTTATTTTTCTAAAAAAGGTATTTATGACGTTAGCAGATGATTTTTGGAATTATTTTTCTATTGAAAAATATATTTATGATGTCAGCCCGTGGGTTTTTCTTTTCGACTGAATTATTTTTCTAAAGGAAAAGGGGTTTAAGACGTTATGCTGACATCAGCTCTAGCTTGGGCTTGAGGCTGACAGGTGGGCCCTGTCCATCGTGGACCAGGTCCATGGACCAAACAATGGCTGAGGTGGTAGGGATGGCGCCTGACGGGGCAAATTTTGATGATGTGGTAGGCCATGTGGTAGTGACTTGGTATGGGAAGGCTCGGGTGCTGACGTGGCAGGCCACGTGGCACTGACTTAGTAGATTTGCTTACGCTCCTGCCAGATGGCCGACACGTGTCTGCCACAGGGTATTGTGGTCTGACATGTCTCATGAATTTAACGCGTCTGCTGACCAGGCTTTCTAAGCATGCGTGGTAGGACATCGGGCGACATGTGGTGGCCACATCGGCCATTTATGCTGATGTGGCACGGTCTCTGGTGACGAAGCACAAAGACCGATGATTGTCGACGGTAGGGACCATAGCGGCGGGCGGCGACAGGTGAGAGAGATGAGACCTAAGCGAACTCATTTATACCTTGTGTGGAGGCCAAGATTGACCGATGACGGCCGACGACAAACAGGAGTGGTGACGCGTTCGAGTCTCTAGTGAAACCGCCCTTCCGGTGGTCTTTCTTGGTGATGAGGTCGGGGACGAGCTTCGCAGAGACCCAGCGAAGGTAGAGGTGGTAGAGGAGTAGCTCGACGTGGCCTCAGCTGACGCCAATTCTTCGTCGAAGTTGATCGCTGGTGTAAAGGAGAGAGGTAGCCATGGCGAGGACAACTTAGTGGTCAAGAGAGGGAGGGGAGCAGAGGGCGAGTTGGGGTGTGAGTTGGGGATCTCGGGGAGGGTTTAAATAGGGGGAGTAGGAGCTGAGATGGACTAATTTCTTGCTGTGAATGGCGGAGGGTGGTGACACGGGAGTAGGGGATTTGACACGAGAATCGCGACCGGTTGTCAGACCCCCGAATTAACAACTTTTAGATCCTCTGTGTAAATCATACTAGTCCAAAATCAGCTAGTGCACACAGTAGATAATAAAGATAAATATCAACCATAATGACATTTATTCAATAACTAAATATAGGCATGATTGCCAAAATTTACATTCATGGCCTATAGGCCAAATTCAAATAATAGCAGCAAAAGAAAAATTGAAGCGAAAGAAACCCACCAAGTCTGCCCATAGATAAACGACAGTACGACGCGGCCTACTTGTCTTGGTCTTCACCGTATTCAAAGTCGTCTTCCTCTGGGATATGAAAGCAAGAGTGAGTACAAACTTGTACTCCGCAAGTTACACAGAAAAATATAATATAATATTAAAGGCAACAAAGGAAGACACATATGATTAGTTTGAGTGTAAAACAACATTTAATAAAATATAATAAATAGATTGATATGACTAAATTTAATACAATAAGTAAGATAGTATTGTAAATGAAATTAATACCGTTAGTGTAGGTCTATCCCCCACAGTAATATAACCACGGGCATCCCACTCGGACCATATTTTCTAAAAGATCTCATACAGATTTCATCCATTCATATGCTTTTTAAATCTCCTATGTATTCCATGCATCCATAAGCCTTCTCAGAAACCATTTTTGAAAACTAAAGTCTAAATCGTAAAAAACGTTACTCAGCTTGCCAATGGCTGTGGGCATAGCTATCCAGGATAGTTTATACACTCTGCAGAGCTTGTACAACTTTACCCACAAGACATGATAATCTCATATTGCCACGCGATTAGCACACTTCCTTTGGTGTGCAACAGAGAGATCATGACAAGGCCTTTACAAAGCAAAGTCTTCAACCTGATCAAGCGAACACTAAGATTTTACCCTAGTAAGGAATCCACCAGACCAGGACCCCTTTCGAGCCAAGTAAGACTTTACATAGCCTACGCCATACTCACTTTCAACCTACAGTGAGACTCAGGTTGAAACCTACAAATTAGTCAGTTAGGACTATCCCATACCAACCTTGTGGTAGTACGATAAGGATTTTATAGCAACAACTCATTGACCAGTCCTTAACTTGACTTAGGCTTAAGCCACATACCCCTTGTGCCTAGCAATCAATATTGTGTCATCGAACAACAATGCATGCCAGCACCCATCATCTATCCATTAGCCTAAGTCCAAACCAAGTTTTATATTTTGTTTTGAAATATTTTATATACTTTCTTTACTCATCGAAGTCAAGAATACTTTTTAAAAGCTTATCATTTTATGTGAAAAAGTTATCCTAAAATAAAATTATGTCTAAGGAGGTCTAAATATTTGATAAAAAATTATCTAGTTCATACTGGTGTACAAATAAGGGTTTCATTTTAGGGTGATAAGGTGTTCAGAAATCAATGTCAAAGGAGATAATAACAAATAATTATTAACTAAATTTAAAACTACAATTGAAGTACATTGAATAAAAATATACATGTAGAATAATTTAAAATAATATAATTTTATGAAATACATTCTAGAATCAACATGATCAAGGAGTGTGACTTGCCTTGCTAAACGAATTGATGTGAATCGTCATCGAAGAATTCTTCTGAATCGTCGAAGTTTACACGTGAAAGTATGCAAGTAAACTTAAGTAAAATCCAAATAAATTCAAATAAACTCCAAAGGAGGGTAGAAATAGATAGTGGAGAATTTTTTTATGAATTTAGAATTTTGAATGGGTCCAATCGGAGTTAGGATGAAGGAGAACGGGTTTTCAGAATTTGAATTCTAAAGAAATTGAAAAACTTGAATTTTTGAAATTATTTTTCTACTGAAAAATGATTTATGACGTTAGCAAGGAATTACTAGAATTATTTTTCTAAAAGAAAATTAGAATTATGACATCAGCAAATTTGACTTTCGGCCGAATTAAATTAATAATGGAAAAACTAATTTATGATGTTATGCTTACGTGAGTCCTACACGTGGCAGGTGACATGGCTATTTTTGCTGATGTGGTTGCCAGGTGTCTGACATGTGGCACGGGAAAGGTGGGGGTGATGACATGGCAGGTTACGTCGTGACACGTTGGTGCTGACGTGGCTTGGGGCAGTCAGATGTTGATGTGGCACGACACATGGCACTAACGTAGATGCCACATGGGTTAGGTGCGAACATAGCTTGCCATATGGCTGCCACGTGGTTATCGGGTGGCCGAGAAGGGAAGGCTAGAGGAAACCGTTGGATGGAGATCGGGTGGCTGAGACACACATGAAGGTTCGGTCCAATCCGAACGTCAAGAGGACTTCAGACCGTCTGATCGGGAATGGACTGTCCAATCGATAGGGGAAAGTCTGGACCAGCCTGAGAGGCAAGAGGCTTTCGGCCGTCCGATCGGCAACGGGCCATCCGATCAGTCAAGGCAATGTTCACAACTTCTGAACGACAAAGGACGTTTAGACCGTCTAATCGACAATGGACGATCGATCGGCTAAGGGACTTCCGGACCGTCCAAATGGCAAAGGATGTTTGGACCATTCCATCTAAGGGGTGAAACATTCGGACCGTCCGATCAGTTATGAGGGACGTTCGGACTATCCGAACGACAATAGGCAGGAATAGCGGTGCGATGCTCAAAGCCTAAGGGTTCGCCGGCGGTGCGGGGCACGACAGCGGTCGGCAAGGCACTCAAATTGAAGAGGGAAGCGAGGGGAATACCATGGTATACAATAACATTACCAGGAGAGGCCGAAAAGTGGTCAGCGGTGAGGTTGGGTGGCAGCGGTGCTCGGGTCTCCGATGAAGTAGGCCTCCGACGGTGCTCGAGCCTAGCGAAGGGGTGGACGGCGCTGAGGTCGGTCTGACGAAGGTAGAGGTGCGGTTGGTAGGGCTTGACGTGGTGCCGACGAGGCGGAATTGCTCATCGAAATGGCGGCAATTGACAAAGGCGAAGGCGCTCGGTGCTAGGGCTCTCGGTGGTGCTAGAAGAGGAGCTAGGGGCGGCGGGGATTGGTGCAAAGGGAGGCGTGGCCGGGATTCCTTTATATAGGGTGGAGAGGGGAGGATATGGTGGGAATTGCTCGTCGGCATTAATGGAAGGAAGGGGAGAGGGAGAAAGTGCGTCGCCAATGGTAAGAGAGCGTAGAATTTTCAAGGGTGATTTCCATATGGCGTGCGATCGCTAAGTTCGGAAAGAACGAAGAAGGAAAGGTCGGGGTGGTGGGATCTGGTCGCCAGCACAAGAAAGGAAAAGGAGGTAGAGAGAAGAAGGAAAGAGGGAGGGAGGTAAAGGAGGAGAAGGGGAGGAAAGGGATGATAGGTGGGGCCCACATGTAAGTGAGAGAGAGGAAAAGGGAAAGGTGGGGCCCACATGCGGTGATGTGGATGCATCCATAACGTCCACTCATCGCCCGGAGAGGCAGGAAGATTTAAATTTAAATTTTTTATTTTGATTTTCAGAAAAGCCTAGAAAGAGGATAAAGGCTTAGAAAAATATCAAATAAAATCCAAAAATTCTAGAAGAAATTTATAGAAACTCCTAGAACTATCTTGGACTTAATAAAAATATTTCCAACCTATTTTGACATTTAGTTTTTACACTAAAATACTTTTTAATCTTTAAAATTGATTTTAAAATAAAAAAAACACAAAAATCCAAAGAAAAGCCAAATAAGTTTAAATTATTAATTTGAATTAGGATTTTTATATGAATTCAAAATATCCTTTGTTTAATATCATTTTTATGTTTTTACTCAAATTTCTTTTTTTTGTAAAAAGGCTTTTTAAAAGTAGAAAAATAGGCTTTTAAACTTTTAAAATTTGAAGCAACCAAAAACATTTATTTTATTTAAATTAAATTAATGTTTTTGTCCTGATTTCTGAAATAAACAGTTGGGCTGTTACACCGATGCGTTTGGGTGTGAGAAGTCCGGGAAGGAGCCGAGGCCAGTGATGGCAGCGGGAATGATGCTGGAGAGTGCGACGGCGGTTAGAGGGGAGAGATGAGGGGGAGGAAGAAGAGGAAGGAAGAAGAAGGGCGGATGTGTGCCATGTGGGCAGGAAAGGGCATCTGGCGGTCGGAAGGAGGGAGAAAGAAAGGAGGGGCAGACAGCGGGGATTGCTCCGGAGAGAGAAAGGAGGGAGAGAGAAAGGAGCGGCCATCCACATGTTGCCTAGGGGGTGAAGGCAGGGAAATTAAAATTTTGATATTTTCAATGTGATTTTTTAGAAAACCTGAGAAAACCCAAAAAGGCTCAGAAAAATATCAGATGAACCCCAAAAAGTCCAAAAAAAAATCAAAGAAGTTCCTGGAACTATTTTGGACATAATAAAAATATTTTCACCCTATTTTGGTATATAGTGTTTTCGCACTAAAATACTTTTTAATCTTTAAAATTGATTTTAAATTCCAGAAAAACACAGGTAATTTAGATAATGCCAAATAATTTAAAGTAATTAATTAGGATTTTTATAGAAATTCAAAATATCCTTTATCTAATAATAGTTTTTAATGTGTTTACTTAAATTAGGTTTTTAAACAGAGGCCTGTTTAAAAGCAAAAAATAGGTAAATAATTTTTAAATTTTTAGACAACCAAAAGCAATTATTTTTATTTTAAATTAAAATTTACTAATATTTTTAATAAAAATAGCTGGGCTGTTACAGTTGCTCCTCCATACCTACCTAGCTATGTAGATATATAGGAGGAACTTCATCAAGCGAGGTAGAAAAGATTGAGTATGGGGCACAGTACGACCACCAGCCAGCTTTCCAACCAACCCTAATGAATTAATGGAGACATCGAATGTTTAAAGATTTTGGAGATGTGGAATGGCACAGTACATATGAGGAAACAGGGAGAGGGAGGATATGTTCACTTGCACCCCCAACCAGGAGGAACATAATCAAATGTGCAGAATGTTTGGTGTTTGTCAAGCACGAGTCCAATTAATTTTAGAAGGACTTGGGATTGGTCGAGTGGATACTATATATGTCATCACCTTTAATATGGTATTTGGATGGAATTAGTTGTCTTTCGCCTGACCCCGCGCCGTGCGTAGAGTCACTCGATGCGTCTCAGTTCACCTCTCCCCATAGACCCACCTTCACTGGCGACGGACCCTTATGACATGTGAGATGTGATCTGTAGCCTAAGTAGATGAAGACCACGCGAAGCTTCCTACCGTTGAGCTATGCACGCAAATGAATTCAACTCCTATATGTATATATGCAACAAAGATCGAAACTAAGTGTTATTTCCATCTTCATGCATGATCAAAGGTCCAACATATATGTATATGTAAGAGGAAATCAACAAGCAAGGAATTAGGAAAGCCACATGCGCGTGCAGATTTCTATCTACTTGCATGCATATTTACTCGAATAAAAAGGAGAAGCTAATCTTAATTGATCTCCTAGAAATAAAATCAAAGTTGAGAAACACACTTTGTTGGTAAGTATGCATGTAGAATACATCTTGTCTAAGAATAATAAAATTAGCAAATTAAAAAAATAAGTTCATGTCAAGTATAATCCAAAATAACTAAAATTTGAGGAAGAAACAAAAACTAGCTATTTGATTTCCATACAAATTCCAAAGTAAATCCCAAAAAAACAAAATATATCTATTATATAATAAAAGTCAATCTCATGAGTTTTACAATTGTTAAAAAGGAGAAATAAGCTAGAAATAAAAAAAAAATCAATTCCTCGATTTGGTGGAACCTTATTACAGTCAGTAAATGATCATCAGTGGATGTCTTACATAAAACAAGAAATCTTATAAGACAAGACTACACATTATAAATTCTAGATGAACCTAATAAATAAGAAAAATCCTAGATGACCCGTACTAAAATTCATTTATGACAGGAAAAGATGGATATTGATGTGCAACATAAATGAGTAAAAGCCACACATAAGAAAAATAAGAAAAAAGTGGTACTCGGCAAGAAAAAAAAGGAGAAATACAAAACAATATATATTCTAAATGCACACTTACCAACAATGTGTATTTCATAACTTATAATTTTTTTTCTAGAATCACCATCGATGTGGTAGATTCTAATTCAAGTTGAACTACATCAACGTTAGATGTATTTATCATACAATAAAAGTATATGAAGGTTGATTACATCAGCTGACTGAAAAGAAAAAAAGCATAAATTCTCTCAAAAATAAAAGGAACATCTTTCCATTAATTTGGTGTACCTTAATTATGTGTAGCAATTCATAACCGATGGATGTTATCTGATAAATGAGAATAATTGTGAGAAATTCTAATAAAATATCTAACTCTTTATTAGGTGGACCCTTCTTATGATTAACAAATCACAACCAATAACTTTTTTATCTATGAAAGTGTGCATGCAATTGATTTGCACCATAATATACATGCATGTATAGTTGGGGAACTCTTGTATAAAATTAAGATGTGAGATACTAGAGGTAGAATTGAACTCAAGTGATCCACGCAAATGAACAAGCTTACCTATAATATCCATTATAATATCCATTCTTTTAATTGTATTAATATGGATACAACTATTGTCTCTATTATTGAAGATGCCGATTAAAAACGATAAAAAAAGTATTTTTTCTCGAAAGATATAATATATATTCTTTGTTTTAACGTATACTACTCTGCATTAATATTATAAATAAAACTAATTATACAAATATAAAAATTAAATCGAATTGATAATGTTCTAAAATTTTAAAATTTTAATTCATTCATGTGATTTGCAACCCTTTATTCTTTGAATGTAGTTTCTTTATTATCATCATATATATATATATATATATATATATATATATATATATATATATATATATATATATATATATATATATGTACTGCTAAACCAATTAAATATACTCTAAAAATAATGCCCGGGCAGGTGTGTGGATCACCATGCTAGTTAGACTAATAAGCTGCAGCCAAAAAACATAAGCTGTAGCTCAAAATAACAGACAAAAAATTGGTTGGTTGGTAAGCTTAAATTTATAAGTTTGGAGTAGTAGTACTAGTCTCAAGTCTCAATTGGTGTGTGGATTCCGATCTTAATCTAAGCTCCTAGTACCAAACTTCTAGCTAGTCACAAATTAATACGCCTGCCTGCATGGTATGTCAAGACTGAACTGAAATGTTCATACAGCGAAGTGGACGTCGGTATAAAGGAAGCTAGATTCGTTCGGTCAGTATAGTTCAGTATTTAATCTAAAAGAAAGTTGTCAATCATACAGAGAGGTGTCTTAGGTAGTGCTCAGTTTAACATTGATTTATAATTTTTTACTGTAATTAGTTTATTTTTTACTGTAACTGAGTTAACTTATTTGATATAATTATATATATATATATATATATATATATATATATATAAAATAGAAAAAACAAGTTAGCACATCATGGATAATGGAGAAAAACGAAAAGAAAAAAAACCTTAAAAAATCAGAAAAAAATAAAATTATTGAATAGTAAAAAAATAAAAGTTAAAAATAAAAATTAGTTTTAAACCAACTTAAACATGACCTTACTCTTGCGATCTTGCCTCGCATTGCACGCTCTCTTTAACTAAACACCAGTATCTATTTGTGTCCTTATCAATAAGAAATGAGATACATGTGCCAAATTTCTGGCATACAACTCGCATAGAAAACAAAGTTGAGTAAGGGCAGTCCCAATGGTGTATTGATGATGGCTCATTAAATAAATTTGACATGGCGTAATTAATGATGAAAGAGAGCACAAATCCTAGAAACGGTTTCCTCATGAAGAAATCGTCTTCACTCCACCCAATGCACCAAGAAACTGAAACACATTGGAGGAAGAAGATAGAGTTAGGAGAGAAAGAGAAAATAATTATTAAAGACACCTTGGAAGTAATGAGTGGGACTGCCCTAATGAGTACCTTAGCTCAATCTCACATTCACGTACGTCTGTGCGGCCACTTGTTTTAGTCTAGATAGCTACTACTCTCCCTTGTGTATGAATACGATGACTTTTGATATCCCAAGGAACCGGAAAACAGTTGAAGCTTGCAAGTAATCGGAATACTAGAGCATGACAAATACCCAACATGAAGATACTGGTTTGATTTATACCCTTCCGTCCCATAATATAAGTATTTATTTATAGAAAACGTTGTTTCACAATATAAATTTATTATAAAATTAAATGTGTACTTATTATAATATTTTTATCACATACTCCTATTTTAATACTAAACAAATGAGTAAATAATTGTAATATGATATTTAATAAAGGTATGTATGGTCTAACGGTACTATTTTTTTCTTGTTTATATATATAGTAGATTTTAGATTTATATTGTGAGACGCAGCGAGCATATGAAGTAGGCCGTGAAGTTGACTACTAACAGGATCTGTCACTGCCACAATATTATGCTACGTGACCAACTTGACGACGTATGCCTAATTTTATTGTACTCATTGAAACGATATTTTCTTTTCGATGATTACATCTCCGGCCTCTGTTTTCAGTATAAACAGAAAACCCAAGCTCTCGTTGAAATTATATGTACCTCCACACGCATGTGACCATCCTTGATGTCTTGACTCTACAATGTGGGGGCATGCACTCGGTAATGAACGGAAACCAAATCGATGAACAGTGAAAGATCAGAGCAAAGCGAAAGGAAGAATAGTACACGTGAGGAGCATTTCACTGTCATCGCATAATGGACTATTCAAACCCCATAGGCTCGGACCTTACATCCCCGTTTTGGCTCTCTAAAATTGAATTTAATTCATTCAATTAGATTCTAAATATTATTCTAATTGAATTTGAATTTGATACAAGCCAATTCAAAATCAAAGTTTTCTGTTTGGATATCATTTGGAGTTCTACAAAACTACGGGGCTCACTTGTGCACTTAGATCCACCAATGTACACAAAGTAACATCTGTATATGCTAAATCATCTCCAACAAATTTCAGTCAGTTTCATGGAAAATTTATGATGCGAAGGTGATGTTGAAATTTCAAATACTAAAATTTTACAAAATCATTCTCTACATGGCTTTGAGGGCCACTTGTGCATTTAGGCTTGCTAATATGCACAAATTAGTTTATCCATAAGCTGAATCATCTTCAATAAATTTCAGTCGATCTCGTGAAAAATTTATATTGTGAACATGAGATTAAAATTCTAAATACCGAACTTTCTTAATTTTGTAGGGTGAATTCTGGATAAATGTCAGGGAGTAAATTAAAAATTGCTTCTACCAATACCTAGAAGCTAAATGGAGTGCTAGAGTTTTGTCGGTGTTCTAATACCGATCTTATGTATGATTATGTGGATTCAGGGGATCTCTCAAAAACCTAACCATACAGAAAAAGACACATGGATTTTATACAGGTTCATGCCTTCTCCAGAGAGAATAACAACCCTACTCCTATGTGACTATATTGCGTCTATTCATTACAACTGAGAGAAGGACTATTGCTTGATCCTCTATCACCTCTGTTGCCCTCCCCTCCTTGCCTTGACGTCAGCCTTTATATAGCGCATGAAGAAGTGGCGGTTGCTCATGCCGAAAGACATCCCAACGTATCGGACGATAAACCGTCTGACAGAAGTTATTGTCAGAGATGTGTTACCTCTTCGTTGTCAGGCGATTATTGCTAAAGGCAGAGAGAAGTTACTAGCGATTATTGCAGAAAGCTACTGTGTACTCCAACTGTTTTGTCAGATAGACCCACAATATAGCAAGTTATAGTAGACAAGCTAGTCGAAGTTAGGTTGGACGTAGAAGAGTTCAAAACCACAAGGTGGTCATAAAATGGCTTACGACAAGGTCATGTTTGTAGAAAGGCTTACAACCATGGGGTGGTCGTGGAAAGGGTCACGACTATGGAGTAGTCATACAAAGACTTACGACCACATGGTAAGGTTTCTCCCTTACGGATACAAGGGGTATAATTAAGAAGTATTATGATGTAATAATGCTATTCATAGATAATTAATAAATTGAGGATTATTATATCCTCGTTAAGTCTTCTAAGGCACGTGTCTTTTGTGAGCGATCTTCCATCTCGTCTTGCACAACACTAGTTTGGCACTGACTAGTGCCTCAAATGATTGGAAATGGGCTTCAGATACTATTGATAGTTGAGGTGGGGTGACTCATATCTTTCCTACTAGGATTTAGAGTGGTGTGCTACATGGATTTCTAAATGAATCCTAATATCATTAGGACTCTTACTCCTAATTGGATTAGGATATCTATTTTCCTTTGTAGCCTTTGTAGAAGAACTAGGGGGCACTATATAAAGTTATGATGGATGGTTATGGAAAACCCAAGCTACAAGCCAACTCATCCAAAGTAGAGGGCGCTTGGGAGGATTAGAGACTAGGTTGTTCTTTAGCACTACATTCTTGTATAGGGCAAGAATCTGAGGGTCTCAAAAGGTTTCAGGGGGTTGTGTGAGAGCGACAATCCCTTGTACACTTTTGAGGTTGTATTTAAAGAATTTGTGGTTGGCTTCATCAAATCTTTCTCTCATTGTGATTATTTTGTTGCCATTATTTGGTTCTCTTTGTGAGATTCATCTACTTTATTCTTGATATCGTGCAACTCGTGCTGTATCTCACAATTCTGATTCGATTTGAGGGTTGTTGCACATAAAGAGTATCAGAGTATACCAAGTGCTATCAAAGCTAAGGCTAGATTAATCTGATTTGCAATAAGGTCAGTAAAGCATCAAGTAGCACAAGATCGATGTCGATGATGTGGAATCAACTAGAGAAATTTGATAACGGAAGAAATTTCAACGTGTGGCAGTGTATGGTGAAGGATGTTCTTATCTAGCAAAAGTTGATTGATGCTCTTGAAGGGGACAAATTAGAAAAATATTCACTGAAGATTGAAAGGTAATGGAGTAGAAGGTTGTTAATACAATCCATCTATGTCTCTCCATTGTGGTAAAGTACTTGGTAATCATGGAGAATTTGCTGAAGAAATTATGGAGTCACTTAGAAGAATTGTATATGAAACAGTTGCCGACAAACCTATGAGTGCTAAAGCGGTGACTGTATGGGTTGTGCATAGAGGAAGGCACATGGTTCATTGACCATCTCAATATTTTCAACAAGCTTATCACACAGATGACTAGTGTGGATGAGAAGATTGAGAAGAAATACAAGGTCATCATTTTGGTTTCTTCTTTATTACTATCATAGGAGTAATTGGTGATGAATATTCTCATCAAAAAAGCACTCTTGACTTCAATGAGGCAATTATATATCTATTAGAGGTGGAGTCCTTGAAGAAGCCATCAAAATTTTTATCCTCAGGTAATTAAGCATTTGCTATCATAAGTGTTGCAGGTAAAACCAAAAGTCACAGGAAGAACAAGAGCAAGCGTAAAGGCACACGTGTATGCTATTTATGTGACGAGGAAGGTCATATAATAAAGTATATCAAAATTTGAAGTAAATAAGGAGTGCATGCTCAGTGGTGATAGCGAAAGATGATTCAAATGTACTTGTTGCTAGTCAATCAGGTACTTCTCATCGATGGATATTAGATTTAGATTGTTGCTTGCATATATGTTTGCCAGGAGAGATGTTCGATGAAGGATTTCTATGCCCGACTCATAAAACTATTCACTTATTGGATTGCGAGGAGTATGCAATCACTTAGGTGAGAACAAATATATTGGATATGTATGATGGAGCACATCACACATTGATGAAAGTTTGGTATATTCGCGGTTTAAAAAAGAATCTAATATCTATAAGGTCGCTTGAACTTGAAGGTTGTGATGTATCACTGCGAGGTGGAGTCATATGAGTAACTTACAAAGAGCAGGTAATCATGAAAATTATCTACATCAATAGAGAATACCGATTGATTGGTAATCCTAAGGGAAATACAACCGATGGAAGGTCTAGTAAAAATCTGAATCAAGAGAAGAAAATTGTATCATCAATAGTAGCTACTCAGATCTCATCTATAGTTATATGTGGAACCGCAAATATGGTTGTAAAATCTAGTTGGCACAAAGGTGAAGGTGAGAGCTGTTGGAAGAAGAAAGACGTGGTGAGACCGACCACACAGTACCAATGAGTAGGTGGAGCTCGGAGGCAATATAAACCTATGGTATGGAGAGTTGTAGGCAAAAGAGGTGTGGTTAGCAAAACTACACAATAAAAGAGCTATCAGGTGGAGGGTTTGGACATGCTAGCCTAGACACCGATACACATTGTGGTGATGTGCATGAGCCCTTGTGATGGGGTCACTTCCAAAGGTGAGAGGGAACAAAGGTAGAGCCGACTTCAATAGATAAGAGTCAAGGTCAATATTATTGATTACTGAAGTAAGATGATGCATATCTTTCCTACTAGTACTTGGGGTGGTGTGATATATGGATTCCTAGATAAATCCTAATAGGATTAAGGCTTCTAATCATAATTGGATTAGGATTCCTACTTTCTTTGAAGAAAAACTAGAGGCTTATATAAAGCCATGATGGATAGTCATGACAAATCTAAACCACAAACCAACTTATTCAAAGTAGAGGATGCACAAGAGAAATAGAAATAGGTTGTTCTTTAGCACTAGATTCTTATGTAGAGCAAGAATCCAAGTGTCCTAAATGTTCAAAAGAGTTGTGAGAGAGTGACAATCCCTTATACTGTTTTGAGTTTGTGTTGAAAGAATTTGTGGTTGGCTTTACCAAATCTTTCTCTCTCATCCTGATTTTTTGTTACTATTATTTGGTTCTCTTTACGAGATTTATCTACTATATTCTTGATATCATGCATGCTCGTGATGTACCTCGCAACTCTAATCCAATCTAAGGGCTGTTGGGCATAATGAGGGGTATTAGAGTATAGTAGATACTAGATAGCAACTTCCTAATTTTTACACCCTAATTTGTAACTCCAAGTAGAGTTGACATTATGTGTATAGTATTGTGGTTTGGCTGACGAAATGGTTTGATTGAAATGGCGGTTTGCATATATATGAGAGGATAGTAATTGACACTATGCTATTCTGGTCATGTTTCTTAATTGACACTGTGCTATTTTGGTCATGTTTCTTCAGATCTAGGGGTGTTTGAAATGGCTAGAGCTTATGGCTTTTTACTGGACTGGAAGAAGAGGCTGGAAGTAGGAGATGTTTGATTCGGCCAAAGTTTTTGCCTTTTAATTGAGTTGATTTGGATTAGCTAATTCAAAAGATACCTACATCGACATGTGACTTTGCTTATTTTTGTCTTGTTAGAATTTTGTCATTTTGTAGGGGTTTATCAAACTTACATTTATCCTTTGTCTACGTTAGAATAATTCATTGTTTCAATCTTCCCATATAATGCAATGCAAGATGCCTATTGCATTTCAAAGAGGCAAAATTGCAAAGGGAAAATAACATAATACAACATATGAAGCAAAAACAAATGATGCAAAGTTTGAAATGAAATTATAACTACGAGACGAGCTGGCCATGTCAAGAGACGAGTTGAATGCAACATGTCACTTCGACTTCCTCATGTCCTCCCAACTGCTCCTCAGCCAAGCAAGCTGTCCCTTAGGTGTTTCCAGGGTGCCAAACATATCCTGTATTCTTTCCTCATGAATAGTTGGGTGACGTAGTAGTGCTCCTCGCTCCCCTCTACAACTCATGTGTCCTTCACTAATTGCATACGTTAGTTAATGATAACAATGATTAAAGGGACTAACTTGTTTATTGAGATAATTGAAAGGTTTAGTCATGGATTTTGATGATATCATAGAAAAGGTAAGCAAAGGTGGTCAAAGACTGATATGGATCAAGATATAGTTCAAGGCAAAGTTATATTGTGGTATAAGAATCTCTTTATAGCTTTTACCGATATTGGTGTTTGGATGAAAAGACTGAATTTGTACAATAGATGTCATACTATAAAGAGAGGTCATGGCAGTAGCTTGATGCTTAACTTGTGCCGCTTTGATCAATTAAGCGCTCATGCATGCATTTAGAACTTCTTTTTGAACTCTCTTTGAACTTTCTTTAAAAAACCGGTATGATCGCAAACATATTGATGGTAGTACCATTGCATTGGTACTACTGACTGTTACATGCGATAGCTGATTTCCAAAGATGTATTCATTTGGGATTCCTTAAATCAGCACCACTGTTTTGTATAGCGGTACTACCACAGAGTGGTATGGTCGTATGGTGTTGGCGGTACTACCAAAAATTGATAAGACCGAAACCTAGTTGGCAGTAACTAATTTTCAGAGCGCTATGTTTTGGAGCTTTTTCTCTCCTCTAGAAATCGGTACTACCGCAGCTGAGGTGTGGTACTACCGCATGATCGATACTACTGGATCTTGTTAGGCCTTACTACTGATATTTAAAGTAATAGCTACTTTTCGTGCATTTAATGAACATCAAATAGCCGTTGAATAGTGGGTGCAGTAATATGAGCCACTATATGGTGGTAGTACTTTTATTCCTAATTTTTGAGAATTTTGACCCCAACGCTCATTTGGGTTGGTGAAAGCTATAAATATCTCCCTACCAGCAACAAGGGACTTCTTCTTGATCTCATTGAATACCATTGAGCCTTTGTTGCACTCTCTTCTATTCATTTGCTCTATTTTCACATATTGAGGTAGTCGAGAATATTCAAGTGCATTGCATTATTTGTTAATCTTTGTGGCACTTGAAAACTTTGAAGAAAGCACTGTGACTTATTACTCTTGGTGGTTGTCGACACTTCAACGGCTTGGAGGAAGTAGTGTGGTGATCTCTTCGAAGAAACTTGTGAGAGACCCAGCATGGGTTGTGAGTGGTGTGGTGCTTGCCATTTTAGGAGTGGAATGGTGCTCGCCATTTTTTGAGTGGAAGAAGAGCAACTTTAGTGGACTTGAGGTGGTTAAGCTTAATTTGTGGAGCCGGTCTAATCCGTTTGGGTTTACCTCAACGTAGAGTAAAGAAAACCGACAAGTCTTTAATACCACAGAAAAACACCACATATCTCTATTGTGGTTTATTTCTTTGTCTTTACTTTTTGTATTTACATTTCTAGCACTTATATTAAATTGAGTTGTGCAGCTAGAATTATATCTAGTATTGATATTGCTTTGTGGTGTCTTAGTGAAACCTAGAGTTTTTAAGCCTTAATTGTGCAAAACGATTTTGTTTAAGCTTATACTTGGTAAAAATTATAATTTAGCCAAAATAATTTAATAATCTTCTATTCATCTCATTTTAGTCGGTTATCTTTGATCTTACACATGTGTCCTTAACTAACTGCATAAGTTCTCTTATTTCTTGCTTAACATGATCAAACATGGGAAGTCGCCGATAGGCCAAAAGAACGCCTAGCGCGAGAGCTCTCATAAATGTCAACTTGTCACTCCAATTGCACATCCCTATGGGTCTTCTTCGGTTTCTTCCCATCAGGTGAGTCCACAACATATCGTTTAGAACTCTTGCCTTTAGCTGCCTTGGAGCATCCACTGTTGCCCTTGCCAACCACAGCTTAAACATTTTCGTCATCATTGACATTGTCAGCCATCTCATCACCTGGAACAAATGCATGTTTGTTTGTGACAGTTGCACATTCGAACATGATTACGAGGTCGTCTTCATGTTGTAGTGGTCCTTTCTTGAACTTTAAGATGTCCAACATGCCCTGTAGCAAGGAATGCAAAGATGTATTAAGCAAGTTGCAAGAGATACATAAGGTTACACATCAAAGAACACAAGCTTTGGTTTATCTTCGTTTGTTCTACTTACCAGACATCCCCAACATCAATGCTACCGGTGTTGGGATCAATTCCAAGACTGAAGGCTCTCAGTTTCAAAGTCTTCCAGTTGACATAGTCACGTTTTAAGCTATCCTACTTGTTTTTCACTTGCTTGAGGTGTATTGCCAATCGGAACGTTCTGTGAATTTCTGCACCAAGTTATGAAACCCTTTGTTGTTGAGACATCACATTGGTCTATTCTTCATGTTCACTTTCTCTACGCAAATATCTACGAAAACTGTTGTCACTAATGCGTCCCAAGTTGCAATTTGTGATCGGGAGTTGTCTATTTGTAACCATGCAACCAAATGAAGACAACATCACATATCCAATGAAAACAACAGAGAATTACCACTGAAAGTTATGCATATTTTGTTATTCTACATATGCAATTGAAGTTGGCATGCAACGACTTTGTATTGCAACAAAAGGAATGAAACAAGGAATTCGCTGAAATGCCAGTTCCATGTATTGCACAATCTAACAAGACACACTCCCACGCACATACCTTCTACCAGAGGCAGGGTTGAGGTTGATAGCGGGCACAGAGAGGAAATGGGTGAGGTCGACGAGGGAGGTGGCGGCGCGCAGCGGAGGTGGTAGTGGGGGAGGATACATGGAGAGGGAAGCGGCAGACAACGGTGGAAGGGAAGGAGGATGGGGGAGGAGGCGGACAGGGGAGGAGGAGGCGAACGAGGGAGCACATAGCTGTTGGTGGTGGAGGAGAAGGATGTGGGAGGAAGCAATGGTCGACACAGGAGGAGGAGGCGGTCGACGGGGAGGAGGCGAACGGGGGAGGAGTAGGCGACGCACGAGGGAGACAGCGGCTGACAAGGAAGGTGGCGCATGGGGGAGGCGGTAGATGGGACAGGGCCTCGGTGGGGAATGAGCAAACACACAGGGGAATGGCGAGATGCGTTTGAAGTCACTTCGAAAAGCCGTCATGTTTGATTTGAAAGTTGGGAGCCAAAAACCCCAAAAACCCAAACTGAATCAAACACCAATCTAGTGCGTGCCAAGCAGGCAGAAAGAGAACTCTGAGCAGTTAACACTAAGGCTACCATGATCTTTGCGCAAGATTTGTCCCGGGTGTCTCTAGATTGCAATCTTTGAGCGCAGTTGAAATACTCCTTTACACGATGGCAAGAAAGCAACACAACCTTGCATCACACTGAGGAAAAGTATCCTAGTATCCTACAGAAGCTTTGCTTGGCGACCTTTCTAGGTCAAATGAGAGGCAGCAGCAGCAGGGACAGCAACGTCAGTTTCGACAGATCAGCGAGATATTTTCGTATCTTTGACTTGGCAAACTAGCAGCACATTTTGCACGTAACAGGGGAGCTAATTAGTACAGTATTTAGTAGCAACCTAGTACAGCTACAGTCTCTTTGTTCAAAGCCAGCGGTTTAACGGCATGTATGCCTAGACGCACCCTGTTCTGTACTTACTTTTGTTCTAAACGTTGGAAGCTATTGTGTTTGGCTTGATCACTTCAGATGTAAAGGCGAGGATTTGATAACCACAGTTGCATATTGGGCACGCAAGAAAAGATTCAGAAGAAATGCACGACTTGGAAACTCTGAAAGTCTGAATAGATTTTGGAACGTTGCAAAGGAGAAATCTGAACTAAAAGACGAGCTGCAGCCTGCTGCACTACTCCAAATCACCAAGTACGACCGGCTCAGAGTTCAGACCTCAGGCACTCATCACATGACACCCTTCTCATTTCCCCCTTTCTGGGCTGTAAAGTCCTTTTCCTCGGTACCATGTAAGGTTCGGATACCTACACGCATCCTCCACCAAGTCCTTCTCCTTTTCCTCGGTTCAGAGTTCAGAGCTCAGGCACTCATCACGTGACACAAATGCTTGCGTGCTTCCTTGGTGTCTCACCGCGCGTCACATGGAATCTGGTCAGCTTGTTTAGAAAACTGTCTCCTCCTAGATTGCACACTGAATTACTTGGAATAGTTCCTTTGGCTTCTTAAGTTATCAATTAGGGTCTGCTCATTCAGACTTTTAATTTTGTCTTATGAATAATAATACTTTATAAAGAAATTTATAGAGAGACACTCTCATACGATTTTAACCGATATAAATAAAATCGCTACAGTGTATACAAATATCGACTAGTAAACTCCGACTTAAAAAATATCATAATTAAAAATTTAGTATGGTATAAAAATTATTTACTATAAAAAATAGCTTTTAAAAGTTAATATGAACAGGGCTTAGCCCAACTGTCACACTCGAGTGTCTGGAGAATTTCCCAACTTCGCATGGAAGAAGACGTGCCATACCGTCTGATCAAAATATTGAATGCGAGACCAGAAATTAGAATCTTGTTTGGACGAGAAACTGAATTCTTATAAAAGCTTTAACTCCTCGCGACCCAATCTGGATAATAATGTGGCCAAATGACATTTCCCCCCTTCTTCTACAAGGGAAAGAGGAGACGCATTTGAAGTTCCACGAACTTGTGGAGTGCAAACATATAATAGTAGTACCTACCAAAAACACGCCGCATGCTGTCTTGCACAATATCCACATGAGCCAAACTGCAAAGAGACCAGAATCTGATGCCCCCCCCAAAAAAAAAATACTCACTACGCATCAATTCCTCCCTTTTCCACACCAACCTTTGTCACATTATCCCCCCAAATTGTTTTTCACTGAATAAACACCAACCAATGAAAGAAAATAAATGAAAAGTAATTCATAAATTTTGGACAAAAAACAAATACGAACAGATTAAATATTTTTGTTACTTCCTCTATTCATAAATATAGATCATCGTGGGTTCCATACGCTTAAGGTTTAACTATTAATTTATATTAAAATATATAAATTGATTATATAAAAATAATATCATTGAACTTATCTTACAAAATTCTTTTATAATATATATTTTATTATTATTTTTGCTAGTATATTATAATAAAAAATATAGTTAAAATTTTGTGCCGAAGACCGTAAAAATTTAAAAACATTTACGTTTATGCGCGAAGGGAGTACCATTTTATCTCTGAAACGGTACTGCTGTCACTCCCCGTCTTACAAACTGCTGTGATTTTGTGAAGCTATCCTGAGCTCATCTCATATGTACTGGCCTTCTTCCAACGGCTTGAAATATCTAAACCCTTGTGGGCCCGAGCTGTCAGCCTGACAGCTGCACGCCTCCCGCCGCGGAAGCCGAGGTGGTAGCACAGGCAGACCGGCTGCGGGGTGGGCGTCTCGGCCAGTGGCGGGCCCACGGACAGGTCGAGGTTGAGGTCGGGGCACCGCGGCTCCCCCGTGCTCGTCGCGCCGCTGCTGCTGCGGCCGCCGTCGGACGAGGACTCGACCGGTGCCGGCGGCTTCGACACGGCGAACACCGCGGCCGCCTTAGTCGGGACGGCGATGGGCTGCGCCGGCGCCGGGCGTGGCGCCGAGTTGCTGGCGAAGTAGGCGCTGCCGCTCAGCAGCGGGCGGTGCGTCTGCGGGTCGATGCCGCGGGCGAGGAGCTTGCGCTTGATGTGCGTGTTCCAGTAGTTCTTGATCTCGTTGTCTGTCCGTCCCGGCAGCTGCCCGGCGATGAGAGACCATCTGCAAGAACCAACCAACCGAGTTGAGCTCGTGGCAGCAAAGAATCCATACATACTAGAAAGAACACGCACGCAATTCGTGCGCCGACGAGCTCGATCGGTGTTGAGCTATATATAACGACACTTACTTGTTGCCGAGGAGGCTGTGGAGGCGGACGATGAGCTCGTCCTCGTCGTCGGTGAAGTTGCCGCGCTTGAGGTCGGGCCTGAGGTAGTTCATCCAACGGAGGCGGCAGCTCTTGCCGCACCGCAGCAGCCCCGCCGACTTGGGCAGCGAGCGCCAGCACCCCTCCCCGTGCGCCCTGATGTACGCGACCAGCCGCTGGTCCTCCTCCTTCGTCCACGCCCCCTTGTTCGTGTGCGCCTTCTCGCAGCACGGTGACCTCCCCATCGCCGCCACCGATCCTTCTCTCTTATCGATCGATCGACCAGCACAAGACACGATGCGACGCACGGCACGGGCGCGCGGCTGGAGCAGCTCTCCGGTTCTTGAGGCGGTCTGTGGAAACGGGGAGGCGGAGCGGTATATATGGCGCGCTAGGTAGCGAGAGGTAACTGTGCTGTGTTCTTTCTCTCTCTCTCCATTGACTCGGCGGCATGGAGGGAGTTTGACGGGGGCGGGGTGGCTGCGGGTTGGAGTTGGGTTGGGTGGTGGTTGCGGCCGGACGGCAGGAGTGCGCGGTGCGGTTGCGGCGGTGGAGCCCCCGTGTTTTGTTCTCTCGCTTTCTTTTGCCCGGGATTTCTTAATCGCAGACGTCGCTGCGAGGTGCGGTTACCGTTGGATGTTCGTCTTTATGGGATAGATTAGTACAAGACGAAGTTGGTACTCCGTTGGATACTGATGTATGGAGGAGCAACACAACCAACACCCCTAGAATTCAGCAAAGAAAATGTCAACTCGAGAGTGCCGGTTGGAAGAGCAAGATTCTTCCGATGATCGCGTAGAAATCTCACTGTTTCTTGCAGAATTCCTACAAAGATTCATGTGTTCTGACCAGGCCATTAGTTTTCAAGCTTTTTGACGGCGCAACTTAGCTCGGTGGAAATGGTTCAAGCAGTGGCGGATCTAGGATTGTCCCAAGCCTCGGGCTAAAAACTAACAGGCAATAACTATCGCCAAATACTACTCACAGCAAAGTATGACAAAAGTACGACACAAATGCATAAGTGATATAAAATTTAAGCTCCATGCTTAATGATAAAGCAAAGTAGGAAAGAACATGGCAAAACAATGTAGCACAGTAGAGAAATACAAAAGTTAGTACCTAATAATGAAGATTTGATTCATCCGAGCCTATTATGTCTCTATCAACAAAGGTACAACAACTTGAACCTATAAAGACGAGCATAAGAACATCGAACGACAAATAAGTCCCATTGTAAGCTTAAGAAAGATATCATGTGTAATGCAACAAAAATAGTAAATATATCAACTAAGAAAAAAATGTAAAGCTTCTTGTAGGAAATTAAGGAGAAGAACGACGGCCATCATCCAGGACTTGGCCTCACGCAAGTCGCAAATTAGCAAGCCGCAGCTTCTACAACTCCATCCCACTCAAAACTCTATGATCTTGCTACATTGATTCCTAATTCCTAAATAGAAAATGCAAAACATATGGCATTCAATACTTTAAATCATTTTCTTATTCAAAATTCGATCAACATTGAATATTTCAATTGGTTAACAAGTTGTGTTCTACAAATAAAATCACTTCAATTGGGGCATATCAAAATTGTATCATATCACAATTCACAAGCTGAATAATTCATCGTTCTTCACTTCTTCTCAATAGAACAAACTGCGAAGCGAAAGCTCTATCTATCGTAGTCGACAAGTGACAACTTTGATTTAGCATCAAACCACCACCATCAATGATCAATTCATACACTATACAAGATTACAAGTGATGTCACATTGTCACAACTACAAACTTTGTAGCAGTATAAACTAGAGTATAAAATTACCCATGGCCACAATACTAATCGCTCTCTATTTGCAAAGCATCCAAAGCTAACCCAAAATCAACACAAAATTTGGAAAATTGCATTGCAATCCTATTAACCAAGCAACCTTCAGTACGCTAAGTTTTGCGGTTCAAAGTTACATTGCCAAAAGCGAACCAAGGTTTTATTTAATTGTAGAATATGGGGTTTGGGATTCCCGCACCGATCGCCCATTGCAAAGCATCTTTGTCGAGGAGCCTGCCGCCGGCGAACTCGTCCTCCACCACCGACGCCGCGGAAGCTTCCTCTGCGACAAGCTCCCTCGCCCTTCCCATCGCTTGACTGCCGCCGCCGCCCGGCGCCGACTTCTCTCCGTCCCTCCACCACCGCCGCTCGCCAAGAGGTGGCGCGCCCGTCTTGGCCGCTGGCCGGAGGTGGGCGGCGTAGTCCGAGGAGGAGCCGGAGAGGAGCGCGCTTGCTGCAGGCCAAGCAGCGGCACTGGCCGGGAGGCGCCGAGCGGGAGACGCCGGATCTCGAGATGAGGCGAGGCGCGGAGATCGAGACGAGGCAGAGGGGCGGAGGTGACGAGGCGGCAGAGATCTGAGGCGAGGCGGCGAGGCGCGAGGAGGCGAGGTGGCGGAGATCCGAGGTTGAGGCGACGGGGAGACTGGAGAGGAGGAGGCGGCGGGGCGGGCGGGGAGGAGGAGGCGGGGGGGGGGCTGAGGAGGGCGGCGGGGAGGGGAGGAGGGGAGGCCGGGGGGAGGAGGCGGCGGGGGGAGGGAAGGGGGGCGGGGGAGGGAAGCGGGAGGAGTGGAGGCCGGGAGGAGGGAGGAGGAGGCGGCGGGAGTCGGGAGGGAATGGGGGCGCCGGGAGAGCGAGGGAGAGGGCGCGAGGGTGGGGAGCGGATCTGCGGAGGAGGTGAGGAAGGGCGGCGGGGAGGGAGAGGCGGCGGGAGGCGGCGGGGCGAGGTTGCGGCGAGGAGGAGGGCGGGATCGCGGAGGAAGCGAGGCGCTGAGCCTCCTGTGGTTATGCAGCCTCGGCTGGGCCTTTACAACTTTGATTTTTCTTGGGCCTAGGTAGATATAGTTTCATTGTTTTTTTTGCTGGGCCTCGGGCTATAGCCCACCTAGCCCGAGGCCCAGATCCGCCCCTGGGTTCAAGGTTTAATCCGGACTCGAGTAACACCTGCTGGAGTCCATCTTGTTCCCTAAAGCTGAACCTGAAGTGTACAGCACTTAACCCAAAGCTTCGGCATGCAGAGCAACCACCTAACACTGATTAGATATTGCATAACCTCCTATCCTCTAGAAAGACGCAATTAGTAATTTAGGGCTTGATTAGGTGACGTGCCTCTGTTTAGGAGTCTGGGTCGAGTTTGGTGGCCTTGGTGGTGGGCTCGAATCGGATAAAGAATCGAGCAACATGCCAAGCTTCTCTTTTCGTTGGGCACTACTGCTTTGGTCGTATTGGTTCGGGCCCCATTTAATTGGATCGGATCCCACTGGACATATATCACACAATGTACACGACGCAAGTAGGCCTCGGTTTGATGCACGGGACTCCATAATAATCTTGTGGTATTTATACCGTTTTCCGTGAAATTCTCGTGAATTTCCTACTGTTCTAGACATAACATAAGGTCAGTAATTAAGCTAGGAAGGTTGATCTTTAAAAAAAAAGCTAGGAAGGATATGGAGAGCACCGCATATCCTTGATTGAACTTTGCAAAAGAAAATTACACCGTTTTATGGTTCTTGAGACCCTGAAACCCGCTCAGGCGATAACACCTGCCTGCGTACGTTCCTTCACTGTTATACTCACTCAACGCCTCAACGGCCTGATGATCCAGTTTGCATGTCATCGATAGAGCCGGCCATGCCGGACAATCTTCCCTGCTCTGGCTACCAACCTGCATGTTGCGTTCTTGGTTTCGTCGTCAGACACGTTTAGTTGACGCGTAAATATCATATAGCGACAAACCGAAACCATTCCTTTCAATATGTCTCAGGGTGAATCACTTTTAGCACACGCTTCTGCAGAATAAAGAAAAGAAACAGGTATAAACAAAACGATCGATGGCAAGCTCAGGACGACCGAGTGAGGAGGAGGAAGAGGAGGAAGAAGCCAACCATGTCAGCATGTCACCATGTGAAACCGTCTAAATTTCCACTTACCCAATCAGTGACACTGAGTCGATCGACCACTGAGCTCTGAAACGACCAAGTCTGCAGCAACTACTCGTGGCCAAGTCCCAGCCTCGCACACGCCTGCGAATCATCGGATGGAACACTTTTGCGGTCATAAAGCGTGTCAACTCGCGACGAAACGCCGTGTTTTTTTTTCTCGTTAGATATTACGGGAGATCTGGGTGAGACGTCGGACATGGACGGAGCGTTGGAGGCTACTTGACAAGTAGACGGAATGAACCCGACGGCAACGAAAGGGATGGAAACGAGTCAGCGGCTGGGATCCTCGATCCCGCTCATCCTGCACGGGAAGAGAAGAGGAAGACGAGCTTACTGGGAGGACCGGACAGGAAGAGCATCTTTGGAGAAAGCAATGGCGAGATGGAAAGTCCGCGGTTTGAATGCTTCGACGGCTAATTAAGTTCTTGTTATACTCAGCTGTCCAAATGCATTCATGTGTTGTTTTCTTTCAACAGGCGAAGTCGTCGTCCGGAGCGTGTGCTCATCACCGGCAAGCAAGAATCCAAGATGCTGCTTTCGGCAACTTGTCGTCTCAATTGTGGTGAGAGGTTGAAGGTAGGAGAAACTAGAGTGCCCGACAATCAAGTGCGAACTAAGCCATTATCAACCAATAATCCATAATCTGTGAATTCCTGATCCCTCGCACGCAGAAGATTTTATATATCAAATTATCACGAGAAACTAGGTTGCTTTCTGTTGAACGACAGTACGTCGGACGCAGGCGCCAACCTAACACAGCACGCGTACAATAAAAACGATCCCTGCAGCGAGCAGGCAGTGTGATGCTACTGCCGCGAACCGTGTGAAAAGCACGCCGAAGAACTACTGCTCCGGCGCTGCCACCACTGAACAGTGAACAGCTCTAATTTTGATCACCAATTAAACTAACCGGTTGGCGGTAGCTCTCGGCCGTCCGGAAGCTAGCTATCGAATGCATGCCAAATAAATGATCTAAAACACATCCATCCATCACATGTGCAGACTGTTGGAGACATACGCAATATTTTAATTGTAAATTTTATTAGAAGATAAATACAATAAACTAATGATGTAAAGCACATAACTAACAACAAGCTAATTATTATACTTTAGAAAATACATAAAGAAAATACAGTATCAAAGTTGATCGAACGCGTGAGCGACTTACTGTTGGGCTTGATGAAGAATAGGAAGCAGCGCAGACTTGATACAGTGCAGACTTAATGTAGTGTAGGATGTAGACGAAGCAGAACAGGAGCAGTCGCGCAAATGCGCTGCCCAAAAACCTTATTGCCACTCTATGCAGGTACTCTCTGCGGCAATGGCTCGTAGATAGTCCCTCTCCCTTTTTTCAGGTGCACGTCGAGAAGAAAAGCCGGTGAGGTTCAGACGGCACAACACCGTAACACAATATCACCAGAGAGGAAGAAAGACAATAGGAGAAGAAATAATGAAAAGTTCAATCATCCAAGCTTGGACATCTCCCGGTCTTTTATAGACGTGCAAATTACTCTATAGTAACTGTCCCTATTGAACTGAAATAATTCAGTAGTAACTGCTCAATTATTCACTAGTAACTGATAATACTCAAAATCAAATAATGATAATTAAGCAGTCTCATGATCAGTACAAAAGAGAGAGATGATATATGGTTCAATAAAAAACAAAGTGAACTTGGTCAATCAAGTGGAGCGCCACGTCACGGTACGGTCGTGCGTCACAAGTTATGCGAAAATATGCAAATATGCACACGCGTGCATGTGTGATTAGCCAAAGTTCTCCTCATGCCATTCTATCCATAATTTAAAGAGTGACATGAACTTCACCTTATAAATTGATCTCCTTTATTTTACCTTATCAATATAATACTAAACTATAAATACTTTGAAATTAAAAAAGAGCCTCCTGGACTTATTTCTAACACAAACTGCTGCCCAAACAGGCAACCGCACACATCCTATCCACTGCAAATGCAACAGGTTGGTACGGGTGGTTCGTGATAAGTAGCAGCTGGTGACGAGTCAAATATGAATCACAACATGTATAATGAGACGACATGTGTTCTCTATATTTCTCGCCTCTAAAATTTTGGATTATATGGACAAAAGAAAATAATAAGAGAGAAAGAAATCATCTAACATATAACAGACGGTCTATAAGATCCTTATAGACGATTTTTATTTATTTATCCATCCATCTATACAAATTATAAGATCTTATATAAACAATTTATTACATAAGTTATCTTTAGTTTTGTTTATAGATGACATAGAGTCCTAAAGGGGAGCAATACAAATGTTTGCTCAGCTCACACCTCGGTGACTTGCCCCACCATCCTCGTTGTGTGATGTCCCACGGGCTATCAAACCGTGGCCCCATGGAATAGAAGGATGGATGGGTGTCATCTTGTGTCGACAACCAACGGTTTCTCGCGGGGGATCTGCATCCTCTACCATGCTATTCAAAAGGCGCCGATTACATGTAACCGTTGGATGGTGACTCAACGCTATGAACTGAGCGTACAATTACCAGTGCCGAGTCCTTAAAAATCACCTTTTTTAAAGAATACAAGGGAGATCTGCACGTCAAAGAAATTGGAAGGTAATGGGTGGGTTCTTTTTTATGTGGTTTATGGTTTTAGTTTAAATTTTTGAATTTTGACTATTTGCGCGAGAGTACGAAGAGAGTTACTAACGTGCAATTTTGACCGATATAAATAAAGTTAAAATAATATCTACTACAATAAATTTGAAGACTCTACTTTTAAAAAACACTTCATTTAAAAGCTAATCAATATAACAAACCAAGCTATAACCCGTACCGAACTCACCCAATAGTTCATCAAGGTACACGCTTTTACAAGTACTCAAATTAAAATACATTGATGAATAATAGTGTCAACAGAATAGAGAACAGGGTTATATCGATTTCGGGGGTGATCGGAATAGCGATGGCTTTTGACTTTTGGTTGAAAAAACACTGTAGCTGACTGAAAAAACACTATAGCTGAATTAGTAAATAGTGTAGTGAATAATTAAAAAAAAACTAAAACTAGAAGCTAAAGTAAAAAAAAAGCCGAAACGATCATACAAAGCCACAACCCACAAACATATGTATGCGCTACAGGCGCTGATGTGAGAGCTCAAGGACGGTAAGTACATGCATGCAAACAGTGCGATGTTCAGGCCTACCAAACTGTGGTAGTTCACGGCAGCTAGCGTCTTTCTTTGGAGCTTACCAGAAAACAGTTGTGTCGACCAACTTGCTTGCTTCACCAACCTGACTGTGCTGTCATAACTTGATCCGTTATGGCACCATCTGCTTCCATTTATTGTTTTGCGATATCTGGAGAATGGAGCTGTCCGCTGACCAAATCATGGCCGGATAATGTTGTTTAGGGCTTGCTGTGCAGAATTGATCATGGGTTCATCGGTTGTAACTGATACATCATGGGCTCATCGGTTGTAACTGATACATGCTTCCAGAGAATTCCTCCTCTCGAAAATAATGTTGCTAGTGGTGCTTGTGTGATTCTTTGGCTGCAAGCCTGCAAGTCTGCAATCTCCTCCTCCAACGCTTCAGAAATCGGAACCAAAACCTAAAAATTTGCCTCTCCATTTGGAAGTTTGTTACAGAATGAGTACTCGGTTGTCATAGAGAAGTCTGAAGTGCAATCTTTTTTTTTTTTAATTTTGCTTCCTCTTAGAGAAAGCAGTCACGCTCGGTTTTTCTACTTTGGTACTCCGGAGGAACGTCTTGTGTGGCTGTTTCTTTTGTTTACTCCTTTTTAATCCGCGTTTAACCTGAAATTAAACATTGTTTCATGATATTATTTCTCCATACAGCGCGTGTGCTTGCTAAAGCTATGGGCTGGTCCTCTTATCTGGGCTTGGCCCAAGGACGAAGTGACGGATTTAGTACGTGCAAAATTTGGTGATGTTGTACCGCGGAAGGCGTGGATTGGTGGCAACAGTGTGGATCAGCGGCGGCACTGTTGCTGAGGTTCGCGGGTCGCGACATTAGCACAGTCATTTTCATGTTAGTATAATCAGACACGACTGTTGTAAAACAGCGGTCGCGTTGTCGGATGATCACGCGCTAAGAACATGAATTATAATAGATACGGGAGGTAGTCCCAGCAATCTTTTTCTCTTTATTGATATCACTTGAATGCGTACATAATGAAAGCCTCTTGCCCCTCTTATATAAGCGGAGGAGGTCTCTTCACGCTAATATGACAATTTAGGTAAAATGTCCACACCGACGGTAAACAGACTAATACTACAACACTCGGCTTTGGATACTTTGCCGACGCTATGCTCATGTCTCATTAAAAACTTATTCTAAAAAACCCAATCAGAAAAATCAATAAAAAGAAAAGAATACATAACACACGTTCTTGATTGCACATGTTGCTTCATTAAAAACCTTGAATTAGGAAAACCTTGTTGGACAACACTCTATTAAGGGGAAAAAAGCACAACATCAATCCATCTGAATTTGACCATAACTTTTACAATCCCATTGTTCTGAACCTTAAGATCATAACATCAAGTGGTATGTTTTTGCATGAAACTTTATCAAAGTTTAAGTGACTAAGTCACTTCCCCTTAGTCATAGGGTACAAGTCTGGATCTTTGAGACCTCACTTGTGTGAAGACCAGTAGTCTAAAGCATGAGAATTCATATAAGACATTCACTTCCTCTGAAGACGACAACCATTGTAGTTTTCCTACTCCTCTGCCGTATAAACATCCTTTTGAATAGATAGATGTAGGCAACGTCCTTGTGAATACATCTACTTGATTATCACAAACTTCTTCCTGTCAATTCACAGCTCAATGTCCTTACTGGAATCATGAGTATGCAGAACTCATAAGCGATATTCTTTCTCATATTTACCCTTTCACATTACCACTTCTTGATCTTAATACAAGTACTTGTTATCATCATAAAGGACTACAGGGAAAATAGTTGCAATACCTCATTATTGCTGGATACTCGGTCTAGTTCGTTCATCATACAAGGCTTTACCCTTTGAAACTATCTTTGAGTGGTTCATCTGAGATTACATCCAATGTCTATCCAATAGACTTACATGGGTATAACATCTCAGAGTATAACCAGTCCATAACTTGGCATAGTAGGGATTATACATTTTGCCAAAGTCTTACATGGCCACTAATGTTAATGATTCCTCTGAAGAACTTTCTGGGATACAACGACCATCCTTTACATATTCTTTGGTATGCTAATGCACCATATTACTGGTAAATCAATCATGAATACATGTATCAAACTTGATCATAATTCATGAAACATACTAGTCATAATTCATGAAACATACTAGTGCCCTTAAGTGCTATCCATGCACATATAGTCTTATCCCTTTCGTTGAGGACATGCTCAATATCATCTAACGATATAGCATCATATCTTCCCAATATGCCAAGCCAGCATACAAGATACAGGTATGAAATCTCATACTCCAATACTTCTTTCTTTTGAGTCTAAATGGATCTTAATCCACTCAAGAATTATGTGATCATTGGTGTCTTTCAGCGTATGAGGTTTATCTCTATTAGGCCTCCTCTATAATCATTTGCAGGTTCAATGACTGGTAATCGAGTGATCCATTGTGATCCACTTGATCTTTATGTAGATATTAATGTTTACCATCTTTCAATTAATTGTCTATATCTCTTATTTTCCTTCGTGGTTCTGCTAACATCAATGTCAGACTCATACGGGCGTCATCCAATGACTCCTTCAATAAACCACAAAGACACAGATTGTCCAACAACCTATATGGGTTGTCCTTTTCTATTCTTATCTCAATAAAGACTTAGAGCTCTACCAATGCTCTATTCACTATTTTCAATTCAATATTTATTGCCAGAGATATAATGTAGCGGAACCTTATCTTATTCAATCGGGATAAATGTCTGATCCCTAGATACCTTCAAACCATTGCTTTACACTACCTTGTGATGACCCATCATATTCGAATTCACAGATTTGATCTTAGTGATATCGATTTGACCTCAACTGCTTCTATCCATTTGACCTTTTATCTGTGAGTACTCTATTGTAGAACTCTGCTACAGTCACAAGCAATTATAGAGGCAAGATAGTCGACAATATTTCTATTGTTCTCCCATATGCATCTCTCATTGGATATCTTCAATATTAACCAAAATCTTTCATCATTTTCAAAACGGTAGATTCATAGTTGTTCTGTAATTCCAGCCTTATACAATGCATACACAAAAGTATGTAGGATCTTGATAACTGACTAGAAAGACTGAATATGAGATTTTTAAATTGTTTTGACTAAAACATAATTTTTAGCAAGTATGAACTTAATCAAAATCGATTGGCACAAGTAAGGCCTAAAATGTCTAGGTTTCACTAAGATACCACAAAGCGATGTCAATATTAGATATAATTCTAGCTACACAATTTAATTCAATTACGTTGCTAAAAATATAAATACAAAAAGTAGAGATAAGGAAATAAATTACAATGGAGACAAACGATGTTTTTCTATGGTATCAAAGATTTGTCGGTCTTCTTTACTCCACGTTGAGTTGAGATAAGTTTAAACGGATTGGACCAGCTCCACGAATTAAGTCTAACTACCTCAAACCCACTAAGGTTGCTCTTCCTCCACTTCGAAGATGGTGAGCAACACACCACTCACAATCGTGTCGAGTCTCTTCACAAGCTTATTTGAAGATATCATAGCGTTAATGAGGAGCTAAAGGATGCAGACTCATCTAAGCCTTCTCAAAAGAAGAGGTTGACCTTTTGTGTGGAAGGGAATATTAGTGTTGGGAAGACCACCTTCCTCCAAAGAATAGCTAACGAGACTATTGAACTATGTGATCATGTAGAAATAGTACCTGACCCTATTGCTAAGTGGCAGGATGGTGGCCCTGATCACTTCAATATATTGGATGCCTTCTATGTTAGTGATATGCTCTAGAGGCAATCATGGAGATGCTTATATCACTTCTTTGTTCATGATCTTTTGAATAATATGTTATTTTATCCATTGAATAAATATCTTTCATATTGATTAATAAAGTATGTGACTTGTTTGTGAAACTTTTTATTCATGTTTTGTTGTTATTTCTAAATTATCTCTGATCTTATACCATTATGTGGGACAATTATTATTTACAGATCAATATATGTATTGATTGATGATCATATTTCATGGATATAAGATATCAAATCAATAATATGGACATATGTTATAGAACATGATGTTGAATTGACCCACTATAAGGCACTGTAAGAATTGTTATATTCTTAAGTGCTATTAGTTGGTCTCATACATAGTGTATGTAGGATTCTTAAACATGATATCGTTATTATTTTCTACATGTGTAATAGTTTGTTTAGGAGTTACCAAATACCACTCCATAACTAGGTGGTCATAAAGATAACTTTTGAGTTTACTATAAAATATATGGAGGAATATGAGTGATCAAGATGAAATTTGCCCCTCCTATATAACAGAAGAGATATCTCTGGGCCCTCTTGATGTGGTTGGATTAAGGAAGCGTATGATCATGTTGAATGTAGTTGAAGAGTCAATTACAACTGAGTAATCCACTACAGATTCGAGTAAAGAATCGAGTTATCATAGGATGACACAATTTTTACCTTAAGTTTGATTTGGTATCATGAGGAAAATGGATCGGTATATAAGAACTATATATGTTCATTTGATATAATTTTTATGTATGTTTTGGAATCATTATATCCTAGTAGGGATCACTATCGACTTATGGACCGAAAAGAAATTTTTAGCCTATGGTCAAATATACATGAACCTATAGGGTCGCAAACTTAATGGGTTAGAACAATAAGGGCTCATATGATAGTTTTCGAGTGAGATTCGATCTCTACTCGTATCAGATAAGGTTCTGATTGGAGGTTATATTAGGGGAGGTGCAGGGGTTGAGGGAGGTATCCCGAAACACGCCTATTGAAACCCTAGCCATCACCTCTCATAATTCTTACCGTACGTGCTGGTGCTAGCACGCCGACGCATGGTGTTTCATCCTTAGACGTGTGAACCTCGATAGAGACGCTGCTGCGACTGTGGCGCTGATCGGGACGATCGTGAAAAGAGACGGTTGGCCAGAGGACGATCGACTATTTTCACTACATCGACGCGCTCTTCGTTGAATCGTCTAACGATCTATGATTTTTTTTACTTGAATGGTTTCTTGATTTACGCGGTAGAAAATTTTAATTTATGCTAGCGTAGTCTATCTGTATCCCAACATTCTACGTTGAGCCATGTAAGTATGCTTACACTTTCCAAAACTATGTGTTTGTGACGAGGGTCATGCAAGAAAGGGAATCTCTGATGGAATGAAGCATCTTCAGTGATATGATGGTAGGTCTATCTTACTTGCTAATGCTAATTCAGGTAGTGAACAGAGTACTGTAGTTGTCTTCTGATTCAAATAGTTAGTATCTTTTATACAAACTAAATTCTTTAGTCAATGTCCACCAGGTATTTGTACGTGCTGTTCACGAAGCTAACTGGATGAATGAGATGGAGATCAGCAATCTATGATTCCTGGTTCGATCCTGTTGTGTCATCGCTCCCAGGTCTTATCCCTGATGGATTTATTTATTTAAGAGCTTGCCCAGGTACTTGCCACAAAAGAATGATGCTCCGAATCAGAGGAAGGTGGTGTTACTCTTGACTACTTGCAAGGTTTGCATGAGAAACATGAGAGCTGGTTACCTCCTTCGAAAGGAGGAGGCCCTGGTGTATTATCAGCCAGTCAGCTGCCCACACATATGGAGGGCTCCTTGCCTCCAGAAATACGGGATCGTGTCTTTTACTTGGAAGTAGATCACTTGCATTCCAGTATCCAAAAGGTACATTCTCCTACCTTAATTTGCTTCAAAAGCTCTAGTACTAAGCACCTCAGTTACAAAGTTGAGCCTTTTTGCTACGTAGGCCCCTGCTCTGGTCCTGGATTGTGAAGCTGCCATTGATTTCAACAAAGGCAGAGAGGCAGAGAGTTTGCAAACCTTCATTTTACTGATTATATTGTTCATAGTGTCATTTTTTTATCTTTGAGTGATCGGTTTTTGTAGGTCCTATGCACATCTTTTGAAACAGCTCAAAATTTCAAATCAAAAATTGGATTTGTTGTTAACTTTGTTTGCTCTCTAATCCTCTCTTAACCCTCCCCTAATCACTCCTCCCCTTTGGCGTCTGCCTCTCCCTCCCGTTGGCGCATGCCCGATCCCCGCATCCCTCCCCTCTGCGCTAGCGCCTCGCCCGTGCGATCCGCTCACGCCCATGCCGCAGCTCCCTCAGCGCTCTCGGCTGTGTCATCACCTGCCACGGTGGCCCCCGCACACCCGCGTTAGCTCCCCCAATCACCTTCGCCTCCCCCTCGCGCCCATCAGTCGCAGTGCGCCTCCGCCATGCGGCACCCCCTCTTCGACCGGCCGTGCGACGCCGCCATTCCCCGCCATGCTACGACCGTCTTTTTCCCTCCCTCGGAACTCACAAGAGTGGCTCGTCCACCGCCATGGCCGCCTACACCTCCCGACAGTGCTCCTCGTCCTCGCCATCCCCGTGTCAACGCCCCCACCCCACTCCTTAGCTCCATCCGCCTCCCCGAGACTTTATAATCCAATTGCCATCGCCAGAGGACTCGCAGCACTCTCATACCCCCCTCCAACCAGCCCAATTGCTTTCTCCTCCGCCGCAGCTCCCTCCCCAGCCACCCTGGTCCCAGTAGGCCTCACCGCCGATCTCCCTCTCCTACCTATCAAAATCCAATTAAGTTTACCCAGAGCACCACCAGAGCACCTCAATTCCGAATCCCAACTCAATTCTAAGTAAGAATGCCTCCCCTTGCCCCGCACCGTGTACACCTCTTCGGCCGCCACTACCCTCCCGTGGCCAGCCCAACTGGACCTCTCCCGAGCCAAGCCCGTGCCTCCCCCGTGTTCCCCTCCCTCCCCAGATCGTTAAACTAGAGTCCCCTTCGCTTGAGCATTCCCTAGCCTTCCCCGAGCCGCCACCTCACCCATCGCCTTCTTCCCCGCCCGCGACCTTCATCCCTAATGCTCTCATACATCTGAGGCTAGAATTGGACTCACCTTGTTCCCCCAAGCATCTTCATGCCAGCCTTGCCCCTAGAAGGTCGCCGCCGAGACCGGATTTTGGTGGGAAGCGAACCCCTGCCTCCCCGCCACCGCGTCTGGTCTAAGGTAGAAGAAGACCCAAGGTACGGCGACGTGGCTCTATCTGGACTGCTCCCGCTCAATCCGAGGGCCCCCAAGCGCGGCTGCTCCCTCCAGGCCGTTTCGGCCACCCGCGCGAGTAACTAGGCCGAAGCCCGTTGGCCCAAGCCACCGTTTAAAGTCATGACCGCGCACGCATGCGTTTTCCTGTGTTGGAAGTTGGGCCAGGCTGCTACTATAGCAGTGAGCAGTAGTCCCTGTTATTTTCCAGTGGCTGAAAAAGTCCAAAAATAGCTCATTTGATTTATTTCAAAGCCCGATTCCACTTCCGATGTCTATTAACCCTAATTTCACTCCCAAAATTTCAACCCAACCCATTTTACCATTTATTTGCAATTATTTTCTTTTTCTTCTTTTTCATATATTATTTAATTTTTATCCTAGCTTGATTAGAGGCAAGTGCGGATTAACTTTATTTTATGTTTGTTTTCGCTAGCGTCCGAGGTTTCTGAAGCGACTGTCCAAGTTCCCGAGCAGACTTCCGAGGTGTACGAGATTGTCGAGGTCATCGACCCGCAAGGCAAGTTACAAATTTTTGAGCATTTTGAATCTACCAGTTCCTGATTATTTGTTTATTTAAGCTATTTGCATTATATTAATTGCTCAATTTATTTGATTAAAATAAAATATTTTAAATGATGTGTTATATTTATAGCTATGACCTACCACTGTACAAAGGCCCTGTTTAACTTTGAGGCTATATTCATCTCGACAAACTTAGTAACATTTAATTATTAAATAAATAAACATCGCATGATTTCACATAAAATATCGAACTATCATGTAGCTTGATAGTTCGTCGATAAAAATAATTTAAAGTATTCTAGGGTAGGGTGGAAGCTGTGGAGTGCCCTGTTGTGGATGAGTCCACCACCCTACCCTAGGGTGGAGGTTGCAGCAGGCGGGTATCGATACACGTGTATGTATCAGTTACCAGTTATGGTTGACAGTCTCAGGAGAAAATATAAGGATTAGACTCTTATGTTGAGTATAGAGCACAGTAACCGCTCAACCACAAGTATTGAACTGTCAATTCTGGTCCGGTAACTGCTCACTTTAATTGAATCCCTACAGGAGTTTGGCGAGGTGGTACGGATGTGTAGACACCGTATACACAACGATAGATCTTTACGAATTTGGACGATCATGTTCCGCATTGACCCGTGGATACCCAATTCAGTAAAGGTTATAACCTATCAGGTAGGATCTATACAGTAATTTGAGCAGCGAAAGATTTTGCATTCTCAATTTAGTCGCACACTAGAATGGAGTGTGTATATAGCTTGACATCAGCAATTAAGAATTCTTATGGGTAAAGTTGAGCAACTCTGTAGAGCGAATTTAATTGTATTTGAATACACCGTGCTTCCGGTTAATGGAGCCGTGCTTGATGGGTGAAACCAGTAACAAAGTATAAGTAGTTTTTTGATGATTTTAAATTGTGTAATTAAAGAATTAATGTTTTGAGACCCCTATTTCCTTAATTAGTATAATAGAGTATTGTTTTAAACTAATTGGAAATAAAACTACATCCACATAAAATAATAAAACCCGAATACCCCTTTCCTTGGAATTTCCATGCATTTAGTAAAATAAGGTTTACTATTGTAACTTGCGGAGTACAGTTGTATTCAAGCTTGTTGATTCAAAAATTCAGAGAATGGTGGACAAGGTGAAGATCAAGTTTACGAAAAGGATTCGGAAGAGCCATTTTGCGCTGAGGATCAATGGTTTTAGGTTTTAGCCGCGCTCAGGCACGACTGTGGGACTTCTTTTGTAATATATATTATTTGGGCTTACCGCACCGCTACGCTAAACTCGACCGATGTGTTGTATGTTGTAATATACTTTGGTTCTTATTTGTGTAAGCATGTATAGTTGTGATATACATCTCTGTACGATACGCCGCAACTGTACGGATCCTAGGGCAGTTGTGGATTTTCCAGCGCTCCTGGAAACGGGGGCATTGGATCTTTTGTGTTTAATATAGATTTAATTTGGCTCTTGCAAAGCTGTTCTAGTTACTGGATATCAACATTAGGAAGTAGTGGCGGAAACCTTGAGGTACTCCTAAATACCCTTCAAATTATGCATTCTCATTTAAGGTTTGAGTCTTTTGCCCGTGCAGATATGCTCAGCAAGTTGCAGAGTTCTTCGAATTTGTGAAGAAAAAGAGGAAGCTCCATCCGAGTAAACAAGCGCTGACGAGAACCGCATGAACCCACAGATTATGCTTCCACACAGAGGCGGTTCGTGGGTCCCCGAAGGTACCCCTTTCGCAGGCTCCGATATGAATCTGGATTTCAGAAGAGCCGTGTCTACATATATCCAAGGATTTCAGCCTCAAATGAACTTAGAATCTCACGAGAGACTCGCTGACCGACCTTGTATAGTGATGTTTGTGCATGTATGTTTTCCTCGTAATCACAAGAAGAAAAAGTAGGCTCCATGAACACCTATGCTGCGTTCGGTTCGGTGGGGTGGGGATTCAGAAATGGCCTGTTAACCACCGATGGCAAGAACCGTGCCCTCTCAGGCATTCAGAAGTGTCCCCTCTCGACCACTGAACTTCAGCAGTCCGTCCGTCAGTCAATCGCATGCTTTTGGTTAGGCGTACGTACAAATGAGCTGCTCCATGTCCGCTAATGGCGAGTAGAAAGCGGCCGGAGAAAAGGACGGCCAAAAGGCGGCAACGCCATCGGCATTGACCAGAATCTGACCGGCGTCAAATCGGACAGCGCTCGGAGCACACAATCTGTCTTAGCTAGTTTGCTACGCTTTTGCCCTGACGAGTCGGTCTCCCTCCACACAGATAACGCGATGTCCTCGACCCTGTCGTCGTCTCGCCCCCATCCGCTCTTCGACCACACAAGGCTCTCTCTCACCTGCTCGTCGATCGTCCCTGTGCCGTCGCTGTCCTGAGTCCTCTTCTCCTCGATCTCCTTATTCTTCTTCTTCTTCTACGGGTCCTGCCATGCTAATCCCATCGTTCAGCTGATTTGGACAGGTTATAGAAAGACTGCTTCAAAAGTAGATTCTTCTTCTCAGGGGAATTTCTTCACTGGAAGAGTTGTCTTTTCACCCAGTGGCGATTGGTGAGCAAGTTATGTAGGGTTTGCATGGTTGTTAGAATTTGTCAGTCCATTGTTGATCAGTCTCTCAAAGATGAAGGGCAAAAGAAAAGAAAAGGGGGAGAAAGCAGAGTACTTTGGATCGAGCACTGGAGTCACTGACCATGTGACTGACATGCTCAGGACACTGATGATCACTGTAGTTTCGTGCTTTTTCCCTCGAAAGGTGAATATTCTTCTAAGGTGTTCGTGCTTTTTTACTACTAGCACAAAAAAGAAGAGTAGAGTAGCCCTTGGACAAGCAGTCTGCCTCGAGATCTCGAGCTGCAAAGTGTTTGCTACTCTGCCCTCAGCAGCAGCGACGCGTGTGCAACTCCTTTTCTTCAATGCATTTTTTTAGGCTGACATATAAAGCAATTAGGCACGTGCTAATCACGTTTTTGGGAAAAAGCGAGTGTGTAATCCACATGTGGCCGGGTAGAGCAGTACTAAACAAGTTCACGGATGACTTTTGTCTTGTTAACCTTACCATAAGCTCGTGAGGCTACGCTCAAAAGTGATGTGTTTTATGGGTTTTTTCTGTTTTTCTAATATATTTAATTAAATAAAAAAGAATAAAAAAGGAAAAAAGGGAATCCTAAGAAAAAAGGGAAAAAAAGAAAAAAGGAGAAAAAAGAAGAAAAAACTGTTAAGAAGTCAACGTATTCCAAACATATTTTGTCGTCTGAAGCTAGAAGTCAAAGGCTGGTTGGAACGGAGCCTCAGCGTGATCGGTGAAGATTGATCTTAAAGTCTCTACCACTCGAAAGCGCACTGCATAGATGGAAAAGAAAAGTGCATTTCATAACCCAAAATATATAAGTTACTAGGTCCTTGCTTGCTCTAAAGAAAAGGAAATATGCTCCTTTTTTCTTCTTCTCATCTTTTCCAATTTTCCTTCCTTTACTGCTTGCAAGAGAATAGGTAAGTGGTGTTGGGTGTCATCTAGCACAAGAAAAGGCATGGTAGATGTCGAAGTTGACTATGACAGAAGACTAGGAGTGATGGATTGCCAAATTGAGGTGCTTGTTGCATTAGAATGTTTCCTTGGTTCAGTTAAAACTATAAAAAGACAGGCCACCCAAGATCGTGATAGCTAAAATACACTAAAGGCACAAATACACTTGTATTTGTCTTCTGTTCTTCTTCCACTAGTCCACTTAAAGTTTTGTTTTGACCGGCTCCACCTTCGCCCCCAATAATGTTTTTGCTAGCCTAATACAATTGCAACTTGGAAAATGATGTGTGCCCCCAATTGTCTTACGCTTCCAATGAGAACGCAGGATTTTGATATCCCGTACAGACCATCTAGCCAATTCCATTGAGATCATGCCTTCAATTTCAGAAGGCTGTAGTTTTATACTAGGTGACATTTGGGAAAAAATATAGCTGAAGACATAATATACTAATACATTTTTTAAAACACAGAGTAGAGCATGTACAATACAGGTGTTTAGAGAGATGCTTAGTAACTAATTTTTTTTTGTTGCCACATAGGACATATAAGTTGCTTATATTGTAGCATCAATGCTTAAATAGGCACCGGTGCTTAACATGTGCTTATGTATGTAACTACATCTAATTAATATGTAATACAACATCTAAACACCTACAAAAAATGCTTGCATTAGAGAAAATAAATTTTATATGGGTACTTGATGATGCAGCTATATTATCTCTCTAAGCACTCATGTATAAGTATATTGCATTGTACATGATCCATGGCCCTTTTGAGATTTAAGTTATGTAACTTCACGTAAACCCTTGTATCATTTCATAGAAAAATCCTGGTAATTTCAAATACACTAGACCCTATTTGGGGGGCTAGGAACCGTATAGTTTTTGATGATTTACTGCTTGGATATATTTTCCCTTATTGTTTACTTTTTGTTCATAAATCGTGTTTATTCAATCTTCCATAGTAGTAATACTTAGCTGCATTTAGGTAAAAATAGGTATTTAATATCCAAAAACTAAAGGTGTTATGATGCACCAAATCCTCCCTTAGATGGTTAGGAACTCACCAATTCTTTATCCCAAGAGCGAGCCCCTACCATCATGTTTTTAATGGAAAAAGAGAAGAAAAATAATCAATACACATTTGATGTTTCCGTTCTAATGTAGAAAATGAATATAGAATGGTAATAGATTAACATCTTGCTAAAAGTTGCAACATGATTTTACAATTTTAAGGATGAAACAACTAAAGTAAAAATTGAAGTAGCTCCCTCGCCCCTAGAAACTCCCCTTTGCTACAGAAAGATTTCGTGTTGAAGTAGTAGTGGAGTTGTGTGTACATGTGTTTGTGTGGAAGTAGCAGTTTACCAGCGTGCCTTATTGCCCTGTTGGTAGAGTGGACTACTGGACTTCGCTACTCGCTTCCCCCCGCTTCCCCGCAACAGCAGGAGGCTCTCCTGTCCCTTCCCTCCGCCCTTCTCCCCAAATCCGCCAAATCCCGACGCGAAGGTACGATCTTTGCGCCTCCCCGATTCCCGCGGTCCCCGACCGATCCCCCGCCAGGTTCGTCGCTGCTGCCTTTTCCGTTCAGATTCCGCTAGAAATTTCATCTTTTTGCGGACAAGAAAATCGGGCCTCTTCTTGACTTGGCCCGTTTGTTTGGCTTCTGGCAGGCGCTCGTTCCATGGATTGGAGTTGCTGGGATCGCGATGCGGAGGAAACCCTTGTGCTGAGCTGATTCGTTTCGGCGTGGTTGGTTTGCTCCAGTTTGGTGGATAGAGTGGCCTTGTGGTGGTTCTTGGAGGAGGTGGTCGGGGAATTCTGGAAGGTGGTGGAATGGGAGTCGCTAGATTGCTGTAACTAGGTGGAAAGATAAAAAAAATTGGTACTTTGGTGCATGGGAGGTCAGCAATTGGATTAGCCTAAGGTGGGGGTCAGGAATTTTGTTTTAGGAAGGGGATGGGAGGCCTCTGCTCAAAGGTTTCAGCGGTAGACAAGTCTCCAAGCGGTACCACGCTTGGCTGGGACCAGATGGTTGATCATGATCCCGCAGGGCTGAAGGGGGAGAAGTTGCCGGTGTCCGGAGAGGCCACAGCGAAGCGGGTGGAAGAGCAGCAGCAGTCTTTCTCGTTCTTGGAGAGTGTCGTGCCTGGGCTTTCTGTTTATGGAGGTGCAGATGCTGGTCAAGCGGAGTCCAGGACACCGCAACTGGCCCGGACACTGTCGCAGAAGGCTTGTTTGGGCAAGACAAAGGCCGGTGCTGCCAAGGTTAGAGGAATTCTTGCTCCCTTTGTTTTAATCTATGGTGAACTAGACTGCAATTCACCGCATTTCATTAACTGGCAGTTGTTCTAAGTGATTCTCCAGTCCTTAATTTGTTATATTGTAGTGATATACATTGTCCCTGTTCTGTTATATGGATAGTTACTAACAATTTGTTATGGTAATATTGTTATATGGGGATAGTTTTGACTATTCTGTATCTCTATATGCCTCTCCTTTTGAATTTGGAAATACTTGTTCAGGAAACATTAGTCAGGCTGGCTGTCACCAAGAATAGATTTAATTCATTACTTATATGTTATCAGCATTCTCACAAAAAGTTGAGTTCATCGACTACAAAGACTGTTTTTTTTTGGAGCTAATTGGTGCGTGCAGTTGCTTCTACTCCATTAACACATTGTACCTAAATCTACTCTACTGGATTATGGCTGGTGCATGCACTTCAATTTGATTATATTTATATACCTATAATTCTATAGTGTAGGCTGTGTAGCCTGGATATTTTGTAACTTTTTCCCATTGAGTGATATATTAACACAAGGAATCATAAGTTGTAAGCAGCCACTTCAATGAGTAAATAACACCCACTCCTGTTGACTTGGACACTTGGTGTTGACTAACAATTGTGAGTGGTTTTCAATGAATGATAAATAGTGGTAAGTTAAGGTGATTAACGATAGTTTGTGGTAACTAGTAATAATTAGTTTAGTGGGGACTAGCGATCATTACCTGTGATTACTTTGCAATTCTCATTAAAAAAATTTTCATTACAACTATAAAAGACCTCAATTAGCTAAACACAATCTTAGCACATCCTGCATCACAAGTGAAGGAAGATGGAATAGGGTGGAATAGGATGTATTGCATTGAGCCTCTCGGACGGTATATATAGAGGTACAAGACTTGGAGTTGTAATCCCAATGGACTCTAACCTACCAAATATATATTGTACTCTAACAACCCCCGCAGTCACAACGGGAGCGTCGCAGACAGTGAGACTAGAGGAACCGAAGAGCTGACATCCCCCCGCAGTCATAACCGTCGATGCGTCGTGTATGCTGTGACTGGAGTATGAATCGACGAGTAGCTCAAGCAAGGCGGTAGCCCTTTCTGCCGATGTCAAGGTAGCCGAGCGCGAGGACGGAGTAGTCGTGGTCGAGGATGCCGTGCTGGAGATGGCCGTGGTCGACGTAGTCGTGGTCGGGTTACCGATGTCGAGGCGGTCGCTCATGAAGCTGCGGGCGCAAAAGAGGCGCCATGGTGGTGACGGAAACGCGTCGAGGCAGTTGTCGTGGAAGGGGGGGCGATGCCGAGGTCGACGCGATCGGGCGTCGAGATGTAGACGGTGCGCGATTCAATCGAGGCGACGGACGAACGGAGAGTCGATGCCAAGTCGATGCGATCAAGCTACCGTGGCCGAGGCGCAGCGGGTTTGCCGACCGCAACACGTCGGGACGAAGCATGCACCGTGTTGCGCGACGGATGTACTAGGAGAGGCCCCAACCGGACGTGGTTGTCTTTGGGCGTAAGCGATGCGGAGCGGACACTTCTACCCGGCGAACAGCCCGGCAGACGCCTAGCTCGGCGCGTGGCGATCCCGACGCAAGGTACGGCGGCGGTAGCGCTCGATGTCGGCGAGAAGGCCCGATCAAGATGGCGAAGACCAGTGCATGCGGATGGCGCACAAGAGGTTGCGCAGACGCGCCGATGCATGGGGACGGCGATGTAGATGCAATGGCGAGGACACACGCGGCGGTCTTTGCGCATGAGGAGGCGACACGGCAGAAATTTCTATTGCTCGGAGAAGATGCTCGTAGTACTCGATGATGGACGTCACGGGAGCCAGGTGGATCGCGCATAATCGGCTGATCAGACCGAGTACGCGTGAGACGGGACGACGATGGAAGAAGTCGGCGGAGGCGTCCCGATCCGTGGTGGCGATGACGAACCGGTGGAGAAGATGTGCGGACGGGATGACCGAGATGCGACGCGGGAAGGCGTCCCCTCGGCATCGCGTGCCCGGCCTGGCCGCACAGGCGAAGAGGTAGAGGCCGGTGTAGTCGACGCCGATGTCGGAGTAGATACATGCGAGGTTGACAGGAGGTGGGCGACTCAACCCCGATCAGTGATCGGGAAAAGAAAAGATACAACAGCAGCAGACCAGAGAACACCTCCATAGAAAATCCTCAATTTGCCTTGGCTGCCCACCCTCATAGCGCATAGTGTATAAATCCACTCAGGTCTCAGATCGGGTCGGTCCTGGCCTTCTCGATCAGCGGCTGAGGCGGCCTGCGGCGATCGACAATGAGCTCAAAGCGGTCGGCGGAAGAGGAGGCTCGCGCGATCGACGCGAGCTCGTGAAGTCGGCGGAGCGGCGGGCTCGGCAGGAGTCCGGTGGGCGAGGTGCTTCAGCGCGCGCCGAAGCGCAGAGATCGCCCGATCGCGCGCGGCGGATCCGCTCAGTGGCGTCGATTCGGACGGGGCGTCGGAGAAGATGTGGCGGCGCTTGGGGAGGAGGCGGCGGCCTGAAAGGAGCAGGCGGCGGCGTCGGGCGGTGGACGGTCAGCCGCGAACGATGGATCCCGCGACGAGGCGGATCTGACGAGGCCGAGGAAGGAGCCGAAGGGCGGACGTTGCGACGGGTGGCGGCGGCTCCCCGGATCCGTGATGGAGTTAGGCGACCCCAGGCAGACGAGCCAAGCGGTGGCCCCGGATCTGAGGAGGAAGGTGGCGGGTCTTCGCGCCCGGGCTCCAGCGAGGCCCCGACGCGCGCGACCTCTCCAGAAGGCGACGAGACGAGAAGATCGCTCCCGAGCGAGGACGGCGGCCCTGGATCTGAGGCGGCGACCCTGGGCGGACGAGGCGAGGCGGCTCGATCCGAGCGGCCACGGGCTTCCCCGAGGGCCGAGCGACGGCGGATTTGAGGCAAGCCGAGCGACGACGGAGCTGAGGCGTCCGGCCAAGATTCACCAGAGAAGGAGGAGGCCTGAACTGTTGCTTGACGACGACGACGACGATGGCGGCCGGATCAATAGGATCCGCCGCCTAAACGGTGGCGCTGCCCCCGACGGAGATAGATCTCCCCGGAGGCGCGCGGTGCGGAAGCAAGCGGCGGCTAGGGTTTAGGATCTAAACCTAGACGCTCTGATACCATGAAGGAAGATGGAATAGGGTGGAATAGGATGTATTGCATTGAGTCTCTCGGACGGTATATATAGAGGTACAAGACTTGGAGTTGTAATCCCAATGGACTCTAACCTACCAGATATATATTGTATTCTAACAACAAGTACCAAAAAAACTCATAATCTCATACAATAAACCGAATAGCCACCTGCATCACTTCATGCAGAATGAGCTCATCCTTCCCATGGTATCCTATGGAAGATTGGTTGGTAGTTGTACAAAGAACCAAAAACTAACCCAATTTTTGGGCTTTAAATGGTTTTTTTTATTGAGATTCAGTTCTGCGCTCTGCATATATTGCACTACAAACACATAGGCTATCATGTCACAGTTGTTACAAGATTTTCTTGTTATAAATATCACTTTGTTTCTATTACTTAAATGAGATATACTTTTTTTTTTGTATATTTCCCTTCCAGTGTCCTGAATGTTGATTCCATGAGAGAGAGACTATTAGGCTTCTTAATGGTCGCTTGCTATATTAAAACAGGTTTCGGAAGTGAGCTCAATTTTAGGTAGAGCTAGCAATGTTGGGCTTGGGAAAGCAGTGGAGGTTCTAGACACACTTGGTAGTAGCATGACAAGTTTAAATGCTAGTAGTGGTTTTGTGTCAAGTGCTGCAGCAAAGGGAAACATAATATCTATTTTGGCTTTCGAGGTGGCAAATACCATAGTGAAAGGTTCCAGTCTAATGCGTTCTCTGTCAAAGGCTAGCATAAAACATCTAAAAGAAGTGGTGCTTCATTCAGAAGGTGTCCAACACCTTATAGCCGTAGATATGGATGAATTACTCAAGATTGCAGCTGCTGACAAAAGGTTAGTATTGAATATACACTGCTTCAGAAGTTCATAGCATTTAACCTAAACTATTCATGCTTGTTGTACATATTACCCTACTAGAACTGTATTCAGAAAACTGTAACACAACTTTTTTTAATCTTCTAGTCAAGTGCTTAATTGTTTGATTCCAACAGGGAAGAGTTAGAAGTATTCTCAAAAGAGGTTGTTCGCTTTGGAAATCGTTGCAAGGATCCACAGTGGCACAACTTGGATCGCTACTTTGAAAAGTGCAGTTCGTTTTCTGTCCCTGTATTTAATAGGTGATTATGTTAAAGTACTAACTTGTGTTTCTCTGTTGAATTCTTTTAGGTTGGCTTCAGAAAGGACTTCCCAGCATCAATTGAAACAAGACGCAGAATCAGTGATGCAGCAATTGATAATTTGTGTTCATTATACAGCTGTAGGGATCACCAGACTAATTTAGCATGATTTTTAGAACTTATTTGTGTTATATACAGCACCATTTTGGTTGCCTCAATTATGCAGTTCTCATAACTCACAAGTGTACAAAGTAACTTAGCACTGAATCTTGGCTAAACAATCAATAAAATGTAGCATACTCCGTTGGACTTTCTAGTTGTCAATACTTCATTTGAGTGGCCTGTGACCAAATTTGTTTGATAGCTCAAAATTTTGTAGTAGGTTTTGCAGTTACTGCCACTGCAAGTAAGCATGCAGTGCGCTCCCTCTGATTCTAAATGTAAGCATCCAAGAATGTGCGCAGTCAAACATTTTCAGTTTTGACCATCAATACTGTTAAGAGTCTTGTACATATTAGTGTCTATCTCTCTCTCTCTCACACAGCCTATGTAGCCCATGAGGCCCAACTAATCGTGTATATATATGACTTCTCATAATGAATAAGATGCACAGTTGTGAATAGCAAAAATATCTCACCTCTCTAAAATTAACAAATACATGAAGAAGTATCTAGAATTTTAGATTGGCCGCATGAAATCGTTACTAATAGATTCATCGTGAAATATACTTTATAACATGTAATTTTTATGATTTGCAACAATGTATTATGATCAAAATTAGCGGTGAAACTGGTACATTGGAGACCATGTAAATGTTTTCCAAAATGACAAATATTTTTTTTGGCATTTGCCAAATATGCCTTATCTGTACTTATTCATATTATTCTGGTTAGTTTTTTCGAGAACATGAATTATTCTGCTTATATATTTCACATTATTGACTTTGCTTCACTTTTTTATGTTTTCCTCAGGAATTATATCATGAACTGCATGCTTTGGATAGATTTGAACAAGACTATCGTCGTAAACAGCAAGAACAGGATGGCTTTAATTCAAGAGGTCAGTTTTCTTTGTGATCTGTAAAATTGTATCGAGCTTTGGCCTGGCTGCACTATAAACAACTTTGCATGTCTTTTTTTTTTTAGAATAAGACTGGAGGGGAAACCCCTATGGTGTAAATAATTAAATTAATAAAGAGAAACAATTACAGAAAAGAGAGAAAAATATACTACCCTCACTGAGGGTAAAATCATTCGAGATTATCTAGCCAGCTACAGATGGCAGATCTAAGATCATCCTTCACTCTACACAAATGGAGAGTGACATCCTGCTGAAAAAACATAAACCAATTGTTGAGATTAGCTGCATGCTGTTTAAATATCAGGTCATTCCTTTGCTTCCAAATGTGCCAAGCACCAATTATAAAAACTTCCCTAAAGAATGGTTGAACCAGAATTGTCCAGAAGGTTTCGTGCTTCCTGAATCGGTTTCGTAGCCATTTAAGAAGTAGAATGTAAGTAACCATTTAAGCATCAATTATAAAAACTTCCATAAAGAATTATTGACTTTGCATGTCTTTTAGTGAGCTCTGCTCAGTTTTGTAGCCATTTAAGAAGTAGAATGTAAGTACCCCCACTTCTGTGAATAATCACGTACCTATGTTCAACTTCTACAGCTCAATGCATTTTGTGAATAGGTTCCTTGTCTAGTTCTTATGTTGTCATTTATCACTGTTCCCTTGATAGCTTATCCCCATGGTATTCCTTTCTCATTTTTTAGAATAAGTCTGATATACCCCCTAAACTACTAGGGTGCGTTTAATCTACCCCTGAACTATAAAACCGTCTAAACAAACCCCTGAACTAGGAAAAACTGTCTAAATAACCCCCTGAGGTGGTTTCGGTTTTGCTACAGTGGCAGATGATGTGGTTGTAGATGTGTTGTTGATTAGGCAAATCAAAGTTATGAAATTTTCTTACACTACGAGGCCCACGTGTCAGTGTCTACTCCCTTCTTCCTCAATCTCCCGGATCCGAGGTAGCCACCCCTAGAGTGATCACTCCTCCCGGGGGCCGCAGCAGCGGGAGCAGGTGGGCGCGAGTCGGCCGGCGACGGACCCCTAACTTTGCTCTAATAACATGTAAGAATAGAAACTTGATGTGTATTGCATAGCCCATATGGGCCAATATATGGAGTACATGGACACAACCCTAAAACCCTAGGACAGTAGAAAAAGACATAAATACCCTCATATGTTTAACAGTAGTGACTAACGTCAGAGTACGTGGTGGTGATATTAATGATTTCCCTATTAAGATAAGACTATACCAAGAGTAAGCGTTGAGCTCATATATTTTTGTCCTAGTGACGGACGAGGTCACACGGGACATACAAGAAGATATCTCTTGATATATGCTTTTCGCTGATGATGTAGTGCTACTTGACGAGAGTAGGATAGATATTAATAGGAATATGGAGTTGTGGAGGAAGATCTTAAAATCAAAGGGTTTGACTTAGTAGAACTAAAACTGAGTATATAAGGAGTGATTTCAGCGGTGCTATGGCAAATGATGTAGATGTTGGTCTGGACGGACAAGCAGTGCCTAGGAAGGATATTTTTCGATATTTGGGATTGATACTATAGTGGGGCGGCGAGACTGATGAAGACGTGGGCCACATGATAAGAGCGGAGTGGATGAAATGGCGCCAGGCATCAGGTGTCCTGTGTGATACAAAAACCCCTCAAAAGTTAAAGGGTAAGTTCTATAGGATGACGATCAAACCTGCAATGCAATATGGAGTGGAATGTTGGGCAATTAAAATACAATATGTACAAAAGATGAGTGTAGCGGAGATATAATGCTGCGGTGGATCTGTGGTCGCACAAGATGGGATCGAATCTGCAATGATGATATATGTGATAAGGTGGGGTAGCACCAATTGAAGAGAAGTTTGTCTAACATCGCTTGAGATGGTTTGGACATCTCCAACAAATGCCTCTTGAGGCACCGGTACATAGTGGCATTTTAAGACGTACTGAAACGCAAGAAGAGACAGCTCGACTAAGACTGACGTGGGAGAAAGCAGTTAAAAGAGACTTAAAGATTTGAATGTATCCAAATAATTAGCTTTGGATGAGAGCGTATGGAAGTTAGCGATGTGCGTATCGGAACCATGATATAAGAAGGTTTGGTGGCGGTGTTTTAGGTTGTCTGCTCAGATGGCAGGATGTATGCTTAGGGTTCTTGTCTTGTAGGTTTTATTACAAGATTTGTTTTTTTTTTGACTTTGAGGAGGTTTTATTCCTAGTCTACCCTAACTTGTTTGGGACAAAAGATTTTGTTGATGTTGTTGTTGGTGTTCTAATCCACGTATTTCAAGATCCCATGCAGTCAGATCTCAAGAAGTTCTTTTTTTGGTTAGAAGAAGTTTTTTTTTTGTGTGTTAGAAGTTCTTTGCAAGAACAGGTGATTCAAGAAAGCTGAAGCAAGTCTTTTCTCTTGGATCTTTCGGGAACTGTTGGCTTTGATGCTGGTTGACGTAAGAGTTTGTGGAGAGAGATGAGAAGGGGAAGGCAGGATTTGCTCTGGTTTTAAAAGATTGGGGGGGGGGGGGGGGGCGTAGAATACCCGGTTTTGTAGTTCAGGGGTCAACGTAGACCCACCACCAAAGTTTAGGGGGGTAATGTAGATTATTTCCTCTCTTTTTTTCCATTAAAGTAACGAATACCACTTATGATGCATCTCAAGGATTTGTGGGTAGAACTTATTTCGTTTGATCTTTTTAACCATACTTTATAAGGGTGGATATTTATGATATGATGTAGTTTATGACGTACTAAAAGAGAACTTTGATTCATTTGCAGGTGATAGTTTGCATATACTAAAGCAGGAAGTTAAGAGCCAAAGTAAGCATGTTAAAAGTTTGAAAAAAAGGTCACTTTGGTCCCAGAATCTGGAAGAGGTCGGTAGTAGGTGGTCTTATTTAAATCTATTATTATATTAATAATGCCGGCTTAAGGAAGGCGTTGGTTATGTTATTAGTTACCACCAGATGTTTAAACCACACACTACATAGATGCTTTTTCTATGACCTCATGTTTCAAGGTTTGAAAAATATTATGTTCTCTTCTCAGGTGATGGAAAAGCTCGTAGACATTGTCCACTTCTTACATTTGGAGATCTATGATGCCTTCGGTCGTGCTGGTATCAATCCTTATGGCTGTTGTCTTACAAGAGTACATGTTGTTGTTAGTGCAGCTTGAACTGTTGTTGGCCAATAGTGTTTCTTGATTGTGGTGCTTTGAAGAGTCATATATTTGCTTTGTCATAATAGACATACCCCACATCTTACAAGAATGCATTCTGATGTCTTTGGTTAAGTCTACCATCTCTGCAAGTTTTTCTCATATTAATCCACTCAAAAAATCATAAAGGGTTTGACTAGATGACCCCTAAGTTCCTTGTGTTTATCATGGCAATTGAACATTGAACAGTCATTACCATTGACATCATTATCAGTCACCAGCACTGCATGGAACAGAGTCCATATCAAAGAGTTCTTGTTGATTTTAGCTACTTTTGTACCCTTAGCCAAGGAAAGTAAGATTTGCTTATTCTTCAGTCCTGTTAGAAAGTCTTGCTCTGAAACTTATTTGCACTTAAAGCAGGGGGGAAATGTACATACATGCCAGTATAATTGTGTAGAATATTCTTGGGCTTTGTCTGTCATTGAAATTGTGCTGTTCAGCAATATGATGTGCACCGTGCATTCAATACCTGGCCTGTGCAATGGTTTTGGCAAAAAGATGGCTTTCTTGCATAGTTGCATGCATGCACAAACAGTTTTAATCATTCTATATGATAGTCTAAATTGTGTACCTTGATAGGTAATTGGAGTGGAGTATGATTCTTGTCAAAAGATTGTGATTGTTATTACGTACCATCATTTATTGTGACAATGATTTAGAGGTTCTTGCTCCTAATAACTGTAGACTGTGAAGAGCCACAAGAACCTGCCAAACGCCATAATAGATTGGGACCAGCAGGACTTGCACTGCATTATGCGAATATCATCAATCAGATTGATACTCTCGTAAGTTAACACTACTGAACAGCTTATTAAACTATTTTGTGATCTAGAAGGATAAATTGGCACACTTTCAACATTAACAATCTCAGATTCTCATGTATTGCCAATACAAAGATGTCTGTTTCAAGGCCCCTTGCGTGGTCCAAGATTCTTAGAAAATGGGCACTATTCTTATTAGGATCATAATGTCGAGACCTGAATATGCAAATTCGGATTCTCTGTGTATACTGCACTACTTCAGAATCACACTAGTGCATACAGTGTAAACATAGATAAAATATTAACCATATATACGATTAATAAAGAAAAAAACTCAAATACCATTAATTATCTGAGTTATGACTTTATGGTCAAGCTTACAAATAATAGCCTGAAGGGCTAAAGAAACAAGCAATAGAAAACAAAATTATAGTACCCATTCGATATGCTAACAGGCAATCGACTAGAGCAAAGTCTTAATCCGCGAAGACGTCGAAGTATCCTCTTCCAAGTATCTCCAGTTGATATGGTTCCATTTCTTCAACTGAGCAAATATGGATATAGCCGTAAGTACATAGAGTACTCAGCAAGTCGTTTGTAACAAGAATGTAATATAATATGTAAGGCTTATCAATTGATCGAGTGGTTATTTTACAGAAAACTACCAATTGATTGAGTAGTTATTTTGTAGAAAACAATTATTTAAAGTAAATATAATAAATAGATTGAAAGCGAAATTTGAAAATGATAATAAGTAAATAATCAAAGAAATTGAATAAACCACAAGTGATCTGACCATTCACCCAATGAAGCACCCGTGAACAACTATTCACGTAATAAATCACCAGTAAACCAACCATTCACTTTTCAAAGTTATCCAAACCAAGTTTTATAAAATATCTATCCTTCGTGTGAAATCACCGAGCATTGTCCACAATTGGGGACACGGTTATTCGAATAGTTTTACATTCAGCAGAAGTTACACAACTTTATCCACACAATATGGTCATCTCTACGTAAAAGAAAATCACAATAAGACTTTCACAATGCTTCACCTTAAACTCTATTTCACCTACTAAGATTTCGCCGTCGAGTAAGTTAACCACCTAGTCGATAATTACCCCCTTTTTGCGCCTTGTGGAAATGTCTAGCCAACACCCACATTCATCACAATGACGAAATTAAAATTGAAATATCACAAATTAATCAACTAGATCCATCCCATACTGAACATATGGTTGCACGGTAATGCTCAGATCAATGGCACATAAAGTTAAGTCCTTATATATTATCCAGGCGAGACATCCACATCTCTCGAAGTGCTAACCACACTTTCCCCTTTCCTGCATGATCACTCGTCCAAGTGAAAACTAATTTTATATAACCAACACTAATGACATCGATGTCACAGTATAAAAATTTTATAACTGTGGTTACAACTACGATTCAATATCTTATTCAATCAAAATTAATTAATTAATCACATGTGATTATGAATCCAACGTAATTATAAGTATGGTTAAGCATATTAGACGTACAATCTATGTAACAATTAGTATTGCATTACTAGATAATTAACTATTCTATGGTAACAATGGAATCATGGCATTCAAATCATCAAGGTGTAATTAATCAATTTGGATAATAACTATCATGTACAAAGTTATGTAATGAAGTAGCAATACATGATAATTTGGAACAAAATAATAAATAAATAGATTTAAAAATTAGGTTCAACATGATCAAAAAACACGATTTGCCTTGGTCTTGCTCGGTTAATGACTCTTGATCTTCAAATCTTGTTTCAGCTCCTTTGAATGCATTATCTAACGAGAGAATAAAACGAAGCACAAATAAAATTAAATAAAATTCAAATGAACTCCAAAAACTTCAAAACAAGAAGCAAAAGGTAGAGCTCGATTTGAGATGAATTTAGGAAAAAGAATCGAGTCAATTGTAGCTAGGATGGAGGAGAACAGGCTCTCAGAAGATTTAAATCTAAAGAAAAAGAAAAAATAGGATTTATCGGATTTATTTGTCTAAAGGAAAATCCTAATTATGGCGTCAACATCTAATTTATTTTTTGGTCGAATTATTTTTCAAAAGGAAAATATGATATATGACATCATCAGCTTACATGGTAGCTGACTGGGCTTCTAGGGTTGACATGGCTTTGACACGTGGCGTCTAGGGTTGACGTGGCAGAACACGTGGCAGCTGACGTGCCATCGGGACGACTTGGTTGGTTGATATGGCGCACGTGGCACGACACGCGGCGGACACGTCGACTTATGGCTGATGTGGCGGTTTACTCGGCTCGATCGACTCATGGGTCTACGGGACAGTCTACGCTGACATGGGTCTCACTATCAGTGACTCGGCTTATAGTCGATCAAGTCTACGGGAATTCGAGGAGACGCAGTCGGCATGGGTACGGCTAGCGGCAGCGCTGATGTCAGTGGGGCGCTCGAACCAGGGCGGCGCGATGGGCGATGCGGTGGCCGGGGCGAAGCGAGGCGAGGCGAGGCAGTGTGAAGGCTCACCGACAACGGGAACTCACCGATGTTGCAGCTCGATGACGGCGATGCAGATCGGGTTCTTTGGCGACGAGAGCGAGTGGCGGCAGAGATTGATCCGGCGAGGAAGACGACAATGACGGGCAGAACGAGGGCAATGGAACTTGGCGGAGATAGCTCGGCGGCACGGTGGCGCACAGTACGGATGTCGAAGGCACATGGGCGAGCTTCTGCTGCAGGGTACGGAACACGAAGGCGGTGGCAGGCTTTAAAGCGCGGATGCCGAGGTGTCCAACTCGGAGACGGCCGAGAGACCTGGACGAGCACGGACGTCGAGATGGGTTGAACGCGGATAGTGGCAGAGTCCGCTTCGAAGATGACAATGTGCAGTGCCCGTCTACTTGGATGGTCAACACGTGGCTCACGATAGATCGGACAGTCAGTGGCAAATGGCATGGATGAACAGTGGTTTGCAGTCCGGTTGATTGACACGTGTCAATCGGACACCGGATGGAGCGGACGGCTCAGATGTGTGCGGGCGAGCAACGATGGCCGACGCGTGGCACGGTAGGGGGTGAGGGCTGGGCTGGTGGGGATTGGGCTTCGTCCCACTTGGCCTTTTTAGGATATTTTAAGAGTTTCTAATTTCAAAAATTGGAGAAAAATAAGATAAGCTCTTGAAAATAGCAAATAAATCAGAAAAACCTAGAAAATTCCTTGAAGCACAAGGAACCTAAATAAAATACTTGCAACAAATGTTAATATTTAATTTAATATGAAATTCTTTTAATTGTTAAAAAATTATTTTAAGCTTGAATTAATTCTAGAAAAATCGAAATAGTGAATTTTAATTTTAAAAGCTTAAAATAACTCTAAAAAATAGGATGTTACACATAATCAATTACACTATGAGATATTTGCACCGCAACCCTATGTGGCAGCTCGTCCTCATGTGGTGATACATGCTTTGACTGGAGTTTATTTCATTATATCCTAAAAGGATTTATCGATTGGCAGGCTTCTCGATCAAGTTCTATCCCTCCCAACATGAGAGATACATTATACCAAGGTTTGCCACCTACCATCAAATCTGCTCTCCGTTCTAAGCTACAATCTTTTGAAATCAAAGAAGAGGTATGCCGAGCTGGAGGCTCATATTTCTTGTTATTATGAGTAACAGCCATGAATCGCAATGCCATGCTGTGGAACCGTGAATATAAATTCCATGCTATGGTTATTACATATATGATATATCTTTAACACTGGTACATGGTTGTGATAAATTGATGCAGCTTGCGGTTTCTCAAATCAAAGCTGAAATGGAGAAAACTTTGCGATGGCTTATCCCGATTGCAAATAACACGACTAAGTAATCTAATATCACCTGTGAACTGATTATTTATAACTGGAAAAGCTATCCATATCTTACTGAGCGCGACTATCTGTTCATATCAGGGCACACCATGGCTTCGGCTGGGTTGGAGAGTGGGCAAATACAGGGTTAGCATATGATACAATAATTTTGAATAAAGATGATGGAACTAGAATTACTCAACAGTTACAATCATTTTGTGGTCTGCAGATCTGAGCTGAACTGCAAGCTATCTGGACAGATGGACTTGACCCGAATTGAGACACTATATCATGCTGAGAAACACAAAACCGAAGCACACATCCTTGAGCTTGTTGCGTGGCTTCATCATCTCATCAGTAAATCCAGAGCTGCTAATGGAATTGTAAGGTCTCCCATCAAATCTCCTGTCCGTTCACCAACACAAAAGGGTCCTGCAATCACGCTGCTGCCAGACAAAATGAACAGTTCATCACCGATTCTCACACAAGAGGATCAGGATATGCTAAAGGATGTTAGGTACAGGAAATTCGTCCCTGGAATAAGCAAAAGTCAAGAGTTTGACACGAAGTCAAGACACAGCAAACAGAACAGATTGAGCAAGAGCAATAGTCATTCTCCAATCAGTGGCAACAGGAAAGACTTGCTCTCAGCTAGGAGGTCCTCCATGCTTCCTGTCATCGACTTCGAGATTGATAGGACCAAAGCTTTGGATTTAATCGACAGGCTTGATGATATAGCAATACAGTGAGGAATCAAACTAAAAAGGATCGTGAAGCTGGAAATTGTGCAGCCATAAAATCTTTGAAAACCGTAGCCCCGGCAGGGATGTCAAAAGTTAGCATTTATCTGCAGCAAGGCCGCCCGTCTGTGGTGAAGAGCTAGCAGTATGCCAACTTGATGGCGCAGAGAGTAATTGGTGGTAGCAAACATTGTATCATATATCATGTACTGAACAGAAAAAGAAAAATCGTTTGTAGAAAATATTTATTGTTTTAGTTGCTTCTATCTGTACAAGAAATGCAAGTGTTGAAAAAAAAAGAGGGAGAAAGGATCTCTATGTTAGAAAAATTCATGGCGGGAATAATTCCAGTGCCCGGATGAACTTTAGTGTCACATTTGGAACATAGATATAAGCAGCTAAACTGTGGAGGGATATATACTATCATTAGTCATCACTGAATTTCACGTCAGTACAATATACAAATTGGTCATTAGGAAACTGTCAGGGGAGCATCTAATTAGGCAAAATTGAAACCATGTTTTATTTCCCACACTTCTGTAACAACTTACGAAGATACAATTAACAGTCTGTCGCATGCTTATACAAATCAGCTCAGTCACTCTAGACAACCAAGCAAATTGTCCTATGATGGTGTGACAAAGGACATAGTAATGGTAGTGTGTTGTACTATGAACAAGTGAGCTCTTGACATCTACAAATCTTTGATAATGATATCTCTATTGCTCATGTTGGAGGTCTCTCCAGGGCCACCCAGCCAAATTTGCCTTTCCTGAAGTCAGACAAGATCCGGAAAGCTGCTTGGCTGGTATCTCCATTGAACAAATGAAGAGCAAGCTTTGTGACGAACCTGCAACTTGTCAAGCAAGCCAATCAGAACATCGACTCAACTTCTAATATCATTTAGAAAGAATTACAGAGGATCGAAGCATACATTTTACCACAGTCACTGTCCACATCGATCCTGTATCGTTTTCGAAATGCTTCAGAACCTGTTTCAAACCAACCTGTCAGCAACAATTGAAGTCCATATACAAAATAAAAGCATGAACACTTCATGATGGAATGCTAGCTACCAAATGTTTGTTTTTTGAAACTAGGTTAGAATCTTTAGGAAGCATTACGATCAAAATAATATGCTAATCATTAGCTTGTGAGACCACTGACCTACTGTTGGATGTCTTATCAATAACTGCACAAGAATAGCTGCCACATCAGCAAAATCATATGACCTTTCTCCAATATCATCACATATAGCAAGCTTAATTGCAGCTGTCTGGTCACTAATTCGCATTGGCAAAATTCCAGGTGAATCTAACAGCTCTAGATCCTTCCCGAAACGAACCCACCTGTTCAGAGTTTCAAATGTTAAAAACTGAATAATGCAAATGTCATATTATTTCCTATTAACAGTGACTTACTTCAGCTCTCTTGTGACACCTGGTCTAGGTGCTGCTGGACACATTCTTCGTTTTAGCAAGCGATTAATCAAGGAAGATTTGCCAACATTTGGATATCCAACTATTCCAGCTCGAACCTGCATTCAAGGCACAATAGAAACAGTGAACAAAATAAAAAAGTTGTGGCTGATCACTTAAATTAGAAGAGTCAAGAAATTCTTGATTTCACACAAGTTCACCCCAAAAATATAATATAACTGAACATACCCAAATGTGTTACTGTATCATTCATTTCAAGAAGCAAATGATCTAACAACTGCCTATTTCAAACTGAAACCTATCAGAATTTTATACTATTCATTTGGAAAGAACACACGCAAACATTACTTCTATGATATTGCAAGCAAGTTCCACAATGTACTTTTCTCTATGGAAATAGTTCCAGAGTGTACTACTTTGCACATATGGAACAACAAAATAACAGGAAGCAACAGAAGACAGCCAAGAAGAAATCAATTGGATTACCGGACGAGGAAGCAGTCCCTTTTCTCTTCGCTTTGTGTTCACAATAGATGCTACTGATTTTGCCATTCTACCTAATTTCATTGTACCCTGACCAACAAAGGGGAAAGTGATATACATTAGGGCATAAACCACAAGTGACCTGACCAGCTGGCAACTGAAAGTACATAAGGGTTATCTTACCATGCCTAGCTGCCCATTTGAGTAAACAACTTTGATGCCCTGATTAGCAAAGTAAGTAGCCCATGCATTTCTGTCCTCAGTCGATACCATGTCCTCACGGTTCATGACTATGATCCTTCTCCGATTGCCTAGCCAGGAATCCATCTGATCATTCAAAACATGACTCAGTACCATCCCAAGTCACTATTTTGTAGAAGTAAATACAAGAAACCACCAAAAATATAACCTTAGGATGGCTGGTGGCCAAGGGAATCCTAGCATCGTGGACCTCTATGACAACATCCATGAGCTTTAATTGTTCTTTCAATTCCTTCTCTGTTTTTGCAATATGACCAGGATACCACTGCAAGGTCCCGATAGAAATGAGAATTAACATATTGAACATTAGCTAATTTTACAAGTTAGAACTACTATGGCATTGAGCATATATGCCTGTTAATTCCTAAAGCACACCTTATATATACCTGCACCGGGCGCAGGGATCTGGTCCAGTGGCGCAAATCAGCATCCAAGGTTTCCCAGTACATCTCTTCTTTGGACTCCTCATCAGCATATGGTGAGAGGCCGAACCTCTCTTTCTCATGCAAACCCAGCAATGCGTCACCAGAAACCTAATAATTCATAAGATGAGCAAGGCAATGTAACATCAGAGTAATACAAGTGCGCCTATTCCAACTTATAATTGCTATAAACGGTATCCCTTCAATGCTAGTCCATAGTTCTTTCTGAGCGGACAAGCTATATGAACATGCGATGATCATGAAACTTATTTGTAGCAGTCCAAAAGCTGATAAAGAATCATGCTGAGGCCTTCTTCGGTCTCGACAGTTGCGTGGTAATTGAAAGACAACTGCACAAGTCTTGTAGTACACAAAACGGCAACAAGAATAATTACGTATAGAGAAAAGGGATGCTGGGTTTTTCATTAAACTATGTAACTCCCATGTAATTGTGAAGTTAAACTCTAATCTATTACTCTCTAATTAACATCAAGAACAAAAACTGGTCATGGTCTTAAACGGCAATGATTCTGACTTTGGAAACCAATACTACAACAATCCACATAACACAAGCATAAAGGTGTCCAAAGGAAAAAATATATCCTAGGGGCTGTTTGGTTTACATCAGGTCGGTTTGCCTCCGAGGTCACCAAGCAAACAGTGCCCCGATTGCTCCAAACTGTACTCTGCAGCAGCTGCGATGGCGGCTTTGGGCTATTGGCTCGGCGTTGGCGGCGGTCCAGCAGCGAATTAGCTAAACAAATGCGAAGCCGAAGCGGGGAACTGCCGGGGCTAGGGATTTCAGCCGAGCATGGCAACCACAAACACCTAATGCCAGCACAATAACCCAATCCACGCAGCAGAAAAATCAAGAACGGAATGGATAAATCAGGCAACAGAGATCTGGAAATGGTCCACGAACCGAGGGGGATTTGCTGGCCACCCTGAGAAGGACCCGCCAGGGAAACCTCTTGGTGAGTAGATGCGCCGCCTTGAGCCTCCCCAGCGCCGGCGCTGGCGCGAAGGAAGTGGTCGAAGGAACCAAGGAAGCGGCAGCCATGAAGAGTGGGGAACCGGAGAGTGCCGAAATGGGTGGCCTTCAATTAACGGCGTGATACTGATGGATGTTGTAGCGCGTGTTTAGTTGGCTTCCTGGGCGCGCGCGCCGGAACGTCGCTTGGTTGCCGCCCTGGCTGGCTCCAGGTAGGGATGAATATCGAGTGAGCTATTCGAGAGTTTTATTTAAAATTAATATAATTTAATTTAATATCATTTTATTTAAAGTTTAACATTATTTTTAGAATCAAGCTAACGAACCAAGTCAAAGAAAATTTTAATTTCATCCAAAATCGACTCTTTCAATATTTAACTAATTAACGAGTGTAATTGAAACAATTTTGAACAGCATTTTTTTTCAGCGCTACTCCCAGGCCCAGGTGACCAAAATTGCTGGCTCGGAAGGCTGGCCTCGTAGACTGCTCGATCCATGTTGGTTTCTTCCCTCTTCATCTCTGGTTTTATCTATCAATTTTAAGACGTATGTTTCCAACCGAACACTCTATCCTAACTTACCTGGTCAGGCAAAAATCATCAAAACATTAGGCTACCTCCGAGCACTACTTTTTACCAGGTATGGAGCCAGTGGCGGACCCAGAAATGACACAAGAGAGGATTAACTTACAACAGAATAGAAACATGGACATGATAAAAACATCTACGCACCAGAACTCTCCAATGCCTCTGTGACATAATGTCTTTGAATTCTTCCTTTAGATTTTGAAAAGTGTAAATATATCAGTACAACATAATGGCATGGATGATCAGAATACATTCGAGGACAAGAGAGATGTTACCGCTAAAAAGCTCATCAAGCGCCTGGCTCCCATTTTTAATCCGTGCGACACGATTTCACTTCAAAATAAGACAAAACAAATCAAACAGCATAAAAGACAGTACACGAGTGCAGTAATTCAAAGCACTATAACGGATTCATGAAGCAATCGATCAAGGTCAGTTAGTTACTACCATAATTGGTAATCAAACAGCACTAAACTGTATGCTAATAGGTTGCTTAGCTCCTACTTTCTTACCTTGATAATTAGATCACATGCCGTCATGAAGCCTGCCCGGACTCTGTGACAAAACAAATATCATAGCAATTTCAGAAGACTGCATCACACAGAACTGATGCCATGAAAATTTCAAACCAAAATAAATGCAAAGAGAATCATAACAGAAGTTTTTCAGCAGTCTTGCAGATATTATCATTATTTGCTTCAGATAAGCCCTTGATTCCTGTAAGGCTCCGCAGGGTGAATCAGAACATAGAACAAGCGAAAGCAAATAGGTGTCATAAACCAGAAATCAGCTTCAGTGTGCAACCAAGATTTCTCGACAGATGGAATGAACTGATCCCTTAGCTTAGCTGGGTAGGGCCCGAACTACAGCCCCCTAACTCGGGCCCTAGGTCTGCCTCTGCATGGAGCCTAGGGCACCAACCAAACAAGCCTGTAGTACGGGGCCTCTTTACCCTACTTAGGATTATGCCGTCATGAGACGAATCTCAAAGCACCAACCAAACTATCCGGCTTTCTCCCTCCTCTCGCTCTCGCTCTAAAGATCAGGCAAGAGGGCATAGGCATATTATTAGAAAAATAGTTCCACATGAATTGTGGGAGAGGAAAAGACATATGTTATAAGTATGAGAGAGCCCTCCACCTACTAGATTAGTCTTTTGGGAGGTGAAGACCCAATACCACTTATAAAGTTGTTGTTTGAGGGGTTTGCTTGCGGGCAGCCCGTGGCTTGATGCACAAGAAGCGTAACCCATTTAAGACCTGGTGACCGAGGAGTGAATCCGGTGAGACCTAGAATGGGTTCGGATCCAACAGTGGTATCAGAGCGGACCCTCGTAGTTACACGGGTGCGTACGGGTTAGGGGTGTGGGCATATGACGCATGGCGCGTGTGGACACACGGTATGGTATATGTACCAGCACTGGACGCACGGACGTGTGACAAGAGGGGGAGATCCTAACCAGGCACCTAACATCTCCTAAGAGTATAGTGTGCATAATCCATGTGTGAGGAGAAGATTGTTAGGAAAAATAGTCCCACATGGATTGTGGGAGAGGAAAAGACACAGTTTAAACTAGTCTTTTGGGAGGTGAAGGTCCAATACCATTTATAAAGTTGTTACTTGAGGGGCAGCCCGTGGGCTGGTACGCAGGGAGCACAGCCCATTTAAGACCTGGTGACCGGAGAGTGAACCCGATGAAACATAGGATGAATCTAGATCCAACATATATCACATACCTCACTTCTCTTACTATGTTTTTACTCACTTTCTCACCTTTCGTGCACCAGCCGGGTGGCGCCAGCTTCCTCGTCTCGCTCGTGCTTCGTCCGCCATGGTGCCTACGCCCTCCTCGTCCTGCTCGTGCTCGCCCGCCGAGGTCATCAGCGTCCAGCAATGGAGGGGAGATGGCGTGGGGAAGAAGAGAGCAGAAGAGGAAGGCGAAGGATTTAGTTGGTTGTTTCGCTTTGAGATTGTCTCATGACGCGGCATAATCCTTCTTAGGGCCTCGAGTGCTGGGGTAAAGAGGTCAGATCCCAAGAATTTTTTTGGCTGTTGGATCAAACACACCCAGCTGGGAGTACGCGTTCCGAAATATGAAGGCGTATCATGATAGCATCATTTTTCTTTTCCTTTTTTCTTTTTATGAAACCATAATGATATGACATCCATAATCTTGAATAAGGTCATTGTTTTCCACGTTTCTAAGATTTCCCAATTTTACTTGGTTAACGGTAGGTCGTTTGGTCTAACTAAAAAAAAATATTTATCCGTTTAGGGTGCGCTAGTATAAGTGGTGGAAGCAGGATTCCAACCAACATTTGTACTTTAATTGTACCATCGAGGAAGCTATAGGGTCTAGTTCTGATATAACTTATTCTCTTAATTTTACTTAAGTAATAAAAAAAGAGAGAACAGATTCTATGCCACTAGGAGTAGGGGTGAAAACGGATCAAATACGGACTATAATGACTTTGTCATATTTGTTTTCATATTTTTTTCGGATGCGGATACAAATACCCTGGATACAAATACGAATGCAAATAATATCGAATTCAAATACGGAACAAATATGAATCGAAACGAATACGGTAACCAATATTTTTCAGAACATAAAAACCACTTAAATTGTACACCAGAAATTAACAAAAACATATAACTAGTTTATTTGACGCAAACATTCATGAATTGTTCATATTTTCAGCAACTACACATAATATTGACCCTAGCAAGCTGCATTAATTAGTTCATCGCAAACATAACACTTAGTTTACCACATTTAGCTCACAAGTCAGCACATATTCACACTTAATTCATCACATACGTAAAACGTAGTTCACACTTAGTTCACATCACCAAGCCGGCGTTGCTACTTACACAATTGCCATCTGCTGCACTCCCACGGTCCAAATTCTACATGTAAAGCAGTAAAGGTACTCATTACTTAAAAAAACTCATTACTTTGAGCTCCACTTGAGTATGAACAGGTTATAGGCTTATAGCTATGACATAGAGCTTCATGATCAGAAGCAAACACAAAAAAATTCATGATACATTCATGTTCACAGAAAATTTAATGAGAATGCTATCCATCGAACTGAAAAAAGGACATGTCAACAAGAGCATGAAACAGAGAATTGGAGTTACGCAAAACATATGCAGACTGTGTGTACCTTTTCTCAATACACTTATCAAAACAAGTATGTGTAAGCTTGCATAAAGAAAAAGGACACAGGGCATCAAAATGTGCACATAAAAAATGAAGCATGGTGATGTGGGCCAATCAAAACGATCACCCTGTAAAAGAAATGGATAGAGGTTGATAAAAGAGTGGTGATGTTTTAAAATATTTATTACTACAATCATGACAGACATTTCAGAAGACTGGGAATCTGGGATAACACTATTATTACATTATCTTTGAGTGTTTTTGGAACACACAAGCATAACAGCAAGAGGCAAATATAATTGGGCAGGAAATTTCTCTTTGTTTCTCTTCATTATCTAGTTCAGAATAGGAGGCAAAGTGTAACGCCCCCATTCCCGGGAGCGTACGAGGATCCGCAGAATGGTGTCAGTAGACTGCATAGCCATTGCGCGTCGCATGCATTGTACATCATTGCCAACAAGCTTACAACATAAGATCCAAATTTTATTACAACATACGACGCGTCGGTCGAGTTTAGCGTAGCGGGGCGGCGAGCCCAAATAGTTTACATTACAAAAGAAGTCCAGCGATCAAGCCCGAGTGCGGCTAAAACCTACGACCACTGTTCATCCGCGCCATCGGTCTCTTCCGAAACCTCTTCGTAGACTTGGTCTTCTCCTTGAAGAGCATTTTCTGGATTTATGATTAAGCAAGTTTGAGTACCACCGTACTCAACAAGTTACAATTGTAAGCCTCACATACTACATGTACGAAGTTTCAAGTGAGAGGTATACTGGTTTTAATTATATGGGTGGATGCAATTTTATTTATAAATGATTTTAGAAACAAAACTCCATTATACCATAATTAAGGAAAAAGGGGTTTGAACATATATTTCTTCTCTTTACACAAGTTCAAAAGTATCGGAAAACTACTTACGCCTCACTACTGGAATCACCCATCGAGCACAGCTCCATTATCAGAGCACGCGTATTCGAATACAAAATTTTCACTCTGCAGAGTTGCTCAGCTTTACCCACAAGGTTCCTCAACTTCCAATGTCAAGCTATATACACACTACTATTAGTGTGCGACTGCATTGAGAAAACCGGGTTTTTCGTTGCCCACTTTATTTTTAAAGACCCTACCCGATAGGTGGTGATGCTCACCGACCGTCGTGCGTATGGTGAGTTACGTGTAACGGCGATAACTCCCCCATACCGCACACACGGACCTACCGTTTTGCGTACGGTGAGTTACGTGTAACGGCGATAACCCACCCGTACCACAGCCCAACTCCTGTAGGGGTTTAAATAAAGTGTACAACTAACGGACCAGGATTGATAAATCAATACTTGTGGTTGAGCGGTTACTGTGCTCTAAATTCGGCATAAGGGTCGTGTCCTTATATTTGCTCCTGAGACTGCCAACCACAACTGATAACCGATGCATCCTGCATCGACACCCGTCTGTTGCACCCTCCACCCTAGGGTAAGGTCGTGGACTCGTCCGCTACTGGGCACTCCACAGTTACCGCCTTACCCTAGATCAATTTCTAATTCATTTGGAAACCGGCGAACTATCTTAACTACTAAATAGCTCGTCATTTCATGTGATTGCTAAGCGATATTTATTTATACAAATATTAAATAAGTCTAGGTTTGTCAAGGTGAAAGTGGTCTCAAGTTAAACATGGCATTTGTCTAGTGGTAGGTCATATCTACAACATATACAAGTCATTCTAAACATTTTTAGTTTAATTAAATAATCGTCTTGAGCAAGTAAAAGTAATGCAAATAGTGTAAATAATAAATACGGGAATTTATCGGTGCAACATGCGTCAAAGATTGTAACTTGCCTTGCGTGTCGATCACTTCGACGATCTCGTAATGCGTGGAAACTTGCTCCGGAACTTGCACCGTCGCCTCGGACTCCTCGCAAGCTACCGCAAGGAAAACACACAAAATAAATAAAGAATAAGCCTTTTTGGTTTTTAAACAAAGCAATGGAAAGGAAAATTAAATAAATAAAATAAATCAATACAAAAATGGTAGAGTAGCTTGGACTTGAATTTTTGAGAGTGGAACGAGGGGTATTGAACATCGGATTTGAAATCGGAGCAACGAAACAAATCGAACGAGATATAAATTCATTAATTTGGCTCTGGAAAAATCGGAGAGGGCACTGTTCATAGGAACGATGATCGCCCGCCCAACAATCGGCGCGGAACGCGCCTCGCTGATTCAAATCGGGTGGGCTTCGGCGCGCCCATCGAAGCGCAAGCACGCGCGCGCGGCCTGGGAGTGATGGCGACAGTTGAGGGCCGTTGGATGAAACGCGGAAGGGAGCGATGAAGCCACGTCGCCCCAAAACGGATCGATACGATTTAAAACCCGCTTCACTGCTCGACGCCGTAGGATCGGGAGTGGACGGCAAGGATGGCGCCGGGACGCCCCGCACGTAACCGTGACGCTGGAAATAACCCGTGCCGCTGGATCGTGATCGAGGGTCGGGGCCACGCCGCTGAGGAGGCGTCGTCTTCTTCCTCCCGCCGGCCCGGCGAGTGAACAGAGCTCGCCCCTTCTTTGATTCGGCCGCGGTGGTGGGGCACCGAGACCATGGGTGGCAAGCGAGGCAAAGGGTGGTGAGGGAAGCCGGCTGAGCACTCAAACCGAGGGGGCACTCATAGGGGCGTCGCCGAGAGGAAGAAGAACATGGAGGTGGTGGCGGCTCGGGGAGTTGTAAAGGTGGTTAACAAAATGGGATGTGGAAACACCATCTAGGGAGTGAAGGGAACTCGGGAAGGCACGATTTAAGCTAGGGAGGGACAATGAGCCATCCACGGGAGGGTGTGGTCTGGAGGAGGCGTCGAGGGGGCCCAGAGGTGAAAGCAAATGCCGAATTGGGATGGGCATATTGAAAGCGACGGCGAGGTGAGGCTCTAGCAAGAATTAATTGTGTTTTCGTGGGCGGGGGAGGGAGATCGGTGGTGGCAGCTACCGGGACCAGGTGGCCACAAGGGCCGGAGGGGAGAGAGGCCACCACCCGCTGGGAAGGAGAGGGGAGTGGCAGGAGTTCGCTGGAGGGGGCAATTGCGCTCTTATCGCTCGAGGAGGGAAGGGGAGCTTGCGGGGAGTTGACAGCCATTAATGGCGCTTGCAGGAAGGAATGAATGAGCTACTCCCCTAGGGCTTGACGGCCATGCCACTAGCTGGACGTTGTCCGCAGGAGATTGGCGGGGAGGGCTGACTCCAGGATTTAGCAGTGGAGCGCGACTGGTCCGGAGGGAGTGCCGAGCGGAGGGAGGCGTTGTGCCCGCTGGACGCGAGGGGGAGCGAGCGGCGGTTGGCGCGCGCGGACGTGGAGGCGGGGGCCACTGGCGGTTATCGACGTGCGTGAAGAGACAGGAGGGAGCAAGTGGGCGCGGTGCACGGGCGAGAGGCGAGGGCGGCGCACGGCGCAGAGCGAGGGAAGGCGAGGGCGAAGGCGTCTCGGGCGAGGCGCGACGCGAGGAGAGACAGGAGGCGAGGAGGAGCCAACACGAATCTCAAAGCAATCCTAAGGCCAAGAACAAAACCGCAACAGAGGAAAAGCAAGGAACAAAGAACACCGAAATCAAAATTTTTGAGTTGTTTCAACCTACCTCTTAAAAGAATCTCGACCACGAGATTAACTTGGTCCAGGAATAGGTTGGGAAAGTCTCGTTGTAGGTCCGACTCCTTCTCCCAAGTCGATTCGTGGCGCAGTGATTCTTCCATTGTACTGCAGAACTCGATGTTTCGATTCTGTTTGCCTCTCTGTGGTTTCAAGTATTTGTAATGGTTCTTCCGCATATGTCATATCATCTTGTAAGTCAATTTCTTCTATCGGGATGCCTTCTTGGGTTGGCGCAGCACTTTCGAGTTGCGAGACATGGAACACATCATGTATTCTTGCCAATCCGTGTCGATTTCAGTTTGTATGCCACTTCTCGATTCTCTTTACAATTTCAAAAGGTCCAATATATCTTGGGGCTAGCTTCCTTTACTTGAAATCTTTTAATAATTTTAAAGGGTGTGACCTTGATATATACATAATCCCCAATTTCATAACTTAAATCCCTTCGACGATTATCCGCATAGCTCTTCCGACGGTCTTGTGCTATTTTCATTCTATCCCTTATTATTCTTACATGTGCTTCGCGCCTTGAGTAACTTGCGGTCCAAGGAATTGGTGCTCTCCGTTTCATCCAGCTTGAGTGGGGTTCTACATTCTCTACCATACAAAGCTTCAAAAGGCGACATTTTAATGTTGGCTCGATAACTCGTTATTGTACGAACTGTGCAAATGGTAGACATGTATTCCATGCCGCTCCGTATACAAGTGTACAAGCTCGTAGCATATCCTCTAAAATCTGGTTGGTCCTTTCTGTCCGCCGTCCGTCATGGGTGATAAGTCAGATCTTGAAAGCTAAATCGGTGCCCATTGCTTCATGTAGCTTCTCCCAAAATTTGGATGTGAATTGGGCTCCTCTGTCAGACACGATTCTTTTAGGTACTCCATGCAAGACTACAATTTTGGTTAAGTATAATTCGCTAGCTTATCTTTTCCGTAGGTCCGCTTAAGGTATGAAGTGTGCTACTTTGGTTAGTCTATCCACAATGACCCATATAGCATCATACCCTTCCGTGTCCTTGGGAGTCTGTAATGAAGTCCATACCAATGTCATCCCATTTCCATTCGGGTGCTGGCAGTGGTTGTAACAGTCCTGCAGGTTTTTGGTGATCTATCTTTATCTTCTGGCAGACATCACATTTAGATATGTACTCAGCTATTTCTTTCTTCATGGATTTCCACCAGAACCTCTTTTTCATGTCTTGATACATTTTTGTACCTCCTGGGTGTATTGACAATTGGGATGAGTGAGCTTCTGATAAGATTAGATCTTTTAATTCCTTCTTATTTGGTATGTAGTATCGTCCTCGGAACTTTAAAATCCCGTGTTCATCTATAGTGAGGTCAGTGGAGTTTCCACCCTGACTGTCCCTTTTCAGTTGCTGGATTTCTTCATCTTCGTCCTGAGCTGCTTTAATACGATCTGTCAGGAGTGGCTGAATTTCCAATGCTGCCACAAATCCTTGTTCCACTATTGATATGTTCAATCTTTGTAAGTCTTTCTGAAGCTGTTCCGGACACTGGGCTTCACTTGCTACACTTTGATAAACTTTCCTGCTAAGTGCATCTGCCACTACATTGGCTTTTCCTGGGTGATATTGAAGATCCACATCATAATCTTTAATTAACTCAAGCCATCTTCGCTGTCTCAAGTTTAACTCTGGTTGTGTGAATAAGTACTTCAGGCTCTTATGGTCTGAGAAAACCTCACAATGGTTACCCAATAAGTAGTGTCTCCAAATTTTCAAGGAGTGAACAACAGCTGCTAATTCCAAATCGTGAGTTGGATAATTCTCTTCGTGTGGCCGTAGTTGCCTTGAAGCATAGGCTACGACTTTCCCATCTTGCATTAATACACAACCTAAACCCTGTCTTGAGGCATCACAGTATATCTGAAATTCTTTTTCTGCATTCGGAGTATTAACACCGAGTCATTGTTAATTTAATCTTCGCTGTTGAAAATCGCCTCGCACCGATCCGCCCATTGGAATGACTTCTCTTTCTTAAGCAATTGTGTAAGTGGACGAGCAATTTTAGAGAACCCTTCTATGAATCGGCGATAATAACCCGCCAATCCAAGAAAGCTTCTTATTTCTGTAACTGTCGTTGGTTGCTTCCACTCCATAATCGCTTTGATCTTTCTCGGTCGACTTTAACACCTTCTTCGTAATAATATGTCCTAAAAATGCAACCTCTTTCATCCAGAAACTGCACTTTGAGAATTTGGCATACAACTGATGTTCTCTGAGCTTGGTCAAGGCCATGTGTAGGTGTTGTTTGTGCTCTTCTTCATTTTTGGAATATATTAATATGTCATCAATGAATACAACTACAAAACGGTCTAACTGATCCATGAATACTTGGTTCATTAAATTCATGAAGTACGCTGGGGCATTGGTTAAACCAAAGGGTACCACTGAAAACTCATATAATCCATATCTTGTAGTGAATGCGGTCTTCTCTCGATCTTGCTCTCGGATTTTCAATTGGTGATAACCCGATCGTAAGTCGATTTTTGAAAACACCTTTGCTCCTTTCAATTGATCGAACAAGTCATCTATCCGAGGCAGTGGGTACTTATTCTTTATCGTGAATCGCTCACCCTCTATAGTCCACACACATCTCGAGGGCTCCGCTTTCTTTTTAACGAATAGGACAGTGGGTGACCACGGTGATACATCGGGCCGGATGAACTCCTTTTCCTCCAGCTCATCTAATCGTGACTTAAGCTCTTTCGGTTCATGTGCCGACATTCGATAATGGTGTTTGGTAATGGGCCTAGTGCCCGTATTAACTCAATGGCGAAGTTCAATTTGTCTATCCGTGGCCTTCCTGGTAATTCTTCTCGAAACACATCTGGGTATTCACAGACTACTGGCACCTTACTCCCATCACCCATCATTATATTGTGCACACTTCCTTTCACGCCATTTATCAGTTCTGAATCTGTCTTTATTGTGACTCTTGACCTTCCGGATCGTTAGGGCTATGGTCTTGTTTTCACAATCTACCTTGGCTTTGTTTCTAGTCAGCCAATTCATCCCTAGGATGACATCTAGTCCTCTCATATCTAACACTAGTAGATTTACCGTAAACCTTACCCCCTCAATGTCCAAGCTTAGGTCACTACACCCGAAGCGGGACTCCATCCTACTCCCAGGTGTTTGCACAGCATAAAACTTTTGCAGTGAAGTAAGTGGCAGTTGATTTTTCTTAGCATAATCCATGGAAATAAATGAATGGGTTGCACCAGGATCAAATAAAACTAATGCTGGCTTGAAGTTGACTGAAAACATACCGACAATAACATCGTTTGATCCTGCCGCATCCTCCGCGGTTATATGATTCACCCTTCCTTGATAGGGTGGTCTGGCTGCTCCTTTGCCCACTTGATATCCAGCGGATGATCCAGCTGGGGCTCCCACTGTGATTCCAGTTGGGATATATTGTTTTTGTGTTGAGGGGCGCTGTAAGTAGCCTGCCTGCGGGGTTGTGTTTGTATTGATGACGGCTTGACGCCCTTTGAATTCGGTCCAAGTTTTGCCACTCGTAAGGCAATCCTTTCTTAGGACATTGGTCCTCGGTGACCGATCCGTCGCAATGAAAACATGCATTGGTCCTTTGAGGGCACTGCCGGGCAAAGTGGTTCCCAGAACAGATATTGCACTTAATTGACAAGGGCTGAGGGGCATTTCGCTGAAATGATGTTGTCTGCTGAGGCTTGGGTACTAGCACAAATCGTCGGCTCGACTGATCTTGGTTCTGGGGTGACATGATGGTACGTCCTTTATAGCTACCAGAGGACGATGACGGCCTCATCATGGTCTTTCTCTTCTTGAAGTCTTCCATCTCACCTCTGGCTTCTTCTGAGGAGAGAAGGCTGTCCACCATTTCTGTTAGATCTCTAAATCTCATTGCCGAAATGTGGTACTTTAATGACTTCTGTAGTCCGCCCCGGAATCGGGACATCTTTTTAGCTTCAGTCTTCACCTCATCTGGTGCATAGCGGGCCAAGTGGTTGAACTGATGTAGATATTCCATTATGGTATTACTACCTTGTTTCAACGCCATGAATTCTCGTTGCTTGGCTTCCATCATTCCCGCAGGAATATGGACTTTGCGAAATGACTCTTCGAATTCTGCCCAAGTGATTTCCCTGCCTTCATTCATGTCTTGGTAGTTGATCCACCAGGTTGCCGCTTGTCCTTGGAGTTGGTGTGACGCATACAAGACTTTTTCCTTATCATCACACTGCACCGCCTTCGCTTCCTTTCTATATCCTTAAGCCAATCATCGGCGCCATGGGGTCCAAGACGCCGCAAAGGTAGGTGGGCGTGTCTTTGGAAATCGGTCCATCTTGATGTAATTGGCCTCCTTCGCGTGACCGCGGCCATTGGAAAGCCACCGCCATCGCGGGTCTTGTAGCCATCTGCTCTAGTAGCCTTGTGTGTTGCTCCATCAATCTTGTCGGTTTCTTTCCATGGTTGCTAGTACATTGGCTATCATGGCGAAAGTCGCTCGGTGGATCATTTCCTCCCGCTCGTTGACCTCCTTGGTTTGGATTGGGTTCGCCATTGAGTTCTGCCAATTAAAAACCTTGGAGTTAGCCTTGCAACGAGGTTTTTAATAAACCGCAGATAGATAAGAAAGATTTATGAACTCAAGGTAAGTTTAGAGCGAATGAGTTAAGAACTAGGGCGAATAGAGGAAGAAGGAATTTTGAAAAAGGCAACATATAGATTACATAAACAAACAAAATAAGTGATAATTAAACATAGATTCCATTAAGCATAAGTCGAAGTTCCACCACATACGGTTTCCATTACAACTTATATTACAATCCAAAAGTATTACTAGATACAAAAGGTGCAGCTATGCTAGCGTACCCTACTGCTAGCGCTACTAATACTACTAAAGCTCGCGCCGCTCTTTGCCGCTACTGCCGCTCACTGTCCGCTGCTCGGGGGGCGACTCGCAGTGTACCAGACCCGCTCCTCGGGGTCCTCCTCCTCAGGGTCCTCCTCCTCGGGATCGGCGGCAGCTGGTGGTAGCGGCGGTGGGGCAGTGGAGGTCGACGGTCGGAAAAGACTACGATCGCCGGGCCGTCATCCTCTCGACGACGTGGGGCGGGAGTCGGGACGCCCGAGGACTCCCACACTCGGACCTCTCCCGCCTCCACCTCGAGGAAGCGCGCAAGTCCCGACGAAGGAAGAGGGCCTCTGGCGAGCCGCGTGTAGACGGCGGCGTAGATCTGGTTCTCTCTCCACGCCTTGGAGTACATCACCTCGATGTACCACGTGCCGAGATGTCACCTCAAACGGGATCGCCACGGTCCGTCTGCCTCGAGCGAGCGGATGATCCCCGTGCATCCATGCCGAGGATCACCTCGGAGCGGCGATCGCCGAACTCGCGTCGTAGTACTCGCAGAGGTGCATCACCGCCTTCCGGCGGCGCCCCGATGGAGTCGTCCCGACGACCCTCTTGCCGCCGAAACTCCGGTCGATCGGTCGGAGGAATAAGGGCTCCAACACGACGGTGGTCCTCCACTGTAATCCTCACCGCCGAGGCGGTACGGGTAGAGTGGAAGAGGGGCTTCGGTCCTCGGTGGCTCCTGGCACCGCTGCATCGCCCACAATTCAACGGGCCACCCGGTCACCGCTCCGCCGCGAATGGTAGCATCGCACCATCCGCTTAAACGACAAAATTTTGAAGTTAGATAAGATCAAGTATAAACAATTTGCAAAGCGAAACTTATGCGTAAAGTAAACTAAGTAAGATGAGGTAGCACAAGAGAGGAAAAAGATAGCAATATTACTTATATTTTATGTAAATTCTTTTAAGTTTTGAATTTAGATTTTTGCTATAAAACAAGACTCTAATCAGCCTTAGGTTTTAGCCTACTGATCAAGCGTGTGTGCTCGATACCACTTCGTAACGCCCCATTCCGGGAGCGTGCGAGGATCCGCGAATCGTCAGTAGACCGTGCATAGCCATGCGCAGGCCGCATGCATTGTACATCATTGCCAACAAGCTTACAACATAAGATCCAAATTTTATTACAACATACGACGCGTTGGCCGAGTTTAGCGTGAGCGGGCGGCGAGCCCAAATAGTTTACATTACAAAAGAAGTCCAGCGATCAAGCCCGAAAGTGCGGCTAAAACCTACGACCACTGCTCATCCGCGCCATCGGTCTCTTCCGAAACCTCTTCGTGAGACTTGGTCTTCTCCTTGAAGAGCATTTTCTGGATTTATGATTACAAGTTTGAGTACCACCGCACTCAACAAGTTACAATTGTAAGCCTCACATACTACATGTACGAAGTTTCAAGTGAGAGGTATCTGGTTTTAATTATATGGGTGGATGCAATTTTATTTATAAATGATTTTAGAAACAAAACTCCATTATACCATAATTAAGGAAAAGGGGTTTGAACATATATTTCTTCTCTTTACACAAGTTCAAAAGTATCGGAAAACTACTTACGCCTCACTACCGAATCACCCATCGAGCACGGCTCCATTATCCGGAGCACGGCGATTCGAATACAAAAATTTTCACTCGCAGAGTTGCTCGCTTTACCCACAAGGTTCCTCAACTTCCAATGTCAAGCTATATACACACTACTATTAGTGTGCGATCGCATTGAGAAAACCGGTTTTTCGTTGCCCACTTTATTTTTAAAGACCCTACCCGATAGGTGGTGATGCTCACCGACCGTCGTGCGTATGGTGAGTTACGTGTAACGGCGATAACTCCCATACCGCACACACGGACCTACCGCTTTGCGTGACGGTGAGTTACGTGTAACGCGATAACCCACCCGCATTCACGGCCCAACTCCTGTAGGGGTTTAAATAAAGTGTACAACTAACGGACCAGATTGATAAATCAATACTTGTGGTTGAGCTGTTATCGTGTTTCTAAATTCGCATAAGGGTCGTGGTCCTTATATTTGCTCTCGAGACCGCCAACCACAATCGATAACCGATGCATCCCGCATCGACACCCGTCTGTTGCACCCTCCACCCTAGGGTAAGGTCGTGGACTCGCCCGCCATCGGGCACTCCACGCTACCGCCTTACCTAGATCAATTTCTAATTCATTTGGAAACCGCGAACTATCTTAACTACTAAATAGCTCGTCATTTCATGTGATTGCTAAGCGATATTTATTTATACAAATATTAAATAAGTCTAGGTTTGTCAAGGTGAAAGTGGTCTCAAGTTAAACATGGCATTTGTCTAGTGGTAGGTCATATCTACAACATATACAAGTCATTCTAAACATTTTTAGTTTAATTAAATAATCGTCTTGAGCAAGTAAAAGTAATGCAAATAGTGTAAATAATAAATACGGAATTTATCTGCAACATGCGCCAAAGATTGTAACTTGCCTTGCGTGTCGATCACTTGACGATCTCGAATGCGTGGAAACTTGTTCGAACTTGCACCGCCGCCTCGGACTCCTATAAGCTACCGCAAGGAAAACACACAAAATAAATAAAGAATAAGCCTTTTGGTTTTTAAACAAAGCAATGGAAAGGAAAATTAAATAAATAAAATAAATCAATACAAAAATGGTAGAGTAGCTTGGACTTGAATTTTTGAGAGTGGAACGAGGGTATTGAACATCGGATTTGAAATCGAGCAACGAAACAAATCGAACGAGATATAAATTCATTAATTTGGCTCGAAAATCGGAGAGGGCATCGCTCATAGGAGCGAAGACGCCCGCCCAACAATCGGCGCGGAACGCGCCTCGCTGTTCAAATCGGGTGGGCTTGTCGGCGCGCCCATCGAAGCGCAAGCACGCACGCGCGCCCGGGAGTGATGGCGACGGTTGAGGGCCATTGGATGAACGCGGAAGGGAGCGATGAAGCCACGCCGCCCAAAACGGATCGACACGATTTAAAACCCGCTTCATCGCCGACGCCGAGGATCGGGAGTGGACGGCAGGATGGCGCCGGACGCCCCGCACGAACCGATGCACTGAAATAACCGTCTTGCTGCCGATCGTGATCGGAGGGTCGGGGCCACGCCGCTGAGGAGGCGTCGTCTTCTTCCTCCCGCCGGCCCAAGGCGAGTGAACAGAGCTCCGCCCTTCTTTGATTCGCCGCGTGGTGGGGCACCGAGACCATGGGTGGCAAGCGAGGCAAAGGGTGGTGAGGGGAAGGTTGAGCACTCAAACCGAGGGGGCACTCATAGGGCGCGCGAGGGGAAGAAGAACATGGAGGTGGTGGCGGCTCTGGGAGTTGTAAAGGTGGTTAACAAAAATGGGATGTGGAAACACCATCTAGGGAGTGAAGGGAACTCGTGGAAGGCACAGTTTAAGCTAGGAGGGATCACTGAGCCATCCACTGGAGGGTGTGGTGGCGGAGGAGGCGACGAGGGGGCCCAGAGGTGAAAGCAAATGCCGAATTGGGATGGGCATATTGAAAGCGATTTACAGGTGAGGCTCTAGCAAGAATTAATTGTGTTTTCGTGGGCGGGGAGGGAGATCGGTGGTGGCGCTACGGGACCAGGGGTGGTGGCATGGGCCGGAGGGGAGAGAGGCCACCACCGCTGGGGAAGGAGAGGGGAGTGGCGGGAGTTTTTGGAGGGGCATTGCGCCTTATCGCCGAGGAGGAAGGGAGCTTATGGGAGTTGACAGCCATTAATGGCGCTGCAGGAAGGAATGAATGAGCTACTCCCCTAGGGCTTGACGGCCATGCCACTAGCTGGACGTTGTCCGCAGGAGATTGGCGGAGGGCCGACTCGTGATTTAGCAAAGGAGCGCGATCGTCCGGAGGAGTGCCGAGCGAGGAGGCGTTGTGTTCTGGCCGGACGCGAGGGGGAGCGAGCGGCGGTTGGCGCGCGCGGACGTGGAGGCGGGGGCCACTGGCGGTTATCGACGTGCGTGAAGAGACAGGAGGGAGCAAGTGGGCGCGGTGCACGGGCGAGAGGCGAGGGCGGCGCACGGCGCAGAGCGAGGGAAGGCGAGGGCGAAGGCGTCTCGGGCGGAGGCGTTTACGCGAGGGAGAGACAGGGAGGCGAGGGAGGAGCCAACACGAATCTCAAAGCAATCCTAAGGCCAAGAACAAAACCGGCAACAGAGGAAAAAGCAAGGAACAGCAACACTGAAATCAAAATTTTTGAGTTGTTTCACAAAGAATGATAATAACCTAATACTAGTAAGTTATGAAGCATCTTGGTGCCAACAAGTAGCAATAGTGCTAGCCTACCTGATGGTATATCTCTCATCTTTATCACTGCAACGATTAGGTCGTAGTAAATAGTATAGAAGTATAGATCCAAGAACTATAAATACATTATCTTCAGGTTCACATAAGATAATTTCTATTAGGATTTAGGCAGTTCAACAATGTCACTGTACTCGATTCATCAAGCAGTTCTATTAATATTTCTTGATGGCAACTGGCATCAGCAAGGGGAAAAGGCAGAGCATAGGCAGTCACGTTTCATATCATAAAATTATTTTTTGACTCGGAGCACTCAGATTTTTTTTTTCCATATATGCGACATTTTTCACCCATGTTTACAATATTTTTCGCCTATATATGTAATATTTTCTCATGTATGCAACATTTCTTGGCTATAAAATGTTGCATACATAAGAAAAATATTGCGTACATGGAAAAATGTTGGTTGCATACATGGGCAAAAGAATATTGCAAAGATGGGTAAAAAATGTTACATACATGAAAAGAATCTGAGTACTCCGAACAAAAAGAACACCCGAATCCCCCCTAGACAGCACTTTTCAAATATTACTAGTCACCTCGGTGAAGAGAAAGACCCTTAGTGGTCCCCGTAGCTTCCAATCCAGGAGACAGGCATCAATTCATGATTTATTTAGCATTGCACAGGCTTGTGTCACTTTATCCACAACTATTATGAGCTCTTTGAGACTGGGTCTTCCTCATTTCCTTATATGTGGTACCAAGTTCAGAGTACAGAATGTGTTTTCTAGTTTCGTTATTATATCTCCACTCAACTAGCCATAGTCAGTGGCTCAACGCAGTTCTCTTACCCTCACTCGACTGTAAAGTAGTCGTTCGTTGGGGCAGTCTAACCCTCACCAACGCTCCACTATGCTAATATATGCACTTAGGCTCACCACTTCCGGGCTCTATACCGGTTCTAGCTCTACCTGCTTTGGATGCACCACTTATGTACTCTATATCAGTTCTGATTTTCTTCACCTAGTTATACTACTTACTCATGTGAAGATAATAATAATGTTGTAGGGTAGTATTTTTGCTTATCAAAATGAGAAGATGATTGACACTAGAAGTACTACTCCCTACCTAAGTGAAAGTTATTTGGTTTTTATATTATAACCATATGTAGATGGCCCCAACATACCCCTCACTTTTCCTATCCAAGGCACTCTCTACCTCCTATTTTACATAACTTGTAGTTCAACTGCTCCTTTCTGCTGGAACTACTCTTTTCTCTGATCTCTTTTCTTCTTCATTTATCAATATTTCTTTTTAAAAAGAATTTTAATGCGTCAGGTGATAATAGATAGTGTAATGAATTTAGTTTTCATCAGTAACATAACTACTCAGAGTGATCAAGGGTAAGCATGTACACGTAGAATGCCTCAGTCTCATGTAACATCCCAAAATTTTATTTTCTTTTTTAAAGTGTTTTTATGGAATTTATTGGATTTTTCTGGATTTTATTCCAAGCCTTGAAGTGAGAAAAGTTAAAACTCTCATTTTATAAAAGCCAAAATAAATATTTTATTTTGCAAGGTCAAAAATTAAATGCATTTCCTTTTCCTAAAGTCAAATATATATTTGTAATAATTTTCAAGAATTTTTAAAGATTTAAAAACTCTCCTTTTAAAATTAAATTATGTTTTTGCAAAATCTAATTATCAAATTGGGTTGAAAATATTTTTATTAAGGGAAAAATAGTTTCAGATGATTCTCTGAAATTTTCTGGAATTTTTAAAATTTATTTGGTATTTTTCTAAGTATTTTAAAGCCTCCTAAGTATTTCTGAAAATCAAAAAGAAATTAAAATCCTAAAACTCTCTTCCCGGACGCCAGGTGTCGCGCATCGCGCCGTCCTACCGCCGCCGGATTTAATCCCGATCATCCGATCTCACTTAACCCTTCCCCGCCTTCCCCTTCCCTCTGGCCGACGCGTGTCAAGCATCGGACCAGCCAATTCCCCCGCCCGATCTGATCTCAGCCGCCCGTCCTCACTTATCGCTTCATCTGCACCCTCTCTCCCTCGGTTTAACAAGTGGCCTAATCCGACCTTTGCTATTGCCGGATTAAATCCTCGTCGCCCGTAGCCACTTAACCCTTCGCCCCTCCCTCGAACGGCCCTGATCTGACCTCACCTTGCCGGTTTTCACCTCATCTGTCCCTAGTCATTTACCCCTTCGCACAGCACCGTGCGGCCCTGATCACTTCCCTTCACCGCGCGTCACACATCCGAACCGCCGCCTCCCCTTTCCTTCTTTTCTCTCTCACTGACAAGCAGGACCCGCTTGACAGGCCCGTCGTCTCCGCCGCTTCTTCCTCCTTGAGCCCGCCATTGCCGCCATTAACTCCCGAAACCAAAACTTTGAAAGCTTCGGTTTCCATCCACCTCTCCCGCCCGCGCCGGCACCCAATTACTCCCCCGTAATCACCGCGTCCGTTTCTGGCATTACTTTCCTCTTTACATCTCCCCTCGTCGCCGCATTCAAGCTCAAAACCGTTTCACGTCGGGGTGAATGCGTGCGACCGTTACCACCCCTCCCCGCCTATAAAAAGCACACCACGAGCTCCTCCTCGACACACCGCCTCGCCCTCACTCCTCAATTCGAGCGGTTGAGCCCTCGGAGCCCTTCCGCGCCCTTTTCTTCTCCATCGGTCACTTTCAACTCTAGCGAGCAATTCCGGTGGCCTCAGGCCTCCTCACTCCTCGCCGACGCCGCTCCGAGCATCAGTGAGGCAAGGTGCATGTCGACCACCACTTCCCCAAGCTTTTCCGCCGCCGTGAACCCCCTCCAACCATCGCCCCTCGCCGTCAAACCGCACCGACCGTCCTTGGGATTCGCGCCAGGTACCAAAGGGTTCCCCTCGCTCTCCTCATGCTATTGCACCACTCGGTTAGCGCCGCCGCCCGTCAGAGCGCTGGTGACCATTGGATCCCGTCCCCCCTCTCCGGTCGGCGAGCCACGTCAGCCCAACGGGCCGTAGTGGCAGCCGTGTGGCGGCCAGGTGGGCGCCAGTCGGACGCCACGCCTCGGCCACGCGGGCGCCCCGTTGCCACCTCATGCACGCCTGGCCACGTCAGCACAATGCTGTGATGTGTCGGCCACGAGGCAACCACGTGGCGCCACGTGGAAGCCACGCCAGCGCCACCTCACCTTCCTGTGCACTCGCATGCCACCTCAGCAATTCTCCGGTATATGGACCCATTCCACTGTAGACTGGCCCCGCCTGTCAATCTCTCTCCAAATTTAATAATCCCAGGGCTGACGTCATGTGACGCATTAAAAACCTGTTTTTTTTAAAATTAAATTCGACCGAAATTAATTATGCTGCTGACGTCATAATTATTATTTTCCTTCAGTAAAATAATTCATGCTGACGTCATAAACACTTTTCGGTTTGAAAATAATTCCAGAAAATGGGTATTTTTTAATTGTATTTAAACTTTGGAAGGCCATAACTTCTTCATTTTAACTCCAAATTGAACCATTCAAATTCTAAATTTTTGTAAAATCATGAACTTTCCATTTATGCACTTCTTTTGAATTTTTTTAATTTATTTGTTTTTTGTTTTTTGAATTTGGATCTTCACGTTTAGATTTCGACGATTCCAGAGAGTTCGATTTCGACGACACTTCGCAGCAAGACTTCGAGCAAGGTAAGTTATACCTTTGACCATGTTGATCCCAATATTTTAAATTTAATTATGTTGTTTTACTGTATATACATGCGTATCTTTATTCAAATGTAATTTAATGAGGTTTTAAATTTAGTTATGCCCATGATCCTTTTAATATAGCCAATTTGATCTCGAACTTACTTGCCTTGTCACCCTAGCTGAACACTTGTTGATACAATAGTATTGACTAGCAAATTTTTAGACAATTGCTTAGCCTAACTTAGAATGATTTAGGTGGAATCAATTATTTCACTTGAAATGACGATTTCTTTTAATGAATTCTTGACTTCGGTTAGTCATGAAAGTTTATGAAATGGTTTAAAAATAAAAATAGAAAATTATGATTTGGACTTAGGCTATTGGTTAGGTGGTGAGGTGCCGGCATGCTTCGTGTTCGGTGACACACAGTTGATTGTCGTGCATAAGGGTATGTGGATGAGCCTAAGTTAAATTAAGGACCGTTTCTATGAATCGTTTTACGAAGTCACTTCGTAGTACCACAAGTCCGGTATGGGACGGACCTGGCTAAGTAATTTATGAAATTCCAAATATAGTTTCGCTATAGGCTGAATATGAGCGTGGCGTAGGCCGCGAGAAGTCTCACATGGCACCATAGGGGGCTCCAACTCGTGGATTCGAGTTGTGGTAAAACCTTAGTGGCGGCGTGACTATTTTGGCTATGGATTATTGTAATAGCCTTGTCGTGAATTCCCCGTCGCACACCTAAGGCAGTGTATTAATCACGTGGCTCAAGCGGGAGGACACGTCTTATGGGTAACGCTGTACATCTCTACAGAGTTTTAATCTATCCCGGATAGCCGTGTCCACGGTCATGGATATGCTGAGTAGAGTTTTCACATATTAGACTTGATTTTATAAAACTTGATTTTCGGAGAAACAGACAATGGTTTTGACAATGGTTCGGGTGGGATGCCTGTGATTAGGTTAGTGTAGGTTGGAGTCTACGCTAGCGATATTAATTTGTTAAAAATATTATTTTCATATGATGTATTAAGATTCAACTTTTCATACTTACATTATTGTATTTAAATTCCAGTATTGCTTTTTCCACATATGTACCCTATTAAGTCTTCCTTGAAATCCATTATGCATGCATTAATTCTGTTATATCTCCTCGTTTAACTTGTGAAGTACTTTAAAGTGCTCATCTTACTTAAATCTGTTGTCAGACTTCGACAACGACTTCGGTGAGGACTTCGACGAGTAGGCCGCGTCTTACAGTCATTCGCCTGTAGGAGGCTAGATGGGCTGTGCTGCTATTTTTATGTTTTCCACTGCTTATGACTTTTTTGTTTTTTCTGTTGGTCTTGAGCCTTTTATTGTAAGACTTGGCCATAAGGTCATACCTTTCGTTTAATAATATCTGTGGTGCTTATGCATGATATACATCACTGTTTACCCTGTGTGCACTACATTTTCCTGGGATAGTGCGATTTACATAGAGAGACTTGGAGTTGTTGTTCCGGGTCCCAACATCTCAACTGTGGCTAGATTAATTCCCTCCTCCTACCCTGGTTCGTCCTCTGCATTATAGAGCGCAATTTTACGGTTTTATAAAGTCTGATGTATGGGTAGTTATTTAGTCTTATGGCAATTAGTTCTATTTGTGTATTGGCATTTGCTGGGATTCATTTAACCTTGTGATTTTATTCACATATAGCTAATTTCTTATTGTCCTAGTCTATTATCTCTTTCAGATGTCTATCTACTTAGCCCAACTTCCTATGCAGAACCAGCCTGGCCTGTTGTCCATCAGCCCACACTAATACCCCACTGGCCTAACACACACATACACACGTGGCCCACACATACACGCACACAACATACACACGTGCACTCACTCACGCATGCCGGCCCACTCACTCAACTTCCCTATCTTGCCCGCTGGGTTCTCCTCTCGGTTGCTCAGTTCCCCTCTATGGTCGTCACTAGCGTTCTCCCTCCGTTGTGGTCTCGTGTCACCTCCCCACCACCATGGCCTGACAGTGCCCACGGTGGCAGATCCGAGCACGCCATCAGTGATTCAAGTGTCATTCTACGGTGGCATTACTAACTCTACTTCGTTGGCTCCCCTACGGTTCCCTACACCTCTTACCCTCCTCCTCCGACAAGATCCAATGCCAGTGGTGGTGGATCAGGGAGTGGCTCCACCAGATCGAGGATTCCCCCTTCAATCCTAGATAAAACCTGATCTATTTCATATTCCTTACATCTTTGTGGTTAATTTATTTTTTATTTGCTTATGCACGAGTGGATGTGGTGGTGGTGAGAGTGGTGGTGTCCTGCAGTTGAGCAACCGTGATGGAGCTTGGAGGTCCACATGTGCCATGGAGCATGCCGGACTGCTAAGTGTGTACCAGTGCCATCCATGGTTCTACCATTGCCTTGAGCCCATGATGTTGCTCGTCGAAGCTCTACCGACCGAGGAGAGAGCTAGCAGCCTCCTTATGCTATTATTATACTCGGTTACTGAGGTCATCGTGATGTGTGGTGCTTGCTGTGGTGAGATAAGGGAGCGGGGGGGGGACAGGAAAAGGGCCAAAGGTGTGGATGGCCTACTTGACTTTGGTCGAGTTGGAAAAGGGTCAATGATGGTGGTGGCAGTGGTCCTCCCCCACATGCTCTCCTGGCTAGTTGACCATCTCATCCTTTGGTCCTGGCTGGTTCTTTGCTTTTAGTCACCATGGTCATGGTTCCCTCCTCTTCAGTCTTCCCCGGCTCCTATTGAATGCCTCCTCCTCCTCCCTCAACGACGCCTCTCTGGTGGCGTCGACTCTCAGCTCTCTCTCTCTCTCTATCACTCTCATTCTTGTTCTTGTTGCCAGTGGGAAGAGATTTGGGAGGAGAGAGGAATGGAGGGTGGCGACGAGTGAGTTCGTCTCCTCTCGTGCTCTACTGGCTTGGCTATGCAGAGAATGGACATGGTATCCTCTCTCTTGTGCGTGCGTGGCTTTATCATATCCCTGGCTTCCTTTCATTCCTCTGTATGTGGTGGAAAATGGGTAGCCCCTAGGGATCGAATGTCCTTAGGGTCGTTTTGGCACTGTGGTCTGGTTCTCTGCTGTTTAAGGTAAGGTCGGTGAAAATTCGAAGTGGGTGTTGACTTGATTTTCATCGGATGATAAAGCTCACTAAAGCGAAAGGTGCCGGCTGGCCTCGGGCAGTTCTGGTATCTCGATGAGCGCTAGGTTTTGGTATTTTATACCAGACAGGTTCTGATGGCAATTTTCTTCTCTCTTTTATTCTCTTGGATTGTTGAAACCCTAAGTTTATGGTATATCTAACCAGTGCAAGTTTTCGTCATTGACCCACCCGCGAAACCTATGATTTACTTAGACGATTGGAAATGTAACCACACATGTATGCATACAATCAAGAATGTATTATAATGAATGATGCAACCCTGTATTTAAATTTCTATGATTTTGTAGCTGATGTAATGAATTAGGATTTGATTTTATCACTTTGTGCTCTATGTGTATTTGGATGTTGTAATATTTTCCACCGCTTGTGCAGTGATGTAGTTGAGTGTGTTGTAATTATGCCATTTGTTTCTTAATTATTTCTTAATTAAGTTAATTGTACTGTTAAAATGTAGTTAAGAGTGAGGGTCGTTTCAGCAACGCAGCTCATGGGTCTTAGGCTCTTAGCTTAATATCTTGTTGTGATGAGTTACACTGTTTAGGACGTTGGTTTGTACTCTGTAGTCGCATCTGATTTGATATGGCTTAGCTTGTATACTTGGTTACAAGTCCTTCTGCAAGTGGTTCGATGTAACTTCATCTATTGATTCGTTCATACTCTAATGAAAAAGATGCAAATTGAATCAAGCTTGAACTTGATCTTCAGAATGATTGGCCTGTTAAATTCGAGCAAGCGGTGCAATGGTTATTGAAGGGCGTTGTTTGGCAGTCCCCACACGAATTCACGTTCTGTTTTGTCTGATGTTATCTGTTGTTCTGCCGTGGTAATGGTTCTTGGCGTTTTTCATTTTTCCTGAAAAATTCCTGCGTTAATTGCACGCTATTCCAACGAGTATTAAACTATCTGGGAATTTGGCAACCATAGCAGCTGCGTTTGTCCAATATCAGCATGTATCAGCTGTACAGATGAAAATATGTTTGCACGGACACTAGTATTGCTGATTCGCTGTTGATTTATGTACCTTTGATAGAGCTCTAAGAGCATCCAGATGAATGAAAAGTTGTTAGCAAACACGTGATTAATAGCTCGTCGATCTTTCAAAAATATTTGCAGGGATCTACCATCATGATTCTTCAGCCAGGAGGCAACGAAATTATTACATGTCATGAGAAATACAGCACTGCAATACAAAGGATGATCAAGTTTGTCGCGAAATAATTGCCCAGATTCTAAATGCTTAGCGCGTATACCAAGGTGCATTCGAACTGCAAAGGGTTTCAAACATTCTGAAGAGCTAGTAAGGTTAGCAACAGGCTGCCTGACTGATTTCAATCCCATGAAAGGGGGGAAAACAGCTCTAACTTCATACATTCACATTAGCCTGTAGAATATACGTACATCATCTAGCAAACTCAGAAGCTGAAAGCCGAAAAACTGTCAGACTAGAAAGAGCAAGGCCATACAAATGCTGCTCAGATCGAATAGACAGTACACATATAACACATCCCGCCACGCCACCCTGATAAACTTGCAGCAAATCCTTCATCAGTCATCACACCAACAGGCTAGAAGACAGTTGCTCAGCTGTTCCTGCAAAGGCATTGGCTCGAGTGCGCCATGATCAAATGGGAACTAGTCCTACAATTTCTGCAAAACTTCACGATTGTTTTGGTCTGGTGACTGCTGAGAGACGGTCTTGAGGAGACTATAAGCACAGCAAGCATCAGCTTCCATCTGAAGAACTAAGCAAGGTAACACAAGTCACCGAACAGCTGGGAGGATCTCTACAGTCTAGACAAAGTAGTCTTGCCGCACCACGGTGATGAAGTCACCAGAGAGCAAATCATCCTCTTTTTGTTTCCCCGTCTCGCCATTCCCTTGGATATGCCAATATATTGGGGGAAGAGGAGTATACAGATCTGTAGTGATAAAAAAACAGAAAGTTACAGCAGTGGCACCTTGAATAAGACAGTGGTATTTGGTAACCACAAGATTTTACATGGACAAGAGCATATATTGCCAATATCCTAGAAAATATTTCTCAACATTGTTTCTTTTTGTTCTGAAGAATAAGCATATGAAAAACAGCGAGGAAGTTCTGGCCTTGCAAAACTATCTATAGACAAGCCTTAAGGCAGTTGAAAAGGACATATTTGTCAATGCATCTCTACTAATATAAAAGAGAAGTTTATCCGTCATCGTCACTCCCCCTCGACCCCTCCCCATTGGTCCATCCATGCGAGTGAAAACCACCTCTAACCCCATCTACTCTTCAACTCAGAAGCACCAATACGGCACTGCACTGCCGTATCCGTACGCGATACGTATCCGATACGGCGATACTGCTCGATACGGCGCGATACGGTATCGACGAAGTATCAGTGAATATCAGTGCAAAAAAAATTAAAAATACTCCGATACGCATACGAAACGCGGCAATACGGCGCGATATGTCCGGCCCGGCCCATACGCGTCGCTACTTTTACCTTGCCTCGCCTCCCCCCATTCGCTACCTCGCCATCGTCGCCCCCAGTTGCCCCCGCCGCCACCGCTCCCCTCCCCCCGCTCGCCACCGCTCTCCGCGCCGCGCGCCGCCACCGCTTCCTCCTCCCCGCCGCCACCGCTCTCCCGCACGCTTCCCCCATTCGCGCCGCCTCCCCGCCGCCATCGCGCCACCGCTCTCCTGGCCGCCTCGCCGCCCAAATCCGCCACCTTCGGCGGCCTCCCTCACCGCCAGTGGTCTCCTTCGACTCCCCTCAGCTCCCTCTACCTACTACCAACCTCTACCTACTGGTTTCGGTGGTCTTCTCCGATGCTGGCGACTTCCCTAACCTCCTCTAGCCTTCCTCTACCTTTCCCTACCGAAGGCCTATGCCGGCTCCTCCTCCGACTCCGGTGTTGCGGAACTCCAACCGGTGGGTTCGTCTTCCTCGGCTTCGGTGACTTTGGATGACCATGTTATACTGTTATACTGTAAGAATGAATTTGATTGATACAATTATTTTCTACCTTGGTTAGACATAATTGCGGTTACTGTTCTTTCTTGTAGATTAAATAATGTCACATATATTAAACTGTATTGAGAAAGAGCTAATCTTATTTCACACAACCCATGGATGCTTATGATTACAATGTTCTGTCTAGGTTGACATCAATTTTGAGGAAGAACCAATCAGAACTGGAAAGGGAAATAGATTAACTGGAAAGTGCTATCTTGCCCGGTTGATTAATGGAATATATAGCATTCAATTCATCAAGGTAATCTCAGTTTCTCCCTCTCGTAGCTTGTTTACAATTTTGTATGTATGTATGTATATATATATATATATATATATATATATATATATATATATATATATATATATATATATATATATATATATATATATATATATATATATATATATATATATATATATATATATATGTATGTATGTATGATTGCCGATCGACGTATCCTTGTTTTTGAAAAATATCGTATCGCCGTACCCGTATCGCGTATCGGGGCATCCTAGCTCTTCAACCATTACTTTTGAGAACCAACCATTACAAATGAGATTCAATGTGCCTATAAGCTTACTCTTGAAACAGGGTGTTAGATGTGTATTACATAGTTGTGTATTTTCCCCATTGTATAAGAGATTTCCTGTATATATGTCATATCTGTACGTGTCTATATATTGGCCCATTAGCCTCATAATGAATATAAACGCTATTCATAACACGGACTCCTCTCCTCTCGACCGAAATAAATGAAACAGCAAAAAAAAAAAAGAAAATCCCTAATCACTGCAACGCAGATCAAGCAATTTGATTCGGAACCAACAGGCACGAAAAATCAACCAATACAGACCAAGAATTTGAAAGGAACACATAGGAAAAATACAGGAAGGAGGATTTGAGGGGGCGACGCGTAGGGCTGTGCATTTTTAACCGGATCAAAAACGGACTAAAAACCGAACCGATCGGTCAACTCGGCTTGACCAGGTGCCGTATTCGATTCGTTATCGATTTTAGAGTTTTTTGAGTTCGTTTTTCGGGAAAACCGCTAAAACCAAAAACCGAACTAGTACAAATTAAGTGTATGTTAGTAGTATATGTAGTATACTTTGGTAAATATGTATTATACTTCGGTATATGTAGTATATGTTAGTAGTATATGTATTATATGTTACTCCCATCGGTTTTTGCTGGCTAGTAGTATATGTATTATCGTCTACTCATCTCGCTAGTCGCTATATCGTTAGCAATTCACGTTAACTTTGGTAAATACGGTATTTACCGATACCACACCGAAATAAATTGGGATTTACCAAAATCGAACCGTATTTCTAAAAATACCGTATATAACCGAATTACTAACACCGTATTTACCGTATAAACCGAAAAAACCGAATGCACAGCCCTAGCGACGCGCACGTGGATGTCATCACCGATGGAGTCGATCTCCTTGCTGGTCCTCTTGCTGAACCAGTAGCTCCCCACCTTGTTCAACACCTGGTCCATCTCCCTCCTCTCCTCTTCCCCCAAATCCCAAACTCGCCTCGAACTATCTCGAGTCGAATGGATTCGAATCGAATTGGGGGAGAGATGGGGTTGAGAGCTGCTACTCCCTACCGGATTATCTGTGCTTCATTGATGAGTAGAAGAATCATGTGGCGGTGTCACTTTAATTCTAATGCGTGCGCTTGGTGTATAACCCGGAATGATCTCGAACGTTAAAAACCGCCTCGGGATTAGTGACTTCTTCTGTGGCCTGTGGACCAGTCTACCACTACTTAGCTTTTCTTTGCAAACGATGAGCAAATGATTGTGGATTTTTTTGCTTATGTAGCTTCTGTTGTTTTTTTTTTTTGCAAATATGACCTTGACCGGTTATTTTTTTACGAATTTAGCCTCACCTGAGCGTGGATACACTGGTGGGCGACATGTGGACATCATACGATCCTAGAGCGCGGCTTGTGGGTCCCACCCTTGCGCTGGAAGGGTGCATGTGCCGAGCTGGCCGGACCCACCGAATTTTAGCAGCCCCCGAGCGTGGCAATAGCTCCCGGTAGTCCGCGCTGTCCGAGCGCGGGACAGTGGCCAAGATGAGTATGGGAAAGCATGTTGGTATGGAGACTAGTAACGGATGAAATCGATATATACAGCAAAAGCAATGTAGGAATAAGTGATAGCTGAGGTATCGAGACTAGCAACGGATGAAATTGATATATACAGCAAAAGCAACGTAGGAATCAATGATATCTGAACAGAATTTTTCGTTTGGTTGGAGGCTAGTCCCAGGCCACTATCACGCGCTCGAACGGTGCGGACTCTGTTGCCGCGCTCAGGGGCCGCTGAAATTCGGTGGGCCCGGCCAGCTCCACGCATGCACCGTGCCAACGCAAGGGTGGGACCCACAAGCAGCGCTCTAGGACCGCATGATGTCCATACATCACCCACCAGTGCATCCGCGCTCGGAAGGGGACCAAATTCGCAAAAAAAAATAACTGACCGGAGTCATATTTGCAAAAAAACAAAAAAGCAACAAGAAGCTACATAGGCAAAAAAAAATTCGCCATAACATGTCACAAGGGGTGAAGGATGCCACAAGAGTGACGTGGCATCTAACGAAGCTTGAGGAATCAATCTCTATATCCATCAACAGTGAGCAACAATCATGGCACATGCTTGATGTTATCTCGTGCAAAGTTTATATCCCCGTTGTAACGCGCGTGTACTTTACTAGTCGTGAGTAGTAGGTGTAATGAAAACTTTTGAATGGTGGACCATTTGGTGATCCATAAATACGAATATCACAATTTGATGTCCATGAAAACCATTGGTAACAGAATGAACCCCAGCTGCTTGAAGCAAAATATTAAATAGCTTTTCAATTCAACTAACTTCGTTGCTAAAAAAAATCAACCAACTTTAGTAGGGATTGCCGGCTTGGTAATCAGCACAACACTAACGTAAAGCACCAACTCTGAACAACCACAACTTATGCCAGATTTGTAACCTGGCTGGTAAGGCGGAAATTGCTAACTTAAAAAATGCAGTGAGTAAAGCATTAGTGAAAACAACATAAGCATGTTCGCATAAATAATATTGCTATTGTGCATGTATGATGTATCCAATAGCAAATATTCATCTTGTAGTTTAGTCATTGCAGAATGGTTGAATCTTGATTCATTAAACACTAAGCACTTACCTGAAGAAAGAGTTTGATCGTATTCTCTTGTAGAATGCAGTACAACAGTACCAGCAAGAACGGTAAGAAATCCACAAATCTCAGAGGCGATACTGCTTACACACTGCCCCGACCAGTCCTAGCAATCACAAAACAGAAGTTTTCAAATTTGTGTTCTACCAAAGGACTAAAAGTACTTGGCATTTGTGGAAGGCTATCAAAATTCGCATACCTTGAACATTATGGCACTTGCTAAAATTGTGAGGGATGTGAACATTGCATAATAGACGGGAGAAACAACTGCAGTATTGAAAGTATCCAATGCCTGAAAGTTTAACATGATGTGAAGATGCAAAGTAACATCAAAATTACTGTTCTGAAAGACTGAAAGATAAACTTACGAGGTTCTTCTTTTATGTTACTCAACAAAAGGCATTTATTACAATGATCACACTATGTTGCAACCAGGGTTGGAAATCCTGGCGGCCGGTAGCCGGTTTTACCGGTGGCAACCGGTAGATTAAAAACTAGCGATTTTTTATTTAATTTAAATTTGAAAATTTAAATATAAAAATTAGTTTTTCTAATGATGCTTACATTGTTTAACACTAATGAAATTTATTAAGAAGATGCATGCACCTCCCGTGTTTAACTTCATGTTTTTGCCATGAATGTATTAGAAATTTTTTCAATTTTTGAATGTAAAAGTTAATTTCCCTAATGATGTTTACATTGTTTAACACTAATAGAATGTATTAGGAAGATGCATACACATGTGCTTAATCATACTTTTTGCCATGAATGTATTATGAATTTTCAATTTTTTAATGTAAAGATTAGTTTCCCTAATGATGTTTATATTATTTAATACTAATAGAAGGTATTGGAAAGATGAATGCACCTCCCGTGCTTGACTTCATGCTTTTTGCCATGAATGTGTTAGGAATTTCCAATTTCAAATTTGAAAACCAGTTTTTGCGGTTTTTCTCCGTTTTTTTGGCGGTATCTGGCCAGTTTTTCCAATTACCGGTTTCAAATTCAAAATTTGACGCTTGATATTTGACCAGCCTTTTTCTGGTTACCAGCCAGTAACCATTACCGGTCGTCCGGCAGTATTCCCCCCGATTTTGGGTTTTGGAACCTTGGTTGCAACACAATAAAGGGGCGTTCGGAATAGCGATGGTTTTTGGTTTTTGGCTGAAATTTTACTGTAGCTGACTGATTTTTTACTGTAGCTGAATTGGCTTATTAGGCATAATTAAATTTTAAAAAAAATGTAAAAATAAAAGCGACATATTAGTTCATCACGGACAATGTAAAGAAATACGAGAAAAAAACAAAACACAAAAATACCAAAAAACAAAAAAAAGGGGAAAAGACTAACAATCTACAGTGATTTAAAAGCCGAAGCAATCGCTGAAGGCTGCCGCAATCGCTATCCTGAGCGTAGCCTAAAGTTATGTGGAATTGGAAGCTGAAATATTTTGGTCATCGATTTTGAGGCAACTTGCAAAACGCATATGAATTGTTTTTATTGTTCTTATCCAAAACAGCATTGTAGGAAAAGCATAACAATGTACCTTGTTCAGGTAAACTAATTGAATAATTATGCACGTAGCTGCAACAGTTGCAAACATCCAAGTTTGGAAATAGCCAGCCTGGTTTATGCCTTCAATTGTAAGCTTGATAGCAATGCCTACCGCTTTGATGCTCATCACCTAGCAAAACAAAAGGCAAGTAAACATCCCATAAACACCAAAACAAGGTGATACAAAAGGCAATGCCATAGACATTTACCGTCAAAGATCCAATCACCGAACAAATCCCCACATACACTACTATGTTGGCCTGCCCATAGCGGGGAGCGCAATGCAGCATCAAGATCAGCGACACCAGCAGTGCAGAGGCCGCATAGCATAGAAAGGCTGCAGAAAGTAAGGAAAGACATTACAGCATGCATATCAAAGCCCAACAGGTCAATTGCGGTGACTGATGATAATAAGGCACACAAGGCAGCTGCAAAGACATACCAGGTTGTGTCGCTAAGTGCCAGATCTGTTCCACTGAGCTTGGTGTCTGTTCTTCGGGCGCATGGAGGATGATCACTGTCGACCCAACTATACAGAGCACACAACCCAACACGCCCATCCGCTGCAGCTTCTCATCGAGGATAAAATGGGCTAGAACAGCACTGTTCCGAAGAAATCACCACCCATGCGCATGCACAAATCACAACTAAATAAAACCACAAATTCTAACAGTGTAATACACAAAATGGAACAAATCACAATTCTACCTGACAATTATACTGAGCGCACCAAGTGGAGTGACGAGAACAGCCGGCGCAAACATGTAGGCGACGAAATTCGCAATCTCGCCAATGAGCACTGCGAAGTTTCACATTTTGCTCATGCATTTCAGTTATTTTTGCATTGGACCACCAAGAACGAAGCAACCAAAGGAATCAAGAACTTACTTGTAACCATCCCAACCCACCATAGTGGCTCCAAGAGGTATCCATAGCCTCCAACACCTGAAATTTCCATCAAGAAAACAAATGTTACAACGTTCGTCGACGAAGCACACCGAATTCGCCGTAAAGGAGGCGCCTTTCCGACATCCCTCCTCACATAACCTCAAAATAACGCCTAATTAAGCACCCAAAGAAACAAAAGAACACGATGCGCCGTCGAAGATTGCACCGAAAAGAACCAAAAAGTAGGCGCCTTTCGGTCGCCGGCGGCGAGGGAGGCGCGAACCTGCGCGTGTGCCGGCTGCGCCGGCGCGGCGGAGCCCCTTCTTCTTGACGATGAAGCTGACGCCGATGAACGCGGAGGAGGCGACGGCGAGGAGCGCGCCCTTGAGGTTGGCGGCGAAGAGGTCGCCACCGGCGTTCGGAGGGGCGTGACTCATCGACGGCGTGCGGCGGCGGCGAACGTCCGGCGCATTTGAGGCGTGCCTGGGTGTGGGTTTCGAATTCCTGGGTCGGGATTGGATTTGGATTTTCAATTTGAATTTTGTGCTGTTCACCAGAAAAATTCGAGATTTTTTGTTTGTACGTACGTGGGGTGTGCGGGGTTGAAGGGAGGGAGGCCTGGGTGGAGCGGAACAAGTGCATCTGGAGATGGAGATGCGGAATCGGAGGCGATTAAAAGGTGAAACAGGGAAAGGGTATTTTATGCCTGGTTTGCCTTCACGTTTGCTTCGAGTACATGGTTTGCCTTCACGTTTGCTTCGAGTACATATGATGTGCGCACCAGACGGGTACAATAGAAGCGGCTACTGACAAATATCTTATATCTTATATTGTATTTTTTTTCAAAGTTAAGTTGGACACAGATAATATTGGATACATATCTCTTCATTCTGTATTCATTCTATAAAACTTCAAACGATCGATCGAACAAAAATTATCTATTTCTTTTACACCTATACACAAGACATTTGACAGTAGGGTGCAATTAAAGCGAACATGAAAAGACTAATCACCGAGATATCGAAAGAAGAATACTTAGTATTTCCTATATGTTTAGATATGGCAATCCGTCTATCTGTTATCTTGTTTTCTAAGTGAAGTCACAGTAGACTTTCTCATATTACTTATATATGGATATCTTTATCTTTACTATTTAAAAAGAAGGAGTTGGTGGTTGCCATCACGTCCACCCTCCCTCACTTCTTAACCATTCGATCTTTCTCCTCTCTTCTCAGCCACACGATCTGATTAAATCCTAAAATCCCAACATCACCCCTCCGCCCCCACGCTTACCCCTCGCTCTTCCCCCCACCGCCCCCACGCCTCCTCCTCGCTCTTCCTCCCGCCGCCCCACCTCCTCCTCGCTCTCCCGCGCCCGCGCGCGCCTCCTCCCCCCACCGCGCGCCGCCGCGCCCCGCCCCTCGCTCTCCCCGCCACCTCGCCTCCTCCGCCGCCCCGCCTCCTCCTCCCACCCCGCGCCGCCGCCTCCTCCTCCCACCTCGCGCGCGCCTCCTCCTCCTCCTCCCAGCGCCGCCGCCCCCCCTCCTCCTCCCAGCGCCGCCGCCTCCACCTCCAGCCCCGGCGCCTCCTCCCCAACCCCACAAGCCGCCGCCTCCCTCTCCGTCCCCGCACCGCCGCCTCCTACCCCATCCTCTCCTCCTCCGTCGCCGCATCCTCCCCTCCTCCGCGGCCAAGACTTCGTTTCGGCAGTGGCGCCGGATAAGAAGCGGCGGCGGCGCGGAGGTGAACGATGGACACCGGAAGACGAAGAAGGCGCCGCAACTCCCGAGTACCCGAGCCGAGGAGCCGGAAGCGGTGCTCAAGACGATCGAGACCTTCCCATTGGTGGTGTTCGCCGGGAGGTGCGGCACTGAGGATCGACTCGCCGACGCCGCCATGGGCCGCGCCGTCCTCCAAGTGGTGATCCCCACCCCACCCATGGCGCCCAACTGGTGCTCCTCCTCGTCCTCGCCTACTCCGGCGCCGCCGCGAAGTTCTACCTCCCCTGCCGCTCCCGCCGACTTCCACAAGGTCCCGCCCTTTTCTTCTCCTCCCGCTCTCCCCGCCTCTCGCGCACTTCCTTCCGGGTTGGGTTGGTTCTGATCCAGCGAGTCTTCATGCGCTGAAATTACAAATGAATCGTGCGCTTGTGTTGTTGTGTCGTGGTGATTTGCGTATGATCCGCTCGCCGTGAAGGTGGGGAAGAAGTGCTTCGCTATTGCCAGTGACCGGAGGCTGGGCGTGTAGCTGCAGACCGTCGCGACCGATTTCCAGAGGGTGTTCAAGATCCACGACAAGCTCTACATCGGCCTCTCCGGCCTCGCCACCGACGCCCAGACGCTGTGAGACGCAGTCAGATCCCCCCTTTTGGTTGTTTCTTGGTTTGGTGACCGCTGATTCGGCGGATTAGGGTTTGGGTTTTTGTGTAGTGGAGCTAAGTGAGAGGGATTGGTTTGGCAATTGTCGGTTTTGGATGTGTTGATGTTCGTTATTTACAATGGATTATTGATACGCACGTGGGTTTCGATAGTGAAGGTGGTAGAGATTTGCTTTGTGGGTTTGTGAATGGTAGGATAAGTCGTGGAGATGCTCACATCGTGTTCGATGTGTCCGCAGTTGGGAAGGTTGATTTGTCGTTGTATAAGCATGTAGAGTTGTCGGTTTGGCTAAGATATCTCAAAGTGTTTGGGGTTGTGTTTAGTTTTGTTGTTGCTTGGATGTTTGCAGATGTCGTGAAGGAGTTTGTTGAGGAAGTGTTTGCTTGTTGGATTTCAACCATCGTCTGTTAGTCTGCTTGGTAAAGCATATGTTTGAAAGCGCAGATCGTTCATGTTTTGCAAAATCACATGCAATGTTTGGCTGATGTCGTTGAGTTTCATTATGTAAACCTACCTTGCTTCACCATATCTTAAATGTGTCCTCCTATCAGGCGCTCAATATGGATCTTTTGTGCAATGTTAGATTATCAGCATTGCTTAACACATCTTCTATTGTTTTGATGTTATTTGCAAATGCAATAACCCACCTAACTTAATCACTTCTGAGGCGAACAAAAAAAATAATCCTCAAATTTGAGACATATCTTGCTGAAGCAAAAATCTTTTAAACTCCGAGTTATATGCCCACAGTGAGGTGCGCCGCCACCAAATGGGCTATTGGATCAGGGAAACCTTGTTTTTAGGCTTCATTAGTGTTTTTTTAGTGTTTGGCTCAGTTGCTTAGTTTTTTTTGCATGAATGCTAAAATTTGGGTGGAGGAATACATTGGTTTTAATGCATCCATGCTATTGTGGTGCAGAGCTGAAATATAACTACTTATCAGAAATTTAATATGTAGAAATATTTGGGAGAATTAAACATGTTTAGTTCACTTCGCTGTGCTCTTAAAGTGGGACGCTCAATATTATCTCTTAAGTTTGATTCAATACATACATTCTTGGATTAGTGTATTGTTTGCTTAGAATGAGCATGCTACAAGTTAAAGAGAATATGTGCGAAATTGTTAGCTTGATGTTTGCATGTGCTTTTGGAGTTCTTGAATGTACATGCCTTTGTATGATAATATAACATATCTACTGTCATTAATTGCTTTATAATGCGCCTTTTCAATTGTTCCAGTTACGCTGGTGTTTAGGCACAAGTCAGACACCATGAGTGGACACTGGACATACTTCGAAATGGCTCCTCTTACATCCTTGAGGAAATAGAAGTAAAACATTTGTCAATTAAATTATATCAGTTAACTTCGTTTAATATATGTGGTTTTGGTATTCAGCATTTCACTTTTACATTTTTTTTAAAGACTAGAATAAAAGGATATGTATTCCATCTCTCCTTAAAAATCTTAATTTTGATTGTTAGGATTTATTGTTGTACAAACATTCACCTGATGCTAGTTTTATAGATGCCTCTACATAGAAGGAGCGGAAGCAAATAGAGAACCGTAAAGTAGTTGAATTGGGTGGAAAGGTAATCTTTTTTACCTCTTAGCCTAACCTGAAACATTTCAATATCTCAATGCATTCGTTATCAGCAACAGGCCATTAAGAAGCACCGCACACCATTAAGTGTAGCAAAACCAGATATGAAGAATCAGTTGAAAAGAGAACAAAGGAAAGTTGAAGAGGTATGATAAATTGATAATCTTCAGATTGTTTTCATTTATTTACCGGGTCGGCAACTAACTGCCGCCAAATCAGATAGTAAAATTGATCCACACATATCAGCATGCTTTTGCATTATTTACTGTATTTTGTCTTCCGATCATTTTGTATAAATTCACTTGGCGCGACGTAGCACACAACTCTTTCTAGCAAACAGCACTCTCAAACAATTATGGAGTAGGGGATGTGAGCATGAAAATTAAGTTTTCCTTGCAGTGTAGATTCTGCCTTTTGGTTGCAGTCGCATTTATGGGGCCTTATTGTCAATTGTTTCTTTGCAGCCTGAAAATGCATGATGAGTTAACTTCTCGACAAAAGGTCAATGATGATGTTCAAGAGGGTGCTTTTCCTTCATATCTGCTTGATTGTGATCATATGCAACGTGCCAAGGTAAATGCTTGTTCCTGCTAACTGATTGTGAATTTGTGATACATGACACTTCTTGTTTACTATCATTTCTGTATATATTTTTGATTTATTTACGAGTATTAACATGTATGTTTTGTTTAATACATAATGACGTAAGAAAAAGTTGATGTTTATTATTCACTTTGAGATCATATTTGATAGTATCCATCACTTTTATTTGGTTTTTCGTTGCAACGCACGGGCACCTTACTAGTATACAGATAGATATCACTCATCCCGTATCATATTCTATATTTTTCTCGAAGTCGGAGTCGGACACGGATAGTGCCGAATACCTATTTACCACTTTCGTATTCGCTCCACAAGCCTTCGATTAGACAAAAATTATCCACTCCATTTGCACCCCTAACACCAGCACACATCTATGACTGATTGTTAACAACTGTTCCAATGAAAACACATTAAGGGATGGACGTTTCTTGCACGACACGCTTTTTCATAGGGGTGCAAAATGGTACAGACTAATCCTAACTAATCTGGTACGGAATACGGGAAGATAATTTAGTATCCGATACTGATTCTGGTGGGTACCAGATATTTGTTGCTAGATGTGGTAGCGAAAATGGAAAAAACAAAAATCTGATTGAATAGCGTTGATAAATGGTAAACCGAAAACTATCTGACTGAATATTCGACAAGCAAATTAGTACCCTAATTAGCTCAACCCATCAACCATCATTGAGCTAATCGGCCTAGATTTTACCTAAATCCTAATCTAACTTCGAAGTCCAGGCACTCTAGACAGTTGCCACCATTTCTCCCTGTTTATGTTGAACTTACATATAAATTTATCGGTTTTCGAACTTATGTATGAATTTATCACTTATGTTGAATTTGTGTTGTGTCAACTATCGTACTTAAGTAATCTAGATAAATTTATTACTAGTTAAAGGTTTGAAGTGATAGTGGTATAGTTTAGTGTATATTCCTTTATGTATGCACATTCTATATGCCTATATTAACCGTTACATGTCCATTTTGATTATACAATATCCGAAACCGTGAATTCGTATTCGTGTCCGGTCTTACCGTATCCAATTTTGAATCCGAGAAAAATATGAGTTTTGATACGATATGAACAATATCGGTCCAAATCCGACCCAATTGCACCTCCTACTCTTTCCATCTGTTCATACAGTACGTTCCACCAAATCACAATAGTGTGTTTTATATTAAGTGTTCTTCTATGTATAAAAATATTTTAGACATAGAGTTAAGGGCCTATTTGAAATGCAGGGTTTTTATAGAAAAAACAGCTCAATTGCCCTAGGATTCGAGAAAAAAATCCTCTGGAACTTATATTTGCCCCATTTCTAACGCACCTATAACAGTTCCAAACGGGATCATTTTACTAAGAACCTTCATTGATAAGAGTTAGCGCGGATTGTATGAGTAGAAAACGGATAGAGTACTTGTGACGCTGAGCTGATGTACACGATTAAGATTAATTTCTCTAGAACATATATTTGCCCCATTTCTGATGCACCTGTAACACTATAGCAAAGCTCCGTTATTGTTCGATATGTGATTTTATTTTTGTTAAAGTTGTTCGATATGCGACTTTTTTTTTGTTATAGTTGAGAACGGAAAAATATATTAGTCAAGCAATCACATGCTACAGAGGAGATCAAAACCACCTAGCCTACAGACGTTCCTGCTTGGTACATGCTCGGGTGTCCATAGCACAAACCGCACGCCAGTTTACCGAACCAAACGGGCTATATAGTCCGTTGCGATCGACGGTGAAGCTGGCACGGCGCCACCCGCGACAGCTGACGCCCCATGTGTCGCGGTCCAGATCTCAACATCGGCGGGGTGGCCCAGCTGCACGAACCACCGTGCCATCATTGGAGTGATTTCCCGCACCCGCGCGCGCGCGTTGCCGTGATCCAACTCGCCTTCCGCCTCTCTGTCTCCCTCCTCCTCCACACTCGTCCTGTCCCTTCTCAGGAGCCGGAAGCCGTTGCGTTTCCTGGCTGTGCTTTTTGGCATCTTCCGCTGGCTTGGTTGGCCTCGTCGCTGGGCTTAAGCCGTCGCGAATTCCTGGTGTTTGGTGAGCTTTTTTCTTTTTTTTTTTTTGTTTTTGAGGTTGTCTGCTGCCGATTGCGCGATCGCCGTTTGGTCTCCGGGCGGCTTCAGCCTACTTCCTGACGTGGAAATGCACCGTGCTTATCATCCCCGAGTCCTTGTCTTTGTATTTTTGTGGATCGTCTGCTCCTTTGGACTCGCTCGAGTTGTTTTCTTGCTCAGAAAGGCGTCCTAGCAGGTGATAACCTGAACCAGTCAGTTCATCTACTCAGTGAGGACATGTGAGAGATCCCTATCATCAAGTTTTGTTCGGTCTCAACTCTTACGTTCGAAAGTAATTCAACTGGAATTGGCTGCGCAGTGATGACATGTGGGAGATCCCTATCTGGAACGTAGAAAGCAATTTATTTTTAACAGGATTCGAAGAGAACTCTGGTGTTCCAAACAACATATGCCAGGATTCGGTCGGGCGGTTCACTCGGGGATCAAAGTACGGGTGTGGCACTCGATCATTTGAATACTCTCTTGTAATCACTTGATTAGTTGTGTAACACCTCGTTTTTAGGAGCAGAGGCGTCATACAATCCGCAACAGTCCAGGAGTTCAGTTGTAGATAGAAGGAGTATCATACCTTCTCACGAACAATTAAAGAAGTTACTTTGGTTAAGTAAGACTTAATGGTCGATTTTAACAACAATATGGGTGTCTGAGCCCAAAAATTTACTTCCATTCAAAAGAACTAAATAAAACTCCACAAGAACTCTTGAGTGCAGTCGTAATACTAACACCAAGACTTGTAATATCCTTTCTTCTTCTGATCTCTGTGTTGGTGGAAAAATAAACCAAGATTAGATACAACCAACTGTACTCAACAAGTCACGGAGGAAAATGCTATTTAACTACTTATCGGGATTTTCAAGAGATGGGGACATATGGGTTTTATCAAGATATTAATGGATGCAGTTTTATTTGTAAATATTTTTAATCATAAAATAACAAAACTATAACTTAATAATAAAGGAGTTTTCAATAGTTGTTTTCTTAGAGTACATCAACTTAAAACATAAAGAAATCTACTTATGCTTTGTAATTGGAATCACCCATTAAATACAGCTCTATTAACCGGAAGCACTGCATATTAGAATACCATTATTTCACTTTGCAAAGTTGCTTAGCTTTCCTCACAAGATTTCTCAATCTCCCAATGTCACGCGATAAGCACGCTTTAACTAGCGTGCAACTGAGCTGAGAAAACAAGGTTTTTTACTGTTCAATTTTTTATATAGTCTCTACCCAATAGATTATGTGCCACACAAAACTCGGGTACCCACTGGCTAAGGCGGAACACAACTGTCCGATTTTGTGTGGACCTATTGTTGTTAAGTATGGTGTTGTGGCTACAAACCAAACAGAGAGAGAGGGGTATGGTAGTGGAGAATTAGGTGAGCAAATGACCTTTTCTGTCTTTCCCAAGGACTAGTCACGATACATAAGCACTCTCTCTAGTGACAAGCGACATTACCGTCGTAACCTTACCCGAAGCCCCTTACCGAGGACAAGCTACGTCATTTACATGATTTACAACCTTCTCAGCAGGCTAGCTTGGTTTAGATGGGGGCCACCCCTACAACATATGGTTTTATCGTTTCCATACCACACCACTTGTAGATATTCAATTGAGTTGAACAGTTACTAAACCAGAATAACCAGAATTGATAGGTCAATACTTGTAGTTGAACGATTACTATGCTATTTACTTAGTATAAGGTTCTAGTCCTTACTTTTCACATGAGGCTCCTAACCACATTCAAATCCCCAGTGCTCGACGGCACTGTCGCCCATCTGCTCAAGTCTCCATCCTAGAGTAAGGTCGTGGACTCGACCATCTAGTGGCTTTCCACGAAGCGCCCTTACCCTAGAACCATTTAAATAATTCTACCGGCTAACCGTCAAGTCACTTAATAGTAAAAAATTTTAAATGAAACTATCTATAATTATTTATATAATAATTAAATATTACTAAGATTGTCAAAGTGAATATGGTCTCAAATTAAACAGGGCATTTTAAGGTGGTAGGACATAACTAATTTACAAGTTATTCTAAATATTTATTTTACATAAAATAATAATGCGTAAATAAAAGATAATATAAGTATAGATAAATAAATAATTAACGGAATGTAGGTTCAACATGATAAAAAATATGTGACTTGCCTCATTGTCCATAGGACACTGACATATGTAATAGCTCTTGCAGTTCTTCTGTTGACCAACTCGCTGGATCCGAATTCTAGCATGGAAAACGAAGGTGAAAAGGTTCCTACTTTACAGAATGCAAGCTGGGAACAAAATGTAGATAAAATAATTAAAAAGACACAAAGAAAATAGGTTGGGTGGTCAAGACTTAGGTGAAGCGTGGTTTGAATGATTGGAGTTGGAATTGAGCTAGGTGGGCTCAAGAGGGTCGAATGGGCTGTATGTACATTGGACGGATGTTGGGACGAATTGAAACAGGCGAATTGATTTTGGAACAGTGGATTTGGGTTTTGTCGGGATTTGGCTTGGCAGAATGGAGGTTAGAAATAGATTCACGGGATCGAAACGATCGAAAAGAGTGTAATATTGATTTTTGGGGCTTGGATGAACAGTGTTGGAACAATAATGAACACTGTCAAGCTTGCTTACGTGAATAGTTGTGCGCAAATATTTTGGCCCATGGGACTTTTAAGCCAATATCGGCTGGATGGGCTGGCCATCTTGGCCCAAAACGCATGGCCAAATTGGCCCAACTACGCGTGCACGATCGCTGATGCGTGACACTCGGACGACTGAGATTGCGCTATGCCGCCGCCTCACTTCTTCCTCCTTCTCCAGCTGCTTCTCTCTAGTGTGAAACAAAGGGATGGCGTCTCGGGCAAAGCAGCAATGGCGGGAGTCTCTAGAGGCAAGGAGTAGAACATGTGAGTTTCTCAAGGCATAAGGGTTCCGTTTTTTAGGTTAGCATAGCCCGGAGGTGACGGTTTTGGCTAGCGGTGTGTGGTGGTTCTTTGGGTGTCTTCATGGTGCGGCAGCGGTAGGGTGGTTTTTATGGAGAAAGGGATCGGTTTTTGAGCACCAGCAGGCTAATGGGAAGAGGACGACAATGGCCAATCGGGCCAGGTATGCCCCGATTGGGCTGACCATGTGGAGGTGCTATGCTCAGTGGTGGTTCACACCACCGGCGACCAAGGGGGCAAGAGAGGATTTGGCATGGTCATTGGTGAGTTCAAAAGGTCCTAACGGCGCTACGGTGGCTGCGAACTAATCGGTGGTTGGTCAGAGCAGGGGCTTGGTCGAGGTGGCGTATTGGCTCAAGGGAGGATGGTGGTGGCGCTCTAGATGGTAATTGACAAGGGCAAGACTGTTGGAGCATCCACGACACTCAGGAAGGTCAAAGGTGGTGGCTAATTGGGTTGAGCTGGTCCCAGCTAGGCTGTCCACGAAGAGGGTGATATGGCCAGCGGGGTTCATGGTGCTGGCATGACTAGGCTTAGGAGGTGGTTCAGCGAGGTTGGCTTCAGGCTCGGGTTGGCTCAGAGGTGCTACCATGGCAAGGAATCGAATGGACGTGGCCGGAAGCAGAAGATTGGTCGGACAGCCTTATTGACACAGGGGACGATGGCGTCAGCGGGGAGGTGGGAGAGGGGTCAAGAGGGTGGCTTAGATGAGCAGCTGGGGATTGCATGAAGTGACTAAAGAGGTCAATTGGGTTTTAAGGATTGGTTAAGGCTGTGGGAGTAGTGTGGTGAGGCCAGCGGCTCTGGCGTGCGGAGAAGAAGGGGATGGGCGTGCACAGGTGGCAAGGAAAAATTTGCAGGTGAGTTGGCGGGAGTACTACGGCCTTGGTAGAGGATTATGGTGGCTGACCGAAGTAGTGCAACGAAATGTGCACGTGTCGGGCATCCCGTGCGATGGATTGCGACGGTTTGATGGGGCTGTACTGGGCGCTGGCAAGGCAAAGGTGTGGCAATGACCAACCACTCGTGAAGCGACGTGCTGGCGAGCTGGCGCAGCTTGGAGTTAACGGTGAAGTGGTTTACGATGCGGGCAAAACAGAGGCGGCCGTGTGGTTGGGGAGCTGCAGTGGAGCGGTGACGGGTTCTTTGATGGCGCCAAGTGAAGGGGAAGGCGGCAAGGTCCAAAAAGGAAAGAGGATTTCCAAGAAGGGGGGTTTACCAAATTGGAAAAAAAAATTGAATTGAAATGAAATTCACGAAATTCCAGTATTTTTGAAAACTTCGGGTTGTTTCAAGTTGCGAGTCGCAACCAAGTCGACATCTATATCCATGCCTGCCTCCTCATCATTAAGTCGAACTGATCCACCCTCTTCGATCTCGCAGAAAAGTCAAAGTTAGGAATCATGATGCACAACAGTTGACGAGACACTGGATAGTTATAACGAAAACAACCTTAATTTTAGCTTTTCGAAAGTTGCTTTAATTGTTGCACCATGGAAGAAAAAAAACGAGGGAAAGCGTGTGTGTCACAGTCAGTAACAAAATGAAACATTCGATTTCAAGAAATTGAAATTAACAAGTAGCGAGTGATGTCAGTTACCATAGCCATGATTTAAAGATTTATGGGGAACGCGGACATTCACATGAAACAGTATAAATATATGGAATTCTATCAAAATTCTTGCATTCCAAACGAGTCCTCGGCTTTTATCCCTCTACATTTTACGCGTTTTCTAGAACTGCCCTTCAGGTCTGGTTTTCATACGTCAATCCATTGCTGAACACAGAGGGGCTAGTTGCAATCTGATGATGCGAGATTTATGTTTTCTTAGCAGAATGATGCAAGATCTAAGTGAGAAGGACAAAGGCAGAATTGCAAGGCAATCCGGGCCTTAAGAGTATGAGGCTCGTACAAGGCCGCTTATTCGGCCCACAAAATAACAACACTGGCCCAGAGAACAAGGCGGCCCTTCTTCTTCCGTCGGCCTGTCCACTGAAATCAACTTGGCAGTCGAGTGGGGCCCTGCCCTGAACTGGAAATGTACCATGCGGCGCCGCCCTGACCTACAATTACATCACTGGTCCAATGGTCCAATCCACTAGTGCTCGAGTCGGCTGAGTGGTGGGCCCACCGGTCAGTGGTGCCCTCCTCGCATCCTACGGCTCGCACGCGCCCACCAGACAAACGTCTTTAAATCCCGCCCCTTGACCAGCACTCGGAGCGGCATCCCCCGAAGCCCTCGACCACCCCCTATCCCCTCCTCACCAATGGGAATGGCCGCCGCCGCCGCCGCCACGTCCACGTCACGCCTCCTCCACCACCATACCACCGCCGGCTCCAAGCGCCGTCACCACCAGCAACTCAGGTACTCCGACAAACCGTCTCCTCTCGCTCTGCGCCGCGACTCCAGCTGCCGCCTGTGCCCGGTCGGGGCGCTCCTGCCCGACCGCGTGACCCCATTCTCCTATGAAGGCGAGGATGGCTCGGATGACCACCCACGCGAGGAGTGCGGCCTGGTGGGGGTCGTCGGTGACCCGGACGCGGCGTCGCTCTGCTACCTGGGCCTGCAGAAGCTGCAGCACCGCGGGGAGGAGGGCGCCGGGATCGTCGCCGTGGGGGGAGACGGCAAGCTCAAGTCGGTGACCGGGCTGGGTCTCGTCGCCGACGTGTTTGGAGACCCGTCCCGCCTGGCGTCGCTCCCCGGGCCCGCCGCCATCGGGCACGTGCGCTACTCCACGGCCGGCGCCGCCGCGTCCCTGCGGAACGTGCAGCCGTTCCTGGCCGGGTACCGGTTCGGGCAGCTCGCCGTGGCGCACAACGGCAACCTCGTCAACTACCAGGCGCTGCGGAACAAGCTGGAGACCCGGGGCTCCATCTTCAACACGTCGTCGGACACGGAGGTCATCCTCCACCTCATCGCGACGTCGCTCTCGCGGCCGCTGCTCGCGCGCATCTGCGACGCCTGCGAGCGCCTTGCGGGGGCCTACTCGCTGCTGTTCCTGACGGCCGACAAACTCTTCGCCGTGCGCGACCCGCACGGGTTCCGCCCACTGGTGCTCGGCCGCCGGCGCAACGGCGCCGTCGCATTCGCGTCGGAGACCTGCGCGCTGGACCTCATCGACGCAACCTACGAGCGTGAGGTGGAGCCCGGGGAGGTGGTCGTCGTCGACCGCCGCGACATGTCGGTGTCCTCGGCCTGCCTCGTCCCGCACCGGCCCCGTCAGGCCTGCGTCTTCGAGCACATCTACTTCGCCCTCCCCAACTCGGTCGTTTTCGCGCACGCCGTCCACGAGCGCCGCACCGCCTTCGGCCGCGCGCTCGCGGAGGAGTCGCCGGCCCCGGGCGCCGACGTGGTTATCCCGGTGCCGGACTCCGGCTTCTACGCAGCGCTCGGGTTCGCGCGCGCGTCGGGGCTGGAGTTCCAGCAGGGCCTGATCCGGTGGCACTACAGCGGGCGCAGCTTCATCCAGCCGACGCAGGCGATCCGCGACCTGGCCGTGAAGCTCAAGCTGGCCCCCGTGCGCGGCGTGATCCGCGGCAAGAGCGTGGTGGTGGTGGACGACTCCCTGGTGCGCGGCACGACGTCGAGCAAGATCGTTCGGCTTCTCCGGGACGCCGGCGCGCGCGAGGTGCACATGCGGATCGCTTCCCCTCCGGTGGTAGGGTCGTGCCTATACGGGATCGACACGCCGAGCGAGGGGGAGCTGATCTCGAACCGGATGGACCTGGAGGGCGTGCGCCGGGAGATCGGCAGCGACTCGCTCGCCTTCCTCTCGCTCGGCAAGTTGCACTCCATCTACGGCGCCGAGGCGGGGGACTACTGCGACGCCTGCTTCTCGCGCAAGTATGCCTTGCTGCCCACGCTTCCAGAGCCGGCCGCCGAGCTCGACGAGGAGTGAGCGAGTGGTAGGTGAGCTCTACTCTGCCCCTCTACTCTGCATTGGTTCGGTTGTAATGTGAGGCTGTTACTAGGATCAGTTTTGGCTGGGCTTGGAACTTCTGTGTGCCTGCAAGGCTGCAACTTTATTTGATCAAGAATTCTAGTACCACAGTACTGAGCTAGATGAACAACTTTATTTTAGCGATGACTTTTGATTTTAATGAAATTTCAACTTAGTGGATAGTGTAGGCGTGAACCAGAAAAAACTAACTTGAGCGGGACCTTAGACGTCCGTTCGTACTATTTTTTTATTGGTGACTTTGGTTGATATAAAGAGTTTATAGAAATTGAAGCGTTTGTATTGATTTATATAGCTTTATGCTAAGTATATTATGTAAGAAAGAGAGTAAACATAGTGCAACAAAAGTCAGTACAATATTCGAACCATCATGCTATTTACCAAGTTATGATATAATAAAATATAAAGTATATTATAACATACAAAAATAAAGTAGTGACTGATGAATAATAATGACCGATAGAAACGATTTATAAAAACTAAAACATTCATATTAGCTTTGGTTAATTTTAACTTTTCTGAGTAGAAATTAAAAACCAAAGCTCTTCCCTTCAATGATTGACACGGATAGCCTTGTCCTTTTTGTGTGTTTAACTTCAATTGCCCTGAGCTACTACCGATAAGAAACAACAGCATGAATTTCTGATAGGCTGGAACAGTTTGGCATCACTGAAATAGGCTACAAGGAAGTGCATTGCGTACGTTCTTGTCTTCCTCTAAACTTCCCCATGATTCAGACTTTTTGACAAGAATTTCTTAGGCACACAGTGCACAACAAAATGTACTCTTTCCAAGCTTTATGCTTTCATGGCGGACCCCCTTTCTCACTGACCAGTGACCACTGGGCAGTTAGCACGCATTGTTCGTTTCAGCTCAAATCCATTTTGATGCGGATACAAGTGAATTGGTACCATAGCTTATAGAGGTGAAAACAGATTAAAGATAGGATACTTAAACCATATTCACATCTATTTTTTTCTTGAGTTCGAATACGAATTCAACAAACGATGAATATGAATACAGACCGGTCAAATATCGGATATGATTTAAGATCGAATTATACTCAAAATTAGATCATATTTGACTATTTTTCAGATTCTAACAATTACTTGTGGCCTTTACACCGGCGATGACAATCCACAACCACAACCCACAGCAGGGATTCAACTATTTTTAGATTCTACCAATTACTTATGGCCTTTACACCGGCGATGACAATCCATAGCCACATCCCACAACAAGTCATGATTCATGACTGTAGAAGATCTTTCAAGTTCCTTTCCTAGTAGATATATGGGGAGCTAGCCCACCCATTGGGATCTTGACAGGTCAAGGGGGCCCCACTAGCGTGCGTAGTGCATTCTGGTTGGGTGGTATCTACAGTTGCATGGATCGACGTATGTACACCACGCCGAGTCAGCACATGCATTGCATGGTGGCCTCAGGAGCAGCGCACATTCAAGGTGGTAGGTAGGGAGGACGACGAGAGTGACATGACACTATCGCTGCTTGCTTACTACTCATGCTGGGGCCATGTCGGGGCATGCCTAGCTGCGATCGACTGTGGGCCAGCTGTGTTGTGCTATTGTGTAGCTTGTGTTACTAAGTCGGATGTTATTCGAATTTTCGGATCTAAATCTACATAAGTCTATACCACATTCGCATCAGCACTTGAGATTTTCGCCACTTCAGCATCCGCATTTGAATTCGTTTTGCATTCAAATTCAGATATTAGGTATCCGGATTCGATAAATTCGGATTCGATAACCGGATAATCCACCAAATCCGGATTCATTTTCAGCCCTAATTTCCTTACATATGGGCTCCTGGACCTGGTGAAGCTGCCCTTGAGTAGCTCCAGGGTCCTAGTACACATGTTGCTCTTGTAAGATTACTTTTTTTATAATCAGATGTGTCGCATGTAATTCAATGAAATGATTCTCGTAGAAATGGGCGAGTGTGATGATTGCTAGATTAAAAGATTAGAATTATGGGGTTTAAAGTCCCTCTCCTCTCCCTTTAAAAATAAGTAACGATAGTGTATGTGTGACAAATACTAGCGGCCATATTGTTTTGCCGCTTGTACAGATTGGTGCTTTAGTTTGATCACATGGAGCAATGCTTCTTTGCCTCAAGAGCTAATTAATTGATGAAGGACAATGTGAGAAGCTATGATTTTGTTGTGATAAACTATTATCATTTTGGAGAAGTGAAAATTTAAAATTTGCAGACTTTTCTGGACAGCTTGCAGAAATAGATGATTTTAGAAAATTTGAGTCATAGGATGATTTGGTAACTTAGGTTAGTGGTTATAAATTGTTGAGACATGTTATTACTAATGTGAGTCAAATTGTGAATAACTTGTACCTAAAATGATTTATTTTATCTTTGGATATGCAGAGTTGCTTAGAGTCAACCATAATCAACGGCAAGGATTGAGATTATGCTCACGGAGGAGCCGACGTCTAGAACGATCAAAGATATTGGGTGAGATGGATGAGCTCAAGTATAACACAAGGAAGGCAGAAAAAGTTAAAGAAAAGTTCGAGTGACGGGTTGCACCATATGGTGTGGTCAGTCAAAGTGAGACGTGCTCTTGTAGAATTAGAATGGAAGAGACTTGCCGACGTGTGGTAAGTTAATGGTGCACCTATACGTGACAAGCATAGCAATTGCTTGCAATGGAAGAAGATGACTGTAAAGAACGGGTATTTTAGTAGTTTGACTAAACTATCGAAAACTACATTGAAGCAAAACTGCAGCACTTAGGAGAGTAGTTTAGGTCAAGGAGAAGCTGAGAAGATTAAGTTGGATCAAGGATAAGGACTTAGTAGATTCAAGCTTATGCGCTTTAAAAAGAGTACATAAGTGTAGTGTGTGAGTTAAAACTCATGTGTATAGGGTTATCAGGTGTCCTCCATATGCGCTAACTGCTAAGTGAATAGTATTACTAATGGTTAGATATGGCTGGTTAGCCCATATATTTAACGGGTTGAGATGGAGACTTGTAGTTAACCATCCAACCATCCTATCTTGAGACTAAGTATTTATGAGCTCTAGGGTTAGGGTTTGAGAGAAATTGAGTGTTATGATGTGCTCTCTTATTCTCTAAGTAAAGTGGCTTTAAAACACTCATCCTTAAGTAACAATACATTAATCTTTATTCATCTCCATGGAACCATCTTGTTGATTAATTTACTCTTGATTTGGTTAGTTTTCACTCTTCTCTATTCCCTTCTTGGTCTTACTGTGCCAAGGAGTGCAAGAAATAGAGAAAACATCTAGAAATCAATATTCACGGATCTAGATACTTGGTTGGTAAGTTCATGAAGAAACCCATTTTTTTGCCCTTTTTGGCTTCTCCAAATAATTTCTTGATTCAGCTATTTCTATCTCAATTTCTTTGGTATTCTAGTTTGATGTGATATGTGAAAATATATTTAGAGCTATTTTAATCATCATTCACACACGAGCAAATCATATTCACCATTTTTGCTTTTTGACCCTTTTTGGTGCAACCTTCCTTTAAATGAAAAGAAATCAGAATTTTGGCAACAATATGCAACCTTCCTTTAAATGAAAAGAAATCAGAATTTTGGCAACAATATTCTTGATAGTTAGTTGGAATAGGTTTCTGGCATCCTAGAGAAACTGCATACCAAATTTCAAGTGATTTGAAGTTTTGATTTGAGAGTTAACTCAATTTTAGGTTTTAGCCTGGTTTTGGTATAGCACAACTTCATGAACCAAAAGATCCCTATTCTCTAAGTTATTTTAAGATTTTTGGTTGGGTTAGGTTCTAAGGTCATGATCTAGCCTTCAAATCTTTTAGATCTACAAATCAAAAATTTTATGGATTTTTATTTTTAAAATAGTGCTGGATTTATTGTTCACAGGGCTGAAATTATTATAGTACGGTGATTTTCAGAATTTTGGGTTCTTGATCTTAATAGCTTCTCATAGTTATTGGAGTGAAGGATTGGTGAATACTTTGAGGGATTTGAAGGCACCATTCACCCCTCTCTGTTAACATACCAGTCCTACATGTGCTATCAGAGCCCAATTATCTCTTTTCATAGATCTTAACCGGTTTAGGAGCCATAACATTAGGCAAGTGTTCTACCAAGCCATCCATTTGTGATGGAGTCGATTTCTCTTATTGGAAGGCTCTTGTCATAGATCTTAATCGATTTTAGGAGCTATAGCTTCAGACAAGTATTCTACCAAGCCATTCATTTTTGATGGAGTTGATTTCTCTCATTGGAAGGCTCGCATGCATGCCTATGTCAAGGCTCAAGGGCAATCAATTTAGTTTAAAATTAAGAATTGTTATACCATGCCAGCCAATGATGGTGTGATCACACCATATATGGAGGCAAATAGCAAAGCTTGGAATTTCTTGATTTAAGGGTTTAGTCGATTTGAGTTTGAGAGTGTCGCTCACTTGAGGTCTACTCATGAGATCTAAAAGACCCTCACTGACTACTATGAAAGCTCTACCGTGATCAAGGAAATAGGACAGAACCAACTGAAGAAAGAGTACTCAAAGATCGATCAATGGCCTGATGAATCTTTGGATGAGTTGTGGAGAAGGCGAGCTATTGGTCTTGTGGTTTGGGAGTCTAAGAATGCATGACAACTCTTGAGTACGCTTGATGTGAGAGTTTAGGGGATAAAGATAACTTCCATCAATAACAACACTATCATAAATGAGTTTACCATAGATAAGCTCTAGTCGAGATTAAAGACACAAATGATTGACTTCATCTCGTGTCTCTCTAAGACAGAGTCGATGGCACTAGTAGTTGACCCTTCCCAGAATAGCTCTTCAGATTTGTTGGATTTTGGCTTATCTAGATTTCCTTGTCCGATTTGCACTCTTTGAGTGATAAGCAGCTGGAGATGCTACCTGAGAATAGCTTAGCAGCTGGAGATGCTACCTGAGATCCATAAAATTCATGAGAGTCTATAACAAAGTGAGGAAGAGGAGGAGAGGTGGCCCTACTACTTGCTTTGAGTGTGGTGAGCCAAACCATATTCGGGCTAAGTGTTCCAAGATGTGTCCTTAAGGTCGAGACACGAAGACCAAGAAGCCCAACTACCAGATGTTTATCAACCGGATCCTTGCCGCTCTTGAGAATATTGACATAAGTGATATGGACTCATAGACAAAGGACGACGAGGATGACACCCATAGTAAAAAGAAAGCCTAGGACTTCACTAGCATGTGTTTTGTGGCCAAGGGTAACAACGACATCAACTCCACCTCCTCCGGTGAACCTTACAGTGATTCCAACGAGATATGTCCCTCCTCTAAAGCAATGAAATGTGCTCTTGTTGTCACCAAACAAAAACTTAAAAGATAAGCTAAAATGATTAGGAATTAGGACATTGTGATTGATAATTTGAACGTAGAAGTTGTTAGGTTTAAATCAATTAATCCTGATAATAATTGTGAATCTTGCTTGTGATTGCATGATGAATTGTCAAATCTAAAATTTGCTCATTCCTCTATTGTTGATCAACTCAAGAATGTTCTAGATAAACTAAAATCTCTTAAATCTAGTCATGATCATGTTTGTTTAAATGTTATTGCTTTAGATGTGATTCATGTTTATGCTATCCCTTCATCTTACTCAAATTGTGTTTTACTTGAATAAAAATTGGATAGTGCCATTAGCAAGGAGAAGAGAAGGGAGCGAGCGAGAGAGGAGGGATGGAGAAATATAAGAGAGAGAGAGAGAGAGAGTAAGGAGAGTGCAGACGGGAAGCAAATGCGGCCGATTGGGCCATGGACTTGGGCCGGCTCAACTGAGCACTAGAATTTTGATAAATAAAATAATTTAGCCAAATTAAAATAAATTCAAAGATTAATTAAATTTTCAAATGACACCATGTTTAAAAATTTATTAAAAAGTGCTATTCCAAACTTCATGTAAAGTGTAGTATCCCTAAAGTTTACAAATTTAATAGTTCCTTTGAAAGCATCTAGTCCTCTAGAAATAATTTTGGTAATTAATGAAAATATGTGAATATGAAACTAATATATTTGTTGAGTATCGCATAGGTTAAGTCCCAAATTGAGGATGTCAAAGGCAAGATCTATGCTAAAGGACAAAATAAGGACCAAGATAGTTCAAGACAAAGGTACAAATAGTATAAGATCCCTTTTAAAATTTTACCGGTCTTAGGAGAAAAGTTGAAAGATCGAATTGTAGGATAGTTGCCGTACTATTAAGAGGGATCATAAAAAGTAATTTGATAGCATATTCTTATACCATTTCGATCAATCTAGGATCATGTATACACTTGAAATTAAGTTTGAAAACCAACTGTGCTCTGTCAGAAAAATCAAAAGTATCGGAGTATATTTTGCGAAATTGCCAAACTCTAGAAGTACCGACGTGTTAACTGTGGTATTACTAGAACTCGATAGCACCGCATCCTATGAAAGCATCTAGGCCCTTAAAATTTGGTTTTGGTAATTAACGGTGATTTATGAATATTGGACTAATATGTTTATTGAGGTTTGCATAGATTAAGTCTCATAAGTGCGCATATGTCAAAAGATAGTTGGATGTGAAAGAAGAAAAAGGAAATCAAGATGGATCAAAAACAAATGTACAAGAAATATAGAATCACTTTTTCATATTTTATCGGTCTTAGAAGTAAGTTTAGAAGACCGGATTATAGGATAGTCGCCGTACTATTAAAAGGGATCATAGAAAGTAACTTGATAATATATTCTTGTGCCATTTGGATCAATCTAGAATCATGCATGCACATAAAATTAAGTTTGAAAACCAACCATGCTCTTTCAAAAAAAATTAGAAGTACCAACGTAGAAAATGCCGGAGTTCGGTAGTACCGGCATGTAAACTACGAAACTACCGGACCACGGTAGTACTAGATTTTTCAACAGTACGTTTTTCCAGAGAGCAACCCCTTGAGACTTGGGCTTGCCGAAATCGGTAGTACCGAGATTTACACGACGGAACTACCATAGTGCGGTAGTACCACACCAGAAATCGGAACTACCGATCTTTAGAAGTACCAGACATTTCTAGCAGTACGTTTTTTCCAGAGAGCACCCCTGAGAAAACTTAGGCTGGTAGAAATCGCAAGTACCAGGATGTACGCAGCGGAACGATCGTCGTGCGGAAGTACTGCACCGACAAGCGAAACTACCGCAGTGCGGTAGTACCACACTTACAATGGTGGTAGTACCGCACTGACTTTCAACAGCTAGTTCTGACAGAGCTGTTACTGTGTGCTACAGTTTATTGCGGTAGTACTGCACTTTGCACGCCAGTAGTTTCGATTTTCCTGATTTTTCAGAATTGATTTTTGTAACGGCTAGTTTTGGTTGGTGAGGGTATAAACACCCCTCCACCAGCTCAAGGACGTGTTGCTGAACTTGCATTGAACAACTTTGAGCCTTGATCATTCATTTCACATCTCTTTTCATTGAGTGCATTCATTTTGAGGTGTATTTAGCCAAAGTCAAGGGCATAATCATTTAGATTGATTCTTGGCACTTGATAGCCGTCAAGTAAAGCATGATCTTTTACTTTTGGTGCTTGCCGGCATCTAGACGGCTTGGTGATTGATCGCAAGGTGATCTCTTTGAGAAGCTTGTGAAGAGGACCGAGCAAATTGTGAGTTGTTCGGTGCTCACCATCTCCGAAGAGGAGCAAGAGCAACCAATAGTGGATTGAGGAGCTGAGGCTTAATTCATGAAGTCGGTCCAAGTATGCTTGGGCTTTCCTTAACATAGACTAGTGAAGGCTGGCAAGTTTTGATACCACGGAAAAAATTTCTTGTGTCTACTTATAGTTATTTCTTAATCTTTACCCTTGTGTTTACATTCATAGCTTTGAAATTGTTAATATTGTCATATTCTCTTGTGCTAGAAATTTAATTGCAAACATTATTCCTTGTGGTACCTTAGGTTTTCTAGAATTGAGTATGTTGTGATTATTTAATATTCTTACCTAGTGATCACTTGATCATAATTTATCTTTAAAGGCAAGAAATTTTTAGAACCTCCAATTCACCCCTTTAGTCGGTTATTCTTGATCCTATATCCTAAACGGTACATTTTTCAGATAGCACCCTCTTTGAGACTTAGGCTTGTCGATATCATCAGTATCAGAATTTGAACGGCGTAACTACCATAGAGTGGTAGGACCACACCTCAAATCAAAACTACTAGAAGTCGGAAGCACAAAAAAATCCAGTTGTACATTTTTTCAGAGAAAGCCAATTTTTGGCCCCAAGGCAAATGGTAGTACTGCGTTAGAAATCGAAACTACCGCGTTTTAAACGGCAATAGTACCGCATCAACTTTCAAATGGCTAGTTCTGACGTTCTGACGTAGTCGTTACTTTGTGCTACAGTGCACTGCGGTAGTATCGTAGTTTACATAGTGGAACTACCAATTTTTCTGATTTTTCAGGATTATTTTATGCAACGGCTAGTTTTGGTTAACGAGGGTATAAAGACACCCCACCTGCTCAAGGACATGTAGAAGAGTTGCATTGAACATCCTTGAGCCTTGAGCATTCATTCCACATCTCAATTCTCATTGTGCATTCATTTTAAGGTAGTTAAGCCATATCAAGCACATTTCCATTTTAGATTGATCCTTGGTATTTGATTGTCGTCAAGTGAAATTGTGATTCATTACTCTTGGTGCTTGTCGGCACCTAGACGACTGGACAAAAGATTGCGAGGTGATCTCTTCAAGGAGCTTGTGAAGAGACATGACACCTATTTGTGAGTGGTTCGGTGTCCACCATCTTCGGAGCGGAGAAAGGATAATCGCTAGTGGATTTGAGGTGAAATGCTTAATTTGTGGAGCCGGTCCAATTTATTTGGGCTTATCTCGACGTGGATTAGGAAAAACTGTCAAGTGTCTGATCACCACGGTAAAACATTGTATGTCACTTTGATATTATTTTTACCTCTCTTCGACTCTTACATACTCAGTTTATTGTGCAATTAATTGTATTAGAGTCTTGTGTAGTTATTGTTCTTAAGATGGCTTAGGGTTACTAGAATTGTGTAGGTTTAAATTATGCTTCAAAATTGTTAAGTTATCTTTATCTTGCAAAAAAATTTACCTCCTATTCACCCCCTTCTTACATCCTTCCAAATAAAATATCATTCTTAATAAAGACTTATTCTTTTCTTTTATGTATACAAATAATAATCATAAGGTAAATAATAAAGTATTTCTAAAGTAAAAAAGATAACATAATGATTAAATAAGTTAAATAATAATAAATAAATAAAATAATATTGATAATAATCTACTTTTTCTCAAAAATAAAAGAAATAATCTTTTAAATAATTAATTAATCAAAATTTTCTAATAAAAGAAAATTCTTTTATTTAATGATTAAATTAAATTAACCCAATTCCTTTTTTCTCTTTTCTATTCTCATTTAAAATTTCTATCCTTGGGTGAGAGTAATTCTTTCAGCATTAGCCTAGGACATGTATGTTCTTTGTATCAGCATATGCATGGATTCTCATTTGGTTCTTAGTTTTATCTTACTGTTCTTAGTTTTATCTTACTTTGGTCTTCTTTCCATATCTTGGGGAACTGAAATTAGGATACCATCTCAGGAGGCTAATCTTTTCGTGTTTCTAGGCAAGTTCAACACCTTCGATCATACTACTTTGATTTAATTTCAATATGAATTATTTACAATCTAGTATATGTTACCATCTGCATGAAAAATTTACTTTATAAACTCTGAATCAATATGACATCTAGATTTGATTATATGATTCCACTATGTATAGGTTATCATATAAAGACTAAGTAACAATTGCCATAAGGCATTCAATCATCGTTAGCTTGCACTGATCACATACCTAGTTATCTGGGCTTTGCCAAGTAATTATTCCAGAAGATGTATCTCTCAGTGGATTAAGGACTCTATGCTTCTATGTAGGGCTGGCAAAAACGCTTGTGACACGTGAGCTACCTCGTCTCAGTTGAGGATCAGCTCATGGCATTTACGAGCCAAACCAAGGGTTGAGCTCGAGTCCGTAATGAGCCAAGCCTTGAGCCTTCGCTGGCTCAGAAAGGCTCGGTCGGCCCAGTTAGCTCGGCAGCCTCTCCGGCCCATGATGATGTGAACGACCCAGTGGCCAGTGCCCCTACCACCCGGCCAATTTCCATCTAGACATGAGACATCCAGATCCAGTCATCCCCTTATTCCATTCGATCCCCAAAGTTCTAAACCCTACCACCCGGTCCCATCGATGGTGGCAGCTGGGGAGGTTCCCTCGCGGCTCCCTCACCATCCATAGCTGCGGTTCCCTCGCCGTCCATAGCTAGTCATAGTTCCCTCACCATCCACAGCTGCGGTTCCCTTGCTGTCCCCATCCCTTCCCCGCCCCTTTCCCATCATAATCCTCGTGCCCCCCTTCGGCCCTTCCCATCGCAATCCCTAACATCGGCGTCTGGCGCATGGAGTGGCATGCGCAGGCTAGCTTGGAGTTGAAGAACCGCGGAGGGAGGAGGTCATGTGCCTCCGCCCCTACCTCCGGCTCCGCATCGACACTAGCAGTGAACCGCCTCCTCAACCCTTGTCCACAGCCACCTTGCAATGCCAAAGTAGCTCGACCCCAATAGCCTCAGTAAAGCAGCTCCTCAACCCATGTTCTTGAGAGATTCATGGAGAGTGTATCTTGGATGTTGACTATGTTTACTTGCAAAGCGCATCATAGTTGGAGAGAAACAAACTGCATCTCCTCCAATTTTGTGATGTAGAAAACAATATACCGTCCATCTTTTAAATTTTACAAACTCGTTATGGTAATCTATATTATGTGATTTTTGTTTTGGACATTATCTTTGATTGGAATTTGGAGATAGGTGTGCTTTAGCTACTTGTGGGATGCTTGTCTGATGGACAAAATTTTGACTTATCCCTAACAAAACTGAAGCACCTTTATGCGTTTTGTAATCACAAATTATCATTGAAGAGTATTACTCTGTCCCAAGAATTACTGAAGTCCTCTTTGAAATAAAATTTGGCATATCCTGATTTTATTAACAGATGCAAAGCATATGATTCCATGGGCAAGGAACCTACTAAATCACTTAGGTGTGAATGTGACAGTACAAACCATCTTTATTTCTTAGAAGGAAAACTCTCTGTAACTCGATTGCAACTTGTGCTCATTAACCACAATATTTAGTTGGTATTGTACATGTATATTTGAGGGTGACAAAAATGTTGATGCTTGAATAGGAAAAGGAAGAGATAATATTGTAGTATGGTTAGTTGTGCTCTATGCAGTGTAAGTACATTCTCTAATATCTTTTAATTGAAGTTTCTAATTTTGTACAGTTGCCAGATAAGGAGTTGGAGCAGCCTGTCTCATCGAGCACGCCTGATTTCTGAAGTGATAGTGAAGGTTTATATGTTTCCCTAGATTCTACAAGCGATGATGCAGTAGCAATCGTGGTGGAAGATGACGGTGCCAAGTCTCCAAGTTCGAACAGAAGGGTGAAAAGGAAGAAGGGAATTGCAGTGTCTCCTACCAAGAATAGTAGAGGAAAGCGTTCGGATTGTTGGAAGCTTTTCAAGGTGGTGAATGTCCCATCTAAGACGGAGAAATGGGTGACTGAGACGGAGGCCAAATATCGGTTTTGTTATGGACTGTTCTCTTACAAGCTTGGGGGAGCCACTTCACATCTGAAAAGGCACATTCCAAACTATACCCCTATTTAGGGAAGGCAAAAGGCTCAAAGTACACTCAACTATGATCCGGAGGGATCAAGTTTACCTCTTGTTGTTACTCCTACTGAATATGACCATGAGGAAACCCATAGATTAATTGCTAATATGATATTTGTCCATGAGTATCCATTTAAGATGGCAGATCACATTTGGTTTAATGTGTTGATGAGGTATTTGAATGCATCATACTAGTTTATTGGTAGAAAGGGTATAAGTGTTGAATGCATGAAGGTTTACCAAATAGAAAAAGAAAACCTTAGGAAGAGTCTTAAAGTTGTAGACAACATAAGTTTAACATGTAATTTATGGACTTCGAATCAAAACCTTTGCTACATGACTTTGGTGGTGCATTACATTGATTCTAATTGGCTATGTAATGTTGTGTGTTGAACTTTGTTGAGTTGGATCCTCCACACACCAGGATTGTGATAGCTCATGCAGTCTTTAAATGTATAACTGCATGGAAAATAGAAGACAAGATTATGACAATTACTCTTGACAATGCTGCCTCAAATGATGTTGCCACTAGGAGTTTGATAGCCAAGTTCATTGCTAGGGGATCAGAAAACTTCATTCCTATATATTTTCATGTTCGTTGTTCTCATATAGTGAATTTCATAGTGAACGATGGCATGGCACCATTGAAATCTTTGATAAGCAAACTTAGAAAATCTATCAAGTATATGAAGAAGTCTCCATCCCGCATGTACACATTCTTAGAAATTTGTAGATCCATTGCTTTGGAAGTTAGAGCGGGCTTAAAGTTGGACATGTCAACAAGGTGGAATTCAATATATAGAATGTTGTTTGCTTGCATTGCCTACAAGGATGCATTAATGTGCTATGTTGATTCCGATGCTAATTACAAGTGGTAGCCTTTGAATGAAGAATGGGCATTATACAACAAAATTCAACAAATATTGAAGGCATCGGCTGAGGTAACTACTGCATTTTCAGGTTCTTTATACCCCACAGCTAATGTTTTCTATCCTTACATAGTGAATGTTAAGTTGCATTGAGGGCTACAAGCACTTCTATCGATGAACATGTCAAGGTATGGGTACAACAATGTTAGACAAGTTCGACAAGTATTGGGCTGAAAAACAATGTTATGGTCATTGCTATTATTCTTAATCCTAGGTTAAAAATGAGGTTTGTTAGTTGGAGTTTTACACAGATGTTTGAATCCTCCAAAGCTATTACTGAGGAGACAGAAATCCATCCCGAGTTGTTTATTTGTATGCACATACGAGATGCAGCTTTATTTGTATGCACATACGAGATGCAGCATGGCACACCAAAGCTGCCAATAGCAAGGCCGAGTCCTCTTCAACCATGGAAACTAGTAGCTCATTAGCCTCAGTTTCAAGCAAGTTGCAGACATTTCTCTGATATAGTTCTACGGAATCATCTATATCAGAATTATTCATCTATCTGGATGAATAGAATCATCCTTTAGCAGACACGGGTTTCAAATTGCTAGATTGGTGGAGGTTGAATGCTCATAGGTTCCCGGTGGTGTCCAACATGGCAAAAAATTCTTGACTGTACCTACTAGCACCATATCTTCGGAGTTAACCTTTAGTGCTAGTAGTAGAGTCCTTGATGATTATCATGGTGCTTTACGTCCTAGCTATAGTTGAGGCACTAATATGTGGTTCTAGTTGGATACGGGGTTCTCAAAATGACAAGGCACCTCCAATGTTTGTAGTATATTATCCCACACTAACTCATTTAGCTATCATCTTTGTTACTATTGAGTCTAACTCGATTTTCTATTGCAGAAGAAGATGATGGGACGATGTCGAATCTGTACCATTTCCTGAGGGTGTGGTGGCTAGCAACTAGGTCAATGACGAAGTTCACGACTATATGGTAAGTCTCTCTAGCAAAATAAATATCCTCATGATCCTCTTAGATCTTGACTACTATTTAGCAATGAAATAGTATGTTCCCTTTCTAGCTAGCATAAAGTCGTATTCATCTGGTATTCATGGTAGGGTGGGTGTCTGATGTGTCATGTATCATATGGTATTTGTGTATATGTACTGTAAAATTATTTGAAGACTGATGGTGGCACTTCAAAAGTCAAATTTGTTGGTGGCATGTCACTAGGAATAAGATCACTAGGATTACTGTGAGTGGTTCTCTGTTTCTTTCAATCTGGAGTATTCTGTAGTATGTACTGTAATATGGTGGCATATCACTAGGAACAAGATCATATGCTCTGTTTCTTTCATATGTTTCTTATGCATATTCTATAGCAGCAGCAGTAGTAGTATGTATGTATGTATGCATGCCAATTTTCACCCCTCTTTTGTCACTGAGAGGCAGTCTGGATAACAACAGCTTAATGAGGACTGTAAGTGCAAAGTGAGGTTGTTAAATCACTCCAGGATAAGCACCAAGATTAGTGGCACAAATGACCAATGGTTTGGTGTAATATCATGCATGCCAGTATGTCACTGTTGCTACACGCGTTGGCTTGTGTCAACTTTGTCTAGGGATTTATACAAGCTGAGAATTAGCCATAGAAGAATTTCAGTGTGTGACCAACATACCATTGGATTTGGACACTACAAACACGTACAGTTTCAGAAATTGCCACACCACTAGCACAGATACTATTGCTACTACTTGCAACAACATCAGAACTGAAATTTTATATGAAATTTCCAGTGTTTGGGGATTTCCAATGTATCTGTGTATGCATACATGCTATGCATAGAGGTGAAAACGGATCGATTTCGGTCGGATATTACTCATTCTATATCCTATCCTATTTTTTTCTCGAATTCAGAGTCGAAATAAGAGTAGTACCGAATAGGAATACGAATCCGGTAGTGTCGATCACATATACAAAATAAATATGGAGCGGTTGTGAATACAATAACGAATATCTAATTGGATATTACGTAGAAATACAAAGGGCATATATAGTGCGCACAACCCCTACCATGTATTTCTAAAGAAATTTTTTGGTAGAATTCTGGTAGAAAATATTTCAAAGGTGGCTCCACCAGATTTCTTGTACTTCTAGAAAACTTATTTGGATTTTATTGGATTTGTTGGAATTTGTTTGGATTTTTCTGGATTTTATTTGAAAGCACAAAGCAAGAAAACTTATTTTAACTATTTTCTAAAAGCTAAAAATAGTTTATATTATTTTCCCAGAGCTCTCCTAAATTTATAGTATTTTATGATTTTTTTGGAATTTTTTAAAATTATTTGCATTTTATTGAATTTGTTGAAATTTATTTGGATTTTTCTAGATTTTATTTGAAAGCCTAGAGCAGAAAAACTTATTTTAAATATTTTCTAAAAGCTAAAAATAGTTTACATTATTTTCCCAAGTTCGTCTAGATTTATAGTATTTTTGTGAATGTTTTAGAATTTGTTTGGAGTTATTTGTATTTATTGGAATTTATTTGGATTTACTAATGGGCTGATGGGCAAGTTGGGCTGAAAATGATGATTTGACTGAAGGGCCGGATATCCGATAAATATATCCATGTATTATCCGATAAAATCTCGAATAGTATCTGTATCCGTCAGATAATCCGCTCCCAATTCGATTCCGTATATGAAAACAACTATCCGAATTCGACTCCGAATTCGACAATTATCGACATGACTATCCGAATTCGATCCGACTCGGATTCGGCAGTCGGTCGATCGGGAGGTATCCGATCCGTTTTCACCCCTAGCTATGTGTGACTAAATTTATCATTTCTTCACAGGATTTTTGGGAGGCAGATGTCCGTTGTCCGTTCACACAACATTGAAGTCAAGACCTTTTGTTTCATAGCAATGTTGAAATCAAGAGTTCAAGACCTTTTGTTCCAAGCCAAACTGTCAACGATTGAAATATTCAAATAGAAGACCTTTTTGTTTGTTGTTCTCATTACCTCTTTATGAATCATTCATGAACTATTAGTTGGATGTAACAATTGGTACTGCCTTATTTTGTAATTTGTACATAACCACTCGTTGCATAATTTCATTGCATTATGCAATTTGCATATTCCACCTAACAAGCCGAGCCCGAGCTTATTAACGAGATGAGCCGAGCCTATCTTTTAGCTCGTTAGTCTAATGAGCCGAGCCGAGCCGAGCCTTCTCCTTAAAGAGCCTTCACAAGCCGTGCTGAGCTGGCTCGATATCCACCCCTACTTCTATGGAAGCTAGATGGTGGAACTTGCACCTTTTTGCCAGATATATACTTCCGAAGGAATATTGAAAAGGCATAGTGAACTCTTGATGTTGGCCACACACTAGAAGAGTGTAAATATGGTCAGCATTAAAGACTAGAGACATGTGTGGATACAATAGCGCAACCTCTAAGAATTCTTCTACAAAGTAAAATTGTGATTGTGACTCCCTAGTTTCAGGTAGAAACTACGTCGCGTTAGGAAATGGAACTACCAAAGTCTCCTTGTGGTGTCTCATGAACAATATAGAATTTATAATTAAACTTGATCCATTTGGCAACAAATGTTTCAAAAAATTATTTAGCAAATTCTTAAGGACATGAGTCCTTCACTAATATAGGTTTGGTATAATTAGATAGTTAGAGCATATAATTGTTAGCTTGCTATGGTTGAACTTATTGTGTACCTTCTCGACTTATCCCTATACTATAATTGCCTTTGTTAGATTATAGGGAGTTCGACCTTGAGAGTTTCGTTATCGAGGAGCAAGATGGAGGTGAGCCACAAGGGCATATGGATGAAGCTCAACAGGATTAGCACTTTGATGGCTAAACCTTTGGTGGTGAAGATAAAGCTTGAGAGTCATGTAGTCGAAGTAGTTTTTGTTTGCCCTATGAGGCGAGTATAGGCACAAACTCGGTGTTCAACGTCATGTATCTTGAAAACCTTATGTTTCAGACTATGTTCAAGTTATAATACACTATTCAGTTAGAGTGACTCATATAAAGTCTTTTAGGGTTTGAAAATATATGTTATAAAGAGTCCTAAATGAATCATACTAGGATTATGACTTCTACTCCTATTTGGATTATGATTTCTACTCTAAATTAGAGAAGGGCTAGTAGAGACTACCTAAACCATAGGGGATGACCATCGAGAAGCAAGCAAGCAATTAAGTCTACCCATCCAAAGCAGAGGGCGTATGAGAGGATTAAATGTTAGGATATTTTTTAGCACTAGATTTTTATATAGGGTAAGGATCTGAGCGTCCTAAAAGATGCGAGAGGGTTATGAGTGAGCGACAATCCCTTGTACTCTTTTGAGGTTGTGTTTAAAAAATTTGTTGTCAGTTTTGCCAAATCTTTACTCTCTCATCATGGTTGCTTCAACGTCATTATTTTGGTTCTTTCTATAAGATTTATCTTATTTATTCTTGATACCGTGTACATTCATACCGTATCTCACAAACTCTGATCCGATCTGGGGGGGCCTTTGCGCATAAGAATGAGTATCAGAGTGTAACAAATGGTATTAGAGTCAAGGCTAGATTAATCTGATTTATGAGAAGGTCGATAAAGCATTAGGTACAAAATCAAGATCGATGACAATGATAAGGAATCAAGTAGAGAAATTTGACGGTAGAGAAAATTTCAGTGTGTGGTAATACGTGGTGAAGGATGTCCTTATCCAGTAGGGCATAATCTATGCTATTAAAGGGGAGAAACTAGAAAAAAAATGTCCGATGAAGATTGAAAGGTGATAGAGTGAAAAGCTGTCAGCACAATCCGTCTATGTCTCTCCGACGAGGTAAAGTACACGGTGATCAAAGAGAATTTGTCGAAGAATTATGGAAGGATTTAGAAGAATTGTATTTGGCAAAGTCACACATAAACCGGGGGATGCTAAAGTGACAACTGTACAGGTTGTGCATGGAGGAAGGTACACAGATCGTTGATCATCTCGATATCTTTACAAACTTATCATACAATTGACTAATATGGATAAGAAAATTAAGTAGAATGACAAGATCGTTATACTTGCATAATCTCTACCACCATCATAAGAGCAATTGGTGATGAATATTCTCATTAGCAAAATCACTCAATTTCAATGGGGCTATTGCATATCTATTAGAGGCAGAGTCCTTAAAAAACATTGAAATGTTAATCCACGAGTGGTCAAGTATTAGCAATAATAGGAGGTGTGGTTAACGAAACTACACAATAAAGGAGCTCTCAAATTGAAGATCTGGATAGGCTAGCTTGGACACGGCCACAGACATGCACGTGAGGGTGAGGGTGATGTATATGATTCTCTATGATGGGGGCACTATCAAAGGTAAGAGAAAAAAAAAAAATTTGAATAAACATAAAGGTGAAGCCGATTTAGAGCGAGTCCTTGAATGAGCATAGTGATTTCAATGGATAATAGTCAAGGTGAAGATTGTTATGTTAGGGCGACTTTTATCTAATCTTTTAAGATTTGAAAAGGTATGCTATAAAAGAGTTCTAGATGAATCCTACTAGGATTAGGATTTCTACTCCTATTTGGACTAGGACTAGGATTCCTACTCTAAATTGAAAAAATGCTAGTATGGATTATATAAACTTTGGGGAATGGTCATGAAGAAGCAATCAAGCCTACTCATTCAAAGCAGAGGGTGTACAAGATGATTAAATGTTAGGATATTCTTTAACACTAGATTATTGTATAGGACAATGATCCAAAGGTCCTAAAAAATTTAAGAGGGTTGTGAGTGAATGACAACTTCTTGTACTCTTTTGAGGTTGTGCTTAAAGATCGGCTTCACTAAATTTTCTCTCGTTATGGTTGCTTCAACATTATTATTTTGGTTTTTCCTACGAGATTTATCTTTTTCATTCTTAATATCGTATACACTCTGCGTATCTCACAAACTCTAATCCAATCCGAAAGCTGTTACGTATAAAAAGAGGTGTCAGTGTGTAACATATATTATAAGACTGCTACCACTGCTTTTTATGATAGTATGATGTGCATCATGCAAAGTTATCCTATAGTGGCATGTGTGTGTCATCACATGAGGGTGGCCGCGACCCTTAGGGGCGTTCGGAATAGCGATGGCTTCTGGCTGAAATTTCATTGTAACTGACTTATTTTTTACTGTAGTTGAGTTAGCTTATCGAGCATAATTAAATTTAAAAAATATAAAAATAGAAAAAAACATGTTAGCCCATCATGGACAATGCAAAGGAATACGAAAAAAAAAAAATACAAAAACTCAATATCTAAAAAAATCATAAAAAGACAAAATTACTGAATAATGAAAAAAAGCAGAAACTACGAGCTGAAGCTGAAAAAACTAAAATGAGCAACCCCTTAAGATCACGAGGGGAATCTCTATCTATGAGGGTATAGGACGATTGGGTGATAGGAGACTGAAAAGACAAGTGGTAAGCATAAGGATAGGGTGGGATTTGATCCAATGATATAAAATTTAGCTGATTTTTTTATAAGAAAAACAGAGTTAGCTGCTGACTAGACTCATCCTTTTCATCCTTATTAGGGCTGTTAATGGATTTAGATCTGTCTAGACTTTTGGATCAGGCTAGTCTAAAATTGTAAATGGTTTAAATCAAATTTAGACCCTTCTTTATTAAACTAGTCTTGCGCTGGATTGGAGTTTTGTACTAATTACTGAAGGTAGATAAGAGCTGATCCTAATTAGACAATGAAGAAGGTAAAGATATTTGATCTAAACTAAAGCCTAGATTTGTTTTTAGGTCTAGATCAGACTTAGGCTTATATAAATTAGGCTAGAATTGGACCAAATTCTTCTCAATTTTATTTAGATTTAGATTGAATTTAAACCAGATATCAGTCTATTAGCAGCCCAAATCTGTACGCAATGTGATGACTGGTTGATAAATGATGTACCTTTTTGCAGATAAAATGCTGAAAAGCTCCATGGATGAACATGGACTCGGAAAGAGAACAGAATTGTGAAAAGGTAATTATTTCTACTTGACAATTGGCGTGAGGGAAGCCCCCACAGATGAGCAAGATCTAGCTGCTTATTCACACGTTGACCCGCAGAACATATCAACCATTTCCCATCTCATTGTCAAAATAAAAACCATTTTCCATTTCTAATATTGCAGGTAAAAACATTGCTGAGTTCCTGTGTTCACAGGCACTAGTATAAACTCCAAACCTACAGATACAAACACCAAATGTTCGCACGCACAAGTATAAACTTCAAACCTACAGATACAAACACCAAATGAAAATTTGAAATGAAAGCAAATCCTCTGCAAGTTTTCCAAAAAGGAAAGTAGAATATGAACTCTCTTTTACGTCAACGGCATGTGTATTTAATATGATGAGCAATGCAGGTGAAAATGCTTTTGGTCCACTAATGGCTCGTCACCCTCTTGTTTCATTCAACGGCAACAGGAGGCCTGAGCAGAGCTACTGCTGCTTTTATCTTCTCCATTGCAGTTTGTAGCGTTGACAGTGCTGCAGCGTACGAAATGCGAAGACCCTTGTCATCTCCAAATGCATCGCCAGGGACAAGTGCGACCTATAATGCAATCCACAACGATACTAACTCATTGATCTCCTACATTTTTTGTGAGGAATACATCTAGACTGATGCACTCAAAGCCAGTGTAATTCTTACCTGTGCTTTTTCTAACAGGAACATGCAGAGGGACTCAGAGTCCTTGATAGTGCCGAAGCCTTCTACCTCAGATCCGTAGTAGGAGCTGAAGTCGATGAACAAATAGAAGGCCCCCTGTAAATTTCAAAAGTTAGCTACTTTGCTGCTATTTTCATTTAGCCACATAGTGTCAATGAGTACAGTAAACTTACCTGAGGTTCTGATATTTTTACTCCAGGCAGTTCCCTGAAACTTCTTACAAGGTAATCCCGACGCTCCTGGAATGCTTTGACCATAGTTGAAACTGCTTCACCACCAGCATAACCTAGGTTCAAAGCTGCAAGCCCTGCCTTCTGTGAAATACTACTGGCACCGGAGGTGAACTGAAGTAAATGAGGCACTAGCATCAGGGAAATTGAAAATTCAAGATTTCAAGTCAGTTTCTACAAGATCCAGAGAATTGAGACAATGACATGAGATTGCCCATTGGGTATCAGAATGAGTTTTGCATGATTGAGGTTCTCTTTTTAATTAGCAGAGATTATGGTACTGGACCTAATTGTTGCAGCAGTTTAAATAATTCAGAGATACGAGGGTTGTATTTTAATAATACTGAACTGGACTGTTATGAATCTTAGTTCATAGGGGTAAACACTGCTGAGAGGATGGCCAAGCGGCGTTGGTGTAGAGAGAGAAGAAGAGACTATAGATGAGAATGATTTTGTTATTTCTTACTTGCCTCTAATAGCATGTGGCAGCTCCCTTATATAGATAAGTCCCCCCAACAAATAGAATATAATCTCAATCATATATCTAACAAATAGAAACTAATATTATATCTCTAATAGATAGAAATTAATCTCTAACTTTCTAAATAATGAACCGGTTAGGCCAAGGCCTACGCCCATGACATTACATGCAGCTTGTCCTCGGATATGCGGTAGCCATGGTTGCGATTGTCCTCGAGACATTCGCTAGGCATTATGTAACCATGGTTGAACCGAGGTAAACACCACCAAGAAGATGGCCGGATGGCATCGGCAGAGGGAGAGATCCTTATCGATGAAAACTAGAATATTTCTCGGGCATTATGTATTTATAGCATGCGCGCAATATGGCTATAGGTAAATCTAACAAATATAGAAACTCTCATATCTCTAATTAATGCTAAATGCTAGCGCAGATATTGGGCCCAAGCCCCTAACCAGAGGATCCCTTTATACGGAGGAGCCTTGGATCCCTTTATACGAAGGAGCTGAGTGGAGTTCTCGAAGCAATTGAAGAACTCACAGAGTATCTCATAGCTTTCTGGCCGCTTGACCTCGTCCTTGCCCTTGACCGTGGAGATGAGCGGTGGGCGCTGGACACGACGCCGATAAGCACCTTGAGCGCATGGGCAACACAGACATACTCCTTACCCACACCCTGCAGCGACTTGACGAGTCGCGTGGCGCGATCGACATAGACGATGAGGTTGCCGGTAACCTTGGGCTCGATTGTGCCGCTGTGGTGTGCGGTGCGCGCAGAGCTTGTCCGGCGACGAGGTCGTCAGGATTTGGCGGTGAAGAAGATGCGGATGAGGTTCGGGAGGCAGACGATGCAAAGGTACCTTTACCTCCACACTGTGGTTGGGGGGTGGTTCTCGGAGAGGAAGCGGGTCATCCTACCAACACCGAGGAAGAACTCATTATCAAGGTCGGATTGGGTGAAGCCATCGAGGTCAAGGTGGAGGTCTTTGGGGACAGGGTGGTCCTCGAGGCGGAGGGGGTCGATCTTGGCCATCATGTGGCCGTTCTTCTAGGTGGTCTGGCCGGAGTCACCAGCGGAGGGGGAGGCCTGGCCGATGATGTTGCGGAAGTTGTCCTAGGACTCGTCGATGAAGGAGGGTCGGCCTCCCGAGCACGCGGGAGCTCCTCGAGGTAGACACTGTTGGTGCTATCGAGGAAGCTGTCGGTGAGCCTGGAGAGCGAGACAGCGTGGGGCGTGGGGGCGAGTCGGGGGTGTAGGGTGAGGCAGGCGGCGCCGAGGTAGCGCGGAGCCACATTATTGCCGTCACCCGTGTTGGGAACGGATCGAGGAGAGGGAGGTGCAACGGGACCGCATTTGCTTGGAGCAGTATCGCCTCGTCCACTTCTTCAAGCAGCGCCGCCGTCAGGGGGTGCGGCTTGTACCCAGGGCGCCGACTTGCGAAGATGCCACGTTGATGTCGCTTAAAGACGCACCGCTGCTCGTGCCAGATGAAGGAGCAGCAAGAGAGGGAGGGACAATAGATGAGAATGACTTTGTTATTTCTTGCTTGCCTCCAATAACATGTGGTACTAATCCTTGCTTATATAGATACATGGACACCATTATGTCATTGAAATTCAGGATGATAGAATTTAATTTCAATAATATCTCTAACAAATAGAAACTAATATCATATCTCTGATAGATAGAAACTAATCTCTAACTTCGTCGGAGAATAATGAACCGCAAAACACAAACCTCACCAAGTGAAACCTTCTCACGGACGAAATGAATGTCAATCTCGATGGTCAAGGCCCACGAAGTTCTGGAGAAGTTGCCGAGAGCCAAGAACACTCGGCCTACGGCATGGGCAATAAAGATGGTATTTCGCTTCGACTTGATCGAGACACGGTTGTCCGACGCTGGAGGACCAAGAGACAAGATTATCCATGACATGGACAATAATAAATACATTATGTGAAGCAAGCCTGTAAGATGTTGGAGGAGACCTTGGGTGGAAGCCGTGAGGACTGAAATTCAGGATGTAAACACATAAACTCGGGTTCTTTGGTGAATTGAGCCTACCATTTGCAAGATTAAAACCAAAATAAAAAAGGAAGATAACAAAATAGGATTATAAGTTGCAAAATTCAGTCGCAGACAGTTGTATATATAACAAGAGAGAGAGAGAGAGAGAGTATAAATGACATCAGACAGTCTTGACGTGCGCAAAATGATTTAGGTGAAGGACAAGAGAGATTAATATCCACCTGGCTTTGGATCTTTCCACAGGCTGAGACAAAATGTTTTGGGGCAGCTAAATATCCAAGTCTCCAACCAGTCATAGCAAAAGCCTATAAAACATATGACCATTAAATATTCAAAACATTTGAATTCAAGCTAGATCATGCATATGTACAGACCAAAGTTTGATCTTAGAATTGAATGAACATGGACATCTGTTTCTTTGTTATCAAGTCCCATTTGACAGAATACCTTAAAGGTATAAGAGAGAACACTCCAATACTTAATGCGCCGATAACATTTTTGAATATATGACCACCCATGTCCTAGTACAGAAATATCCTTACAGCCTTACTGATTGGGCCAAAAGGGAAAAAATGAAACAGCCATGCAATTACCTTAGAAAACCCATTTACAGTTAATGTTCTTTCCCACATTCCAGGCAATGCAGCAAAGCTTGTGTGTTTGGCAGGGTGATAGATAATATGCTCATAGATCTCATCAGATAAAACCTGGAAAAAACATTAATATGAAATGCTGATGCAAAAGATCTCAAATAACTTAAATACAAAAGAGAAAAGTGCGAACCAGGAGCCTAGGATGCTTCCTAACTATATCAGCAATCTCCTCAAGCAGCTCCTTAGGATACACAGACCCTGTTGGATTAGATGGAGAGCAGAGAATCAAGAGCCTTGATTTGTCATTGATCACTGAGGCAAGTGACTTTGGCTTTAGCAGGAAATTGTCTGATATGCTTGTAGGGAGGATCACTGGTGTTGCACCAGCCAACCTAGCCATCTCAGGATAGCTGACCCAATATGGTGCTGGTATCAAGACCTACAATAAGATAATAATAAAAAACTCAACATTTTTAAAGAACGTAGTGCACAATCTTGCAATGCTAAATTGCTAAGAATAATAAACAGGCACAATAAATATAGGGTTTGTTTGCTCCAGGCTAAGTAGAGAGATAAGAATCAAGCAATCAACTAGGCTTGTAAGGATGTTTCAAAAATAAACGATGACTACAAGAAAAAAGTCATTTAATGATGCTGGTTTCATCGATATGTCAAATATTATTATGTTAGTATGCAAGAACATTTCTCCTAAAAAGCTATGCTGAGAGATAAGAACAATAAGGAGACACAATAATTACAGGGCTTGTTTGATCCAGCTTAAGCTATATTTGCAGTTTAACAAAGAAAAATGAAGCAATCAGCTAGCTTGTAAGGATGTTCCAAAGTAACAAAATGACTATAGGATAAGTATTTGGTGCTGCTGTTCTCATGGATATTTCAAAGATTAATATGCTAGTATCATATGTAGAAACATTTCTTCTAAAATACTACATATTGGGATGAGAACCTTACTTCATCACCAGGTGAGCAAACGGCAAGCACAGCTTGTGTAATGCACTGCTTGGCTCCATTGCTCACTAGCACCTGATCCGGGCTGTAGGATAGATCATTCTCCTCTGCATATCAAAACCAAACATCAAGGAATTTAATTAAGCAAATCAGCAAACGAGAAAATCCATCGGCACACACCCTGAAGCTTGCTGCAGATAGCCTTCCTCAGCTCCAGAGTCCCGGCATTGGGCGTGTATCTTGTAAAGCCATCCCTGATTGCATTCATCCCAGCCTGGACCAAACCAAGAAACCAATGTTGAACCCAACTTGCTACAACAATAGCATGCATGTATGCAAAATGCATTATTCTGGATTATTTCCAGAGATTTAAAGATGCTATGATCCAAATGAAACATCAAACAAGTAATTCATCTTGAGGCTATCTACGGTTAAGCTAACTAGCACTTTCACCTAACACCCAAAGCAAATACTGTTACACTCTAGTATATCTTCTTACGCACAACAACCCCAGATTAGATCAGAGTTTGTGTGATACGTGTATCTTCCTCCATGTGCAACCTGTATAGTTGTCGTTTCAACACCCACGGTTTATCAATGACTTTGCCATATACAATTATTTTAAGTCCTTTCATAATTTCTTCGATGAATTATCCTTGATCACCGAATATTTTACCTCATCGGAGAGACATAGACGGATTGTAACGACAGCCTTTTGCTCCATCATCTTCCAATCTTCATCGGACATCTTTTCCGATTTGTCCCATTCAAGAGCATCGATTAGCTCTTATTGAACAAGGACATCCTTAATCACACATTTCCACACACTAAAATTTCATCCACCGTCAACTCTCTCTATTTGATTCCACATCGTCAACATTGATCTTGATTTTGTGCCACAAATCAGATTAATCCGGCCTTAGCTCGGATACCACTTGTTACACTCCGATACTCCTTATGTGCAGCAGTCCCCGGATCGGATTAGAGTTAGTGAGATATGGCATGAGCGTGCATGGTATCAAGAACAAAGAAGATGAATCTCGTAGAGAGAACCAAAATAACGACGTTGAAACAAACCGCATCAAGAGAGAAAAGATTTGGCAAGGCCAACTACAAATTCCTAAGTACAATATCAAAAAAGTACAAGAGATTGTCGCTCACTCACAACCATCTTAAATCTTTTAGGACCCTCTCATCATTGCGCTATACAAGAATTTAATGCTAAAGAATATCAAGTATCTAATCCTGTCGGACGTCCTCTCCTTTGGATGAGTAGACTTTGATTGCTTAGTTCTTCTCCATGGTCACCCTATGGTTTATATAATCTATTCTAGTCCTTCTCCAACTTAGAGTAAGAATCCTAATACAAATACAAGAAGTCCTAATCATAGTAGGATTCACTCTTTACAGTGCACCTTTTCTTAATCCTAAAAGGATTAGAGGCTAGGGTCACACCCTAACTCAACGAATACATTTCGCAAAGATCCAAATTATACCGTGATCCAGACAAAACTACTCTCAAACCAAGAATGGGAAACAATTCCTTGGGTTTCCCCCTTCCCTCCGCGAAAAGAACCAAGAGCGACGCTCACCTCGGCGATCGCGGCCGGCGTGTCGAAGTCCGGCTCCCCGGCGGCGAGGCCGATGACGGGCACCCCGGCCTGCCGCAGCGCGGTGGCCTGGTCGGTGATGGCCATGGTCTTGGACGGCCGCAGCGCCCTCACCCGCGGGCTGATGGACGCATCCACTGCCTCCGCCCGCACCGTCACCATCCTGGCCTTCCTCGTCGCCAGCTTCCCCCGCCTCTCCCACGACGCCCTGCAACCAAGAAACGAAGCAATTAATCTTACCGACGGGCATGGACAAAGCGAGATAGGCAGAGCAGTGAAGACACTGCTGCTACTCACTTGGGGAAGAAGACGCAGCTTGTGTTGTGGGAGGCCTTGGTGGGAAGGGTGAACGATGGAGAGGAAGAGGAAGAGGAGGAAGGGGTGGAGAGGTAGGAGAAGGCCATTGGAGCGGTGGTTCTTTGATTTCTTGGCTGGTGGTGTGAAGTGCAAGTTGGGTTATATTCGGGCAGGGAACTAGGGAAGGTGAGGGTGGTGGGTGGGTGGCGACTCGCGAATGGGGTTTTTCAGCCATGGTTGGTGCCAAAAGCTGGATGGTTGTTGACTCATTTCCAACATCCAATTGTACCGGAGGGGAAGAACGGGGCTCAACGACGGATTGCTATGTCACCAAGACACTGCTGTCCTGTTCCAATGAGTTTATGTTTAGACGTGTCTTAGATATTTTTTAAAATAATTATTTAAATTTATGACTGTTTAGATTAAGATTTAACAGTGAAGAAAATCTTTATAGAGAGATCTTTAGAGGAGGAAATGAGATGACGACGTACAAAATTTCACACATATTTAAATGTGAGAAATTTAAATGATTGTTTGAAAGAAAACATTGAGGTGATATTTATCAAAACTCTTTCTGCTTTTGGTTTCTGACTTTTAACTTTTAATTTTTTTAATTTTATATTTTTTTTAGTTGTTTGGAACTTTAGAGGAGGGAATTTTGTTTTCATTTAAAGATTTTTCTTATTTTTTGTATTATCTTTCACTTTTGTGATGATATAATTTTTAGTTGTTTGGCTTTTTGTTTTCTTTTTTTAAATTTAATTACATTGTTTAATTACATTGAAAAAGTTAACAATAGCAATCATGTATTTTCAGCCGTTATGATACAAAAAAAATGAGGAGTCTGATCTTATAAGCCCAAATAAACACCACTTATATGAAGTTTACAACACCGTCGATTCATAAATACATACACGAAAAACAAAGAATATTGAAACAGATGTTTAAAGTGTTATCTCTCGCTCTAGCTAAGCAGATCCGTAAACTAAAGTGTAATCGGTTCACCGAAGTAAAAAAAAAGGACATGGGGTGCCACGATACAAAATGGCAAAATTTAACAGCGCAATTACCCTATTAAACAAGTCTTTTGGCCACTTAGATAGCATCAACTAAGCTTTCTTAAAAGGATGATTTTACGATAGATTTGTACAATACATGTAGTTTTAAGAAATTTAGTATATTTTCCCTATCATTTTTAGCTGAAAAAATTAACAAAATAATTAGATAGGTTAAGGGACTAACAAACTAAGCCAATAAGAACGAAATTACAATCAATTTTTTAAGACTATTGTACTCATTTCCAATCTTTTCTATTCCTCCCCAAGACCTCGCGCCATGGCTATCGCCCCAACCCACCTATTCTCCTCAACCCCTGCTGTCAAACCGCTCATTATCGACGCCACCTACGACACTTGTTTTCTACCTCTTCCCAGCACCCCTCTTCGGCCACCACGGCCTCCTTGCCCCTCCACTACATTAGCGCAATCACTGTAGTGATTCATCACCAAATACACCTACTACCGTAAGGCACCACCATCCATCTCGTAGTCCCCCAGTACTATGCCAGGTTGTCTTCATTGCTCTTAGTACACCATCTTTCTTCGAACTTGTCTATTGCTCAGGAATGAACGATCCCTCGCTTGCTGGATGAACTCTATATTTGTTGTGGGGCACGCTATCTCGGACCCACGATCACCTCGGAGTGATGACACTCATTGAAAGGTCTACCCTAAATAAAGTTCACAAGTCAACCTTAGTGAGGTCCGTGATACCAACCCTGGAGGGATTAAGAACCAACCTTAGACGAGGTATGCAAGACCAATCCAAGACCAATCCTAGAAGGGTCTGAGGTCAACCCTGGGCAAGATAAGCAAGATAGACTTCGGAGGGGTCCGGGGACAACTCCAAATGAGCTACGCAAGACCAATCCTAGAGAGGTTCGGGGCCAACCCCAGACTACTACAAGGCTAAGTCTAAAGGGATTCAAGGCTAACCCTAAGTGAGGTACGCAAGATTAACCCCAGAGGTGCCTAGGGTCAACCCTGGGTGAGGTTTAGGGTGACCCTAGATGAGGTACGCATGATCATCCCCGAGGGGTCTAGGGCCAACCCCAGCCGAGTTCAGGGCCAACCTCGAGGGAGGTCAGGGCCAAGATGGAGTCCGAAGCTAGCCACGAACCAACCCAAAGCTCGGAACGTGGCGGGATCTACGTGTGGCAAATGACGTAGATACCCCTAGGAGTAAGTTAGACCGCGAGAGCAAACTTGTAACTTTACTCGCTTTCATCTCTCCCTTATAAATAGGACCTCTTGTAATATGAGAGGGGGCTATTTTAACCCTAGACACTCATATTGTATACACTTAGTATTGTGTGCTTCTCCTTGAGTCCCTTCGCATTTCCAGCAATATCTACATCCAATCGGTGGTGCTTTTAAGATTAATGCCTAGACTCATACGGACTACAATTGACATTATCCGTAAAGACTACGAGAAACCATGTATATCACTGATCCAGGTCACGTCACACCATTTGGACAACCTTCGAGTGACCCAGATTACGAGGGCGAAGACTCCCGGGGGTGCCCTAGGGCCTCAAGGCGGGGTCAGCCAAAGGGCGCATCAGGCACCAAGGAAGACAACCCCCGGGGAGGTCTCGGGGCTTTAAGCAGAGCCCTCTGCACTAGAAGCATGGAGTGAATTGAGTGTCGATGCCAAATGCCGATATGATACCATAGGGAGTCTAGTCGTGGTGTCACTATTTCCTTCTAGGGTCCCTCACCTTGCGCCATGGGCTGTCGAGCCCGACCCCAGACCTGCTTCAACCTCTCAACCTTGGATCATCTCCAGAATGCCTCAGCCCTTGTTCGGTTGCCTCGGCCTCCCACCAGACCATCTCCGCTAAGCACCGACCGCCTTTGACTTCATGTCGCGCCCCGCTTGCTTCTAACCGATGTCGGTGTCATGCCCTGGACCCCATCCACTCGGAGATGCCCTGGACTCCACCTCCAGGCTCCATTCGTGCGGAGATGCCCTAGACTCCACCCTGGGCTCCATCCGCACGGAGATGCCCTGGATGCCACCTTGGACTCCGTCCACGTGGAGATGCCCAGACTACCTCCGGACTGTCTTGACGCCCAACATGCCTCGATAGCTTTGCCTCGGCATAGTTCAACTCGGCCTCAACGGCTTCACCTCAGCTAAATGTCGCTTTACCTCGATGGCGTCTCCTCAACTAGGGGCTCCCCCTAGTTCGACAAACTCACCTCGGTGAACCCCAACACGTCTCGATGTCTTGGTCTCGGTGTAGTTCGCTTTGTGTCGAGACCCGAATATGCAAATCTAGACTTCTGTGTATGCAGCACTAGTCCAAGATCACGCTAGTGCACACAATGTAAATATAGATGAAATATCAAATATTAATAATTATCTTACAAATATTAGTCCAAGTACGACAAAATTAAGCATGTGACCAAGCTTACAAATATTAGTCCAAGGGCTTAACAAACTAGTTCAATTAATTAATTAATCACATGTGATGGTGAACTCAACGAGACTATAAGCATGGTTAAGCATAATAAACGTATAACCCATGTGACAACTAGTATAATATCACCAAATAATTTTTCATCCTATATTGACAATGAAATTATGGTATTCAAATTATCAAATGGAGGATAAAGCCAAATTGGACAATAACTACCATGTACAAGAATTTATAATGAATTAGCAATGCATGATAATTTAAAACGAAATAAATAAAAATAGATTTAAAATTAGGATTCAACATGATCAAAGGAGATAACTTACCTTGGCCTTGCTTAGTTAATTGCTCTTAATCTTCAAATCTTGCTTCAGCCCCGTCGAAGACGTGTCTAATAAGAGAGAAAGAATAACGAAGCATAAAATAAATTTAAATAAAATTCAAATGAACTTGAAAAACTTTAAAACCAAAACCAAAAGATAGAGATCGATTTTATATGAATTTAAAAATAAAGAACGAGGTCAATCGGAGCTATGATGGAGGGAGAATGGGCTCTTGGAAAATTTAATCTAAAAGAAAACATTGAAAATCGAAAAAGGTTACTATGCTGCGGATTCGGTGCATGAAATAGTGTCTACGGTAGATTCGACACACGGAATAGTGCACAGTGCATGTCTCGGATGACTGGCTGCTGACTGGATGCACATGTCTCGGATGACTGGCTGCTGACTGGACAACTAGGGCTAATGTCACAGTGACGTGGTATGCTAACATAGCACCGGGATGCTCGGTTGGCTAACATGGTATCCACGTGGCACGATATGTAGCAACCACGTAGGATTAGGGCTTACGTGGCTATTGAGATGACGACTGACTCAGCTAGGATGATGACGATCGGATGGTCCGAAGACGATCAGATGGTCCGGGGGATAAGGATGTTCAGACAGTCCGAACAGAACGATGATTGGATGGCTGAGGAGTGACGACGATCGGACTGTCCAAACGATGATGATGATCGGATGGTATAATGACGATCGAACGACCGAGGACGATCAGACCGACCGAAGATGTTCAAACCGGCAGAAGGGTGACGACGATCAAACGGTCCAGATAGTTGAGGACGTTTGGACTAGGCCGAAGGGAATGACGCGTGGCGCTCGACGATTGGCTGCTGAAGGCGAAGCGGTGCGGCAGCGGCCTGGTCAAACGGTAGCGGTGACGGCAGACGGTAGCTAGATGACGGGGCTCTCCGACGAGGGGTTAACGGTAACAGTGATGACCGGTGAAGACGAAGACAACAGCGCACGGACAACTCATGACGGAGGCGACACGGCATAAACGGCGAGAACACATGGCGAACTTTGGCGAGAGCGAGTGGCTGGGGATGCTAAGAACAAGGGTGCGATAGCTATTTAAGCATGGATGCTGAGAGGCGGGTCGAATATCGCACAGAGTTTGGGACAGGCACGGACGCCGAGACAGCAGCTAAGTCCGCGTCGAGAAGATGAACAGTACTGAGACCCACGGATGAGCGACATGTGGAGTGGAGAAGGACGAACGACATGTGGCATAGGTGAATAGCAACGGGGCTTGCCCATTTACTGTTTTAGGATTTTGGGAATTTTTCTATTTTCAAAAATCCAGATAAAACCTTTTGAGCTCTAGAAAATAACAAATAAATCCAAAAAATTTCTTGAGACACAAGGAACCCAACAAAAGCTGGTTTTCTTTTATTTGATGTTTACTTTAGTTATATTAAATCTTTTTTAATTAATAAAAATTTATTTTAAGCTTTAATTAATTATAGAAAAAAAATCTAAATAGTGAATTTTTATTTTAAAAGCTTAAAAAAGGCTCTAAAAATCAAGATGTTATACTTCGGCCTCAATGGCTTTTGTCTCGACCAGACTTCGCTTCACCTCGACAGTGTCTCCTCGCCTAGGGGCTCCCCCTAGCTCGATAGATTCACCTCGGTCTTCATCATCTCCATCCAAAATCTGAGTCTTTGCACTCCTCCATTTCACTCGGTAATTTGCTTGGAATCCCTATCGTATTCCCTCCTAAGCGATATGCTACAGTACAGCTTGTAGAATTGTGGGAATTATCCCACAAGTCTAATTGTTTTCTTCCTCATGATCCACAAGAGGATAGCGATTCCGAGACCACATCTTTCATGTGAATTAAGATGCCGTGATGGATGCGCATTATAAGGGAAGAAGAAGTACAAGAAGATGGTAAAGAAGAAAGCTATGTACAAGACGATGAAAATAATGATGATGATGATGATTTGGCTAAGGCTGAAGTTGCAAGGAGATTAACTTGATACAAATCATAAGTGAATAACATATGCTCAATTAAGGCACCCAAATTAAATTGCCATGCCAGCTAGTGCCTTGACCCTTACTTCCATACTCAATTTCATGAAGACGTATATCATCAAATCTACAGTCCGCACAAGCAGTTTGCCGATCATAAGTATGTAGATTGAAAGCATTTGGGTACACTACCTCGCTTTGACTATGCCTTCAACTGTTTTCATGGAGCAAGGTTGCTTGATATAGTGGCTTTGAAGTGTAATTATCATGAGGACATCATTCAACAGTTTTATACCATAGTTTATATCTCCCTGACTTTAAGTTTCTTTCTTGGATGACTGAGCATCAGTAGGATGAGGCCACCAAGGCAACAAGACTTACTCCAGTGGATATGAGAAGGTCTATTCTCGTGGAGCTCTTCAAACTCTAGGGTGGTGCCAGTTCTATGACACTAGTGTGAGATACACTCTTAGCAGACTTGAGGGCCTTCTTCCACTTCCCAGCCTCATCAACCATACTTTCTATCCGAAGAGTGGGAACTTTGATGCAATTAGGGGGCATGCATGGAACATCATTGAGTATGTCATGTAAAGGCAAAAATTTGATGTGGTGGACTTGATCATTAGAGAGATAGCTTCCTCCAAAAATGATCGAGTGAAGCACATCTATTATGCTTCCCATATCATAGCATTCATCATGAGGACAATAGTATAATAGGGTGCTTGACCTTCAATTCACAAACCCTACAAGCCTCGTGAGGATCCTCCAGTGCTAGTTGTTGCTCATCCACCTCCTCCATCTCAAGAAGAACAGCCCCAAGCACAAGATCCTGTTCTTGTTGCCTTGACACAAATAAACCAAACCCTCTTTGATATTTAGGACACTCAAATTGAAACCAACTCTCAACGTGCCGCTTTGACGCAGTGTGTAAGTCTTTTTGAGTAGCCATCCTCTCCTGTCACTTATTGCCATCGTCATTGTGATGACTCCTCCGGTGCTCCTCCTCACAACTAGATGGAATCCTTTTGGTATTTGATGCCAAAGGAGAAGTGACTAAGTGAATGGAGAAGTGATGAAGTGAAGAGTGGAGAAGTAGTGATCTTCAAGTGGTCTCAATATCTATCTTTATTAGCTCTAAATTAGGTCATATAGACCTTGTAATGAACTTACGAGGATAATCTTCACTTTTATTGTAATTTGTGTTGTAAAGCTTATTTAAACCTCTTCCAAGGTAGTATATGTTGGATATGCTACAATTATTTAAACCTCTTCCAAGGCCTATTTGTTGTGTATGTGCAAGCATCTTACTCAAATTATGATTTGGATTATTATTATTTGATGCTTCCTTAAATCAAACTTATAGAGGAAACTCTGCCAAAATTTACTAAAAATCTACAAGTGTGTATGAAATCACTTCATGAACCTCTATGCACATATTTAAGGGGAGTTTTGACTATTGGTTGCAGACTTTGTAAGCACTCAACTCTTTATATCCTTTGAATTAATCTTAAGAGTTAAATTCTATCAAAGATCAAATCCTAGAATATACAATTCATTCTTGGACTAGATGCATATTCAAAACTTTTAATTCACCAATATTTGTTTAGGTTGTCATCAATTACCAAAAAGAGAAGATTGAAGCATCTATGCCCCTAAAAATTATTTTAGTACTTAATGATGATCTTGTTTAAGGGACTAATATGTTTGTTAAAATGATTGAAAGGTTTAATTCTGGATTTGCAAAGATGTCATGGTGAGGAATATGGAGAAGTATGAAAGATGGCTATGGTTTGATTTGGCTCAAGGCAAAGATATAAAATAGACTAAAGACCTCTTTTTAGATTTTACCAATCTTGGATGTTGTTAAATTAAGACCGAATTGATAGGCTAGATATCGTATTATTAAGAAAGATTCTTGACTAGTAGCTTGACAGTGCTTTTGCACCACATAGCACAATCTTTGTGCATGCTCGCATTTGAAATTGCATTGTAGCCCTCTTTATCCTGTTTTTCCTTAAACCGGTACGCCCGCCATTGTAATGGCGGTAGTACTAAAAATCTCCAATTCACTCTTTCTAGTCAATTATTCTTGATCATATATACGCCTCGGTAAGACGGCCCAGCGCCAACAACTTTGTCCTAACGACTTCATCACCACACTCAGCTAGCCCTCGCTAGGGTGAGATCACTTTCGCGCCATCATCACCTGAAAGACTGGGTATCCCAACTCCTGAGGGGTTAAGGCTAAAACCTAGATCTATGCTCGTCTCTTAGGACATCAAAGCTTACGGACAAGCGAGTATTGTTGTAGGGGTGTTCCAACCTCTAAGGCCATCGGAAATACCTAGTAAGTCCAAAGAAATATGAGCCTGTACATAGGTTAGACATATAGTTATACTCAACAGGAATGTACTAGAATAACACTTTCTCCATCCTTGTAACGGAGGAGGAAGAAAGGAAATGTCCTTTCCCCTCTCCCATATGTATGGCCCCAAGAGGGCATGTAGAAAGGGGCTCCCATCTCCTCTCATTTATTCAATAACAATACACTCCTCTCACTCTCGTATCAGTCCTGAAGACAGAGTGCTCCGTACCCACTGTTTAATATAGATGCTACAACAACCACATCTTAGTATAAGTTCTATTTGCTATGAACTTGTAGATAGGCATTCCTCGGGGCAATAGTTTTCCGTGCAAGTCGTGCTTGGTTCCCCTCTGCACATGCTCTTTCACCAAGTTTAATGGTAACCTGCCCGTGCAACGAAACAAATAAAGTGGTACATACTATCACCGTGCAAGCTGATAGTATACACCACTTGATAGTATGACCCGAGGCCGTGAGGGGGAGGGGCGGGGTAGAGAGACACAGGGGAGGCCGGGAGGGAGGGGAGGAGGGGTTGGTGGTTGGAGGGTTTTAGATGGCTGGCGGAAGGGAGGGAAGATTAGAGATGGAGGCTTCGGCAACCACCAACTCCTTCTTTTATAATAGTAAAGATACTAGATGAAATTTTAATTATAATACCAGACTCATAATAGGAAAAAAACAACCAGCAAAATGTAGGGAGGACTTTACTAATTCCCCTAAACAGACAATATGGAAAACTAAAAAGGAATTTAATCATTGATGGTACTATGTCACAACTCACAACTCGATCTTTTATTATATTTCCTGAAGGAATCAGAGCACAACTATCTGAATCACTGGTTATTGCCAGGATTTTACATATTACAAATGAAACAAATTTGTGTAGGCGTGATCACAATATGTTTAGCTTGTTAACCATTTTGCTGGCAAAGAATTCCTAAACTTTTTCCTAAACAAGATAAAACCTAGGGTGCCAAGCAAAGGCCAAGAGGTTATTACAGCAATGTAAGCAAGCAACCAGACTGACCTCCCCTGGGATCGAATGAGCTGGTTAATGGATTTCTTAACAGGGGCAATGGCATCTTGGATTTTATTTGCATATAGGTCTTCTCGCTGTTCTTGTGACCCTACAGGGCCTTGGACGGGTGTTACATTTTCTTCTGAGCTGCTTTTATTCTCCACTTCATGGTCACACTCATTCTGTATTTCTGGCGTGATTCCATTCTGCTGTATAGCAACCACACCATTACTGAGTTCTATTTGATCAGCAATCTGGTTACCCAAGGAGTCATCGTTGTTGGCACCATCATTTGTTACTGCAGCTATCATTCCATCTTCCATGAAATTAACATATGGGCTCTTATCGATGGTTGATTCCAACGAAGAGTGTAACCCATGCTCTTCTTTCTGCATTCAAATATGATATGTTATATCATGTTATCAAAAGCTGATTTGTGATCTAATAATCACTACCTTCTGCCGATGCATGTAAGGACTATCATGTAGAGCAGAGAGGAACTCGGAAACAGCTCCCACCCACCTACAAGGCATACAGATAGATACAGACTAAATGAGAATCATTAACGGATGACACTGTACATAGAATCATAGAAGTCACATCACAAGTAAAAAGAGAAATGAAATGGAAAGCAAATTGACGAGTGGCGTATAAGAGGACATAACTTTTGTCCCTGTCCCTGCCCAATGAAATTCCCACACAAAACGTAATTTAGGCATTTGCACATCCTAATGCAGTTTTGTAGAGTATATTCATGCCTGTTACTTTTGTTTATTTAAAACACACTAGACATTTTAAACTTAGACAAACACACACCACCCCCTGTGGGGATCACTGCCCCTTCCAAATCCCTGTACAAGTTTCTTAGATGAGGAGAGGAACAAGGAGGTGACCCTTTTGTCAAAAAACTTACCATAGCCTTCCAGCAGTCAGGCCTTGAAAAAAAGCAAGATGACCACCATTAGGTGTAGTTGCCAAAACAACATTTTTATTTGCCCTAAATCATAGAATGTGGATCTCATCAATACACAAAACTAGAAACTTTCAAGTTAGTGAGCTTTCGTAAGACAAATTACTTGCCTGCATTCATCCCAGGGAATGGCCTCCCTTGTGCAAAGGGGGTCATCTAAAGCACTGATACAAAGCAAGGGAACTGACACATTACCAATATAGTTCGAACTACTGCACCGGCGGTAGAATGTGTCCACTGTCTGACAATATAATTATTCACTGCATGAAATTCATCTCTAAAACTATGCAAAACCTAAGCTGTAACAAAAGCGGTAGGATTTTGACACAGTAGCAATTCTCATAACAAAAAATGAATTCAAAATATTCACAGCATTGTTCTTGAGTTGCATCAATAAGTTGTTTGGCTCAAGCATTTTCTGTTGGAGCCCAAATCAACTCTCACCTATTTGATTCATGCTTAATTGAATCTGAATTCTAGAATGTAAATATGCTACAATACAATTTGAGTATGGTAGGACGGCCTGATATTCATATAATATCTGTCTCATCTCCTCCATATGGTGTTGCCATGCCATCAATTACCACAACTAATAGATCCATTTCAATCTCCTTTTCCCCATGCAAAAGCTGTAAACCCCAAGACTCCAACCCTGGCAGCTGCTGGTGATCACCTAAACAGCAAAACCTGCAACCCTTGCTATTACTGTGACTACCAGCAACATGCATTTCACGCTGTCCATGTTCGATCAAGAGGTGAAACCAAATGCAGATGCAGTCCATGCTACTGGTGAGGCCACAAGTACCATAATCAAACTCATAAGCTCAATACCATCGCAGCCTGCAGTGGATGTGATCAAGCAAGAGGCCCAACTGCCCAACGTGGGGACTGGGGATAGACACCATTATATGCCTTCTGTATTTTGCTATCTGATAGCTAACTATAACTAGCTGATGTTTTGCGATATAAATAAGTGTCTAAATTTGGAGTTCCCTTGGTCAATCTCTGTCTTTTTTTGGTTCCTGAGATGATTACTCTGTAATTCTGTATTGTGATAGTATTACCACTTCGGATTTGTTTCGATTTTTGAATTTTCCACGGTTGTAAGTTCAGAATTTCATTGTGAACAATAGGTGATTTGTGATGGAAAGGTTGGGGTTTTGGTGTGGTTCTTATGGAAGAGAGCTTGAAAATTGTATCTGACGCAAATTAGATGTACTTCCATACTAGTTTACGAGCAGCTCAATTTGATGAGGATTCGGTTACTTGTCTCCAAAAGTTTGATTCGATGCACTAGCTTATGAGCAATCCGAATTCCATCCGCTCCCAAGCCAAAGGTAGGGAAGGATTTGCAATCCGTTTCTGCGTGAACCAAACAAATGTGGTTTTGCCTCATTCCACTCCAACTCCAAAGAAATAAAAAAATCCAATCATCACCAAAGTTAATCAAGTAGTAATGAGAGAAGTGTTAAGAATAGAATAGGATTGTTATTTATTTCCTTATATGCCTCAGTTTTTTTATCTGTATATGGCATATTCCTCTGTATATCCCCTTGTACTCCATATATATTACCCTTTAAACCTTATAAATACACATAATATTCATAACATGGTATCAGAACTAAGACACTAACCCTCTAGTTTTTCCACACCACCACCGCTGCTGCCAGTCCACAGGTCAAGCCGCCACCCTCTAGGCCACCGTTGCCCTCTAGTTCACCACCGCGTTTGCAGCCGACTACTGCTGCCACTCGTGGTCACTCTTGACGACCGGCTGCCGCCGTCTGATCTGCCACTCGATTCGCCGCTGCCTGATCCGCTGCTACTCGATCCGCCGCTGCTCGATCCGCCATCGCCAGATTTGCTGCCGCTCAGAGACTGCTACCCGGAGTTTCGCAGTTTGCTCGTTCAGGCCCCGCCGCCCGGAGACAGTTGTTGTATGACCGGTGCTTGGTACACGTACGTGTGGTGCCCATCGCCCGTCGCGCACTCCACCGCCTGGAGACTACCGCCCGCCTGGCCGGTGCATGGCGAATCATTGTTTGAGCGACCGGTGCGGTGCTCGGTGCCCGCCGCCCGGAGTTCGCCCACCATCGGCGCCCGCCGACCGGAGTTTGCCTGTCGCCCAGAGTTTGCCGCCACCCTTCTAGTGTTTGGCGACCCGACCAATCGATCTGTGACTTGTGAGTTATATTAAAAAAAGAAAGAAAAAAGAAAAATCGTTGATCTAATTGCCATGCCGTCCAGCGTCGCCTGTTAGACTTCGTTGCCTTAGTCTCCACGCTATCCAGCGCCGCCTACCGATAGATTCCATTTCGTCAGCTGCGATCCCGTTCTCGGGAACAAAGATTCATGGAACAAACTATAGGTTGTGGTATACTCATGGAGATCACGCTCGACGGTCTCCGCCTCTGAGGACATGTCACCAGTGCACGACCTTCTTCGCCACCGCCGGTTCAGCCTCCTCCTAGGCAGCCTACTTCTACAGCTCCTGCAGATGAGGCTACAAAGGAGGCAGAGGTTGTTGTTGCTGTTGACGCTGCTGATGAGGCTTTTCAATATGCCATCGACGCTTTCGAGCGCTGGTGTGCTGATGAGGCCCGTGGCGCTGATGAGGCTTTTCAATATGCCATCGACGCTTTCGAGCGCTGGTGTGCTGATGAGGTCCGTGTTCGTGCCATCTTCGTGATTAGCGTCGACAACTCCATTCAGCCAAACATTGTTGGTCTGATATCTACTCATCAGATCTGAGAGTACTTACGTGAGCAATACAAGCAGAGCAGTGATGCTCAATTCTTTGCACTTCAGCGTGAGTTAGAGACGCTTTGCCAACAGTACTCTTCTGTCAATGGCTTTTTCAAACCCTAGCCAGTCTCTGGCAATAGCTAGACGAGCTGGCTTCTCCACTTTGTTAGGAGTGTCATAAAGAGCAAAAGACGAATCATGATTGCCTTCAGCTTTATGATTTCGTCTATCGTCTTCATCCAGAGTTTGAGCATGTCACGGCTCAATCGCTAAGCCGTTCGCATCGAGGCCCTTTTAATGCTTCAGGCTGAGGAGTTTCGTCTCGAGTTAGTAGCACAGTCTATTCCGACTGTGCTTGTTGTTCCTTCTTCGACTACACCGGCGGTCTCTACTTCGACTACGGTCCCTCCCCATGTGCATGTTTCCGCTCTGTTTTCACACTAACTAGAGTTCAATGCAACTATTGCAAGAACTTCGGGCACGACTACCAGAGTTGTGCGGTGCGGAAAAACGGATCAAGTCGCATGAGGGTGGACAATCCAAGGGGAGTAGGGAGGCCCTTCACAGGAGAACAGGCCAGCTCGCCAGGTTCTCAACGAGGTGACTGTTCAGCAGCTCTGTCAGGATCTACTTCAGCAGCTCTCTCACAGCTCAGCGGGATCTGCCAGTCTAGCTCAGACATCTCCCCCAGGTACCTCTTGGGTTCTAGATTCCAGTGCCTCTTTCTATATGACACCAAACTCCACATCACTCACTTCAGTAGGACCTCCTATTTTTCCTATCTTGTTCAGATAGCTGATTGTACTTCCTTCTCTACCAGTAGTCAGGGCACTTTTTATCCACTGATTTTTCTATTCCAGCTGTTTCTCATGTTCCTCAACTTACCATGCAGCCTCTTTCGGTGGGACAGCTTACTGATCTTGGTTGTAGGGTTGGTTTTGACTCACACACCTGTTTCATTCAGGATCGATAGACGGGGATGGTCTTGGGACTGGCTGGCGCCGTACGGATCATCAAGGTCTCCATATTCCCGACCGCCTCCATCTTCCATCCACTTCAGTTGCTCACTTGCTCCTACCACGTCTACCTCCACTGTCACTGCTGCCACCACCTCTGGAGCTTTTGCGCAGTGGCATCACCGTTTAGGTCACTTGTGTGGGTCTCGTCTTTCGTCATTAGTTCGTCAGAATGTTCTTGGATGTGTTAGTGTTGACACATCCATGTTCTATCAGGGTTGTAAGTTAAGCAAGTAGCTCCAACTTTCTTATCATTCTTTTGAGTCCTTGTCTTCTCATCCTTTTGATTTAGTTTATTCAGATGTATGGGGACCTGCGCCTATTATCTCCAAAGGCATGCATAAATTCTATGTAATTTTTATTGATGATTATTCTCATTTTACTTGGCTTTTCCCTATGTCTAATTGTGGTCATTTTCTTGCGATCTATCGTAGCTTTGCCACGATGGTTCATACTCAGTTTGAGTCCTCTATCTGCACTTTTCACTGTGATTCTGCTGGCGAGTACTGTTCTGGTGCTTTCAGACAATATCTTTCTGAACAGAGCACTCTTTACCAATCTTCTTGTCCTGGTACCCATGCCTAGAATGGGGTTACTGAGCGTAAGGATCGTCATCTGATTGAGACTGCTTGTACTCTTCTCCATGCCTCTCACGTTCCGCCACAGTTTTGGGATGAGTCTGTTTCTACGGCTGCATCTCATCTATGCAACCTTCCACTACTCCTAAGAATGTCAGTCTTATAGAGCGTCTTTACTCTAGAGCCCCACAGTACAGTCATCGTTTTTTTTGGCTGCACCTGTTGTCCTGCTGCAGCCTCATGAGCGCACCAAACTGTTAGTCCAGTCAGTTGAGTGAGTATTTCTTGGGTACAGTTCTAAGCATAAGGGTTATCGCTGTTATAATTCTTCTGCTCAACGGATCAGGATCTCACGAGACATCTTTGACAAATCTCAACCTTTCTTCTATCGAGATTCAGCCCCTCGTCCTATTTCCACCATCGAGACGATCTCCTGGTTGTCTCTATCGACTCTTCACCCATTTCTCCCCTTTCATAGTCGTCCTCTAGTTTGTCTCCAATGGTTCCTTTCATTCGTCCACTTTCTGTCTTGCTTCCTACAGCACCACCTCTTGCTCTGCAAAGACCACCGCCTCATTTCTGCGGGTGTACTACTCTGCACGTCCTCGCCCTTCACGCATTCATTTCTTGGTATCTTGCCAACATCAACGTCTAATCCTCTGATGATGCTCCTCGTTACGCCCTTCGTGACCGGACATCCCTTCGCCTCCGATTGTCTTGGGTTTACTTCAACAGCCCATGCTCTCTCTGTCATTGAGCCTAGTTCTTATCGTGAGGCTACTTCTCATTCTGAGTGGTAACTCGCTATGGCAGATTTAAGACATTATACCAACACATGTGCATGCTCGTCCTATCCCATGTAAATGGGTGTACAAGATCAAGATCAGGTCTGATGGTACTATCGAGCGCTACAAGGCTCGTCTTGTGGCTCACAGTTTTCAGCAGAAGTACGGTCGTGATTATGATGAGACGTTTGCCCATGTTGCTCATATGACCATTGTTCCCACTCTTGTTGCGGTTGCTTCTGTTCACTGGTGGTCTTATCTCTTAGCTAGATGTTAAGAATGACTTCCTTAATAGTGTCTTATATGAGGTTTACATGCAGCCACCACCTGGGTATTCTATTAGAGATAGCCATGTCTATCATCTTCGTTGTGCTCTTTATAGTCTCAAACCAGACCCTCGTGCCTAGTTTGCGTATTTTACCTCAGTGATTACCACTATCGGTTTCACTGCCAGTGCTCATGATTCCGCTCTATTTGTCCACGTCTCACCTCGAGGTAGAACACTGCTTCTCTATGTGGATGATATGCTCATCACTGGTGGTGATTCCTCATTCATCACATACGTGAAAAATCATCTCAGTGAGCGGTTTTGATGACTAATATTGGTTTGCTATTTAGGTCTCTTTCACGCCTGAAGGTTACTACCTCTCCCAGCAAAAGGATGTCCAGGATCTTCTTGATCGGTCTAATCTGACTGATACTCACACTGCTGAGACACCTATGAAGCTCTCCTTGACTTCGTGCTACTGATGGTAGTCTTCTTGAGGATCCTACTTGTTATCGACATCTTGTTGGGAGCCAATATATCTTGTAAGCACTCGTCCTGATATTGCTCATGTTGTTCATATCTGCAGTCAGTTCATAACTCGTCCTACTCATCTTCACTACAGTCACCTTCTTCGTGTTCTTCGCTACTTACATGGAACCATCTCTCATCATTTGTTTTTCCCTAGCTCTACCTCACTACAGCTTCAGGTGTATTCTGATGCAACCTAGGCTAGTGAACCTTCTGATCGTCGTTCTCTTCATGTTTACTGTGTTTTTCTTGACTCTTTGATTGCCTGGAAGAACAAAGTAGACTGTAGTTTCCCGTTCGAGTGCAGAGGCTGAGTTGAAAGCTTTGGCAACAATGACAGCAGAGATTACTTGGTTGAGGTGGCTACTTGCAGAGCTTTGAAATACCAGTGAGGGGCCTAAGACCCTTATATCTGACAATACAAGTGTTATCAGTATTGCTCGAGATCCAGTGAAGCATGACCACACCAAGCACATTGATGTGGATGCTTCATACACTCGCTCACAGGTGCAGGAGGGAGTACTCGCTCTACAATTTGTGCCTTCAGAGTTACAGCTTGCTAACTTCTTCACGAAACCACAGACAAAGACACAACATTTGAATTTTCTCTCGAACTCTGTGTGTGTGATCCATCATGAGTTTGAGGTGATGTTAAGGATAGAATAAGATTGTTATTTGTTTACTTATATGTCTCAGTTTTCTTATCTGTATATAGCATATTCCTCTGTATATCCTCTTATACTTTCTATATATATTACCATTTAGGTCTCATGAATATACACACAATATTCATAATAAAAAGCAGTGAAATTTGATGCAACTCATAATTTTAGACAATGGAATATGAATACTTAGTTAATTGTGGAGAACTAGAGGGTGCAGATTCATTATAAGAATACCTCGTACTTTGCAACAACACAAGTGGCATGGTGGTCAAATTCCCGGATAGAGCGTGACTGATGATAGGAAACAAAAGAAGAAAGGATAAGCACAGTCCTTTTGTATGATCAGCTAATTAATTCAAAAGTGGTCATACTATTGCCTATATGGACTATAATATTCTTGTGTTTTATGGAGACTGAATACCATATATCTATGATGAGGACCATATAAGTATGAGAAATAGATCACCAGGTTTAGCATACCGTTCTAATAGCTTCCCAGTTTGCAAGTCGTGCCATGACTGGTTGATGTCTGCAAAAAGGGAAAAAATGCAAAAGATGCTAGCAACTGAATACGAAGCAAAAATAGATTCCAACTTGAATATGAAGCAAAATAGATTCCAACTTGTTAGCTTGGTCATGCCGTTGCACAATGTGGTTAACTACTAACATGTGCAGCATGGGCTTATACTTAATTTATTGCTAAGGATCATGGTGGAAGGCTTAAAGTTTTGATCAAGCTGTTTTTTTGTTTAGTAAATCTGATAATACAAAAATCATATTCATTGACATTATTACTTAAATTAGTTTAATTATCTGCCCTTAATTCCAGTTGTTGTCTCTGATCAGATGATCAGAAAATGAAGTGACCCTGAACTTGCAGCACTTGTACAATTATACTAGGAGGATCACGACTGTTATGAATAGTGCTTGTATTCATCATGAGGCTAATGGACCAATATATATACATGTACAGGAATGTCACATATACAGAAATCTCTTATACAATAGGGTAATTACACATATATATGGGATATATCTAACACACCCTCAAACTTATAGTGGATCAATAACATTAAGTTTGGAGAGATGAAAACCATATTGAGCTCTGACCTGTGTCTTTGTGAAGAAGTCTGTCAACTAAAACTCGGAAGGCACATACTGAATAGCAACAACCTAATCCTACACCTATGTCCGCATGTATGAAACATCAACACCAATATACTTTGTAAGTTCATGCTTCACCAGATCTTTAGCAATATTAATAGCACTTGTACTGTCAGACAAAAGAGTAGTCGATGCAGAAATAGAAACACCGAAATCCTCGAGTAACCACCGTAGCCAAGTAACCTCCGCAGTACGCCATCGCTCGCAACTCGCCTCGGACTCGGCCTCGAGAAATCTAGCGCTTTTAATCTTCAAGCAATGAGAGAACCACCAAGAAAAACACGATGCTGAGAGAGAGACCGCGATCGAGGATAACTAGCCCATGTGGCATCAGAATATGCCTGGAGCTGTAAAGAGCTGGAGCGAGGGAAAAAGAGACAAGAGATAGTTCCACGAAGGTATCGTAGAACACGAAGCAGATGACTTTAGTGGAGCTGTATAGGAGCAGAAACAGACTCAAGAAATACACAGGATATGAAATATCAGGACGAGTAACACCAAGATAAACAAGGCTCTCAAAAAGGTGACAATAGCGAGTAGGATCAGAAATAGGCTCATCATCAGTAATACGAAGATGAATATTAAGCTCCATAGAAGTCTCAGTTGTGCGCTGATCAGTAAGAAATGCACGCTCAAGAAGATCATAAATATACTTTTCTTGGGATAAATAGAAACCCTCAGGGGTATAGATAACATCAATCCCAACAAAGTAGCGAAGTAGACTCAGGTCAGACATAAGAAACTGCTCATGAAGACACTTCTTAATAAAAGTGATGTACTGAGAATCATTTCCAGTAATAATCATATCATCAACATATAAAAAGAGAAGCGTCCGACCACGAGACGAAGTGTAAATAAAAAGAGCAAGATCATGAGCACTGGTAGAGAAACCAGCTGCAATAACAATAGAAGATAAACGATCAAACCAAGCGTGAGGAGCTTGCTTGAGACCATAGAGAGAGCGGCGAAGGCGACAAACTATACCCTCAAGAACAGAATACCCAGGAGGCGGCTGCATGTAGACCTCCTCACGCAATTCGCCATTGAGAAAGGCATTTTTGACGTCCAACTGAGAGATAAGCCACTGGCGAACAAAGGCTACAGCAAGAAGAGTGCAAACAGTGGTCATGTGAGCAACCGAAGCAAAAGTCTTATCATAGTCATGACCATACTCCTGCTGAAAACCGCGCGCCACAAGACGAGCCTTGTAGCGCTTAAGAGAACCATCAGAGCAGGTCTTTACCTTATAAACCCACTTGAATGTGATAGGAGTGACACGTGTAGGAAGAGGAACAAGATCTCATGTCAGTACGCTCAAGGGTAGTAATCTCCTCTGCCATCGCATGCTGCCACTCCTGATGAATAACAGCATCACGATAAGAAGTCGGTTCGGCAAGAGCAGCGGCAGCAAAACCAAAACACGCAAGAGGCCGAATAGACTAGCGATCGCGAAGAGTATAGTGAGAAGCCGAAGAAGATGGCCCATCGGAAGAAGAGAGCACATCAGAAGAGTCCGAAACCCGCAAATGACAGGTATAGTAGAGAGGATAGAAAGGAACAAGATCAGGACTAACCTCAGGAGAGGATGCTGGTGGTGAAGAGGGTGTTGACTGGGAAGGAAGCACTGAAGAGACCAAAGACTATGGTGATAGAGTGGCAACTATGGAAGTGGAAGGAAAAGTTAAGAAAGAAAATGGCTCGACAATAGATACTAAAGTGGAGGAAGAAGGGCGTGGATAGAAAGGACGAGACTCATCAAAAGTAACGTCCCGCGAAATCCACATGCATCGGCCAACAGGGTCCCAACAGCGATATCCCTTGTGCTCAACACTGTAGCCTAGAAAAACACACTTAACAGACTGAGATATTAGCTTGGTACGCTCACGAGATGCAAGAAGAACATAGCACACACACCCAAAGAGGTGAAGACTGGAATAATCAGGAGTCTTGCCACATAGGCGCTCGACTGAAATCCCATCTTGAAGAGCAGAGGAGGGTTGAATGTTGATCAAAACAATGGCAGTGGAAACAACATCAACCCAAAAGTGTGGTGGAACATTAGAAACAAGCATAAGAGCATGAACTGTTTCAAGAAGATGGCGATGCTTACGTTCGACTATACCATTCTGAGCATGAGCACCGGGACAAGAAAACTGAGGGAGAGTGCCCTGCTCAGCAAGAAAAGCACAAAGAGCTCCCGATAAGTACTCCCCACAGAGTCAGCACGAAAAACGCGAATAGAAGAGAGAAAGTGAATACGGACTATGGTGGCAAAAGTCTTATAAATGGATAAAACATCACTATGGGATGGCATAAAATATATCCACGTATACCGAGAAAAATCATCAATAAAAATGATATAATATCGATGACCTCCTTTTGAGACAAAAGGAGCTGGTCCCCATACATCAGAGTAAATAAGATCAAAAGGACGCTAAGATACTAACTCGTTAGAAGGATAAGGGAGTTGAAGCTGTTTGTGTAGAAAGGTTGAGAGATTGGGGCAAACACCACACAGCTAAAGGGTTGGAGTGGCTTGTATATATATTGGCCTAGTAAAGGCATACATGGAAAGCATATACATGGAAGGCGCATATATGGAAAGCATATACATGGAAGGCGCATACATGGAAAACGCATATATAGACAGATATCTAATTATTCTAATAGTTTGCCAAGCGACAACGTGGATGTCTAGCAGCGGGCGGGGGCAGCGGGCGCTCCACTCCTATCAACGTCATCCATCGGCGATAGAGATCCAGTTGACAAAAGAGCCCAAGCAGAAACCCCGAGCGGTAGCGGCGGCGGCGGTAACGGAAGAACCGGAGAAGGGCGACAATGGGACGAAAGCCGACGATCTAGCCGGTGAAGAGCCCTAAGCAGCGGCGGCGAGACAAGCACGGAACACTAGGTATGGCTCTAATACCATGTTATGAATAGTGCTTGTATACATCATAAGACAAATGAGCTAATATATATACATGTACAGGTATATCACATATGCAAGAAACCTCTTATACAACAGTGTAATTACACATATATATGGGATATATCTAACAACGACTACTAAGAATTTGCTACAGTACCCACCCTCCTAGCTTAAGGCACAGATCAATTAAAGATCACATGATAAAATACTACTAACAAATAATCCAATTATCACATGATTGTGTTCATACAACCTACTTTATGGAGTGAAATCTGGACCTGTCCTAGAGTAATCAAGTACCTTACCATTTCAGTTGGTGACAAATAGTTTGTACCCACCAAAAGATCTAAACACATTTTAGGTTGCACGTGGATTGTATTAGAATCTTACCATTACGAACCCATGCAAACAAAAGATTAAGGGAGACATGGTCAACAAGTAACAAAATACAGAGCTACCAAGATAACAGAGAAACAACGATCCAGTCAATCAGTAGTTCACATTTATCTCATTTTCAAATTAATCAAAAGCAGAAATTCTTCACTGTATGTCCACAAAGTCATCAATGCCTCCCCTTTGCTCACTTTCAATAGCTTGATATTTGTTGTTTCTCTACACTGGTGCCAATTTCTCTCTGACAACTCTATACAGCCTTTTCACCTCTTGACAGATATGCATCCAAAGAGACCAAATAAGTGGGATTTATCATGCAGAGGCAAAGCAGTGTGATCAGCGATCACACAACCACATGACGAATTACTTGCACATACAATCTAGAAGCTAACTCAGGGCCATAGATATACAGGGTGTCGGGGACGTGACTCGAATTACTTGCACCTACAATCTAGAAGCTAACTCAGGGCCATAGATCTACAGGGTATAGGGGATGCAGTGACCGTTGTGGCCATGAGCTCACCAATAGTGGCTCCTAATGATTTGCCAACAAACAAAAGAAGTTTCAACTAAGATCATAAACACTCATAATTCATTTAACTGATATAGGTCACATCCTGGACTTCTTGCTATAAGGGCTAAGGTCCAAAATGAAAAATATCCATCACCATTATTGTTTGTCGGTTCATAAGTCAAACAAGGATCCTCTGTTTGTCTCATCTCAAAAGTTCAAAATTGTTTCAAAGAATGACTCTTGAGGTGTTGCAAAGAAAGATCTTCTAAATGGTCGAGATGTAGATAGGCAAAGCATCATGGCCAAATAATAATCAATGTGAAAAGGATTTCAGTAATTAGTAAAACCTTGATTAGCACAAAAGATGGGAATATACCAATAAAGGTCAAGGCAGATCATAAAATGATAATCTTTTTTAAATGCTTACTAAGGCAAAGAGCCTAGCAAATACATACAGTTTTGCATATCCTTTGAGACCAATTGCAAGAGCTCTATCATAACATCGTTGCACAAGCTTGCGAGAAATAAATCTGTTGGTCACCTGCAACATTGAAGAGATATACCAAAATATTATGGTATAAAGCCAGTGAAAATCAAAGTGTAGTATTAGTAAGATGAGGCACTAGAAGAGTATCATTTGTTGTTTATTAACTAAGACTGAGGGAAGTAGTGTGCAAATGAAAAGAAACAGAGAGCAATGCTATTTAAAATCTACAAGTGTAGTATAATTGAGATTTAAATCAAAGTATTCCTGCATAAAAGACTAATATTAAAACCAGAAAAAAAATGTGCAAACATTCTGCTAAATCAATTAACTGTGGCTCACTGACCAGCAGATCCCAGGGTGAACAAATAGATACAGCACCAGCTACAGGAGTACTTTGACCCTCTTCTCCGAGATACTTGACCTAAATGGGAAATGAATAAAAATATAGAAACTAAAGTAGGTTTTAAAAACTATTACTTGCAGTAAATGAATAGATAACAAGGTATACCAGAATATTGGCACCTATGCTTGTCCCAACAGTGAATAGTGGAGCCTCTGGATACTTTTGGTGAAGGTAATTAACAACTTCACCAATATCTTCTGTCCATCCAGCATTGTAAAAGCAATCGGACTGCCAGAGGAAAATACTAAAAGTTGAGTAACAATTGCCAGCTAGCATTTTTCATCCTATGATGTCTACAATTTTTTTTGGTGCCAGAACATATATTCAAGGTTTGACTAACTTAACAAGAACATAATTAGTTGTCATAAGATTTTGTTGTATGAGAGAACTTACTGTTATGGACATGCCACCCAGACCCCTGTGATTGCTTACAACAACATTCCATCCTTTGCTTGCCATAGAAAAGACCAAGTGTTTCACATACTGCAACAAACCACTGCATCTTGTTTAAAATAATTCATAAAGGTAGCCCAACACCAAACATGGGTCATATGGTCAACTACCAGTACTTGTTTAAACCAATCAGTTTGGTAGAGCAACCATCGGAACTTACAGCAGCAGTAGAATCACTAGTTAATCCAGGTATCACAACAACAAGGGGTGTTGAATCATCTTCAGAAATAATTCCATCACAAGAACCGTCTCTAGCTGAAACATAGCACAAAAGGTCAGGCGGCCCCTTGCTTGCCAATCAATCTCAAACTATCTAAAATCCTCAGAACCTTCATAGTCAGAGGCTAGTAACCAATCCAAAGCAATGGTTCCACCATCACGAACTGTGTATATCTGCCTGCAATATAAAGAGCTTAAGCAGTGTCACAAACTAGAATTATCATAATTATTGTTACGGCATAGCGCAATCTTTATCTTGTGACGTCCAAACTAAAGAACACATGGATATCTGCCATATGGCAGCTGATGTTTGGCACCACATTGCAAAATTACTGAAATTGAAACAAGAGAGCACCCAAACATTTTCTAGAACTTCTAAAAACCACTTTTGCTTCCCTACATCATCTCCATGTTTAACATAGCAGAGTTTCTTAATCTTTCTCTTTTTTTCTGGAAAATATGTGCAACAGTCATAAAAAGAGCAGAATGGCATAACAAAATTATACGAAGAACATAGCTGACTAACTGAGTCTTATTAGACCATCGAATAGGAACATAACAGTCACAACAACATCTCGCACCAAATGTACAATCACAATGTACTAACTTAGGTGCAGGGACGACACTGTAAACAAGTACACCTGACCTGGACAAATGCAGCAAGTAAATGAATCATATACGACATGAATTTACTATACCTACCTCCTATAGGTGAACGAAGGCGGTCTCCCCGAGATGCTCAGGAACAGTGTCTGCAAATGAGGGCTCGCCAGCCACGGCGTCGCCAAGTACCTGCGCAACCAAAATTCGCAATATAAGAGGGAACTGTAAGCAAATTTCTTCAGGACTCAGGAGACGAATCCACAAGCCGGAAGCCTCATCCCCACCTGCCGTGGAGGGAGCGGCACTTGGAGGCGACGCGATGGTAGACGTGGGAGGCGGGGTGGAAAGTGAGCGCGACGCGGCCGCCGCGGAGGCCGCGGAGGAGGTCACCGAGGAGGTGGAGCTCGAGGAAGCGGTACAGGAAGGCGGAGGAGAGGGCGAGGGCGATGAGGGCGTAGTGCGTCAGCGGCACCAGCGCCGCCGCGCGGAGAAACAGCTCGGCGGCAGACTCGCCGGCGGCGGCCGCCATCGTTTTAGGTGTTCGAGACGGCAGCGCCTGCGCGGAGATGGGCAGGACCGGCTGCTGATGGCTTTCGGCTGTTGTGATGGGACTGTTTACATAGGTTTTAGCTTTTATTTTACTGTGATTGATAAATAGTAGTGTTAATAGAAATAATTAATAAATAGTAGTAGTTAATAAATAGTAATATATTATTTAAGAAAAACGTTATAATAAAAGTCGCTATAATATTTAGATTATTATACGATTTACAGAATTTTGAGATAATAAAATATATTATAATATATATAAATAAAAAGTATTAGCTTGATGAATAAAAATAATTTAGTTGGAGCATATTTTACGAGCCGCTAACAACCGACAGGACGGCTCAAGACACCGAGGTAAATGAGTTACATTGTTTTTAACCTAAGAAACCATTTAACTTTTGAAGGAGTCGAAAGTAAAAAAACAAAACAAAAGGCAAAACATGAGAAGAACAGCTTGCCCGGTGATGCTGCTGCCATGGTCAGCCACGTGAGCCGTTTCGTCGGTTCGGAAATGGACGTTCAGCGGGCCCCACGTTGCGACAGGCATGTCAGTGAAAAGATTTGGGTTGATACTAGTATACTACTGTGCGATATTTCGTGTTTTCCTCGTGTCGGATGCTAAGAGCCAAAGAGGTAATCAGGCGATAGAAACTGACGCGTGGGCCCAGACGACGATGTTGCAAAACCATCTTCCTCGATTCCTCCGCTCTAACAGAAGGATTTACGAGATCGGTCGGATCACCTCTCAACATCAGCGAACCAATACTACGATCAGATCAAAGTCTATGGGCAGGTCAAAGTTTATGGGCATGCCTCGAACACATGGCGCAAGTTTTTAGTTTTTCAGCTGCTTTTAGATTTTAATTTTTTTCAGAAATTACTATTTATTAAATTAATAAATTAGAGTATAAAATCATAAATCATAGATAAAAAACAATCCAAAATAAAGAAAAAATTTTAACTTTTCTTAGCAATCACTATTTATGAGACTGATAATAGTGTTTTTACAATAAAAGCCATATATTCGATCACCCTTAATAAAGTACAACCATAAACCATAAGTTTGAGTAAAAAAACAAGTAAGATTAATCCTGTACTCATGCACGATTTCTATCACATTCCAGCGTTCCAAATGGGACCCAACTTACGCAGACATTCATATAAAGCACCAAATCACCCCAAACTACCTAAACAATTTCGAGAAGATGAGATCAACACATTTGTTTGCCATCTTATTAAAACAAACTTGTACGCATTAGTGCGTTACACACTTCAGAAACAAGCTTGAAAGTGTATTCACTGGAAGTACAGGTGATATGTCTCTTATTCTTATGTCTACAGCCATGAGATGCATTCATCGGATCATTCCCATACTGTAACACAACCTTCTCATTTATGCCTTCACATAAGGCCCATGTTGTGGGTTGTACCGGCATGTCCACCCTGAGTGCCAGCCCCAGGTCCATGGAGCTGGTAAGTCTGGCTTGGCACAACCTGAAGAACACCTGTTTGCCCTGCAAACCATGAGCCAACATACAAGTTAAAAGCCCACAAAAAAGTGAATGGAGGAGCATGTACCAAATATTGCTTCTCTAAAACGCGACTGCAGCTATCCAGTACAAAATCTTCTCCTAGTCAGATCAGATCAGCATATACATTACAAAAGTCTTTCTAGATTAATGATAAACAAGAGTACAACTTAAATTTGGTAGTCTTGAGAATTGGTATGTATGTCAATAAAATGCATTGCTATTTGATCCTATCGTGTTAGAAGTATCAGTTGAAAACAAAATTTGTAAAACACATGAAAAGTAAAAATTAGCATATACAATTCCAATAAATGAACAAACATAAGTCCTGGTTCACAAGCAAAAAAGTTTAATTCTCAATCACCTTATGAAGAATCGAAATTATGCCTTTCAACAACAGTTAGGACTATCATTCATACAACTCTTCACTATGGGATAAGTAGGTTGTTAAACTGATAATCATACAAATGTCCACAGGAAATAGCAATACCAAATGTTCTATGATAAATATTACACCAAACTACAATATCTGGTGCCATTTGCTTTGGACCTGTTTCAACAGGGTTGATTATATAAGCAGATGCTCCAAGCACTTATTTTGGAGGACTTGAGGCACTTATAGCATCTCTAAGCTATAATACAAAACAGGTTCTTTGTAGCTTGTGATTTGCGAATGTGCACTGAAATCTTCTACAGTGAGACAAAAGCATGATTGTTCCCCCACTCTTAATTGACTATATGTATAGACTAAAATGTCAAGAGGGTGGCACTTTGATATCCTACAACATTACCCAAGAGTATCACCAATCATACATATTAAGTCCAAGCAACCAATAATTTACAGCTTGAAGTTGATCTTACACTACAAGTTGAAGTGATTAGGTACTACATTGTACTCCCTTTTTTTAATTTGACACCCTAGAAATCCATATCGTCAAACTTTGCCACCAATATGTCTAAAACTATATAGGTTGACTACATCAAAACTACATCATTAGATTTGTTAAAAATACTTTCATAATATTATAATTTTACAAGTATATCTTAATATAAAGTACGACCATAACAAGTCAAAAATATTAAATAAAAAAGATGATAGGGAGTACTCCGGAATTATGCAAGACCGTACGTTTTAGTTTCAGGAAGAATTTGAGCCTCTGATGGGCCATCGAGTGATTTGGTGCAACCAGAAATTAAGTATATTCCTCTCTAAGTCTCCATGCATTTTTCCAATACAGCGGAACGAAGAAGCAAGTATAGATGATACTCAAGAAAATTAGAAGAATAGGGGACTCACTCTTGAGCTCCTCGACCTGCTCGGGGGTGAGCTTTGCAGAGAATCCGCTGGCGGCGTGCTTGTAGTGGTAGAGCACCGCGTCCTTAGCCTTCTCCTCGCTGCCAAAAAAACCCTCAGATCAGCAAATTTCCATACAATCCAGCACGTCTCAGAAAACCAGATTTCTACCAACAAGGCAAATTAGAGCTGAACGAGTCCCCAAAGGCCAAATTTCCGCCAACAACAAGCACCACCAGATGGCGCAAATCAGATCCAAACGGCAGGAGATTCGAGTCGACGATACCTGCCGAGGACGGGGGCGAGGGTGCGGATGTGGAACTCCTCGGGGTCGGCGCCCTCGGGGCGGTCCACGTAGACGATGTGCACGGCCGCCTCCTGCGCCGCCGCGGGTGGCGCCTGCTCCGGCTCGGCCGCCATGGCGATCTCGACGAGGGAGGCTGCTGCTGCTGCTGCTGCGAGGAAGAGGAGGGTGACGAGGGAGTTGCTAAGATGACGCGGGTGTTTGGTCTTCATCGCCCTCGATTTCAAGGTGGCTTTCGTCTTATAATAGCCGTGTGGTCGCGTGGTGCTTCGCGTCCCTCACCGCGTTCTTGGCTCTGCCTTCTCGGCGAAGTATTTTTGTCCCCCCCCCCCCGCCCCCCCGGCGCAAGTTTTGTAGTTCACCCCCAGATGCTTGGTTTATTCGGAAAAAGGATGGCTGTTGTTGTTTTCCCCCTTTCTCTTCCTGGTGAAGCAATTGGCTTCTTTTCTGAGAAGCCAATGCTATCTGTTCCAAACGGTTTCGAGTAAATTAAAATTACTTGAAATATGTTGATTTTTTAATTTTAGATTGTTTTTTCTCTTATTCATTTGTATTATTTATGATGATATAATGGTTTTTCTTTTTATTTTTAATTGAATAACTTAGTAAAACTAATAACCGCTACAACGTATTTTTAATCAACAGCCTGAGATAGAAGCCGCGGCTTAAAAGCCGTTTGTTAAATTAAACTTCTGGGAGCTTGATGCTGAAGTAGATGCTCCACGAACGGATTTGTGTGTCTGTGAACTGTGGGCAGCATACAACACAGCATCAGTTCGCTTGCTGGTGAAGCTATGTTAAATTCAATTAATCGCCTTTCTTTTTCATGCCTGGTTTTTCACATAATATAACTGGCATTGTTACCCATTAATTTTGGTACTTGATTCTTTCCGAAAGTTTATATATGCAATCATGCAAACCAATGAATCTTGCACTATCGGTCCTATCTACCACCACTGCCTGGAAATTCTATGGATCTATATGTCAATACGAGTATAAGCTAAAATGTAGGGGTGATCGGAATAGCGATGGCTTTTATTTTTTGCTGAAAAAATATTGTAGCTAGTAGTGTTTTCAACACTCATCACCACAGCCAGCCACGAACGCTGAGCGGGGCCGTAGTGTCACTCGTGCTGTTGCTCGTCAGTATGCATATCAATGATAAGGGCTTCCATTTCAGACAACTACATGGCACAGATCCTTTTTTTAGGTACCACTCAATTTATATTTTGACTTTTAATTTCTGCTTTTTTACTATTCATTAATTTCATCCTTTTTTTTTTTTTAGGTTATTTTGCCTTTTTCTTTTTTCCATAATTATTTGCATTATTTGTGATAGATTAACATTTTTTTCTATTTTAATTTTTTTAATTTAATTATACTAAATAAGCCAACTCAACTATAGTAAAAAAAATAAACTAGCTATAGTAAAGAAATCATAAATCAACGCTATTTTGAACATCGCCTTAGACTTCAATCAAGCAAGCTAGGAAGATACATTGAACTGATCACAAGCACGTATGCCATTTGCCATCCAAAATCCCAAGAGAGATTAACGCACAGACATTGCACACAAATGGCAAAACTCTGTATCCAGAAACACAACCCAATGGATTCCCCGTACAAAACGTCAAAACCTTTCTCCTTCGGAACGAATCTTAGACCACAAATACAGTTCAAGAAAAATAATGTTACAGGGTGGATGGAAAAGACATAAATGGACTACAACTATTATAATTCTGCAGCCAGAATTGCATACATCCTACCAAACCCAAGCAGTTATATAATGAGCCAAAATTATCTACATCCAACCACCTCACAAACAGCATTTAGATGTGCAGTGAGCTCATATTGAGCTCTCCACTCTCACGAACATCCCTGACCGTCTTATCGCACTCATCTTCTTCCTCCTCTTTCTCTTCTGGTTCATTCTCCTCTTCCTTTTTTTCCTCCGCGTCTGATCCCTCGTCGCTATAGTCGTAGCATGATCTGGATGATCTCGGCATCCTCCTTGCCTCTTGCACAATCTTCATGATTTCTTGGGTAGTTTGGTCAGAGAAAGCAGGGACACTATTGTCCCTCCTGTAGTAGACAGATTGCGCCGCTTCAGTGAGCTCCCTCGGCAAGTTCTTCAAGAACCATGGATGGCTCTTTATTTCCTTCATGGTGATTCTCTATACAAAAATACAAAGTTGCCACGTCAAAGCTAACTCGGTTATAGACACATTGATACTGCAGCCCAGATAGTTGAGATCATTACCCTCATTGGATTGCTGACAAAGATAAGTGAAATGAGCTGTCTGCAATCAGCAGATATGTGGACATGGTCTGGGATCTTATAATCAATTGCTGCTATTCGCTGCAAACAAAGATAAGCGACCAGCATTCATGAGTGTAAACATTAGGCAGCAAAAGAATTTTTATACAAGGCCGACGAAGCATGTCCATGAGATATAGGACTAAGCTATCACCTGAATGGTCTTCTTAATATTTTTGGGGTCATCCTGGTCTTCAAATGGGTAGGCTCCCACAAGCATGACGTAAAGAGTCACCCCACAGGACCATACATCCGCAAGCTACACTACCAAAATACACTTGTCACTACTCAGTTACACCGGGTAATCAATATCATTTTTATATATTTGTAAGATTTAAGAGATACATTCTTCCATCTGAGGTGTAAAAAAAATAACATAACCAATATTTCAATTGGATAACTTACATTCACTTCAGCTCTGCACTGCACTGCTTGTGCTTTCTAAAAATGTGTTCTTGTACTATGAATCAAGAAACCATAGTTATATATATATATTGGTGATTAAAAAATAGAATCCATATTGTCACAATTCACACCATGAGCGTCCTCTTTTTTTAGGAAAATCAGACCTTGCACCACTAAATCAAGCGATGGATGATATTGACATCAAAATGGAAGGGGCTATTTATTGATTTAACTTTGAACATCTTGTGATGATTCTAATGGTTTTGAAAACGTCATACTTTCAAAGAGATATCTAAGTGGATTTCTTCCTGCATAATAATTTATGTGAATTGTACAAAACAATGAATAATTTGACTATAGGCAAATAACTCAATGCATGCTGTATTTGACCAGGAAACTTCAATGTTGACTTTGAACATCCTTAATAAAATGTTGTCTTAGAACATTCATTACATGGATTGTTATCCTAGTCAACAAGATTAATCCTGCACTATTAGTTTAGCTTGTTCAAACAGACATGGCATACTCTTTTGATAAAAATAACTGGTTTGACCATGTAAATTATTTACGGAATTATGGATGCATCATCCTCACCTCACTACACATTGACTTCGGCAATTCTAGATGGGAACATAGCGTTCTGTTAATTTGTATGGACTATTCTGTTAATTTGTGTGGACTATGGACCTTCTTTCCAAATACTAATCACGTAAGTCAACCGCAGAAATAACCACATGGGCAAAACATACTGAATCCAAAAAAAAACCAACAATGACAGTCTTGCACAATCTGTCCATTCCAGTCAGTGATAATGATACCATGATTCAATCAACAGAAGCTAACTGTTATTTCCTCTAAGGGTGCGCTCACGATGGCTTTTCTGCGCATTCGGCTTCCTGCTTTGCGATTTTGGTACTGTAGCACATTTGTTCCTTTCTATTTTTTTGTTTTTTTTTGGTGTTTTGTTTTTTCCTGTATTCCTTTGCATTGTCTGTGATAGGTTAGCATGCCGCTTTTATTTTTTATTATTTTTAAATTTAATTATGTCTAATAAGCCAACTCAACTACAGTAAAAAAATCAGCTACAGTAAAAAAGTCAGCTACAGTGAAATTTCAGCCAAAAGCCATCACTATTCTGAACACCCCTAATGTACACTGTGTTGAAACTATAGTAATGTGACAGCATATATTGTGAGTTGAAACTATGTGAAAGCACAGGAACATACACCACAAGTTGTTTAAAAAACTTGCTAATGTGATGGCTCTTTACATCAAATCTGGTATTTGTATAACAATCTGGCCTGATTGGGCATGGGTAGTGTCATATCATCTGAATTGTAGAATGCAGATACAGTAAAATAAAGGCTTGCACTTAATACCAGTTAATTTCATAGAGGGTACGACATTTATTGAATCAAACAATCTACAGCCTACAACAAGTAATGCCTTATTGCATTGTTCTAAAAGATACAACATGTTACATGCCAAGACAACATTAACCAGCCAAAAATGTAGCCAGTTTATAGAAGCATGGAGAATCTGTAGGATTAGAACAACTTGGTTGATGAATGGTCTGCATTTGCCAATGAGTCTACAAAACTTTATCAATGTCAACATCTGTTGGGGTACATCTTTACCTCAACAGACCCAAAGGAAGAGATTCCCTCACCATATCTGACAATGACTACTTATCCTCTATTCACTGTTGTTACTTATTCCAATAACCCATTCATTATTCTAGAAGTCACAAGCATTTATCAAGAGAATTCCAGGTTTTCTGTTGATCAAATATCTGTGACTGTAGCTAACTATGAAACAAACCTTAAATAAAATGAACTATATTTTCTAAAAAAACAAATGACCTATATTTGCAAAAATGTTCATCAATGAAATCGGTAACTGTTGATGGCTATACATATTTCTCACAAAAAGCATAGCTGGCTCATTTCCTCTCAAAAGAAGTGAACAAATTATTCATCAGAGTCTAAATAAAAGTGACAAAACAGGTATCTTTCGTATCTCAAGTCCCTTTCTCACATGATGTCAATGTTGGGAGCGAATTCTCCAGAGTCAAGACACAGAACCGAGGATCATCAGATTCAACTTCCCAAAAAATAAAGACCCCAAGCTCATCATACCATACTCTATCGCCATCTTGAAAAGAAACCAGATCATGTATGCACATTTCATGGAGAACTTCAATTACCATCAACTAAAAGAGTTTGGTAAAGTGATACTTCTACACCTAAATAATCATAAAACTCCACCAAACAGCACTTTCAGGTTTGCCTGGCATGGCAATTCATTTTGTAAGTAACGTGGCATGGCAACATCATGCATTTATGTGCATGCCATTGTGAAAGAATGATAAGTAAATATATAAACAATGCCAATTCCCAAGATGAAGAATCTTAGTGATGTGGTCTTGAAAAATATGCTTAAAGAAACATCAAAGTACACACATCATAAATAAACAAGAGGTTCTTTCCACTCACCTTCCCATCATACTCCCGGCGAGAAAGCACCTCTGGTGCAATATATGCCGGCGTACCCACTGCTGATTTGGGCCTTGAATGCAATACTGAGGACTGTTTCAAAATGGTAAATGGTTATTCATAAGCAAACTTACAAAGACATGTCAAGAGCTACAAAGGCACCAGAGTCTGAAATTTTTGACAAACAACCTTGGAGTACCCAAAATCACATATCTTGAGCCGCGGAGCTGGGCTGCCATCCAAGAGAACATTCTCCAGCTTCAAATCTCTATGGCATATTTGCTGAAAAGCAGCCAAGATGATTGCAACATTTAAGCATATATTCAGGTCCCACTCACATTATTTGAAAAACCACAATGGCACTTTCTACTACAAAGCAAGATATGAACTGTAAATTGCTGGATGCACAGCTAGTATAAGGCCAATTTATTGTTTCTCCATACCATGTAATGACAGTAGCTTACACCACAGATCAGCTGCTGGAAGAAATATCTGGCCTGCATTGAACAGAGCAAATAAAAAATTTGTAAGCGTAAAAACACTAAATTTCGTTCCTCCGGTGGGGTGGGGAGACTAAATCAAGGATTATATATTGTGACCTCATCCTCGCTAAACCGCCCACGATCAACTATTCGATCAAAGAGTTCGCCACCCGCGGCATACTCCATCACAATTGCAAGATGTGTCGGAGTTAGGATCACCTGTGGAAATTTTCAACCAAAACAGCTTTTGAATTGGAGCTCGTTTTATTTTACATGAGTAGTATCTTACAGTATGTACTAAAGAGATAAGAAAAAAAGAGAGAAACTTAACAAGCCCACTCAACAAACACTCCAGAACAGCCCCCACAAATCCTAAAAAGTAAACACAGTGATTAAACTGAAAGGAATTAGAATGGAAAGAGCAAACGAATATATTTACCCGCGATTCTCACCTTGAAACAGAAAATCACTCACCGCATTCAATTAACCAAAAACCAAGAAACCCAACAAATTAGGTAGGGAAAAACCTCAAAATCGAAAAATTCCCCATTAATTAGCCACGTCCCCTTTCAAACCGCAGAAAAACACGAACACTACACGTAACCAAGAAAAAAAAGTTTTTTTTCCGGAACAGCCAATTAAACCCGAAGGGACAAAAAAGGAGTAAACAATTCATAACTCTCTGTTCCTTATCACACACACGCACACGCACCTCTATGAACTGGATGATGTTCGGGTGACGCAACGAGCGGTGGTTGATGATCTCCCGGTACACATTCTCGTCAATCTGCGCAAGCCAGAGCCCATCCATCAGAACGAGCAAAACGCTAGCTACCGGATCCGAACGCTCAAACCAACCCCAGCCCAGCCCAAACCCTACGATAATAAAGTAGCAGAAGGGCCCGACCCGGTGGCCGCGCTCGATGAGCTTGACGGCGACGAGCCCGCGGGTCTCGCGGTTGCGCATCAGCCGCGCCACCCCGAAGTTGCCCGACCCGATGTCCCGCACCGCCTCGTACTTGTCCATGCCGGCTGGGTGGGCCCACCTCCCGGTGGGCGGGCTCTCATGCAGGGGCGCAGCCGCCGACGCGGGGAGAGGAGGGAGGAGGCGGAGGGCAGGGGAGCGAGGCGAGCTCGACGAATGGGTGGATGGTACAGCCGTGCAGGTGGCGGAGGAGGCGGTATGGTCTTCTGGCGTGTGCGTCGCTTTCCGGCGTGGCGCTTTGTACGTCTTGTGCGATCGCCAGCTATATATAGACGCGCCGGGCCGCTGGGTGGGGCCCACCGTCAGCGCCCGTGGCGTGTCCAGGAAGGAAGACGCTGGCTCTATGGTGCTCTGCTTAATTTCTATCGGCGTCGGATTAGCCTCTGTTTTCCCTTCTTGGATTTTTTTCCCCCTGTGGGGTTCGGTTTCTGTGTCGAGATGGCTGCGGTAATTTGTTCGAATTCTATTTACATTGTGCTAGATTTTGTTGTGCTAACATGTAAGGGCCTTGTTTGGACACAAAAGTTTTTTTAGAGTTTTTACAAAATACCATGTTTTCTTATAAATACTATGGCATAAAAAACTTGGAGATGTTTGGGTACAACAAACATTGTAGTTTTATAAACTGTATTATTATAGATACCATACTATTTTTGGAGTTTTAAAAATTCACTCAAGACCCCTTTTTTCACTTGTCTCTAGTTTTCCTTTTCGATGGTGTCGCTCGTCCTCAATTTGCTAATTAGCCATGTATGAAATGCATGTGTGAGTATATCAGCTGTACACTTGCTATCTCGTAAGAACTACTCCGTCTGGTATGGATTAATTAAACTTGCCGCTCGCCTAATCCTATCTCCTATATTTGGTGATTTTAATATTGACTTACCTTGATCGTGACGTATTTTCTAAACGTTCCTATGAAATCTGACCATCGCTATATAAGGAATCCATTCAGTAGTGGATTGATCTAGATATCCACCCATATGACTAGTAGATTTTTGATTACGATGAGTGAAATATTAAAAGAGCCTATGACATCCGAGAGGAGTGCCGCAACAACGAGTAAACTAAGTATATACGTCAGGAGGCAAAATCTTATCTCGAGACATGCACCTATAGAGAGCACGAGGCTCGTGAGAGGAAGCGTGAGAAAACGAGGGAAATGGCCGCCAAGTCCAAAAAGACCGCCGAGGAGTTCAATGCTGAACTCTTAAAAAGGGAAAATAGACTCGATCCACGCAATAGATCGAGTCGTTTCGCACTAGTCCCCTGAAGGTCAAATTTATTTCTATTCAAAAATATGTATATGTATCGTATAAGTACTTTGATTTACTACATTGTGCATGACATTGTTTCTTATGCACGTAACCAAACTTTATACATCGTGTTATTATCAACTTTATTATGAAGTCTATATTAATTCGCAACATCACATCTCATCGTCTTTTCGCATTCAATTCTTCGCGTAGCAAAGTATCTAACAATATGAAAAAATAAGTTCCCCTCCACTTATGAATTCTTGGTTGCATCATAATATTACTTACCTTCATACTTACCGATCGTTGTTATATCAATTGTCCTCAAAATGTTTTTTTAGAAAATTTCTTGCACTACAACAACATACGATGATCGTAAATTGTTATTGCGAATCGAACAGATTTTGTACCATTTATAATCTACAAAAATCACAAATAGATGAACCGATATTGCCTGCCGTTTTCTTATATAAAAATACAAATTACAAATAAAATTTGATAAATATTACCTACCTACAATAATTGTCATTTACCTCATGCGCGGTCAGGGGGCATTTGCACAAAAAATAGACTGAGGTGGCAATCGTCTAACTGTTCAGCAACTGGACCTGCAGTTGCCCAACAGTTGGGTGATAGGTCCCAGTCGCTTGACCGTTCGACGACAGAGCTTGTCGCCCAATGGTCCACTGACTACCTTTATGTCACTCTCCCATTGGGTGATAAGGTCTAGTCGTCCAACAGTTAGGCGACTGGAAACCATTCCTGTAAAAAATTTAGGCACATACATATTTTTGTATTTTTGGAAAAAGAATGAATTATTTAAAAAAATTCAAGTAAGCACTGCCATTGTGTCATTATGTTTTGTTGTCACACTTCTAGTTTTGGGGCCGCTCATTTCGGTTTGAGATTTTGGCTTATTTTTTACTATATCTAAATTTTGTATTTTTTGGCTTTTTATCTTTTTGAGTTTTTTTATCGGTTCTTTTTTTATGTATTCGTTTGCATTATACGTAATGGGCTAACTTGTTTTTCTATTTTTAAATTTAATTATGTCAAATAAGTCACCATCAGTTATAGTGCAAAATAAGTTAACTACAGTGAAAATTCAGCTATAAACCAAACTTTTTCAGCCCAAATGAGCGCTATGCATAGTTCTTACTCCTTAACACATTAAAAGACACCATGATTAATCTTTTACAGAAAATCTAAACTATTCCTCGAGAAATAGCGCTTCCTTTTGCTCAAATATTGGAGTTTGTTGAGTATGTTGCTTATCTTTCTTAGCACATAAAGTGCAATCGCTTTGTTATTAGTCGGCATTAATGTTTGGTCCGTTGTAACTTTTATTATTGTGTGTTTCTCTAAAGCTAGTTTTTTTTTGTTATTGCTGTTTGTTTGTTAACAAATACTCTGCTTCGCGTGCACAATGTGGGTGACTATATAGCACTAGTGCATTCTACCTTTAATTGTGGCTTTCTTGTTTGGTTATGCACTTTTTCCTCAAAAGTATTTTTTGTTACTTTCCTAGCACACGAAACAACTTTATACTTATGGGTCTGCAAATAGGTTTTTTCTTATATAAACTATGGGTCCGCAGATCGGAAAAGAATGCTATGGTTTTGCACATGCAATGCGTATAGTACAAGTATAATAATTTTTTGTGCACCTATATTGTCTCTTTTTATGTTCAATTATTTGCTTGTCTAACTCAATAACCGGTCCAAACTTATTCATCAGACAGAATCTACTCGTAATTTGCAGGATGTCTAGTAGTTCCATCTCCAATCTTTGCCCCCCTGAATTTATGAGAAACAAAACCAAATATCTACCCATGCCTACCATTTAAGTCCCTGTTTCAAACATCTTTTGTCTTCTAACTTTAGAAGCTAAAAGCTATTTGTAACATACTGATTTCTTAGTGTGACATTTTTCTTTTCTATTTTTTCTTTGAATTATTTATAGAGGTATAACGGTGTTTTTATTTTTTCTATTTTCTATTTTTTTGTTTAATTGAATAGCTCAAAAAACTAACGATCATTATAGTATTATTTCAGTTAAAAATTTAAAAGTCATAGTACTTTTAAATGAAGCATTAGTCAACCGGTGTAGAGTCTTAGTTCCCTTGATACGGCTAGAGTTCAAAACGGCATGCATTATCTTATCTTAGGTGATTATTTGCGTGGATTTCTAATATGATTTTTCGGGATTTGATCTTAAGACGTGTTGCTAGCCTTGGCTTCCTCCACCCATTCCATGTAGCAAACGTGCCTCGTGTCGTGCCCAAGCGGGCGGAGAGAACAAAGCTTTCAGCTCTGTTTCCAAAACACCAGCGTGGCATGTACAGAGTTAAAATTTTTAGCACTTGGCACGGCCCGGGCGGCCGGGCCAACGCCGCGTAGCGCGTGGGCAGGTTGCACGAGATCTTTGGTTAGTCAAGCAGAGGAGCTCCCGACGTCGGCGCGCGCGTGAGAGCGACCTGCCGACCAAATAAAAAAAGAGTTGACAATGTGCGTGGGAGAGGCTGGAGCGTTCCGCAGCAGACGACCCAAGCTAGAAGGTTTAGCTTGTGCAAGCATGTAGATCTCGTTTATTTTGATTTAAGTTTCTAATTTTATTTTTTTATTTTTTTAATTTATCTTTTTCTAACTTTTTTAAATATTTTTGTTTTTTCTTGTACTCATTTGTATTATACGTAATAGGATAACTCTTTTTTTCTATTTTTAGATTTTTTTTTAATTTAATTATATCAAATAAACCACCATCATCTACAATGCAAAAATAAGTCATCTATAGTACAAATTCAGCCATAAGCCACCAGTTTTCAACCCAAATGAGTGCCCTCCTAGTCTAATCAACGAAGATGACTTGTAGAGATTGACTTAAGGCTGAGTTCGGTTCAGCTTAGATATAGTTTATGTGTGTATTGTCTACAGTAACTAGTTTTTAAATGATGCTTTTTTAGGATGGGATTGAGAGAAAAATTATAGTAAAAAGAGTACTTAGTTCAGCTATATTGGTCAAAACCATATACAATTATTTTTCTTTATGTACTGTCTCTCATAAACAGTCAAAATTTAAATACTTAAATCATCGACCCAAAAAAATCCATCCGGCACATTTACAGTATGGTAAATTGGACTGCAAAACTATCTAGTAGAATCAACACGCACTTCTTTCTAGGTGCTAGAATGAAAGAACTCAGGGACTCCATCGTAGCCAAAGAAAAAAAACAAAAGAAATTGTGGAGCTGGAGCAGAGATACGAAAGATCCGTCCAACTGGGTCCACTCCAGAAACTAAATCTACATCAAAAGAATGGAAGATTTGAAGGCGGAAGAAAGCGTCGAAACAGCGGTGAATAAAGATCCCGCTGGTTTCAGCTTTTTTTCACTATTCAGTAATTTATCTTTTTTTAAATTTTTTTAGATTTTTTAAGCTTTTTTATATTTTTCTTTTTTTTTCGTGTTCCTTTGCATTGTCCGTGATAGGCTAACAAATTTTTTCTATTTTTATATTTTTAAAAATTTAATTATACTGAAAAAGCTAAATCAGCTACAGTAAAAAAAATCATCTACAGTAAAATTTCAACTAAAAATCAAAAGCCATCGTTAAAACGATCACCCCTAAACTTGAGCAGAAATAAGTCTTCTCTTGGATGGCAGGGCCTGCGGGAGAGGCGCACGTAGGTGGGGGCTGGTACCGCATCAGAGATGCAACAAAGGCATGTGATGTCGTATACTGTTGTTTGCTTAGCCCCTTGCATCAGTGTATGCCAACAAGCTGCCCCTTGCTGCCTTCACAAGCGTGACATGTTTGGTCCTTGATAGCAAGGACTTAATACGGCTTTACGTGATGCTCCTCCTTTCCCCTTTCAGCCCAATATAAATATTCTGGAATTATATTTGTTGGAACCACTCTTCAGTATGAGTAGTAAGAGCTAGAATCTCGAATTATTCTGCTTATAGAAGCCGGCACTTCAAATTTCATTGTTCAATATGGTTACAATCGAAGCACACAACTAAAACTATTACTACCACTAGCTGAATACATGTGTTTTACTACAGATAAAAAAATTATATTATTCTCAATATGTTGAGTAGATATTGTCGAGATTGGCCTATCCAACGCACGCCGTCGGCTCCACCTCCGCGCTCGAGTGCGTCATGCCTCCACGCACTCGGCTCTGCCACGCACCCGATAGAGCTTTTTCTTGTTAGAAAATTTGTAGAGTGATGGAATTTGTTTTTTGGTAGATTACTTTTTTCTGTTTTTATTAAAGATTTTTTAATGAGGTGCAAAATGAGTTAAGAGAAATAGATGAATCACCACCGACAACAGCTTTCTCTTTTTAGTAGAGATACCTTTTATGTGGTCAATTCATCTTAATATGTATTATCTGAATATGACCAATGGTCAGTATTCAATCTCTTCCTCGACAAAAAAATTATTCAAGCTTTCTCTCCCTTCTTTAGGATAGTTTCTACTACATAGGTTGTCGAGATTTATAGATTGATGGTGCCTCGAACAATTGTGTGTGTCTATATATGGCCCTATTTGGTATGGCTCCAACTCCTAGCTTCTTAATTGGAGTAGGTGGAGCTGTGCCAAATGGGCTAACTCCACAAAACTGCTGGAGTTGAAGCAGCTTGGAGTGGAGCAGCCCTCTAGTACAATTTGTAGGAGCAGGTAAAACCTTACTCCAAGTGAGGAGCTATGGACCAGTAAAACAAAATACCCCTAGGAGTTGAAATATGCCTTACCTGCAATATGCCACTCAACTACCCTACGCACCCCAATCCGCAACCCCCTGCCTCCCTTCGCCTGTTCGCAACCCGTGCTCATCCCCTTGCTCGTTCGCAGCTCCTAGCCGGCCAGGGCGATGGGTGACTCATCCCCGTCGGTGCATCTTCCTCAAAGGCCCGATCCTCCACGATCTCCTCGATGGCGGCTCTTCCTCCCCTGGCCTGGAACGCACAACCACATTGTCCCTCCGCATCTTCCTCCCTCAGCATCTTCTTCCTTCCTCCCAACCTAGCGGTCCACCCTTGGCATCTTTGAGGTAAGACACATCTATGACCTAAAACTCATGATCTGATGCAATGCTTGCTACTAGAACTCATGTGAACCAAACTATGGTTGTTCTCCAGATTAATGAAAATAGGATTTGGATAAAGTCAGATTAATGTGAATTAATTTAGCCCTCTATTGTGAGTCTGCTGTGAATCTAAAATAGGCATTAGTCTTCTGCTGTGAATTTGAAATAGGCATTAGTTTTCTGGTATGGTTGTTCATGAATAATCACTTATTTGAAGATAGTCAGATTAATTTGGTGTTCAGTTTTCTTGGTCCCTACTGGTGGCATACTAGTTTGCATCATGTGTGCACTTTGTTTATTTCCAGAACGTTGACTTTGTTCTGTAGAATCATATATAAGTTGAGATACATACATACTAGCTTGCATTCTCACGATTGTGATGAAATGTGCAGATGTCATCTTGCGAAAGTGATAGTAATGAAAAGAACAAAGCTAGAGAGAAGATCATGCGAGCAAAGCATGCCATGGATGTCATTTCTCTAGCTGGGGCATCCATTGTTGTGGAGTACTATTCAACCTACATGGACAAGGCAGAAACATGGACTTCACACCTCAATGGGATGGGTTGGTTGAAGGAGACATTGGCTACTCTGGGGGAGACTCATAGGATGCTTCGTATGAACCAAACAATATTTTTTGACCTACATGACTTATTGGTGAGTAGGTATAAGCTCAAACCTACCAATAATATGAGTACACCAGAGACACTTGCAATCTTCCTATGGGTGTACGGTGGAGGTGAATTGAATAGGAAAACACAAAACCGGTTCAAGCACTCGGGTGAGACTATTAGTAGGAAGTTTCAAGAAGTGCTAGAATGTGTGGTTGCAATGTATGTAGATTACGTGAAACCAAAGGATCCAAACTTCTCCACTATTATAGTAGGATTAGAGATGATCAAAGGGCCTCACCACATTTTAAGGATTGCATAGATGCTTTTGATGGGACTCATATACGTGCAACCCTTCCACTAGAATAACAAATGAGATATATTGGAAGGTCTGAAAATCCCTCTCAGAATGTGATGGCAATTGCGGACTTTGATATGTGTTTCACTTATGCATCCATTGGTTAACTATGGGCTATGCATGACATTAGTGTGCTATATTATGCATTGAGAGTAGACCAAGATGTCTTTCCACATCCTCCATTGAGTAACTCTATTTACTCTTAGATAAATTACTTTTTTCTAAAACATGTTGTGTCATTAACTTTATATTACTTTTGATTTAGGCAAGTATTACCTTGTTGATGCCAGCTATCCTAATCAATTGGGGTACCTAGCCCCATACAAGGGTGAAATGTATCATGTTCCTGAGTTCCATAGAGGTGTTGAACCAACTACTGCATAGGAAAAGTTCAACAGGGTACACTCCTCTATGCATAACATAGTTGAGCGAGCATTTGGTGTATGGAAGATGAAGTGGCCAATTCTACTCAAGATGCCAAGCTATCCAATGACCAAGCAAAAGATGGTTGTTGCGGCTACTATGGCGCTCCACAACTTCATACGTGAGTATGGTAGCAGGGATTGGCATTTCCGTAGGTGCAACCAAAATTCTAACTATGTCCCTACCATTCCTTCTAGATACCAAAAATATGCAATTGATTATGGTGCTTTGGATGGGTCAACATCACAATCAAATGATCAATATATGGATACATTTCGAGATGAGCTTGCTACTGGCATAGCTACTTCTTGGTGACTTGGTATGGTATGAAAGTGAGTTAGCAAAGATAATGTGACCTCTCATTTATTTTCTATCGAAGAAATATGTTAGCCTTTATTATGGACTTTTGTTATGATACTCATCGAATTAGAACTTTTGTTATTTCCTTCATATGTTTGAGTTTATGGACTGAGAACCATATCTCAACTAGTTTATATTTATGCAATTAGATGTTAATCTTGGTTTCTCAACTCATTGACAATCACCGGGCTAGGGCTGTACAATACGGTTTCTTCAATTCGTCTTAACCTATTCAGATGCATACATCAGTTAGGACAATAACTCATGTACACCTCATGTTGATGGACAGTAGTTTGATCCAGCAGCTTTGCATATCCGTCTAATCCAACGGTTAATCTTGGTGTTAATCAGTCGAAATACCATGTAAACAGTAAAAAATCTTATAAATGTATAAGTCACAAAACCAAGAATACCCTCATCTTTTTACATGGATCATTCTCACTCATGGAGTGGGAGTTAGCTTCCCAACCAAACACCTCCTCAGACCACTCCAACTTCTCAGAGGAGTGGATCCAAAAGTGAAGCTGGAGCAAGAGTTGCTAAAACTTGGAGCAAAACCATACCAGCAGGGCCTATATATCTCATGAACTTGACCAAAGTTACATATTTTATCCGTAAGGGTGAAGGTAGTTAGGTACCACATCAAGAGGCATCCATATGGCTGCCCAATTAGCCACACAAAGCTGTTAGCCTAGTATCCGTCCACGTGGTGTGCCCGCCCAGTGCTAGCAAGGAGAGTGCCACATGGACGGCAACATGATCCAACAGATCTATATGGTTACATACACCAACACTCACATGGACGACGGATTCCACCTCTACCACCCCATGGCCCGACCATGTGGCATCATCACCGAATAGCACGCATCTGGTGACAAATTTGTAGCGTACATGTGTTCTCCATTGGACTAGTACGGTCCCGCTTGTTTTAGCTTTTGTTTCTGGCTTCTAGTTTAATATTCTTTAATTTCATTTTTCTAACTTTTGCTATTTTGGGGGCTTTTTTTACCTTTTTCTGTATTCGTTTGTATTGTCCGTGATGGACTAATTTATTTTTTTATTTTTAAATTTAATTACATAAAAAACTACCATCAACTACAATATAAAATAAACCATAAGTCATAAAAACCCTAAATAAGTAGCCCCACAATAAGTTCTATATACCAACTCTATCGAGACCATCCAATGTCATCTGTACAAACGCATTGGCCTTTTTTCATGTGATGGCTGATGACCTACAAATAGCATTTTTTTTAACAAGGTAGGGACGCTGCACTGTATCTTTTCCAAAGTGCGGTGGTTTCTGTCTTTTGATTGAAATTGTATTATAATGTTTGTTAGCTTTTCATGAGATTTCAATTAAGTAAAAATAAAAAATAGAAAAAATAATTATATCTCTATATATAATATAAATAAAAATAACATTAAAAATTAACACGCTTTAAACATATTTCTAAAAATCAGAAACCATCGTTATTTAGAACAAAGCCTTAAAGTGTGACTGGAGGCCGTATTTGCAAGGGTTTAGCTTCTTTTAAAAGACGATCTTTCATTGAAAATCAGCTGAGCGAGGAGTGTTAGTACTTGGTACAAATAGGACACTATACTTTCTTGAAGTTGCACGCAAGCATGCGCGGCACAATAGATACTCTCTTTAATTTATAGAATCAGAAATAGCTATCCTAATTTCTAACATCCTCTCAGCAACATTAACTAGTGCATTATTATACCCTCTTCGGTTCGGTGTCGTGCGAGTGTGTGTGGGCATGTGACGCGGCAGGGCCCAGCCAGCACCTGCTCGTCGTACGACAGGTGCATATTTCATTCCCAAAGCGCTAATAAAGCACCGGTTAATCAGGTCTTTTATCTGTACCGATCACTTCTGTTACGGCGCTAATGCTCGTCGTCACATCCATTCGTTCGTAATGCCTCCAGATGATTGGTCTCTTCTTTTACCTTTTGAGTATGATTTATAATTTTTATGATATTTATAAGAGAATTCAGAGTAACAGAAACTCATATATAATTATGTTTAATATAAATAAAATCGTTATAGTATGTATTATAATTAATTTATAATTTTTCTATTTTAAAAATTATTATATTTAAAAGTTAGTTATTATAGAAAAAAAATCAAAAATTGATTTTTAAAAACCGAAAGGGAAGGCCCCGGAGCTCCGGCTCCGTGCTCCGTTGTGCTGTCGGCAGACCGGATGGCCGCGAGCATCCAAAACGTCACATCGGAAAGCAACCCCTGCGACACATTTGTTAGGTACCCGTTAACTTCCGCAGAAACGAACTGCTATTTTAGCATTTCATTTCACGAACTAACCCAGGAGAAAAGGAAGCTTGTTTTGTTCGGTGGCGCTTTAGACAGCGATGCGCGGCTAGTCTAATTATTATGCTTACACGAGTTGCTTCCATTTGAAATATTGGCCGCAGTACAAGATTATTTGCAAGCAGACATGCCGCATCAAAGCGCATGCATGGGCGCACTTCGAATTTTTCGGCGCCCTCGGCTAGCAGCTGCGGCTAGCCGCAGTACAAGGATGAGTCATCGCAAGGCAGAGCTTTAGTCTACGCTCATTTTAGCTTAAAAATCAGCTTCTATTTTTTATTTCTATTTTTTTCACTATTCAGTAATTTCGTCTTTTTTCTAAGTTATTTTTAGATTTTTAGGCTTTTTTATCTTTTCTTTTTTTCTCGATTCTTTTGCATTGTCTATGATAGGATAATATGTTTTTTCTATTTTTAAATTTTTTTAATTTAATTATACCAAATAAGCTAACTCAACTACAATAAAAAAGGCATAAACCAATGTCATTCCAAACGCCCTCGATCGTTTCGGTTTTCAGCACCCTCCTGCCTTTGGGCTATTGGCTGTTAGACTTTTTAGTTATCCAATTAAAAATAAAAAAATACTATTATATTTTTACATATAATATAAAGAAAAAAAGAAAAAATTAAAAACAAAAAAGCTGAAAAAAAACTAAAAATAAGAAGTTAACATATTTATTCTGCCTTCTAATTAGAAACTAAAGCTGTAATGAACCGGCCTTTAGACTTTAGAGGCCACTTCCAGCTACTGATAATCATGATCCATGGGTTTGTACTATTTACTAGTGGTTTTTAGTGGATTCAGTGGACAGTGGCTGGTGTTCGAGATAGGATAACGCGCGTGCCGTGCGTGTGTTGGAAGCGCAAAACCGAGGAGAAATGCGCATTGAGCGGAGCAAGCTGACGCGCGTTGGGTTCGTGATGCGGCTCTGGCCCAAGCAATGCAATGGATGGGCAAAGGCCGAACTGGTCCGATCCGTTTCACCGTTTAGCTGGACAGAAACGAACGAGATAGGGCAACTCGCACGCCCAATATCGAAACGGCGTTTCGGCCGGTGTGAAGGCCACAAGGCACGGACGTCAAGCGGGCCGGCGAGACCGAGCGCGGCGGCAGCCCAGACGCCCACTGCGGTGCTCCGGCTGTGCTTTGGTGGTTTCGATGCTTTCGGCCCTGTTCTTTTGGTCTTTCAGGCCTCTCGGCCGAGGGCGGCAGAGGCCGAGGAACCTGTACAGCTTCCTAAGGTCCGCGTTGAGAAAATTTGATGATCCAACAGCATTTTACTGGAAGCTGCTCTACCCCTTCTATTTTACTTTTGCACGGTTCAGTCAATCCAGCACTCTCCCTGGCTGGCAAACTTGCCACAGCTCAACTGTGACTAATGAATTCTCTTCTCGAGCTTCAACCATAGCCACCCTAATTCCTTTCACACCCTCGTGACATTTCTCATCCTTGCAGTCTGCACTCGAATCGTGCTCTTTCACTTCAACTCCAGATAGTCGGGCGTCAGATTTGCAGCCCTCCCACAACTGAGACGGCTGAAACATGCTCTTTTGGTACAACTTCCATTAAACCAATCACTTGGGCGATCGTGTTTGATTTGGCATCCTTCCACAGCTCGTAGCAACTCGAAGCTGAATCATACCGCTGCTCTCCTTCAAACGGACGCCGGTAGGAGTGCCAGTATAGTTATACTGACAGAAACCACAGTTGGGGAATTTTAGGAATTGGCTACTGAATTCAATCCGTGACTTTCATCTTGTAGAAGCACAGCACATTAGACTTGTTGGGATAAGAATGAATGACGTTACACCCTAATAGGTGATGTGATGGCATGTATAGGTTGATATGAGTTCCTGACTTCCTGTGAAATTACCTAACTACGAAGCTGATTTCTTCCATCCTATTTTTCTCTTATAAGCATGTGCAATTACATAACTTTTTATACTGCAGTCTCATGTTATCTCACTCCCAATTGATGGTTATCTAACCACCTAAAGAGATTCTGAAACAAAGGAGTGGGTGTATGGTTGATAATAAAACGGTGTGCTTGTTGTATTTGCAGAGGGCAAAAAGAAATTTTCACAAATTGATAAAAAGAAAAAAAAGAGGAAATGGACCCACCTGTCGGTGGGCTGGGCTAGAGATAAAGGAGGAGGAGCTTGCTAAGCTCCTCCTCATTTCTACCAATTGGCTTGATCCGAGTCTTCTGAGAAGGCGATGGCCCGTTCTCACCGTGAGGGCCCACCCGTGATCTTCGCACGCCTACTCCTGCGGCTTCCACGCACTGTTCTCCCGTGCTTGTTCCTCGTGTGGCTTCTCCCATGCTTGGCTCGGTCCAGATCCGGTTTTCGCGTACGGGGCAGAGGCGATGGAAGCGGACGGCGCAGGTGGCAGGCGCGGGGTTTCGGCCCCGACCATTGGAGGCCGCCGCGCAACCCCTCCTCCCTTCCGTCTATAAGAAGAGTTCGCCTCTTCTTCCTTGGGGCATCCGAAAAGGGAGTGAGCTTTCCTCTTCTTCACTTCTCTTTGGTTCCCTGTGTTGTCTCTAGTGTGTGGTGTCTCGATGGTTGTTTGGCTCCAGAGGCAGACCTCAGTTCCCTCGGTGCTTGGCGGCAAGGTGTTTTGGCCGACACCTACCGTGGGCTTGTGCGGCATCCCCTGGCCTCAGCTTGTCGGTGTGTGCTCATACTCCGACGAGAGGGCTTTGTATCTCCATTGCCTACTGTCCTCTCTCACTGTGGGTAGGGAGGTGCTAGATTTTCTGGAACAGCGCCCTGTGGCGTGTCTAACTCAGTGATCTTTCGGTGATTTCGAATATTATCGGTTTTGTGAGTATACGGTTTCAGTTCTTTGTGTTTGCAGTTTGTTCATATATTGAAGATTGCAAAAGAAAAGAGGGTTGTATTGCTCGATGATGGAAATAGTCTTATACTGAGATTGGTAGATTGTAACTTTGAGCTCTGAATTCTTGTTATATCTGTCGTCAATTTGTCTGAATAGAAAACTGAGTTATACATGTTGATGGTCAGACTTTAATATATCAATCACATGTTTTATTTCTACTGTCAATGATCATTGCAATTCACATGTTGATTACATGATTAGAACTCAGATCTACATGATTAAATGATTTGGTCTTGAATTACCTGTAAGAAAATCAAGTTATATAGTTCTAATTGAGTGATTGTTGTGATTAAAGTTTTGTTGGCGAGTGCATATGTGCAAGATATATTAAAACTTTGAAAGTGTTAGACTTTGAATTTAGAGCTCAAAGTTTCAAATTCTCTTTGCTATCTACAATCGATGAAGAGTATAAGACTTTAGTAGCGAGACACCAAGAATTAATCTTGTGTAATCCTACTTCTGAGAGTACTAAAATCAATTAAAATTTGAGCTTTTTGCTAGTCTTAATTGATTCATGCCCTTTACATTAGAATACATATTCAAATCTAGAAGATTATTGCTTCCATTGATGAATGTGTGTTATATTTCGAATGATATGATCAAATCATATGATTACATACATGCTACCTCATTAGTATTTGCATTGATATCATTCTTGTGGTTACATAATTATACTGGAATTATATTGATATTCATGCTTATATCGTAATTACTACAACAATCCCGAAAAACTAGTTTTAAAGAAATGGCTTCGTCATCCGATGTCGTTAAGCTAGAAGTGTTCGACGGTGCGAACTTCAAATGTTGGCAGGCTAAGACGAAATTGTGGCTGACTGATCTCAAACTCTTTTGGGTCATTTCAAATCCTCCGGTGTTCATCATGCTCACAACGATAGGTCCACATGAAACCTAGACGGTTGTGTTCCACATTGGCCCGTGGATACCCGATTTTGTATAGTTTGGAGCCTATCGGGTAGAGGTTATATAAAGAATTGAGCGGTGAAAAATCTTATTTTCTCAACTCAGTCGTACGCTAGGTGAAGCGTGTCTATAGCTTGACATTAAGTGTTTGAGAAATCTTATAGGTAAAGCTGGACAACTGCAGAGTGATAATAAATGGTATTCAAATACATCGTATTGCCGATCTATGGAGCTGTGTTCATTTGGATGGTTCTAACAATGAAGTATAAGTAGATTTTGTTATGTTTTAATCTGTGTAATCAGAGCAAATAACTGTGAAAAAACACATTTATTCTTAAGAAGTTGCAAGTTTGTTATTTAAAATATGTACAAATAAAATGACATCCACTCTCATTAATAAAACATGTATACTCTCATCCATTGAGAATTCATGCAATTAGCTAATTAGAGTTTACCCTTGTGACTCACTAAGTACGGTTGTACTCATTATTTGCTAAAACAATATTCAGAAGATCAATGGAACTCCGATAAACTAGCTGCTGAGGAGGAACCTGAGGAGCCGTTCTTCAGCGGTGATCTGTGGTTTTAGGTTTTAGTCTCGTTTAAGTACGCATGTGGTGTTTTGTTGTATTGTAAGTTATCTTTGGGTTTGTACGCCCCTGTGTCCAAACTTGGCTAATAAGCCTTATTTTTGTATTAAAGTTTGTATCTTGTCTGTAAGTATGTGTTGAACTGATGCTTATTCTTATACGGTACTCTGTAACTATACAGTCATAGGACAGTTGCGAGGATTATTAACACTTTCAGAAATAGGATGTAACAGTTACCATGTCTTAAAAAACAAACTATGCAATAATCACATGCCCTAGGCTATGACAGCACGAAGCGATGTGCTATTGCGATCCAGAAAACTTCATGCAGGACAATAATATACAGTGCACGGACCCATTTCATATCTGTAAGAACTGTAAGGGCCACGAAGACTACCTTTAAACCACTAATCATTTTATTCTCACGGGTTATGGTCGACTCTAACGGAACAAATGATTGCAGCAGAAGATAAGAAAATTTTGCTCCACTTTCTCCTTTTCTTCGCATCTTCAAACAAAAATAATAAACTTTTGCGAACAAATAAAATACGTACATTACGCTCTAGCTAAAGCTACAAGAAAGTAAATTCAACTGCCTTTTTTTAGAGAATTTCAACTATTTCAATAGATTTGCTATGCATCCGTTGCATGAAAATTTTGGGGATTTCAGTATCTAAACCATGGCGTATGTGTATATATGCTCTGTTGCTCACAAACTTGCTTTGTTTGTTTACCTTTACTTGAACAAATTTATGGACATGAATGCTGTACGTACGTATCCTACAGCCGGGCCGAGCTCGCTGTCGTTGCGACGATCGGGCTCCTCACCGTGTACTTGCCGGCGTCGTCCACCCACGTCAGCGACCCATGCAGCACCACGTCGGTCTTGTTCTTCATCTGGCCCCGGATCACGACCGTGTAACGCTGCTTCTCGTGCTTGCCGCCAAATAACAGCCTGTCCGGCACGACGCTCACCGTCAGCCCGCTCAGGCCCTTCACCTTGGCGCTGTAGCTCGCCGGCGCGTGGCCCACGTTGGTCACGCCCCTGGTGAACATCCTCTCCGCGGCGGCGCCGCTGGGGTCGAAGTACGCGATGAACGACGGGTAGTTGAGGTCGAGCGACGCGCCGGCGCAGTCCACGCCGCCGGAGGACGGCGACTGAGCCACGGTCTTGATCTGCTCCGCGGTGTAGTTCATGGCGCACATGAGCATGACGTAGTCCTCTGGCCCGGCGTCGTAGACAAGGCCCGGGTCCACGGCGCGGTTCGGGTCGATGTGGCCGGAGCCCATCGCCAGCGGCGTCGCGGCACGGTTGCCCCGGCCCATGTCCTTGATGGACGCGAAGGTGTTGTCCACCGCGCTGGCCGTCGTCATCATCGCCGACCGCACGGCCGCCGGGCTCCACTCCGGGTGAACGGCCCTGACCAGCGCGGCCACCCCAGACGCGTGCGGGCACGCCATGGACGTGCCGGAGATGATATTAAACCGGCCGAACAGCTCCTGCGACCCGACGGTCGCAACGCTGACGTTCTCCGCCCACGAGGCGAGGATGAGCGAGCCTGGCGCGAGCACGTCGGGCTTGAGCACCGTCGGGCAGCTCTCCGACGGCCCGCGCGACGAGTACGTCGCGACCATCGGCGCGGGCTTCGTGCCCAGGACGGTCACCTCGAACTTTATCGAGGCCTTGGGCGCGCGGCTCCCCTGTATGTACTGCAGCAGCGCGGGGCCATCCTGTGGGCTCAGTATGACGCCCGGGAACGTGAAGTGCTCCGAGAGCTCCCTGAACGAGTCGTTGGATAGGAACAGCCCGGCGCGCGCTTTTGCGTCTTGCACCGCGGATATCGCCGAGCCGAGGGAGTCCGTGGCGTCGCAGAGCACGACCTTGCCGCGGTTTCTCGAGAGCACGGTGGCGTTGTCGCACGCGCCGAGGAACACGAGCCCGGTGGTTGTGACAGTGCTCGGGCTGCCCGGGTACAGCGATTCGCCGATGACGGTCGTGCCGTCACCGAGCCTGACGATGACGGAGATCTCCCGGTCCACGGTGCCCGAAGCGACGGTGAGCGCCCATGGCGTGCCGTTGTGGAGGAGCCCGAGGTCGGGGCCGTCGTTGCCCGCCGAGGTTGACACGAACACGCCGCGCTGCATCGCCGCGAACGCGCCGATGGCGATAGGGTCTTGGTAGAGCGGGACGTCGTTCAGGCCGAGGGAGAGGGAGAGGACGTCGACGCCGTCGGCGATGGCCTGGTCGATGGCGGCGAGTATGTCGGACGGGTACGTGCCCTCGTCCCACAGGGCCTTGTACACCGCCACCCTGGCGCGGGGCGCCATGCCGCGCGCGGTGCCAGGCGCGTACCCGAAGAACGACGCGCCCGTCACGGGCGAGCCCGCGGCCGTGGACGAGGTGTGCGTGCCGTGGCCCTCGGTATCGCGCGGTGAGTTGACGGCGATGCTCACGTTGGAGTTGGCAATGAGGCCCTTGTTGAACTTGCGCGCACCGACGAGCTTCCGGTTGCATACTTTGGCGGCGTCGAACGCCGTGCCGGACTCGCAGAAGCCCTTCCAGTGGGCCGGCACCGGCGTGAGGCCGTCGTCGCGGAAGCTCGCGCTCTCGGGCCACACGCCCGTGTCCACCACGCCGACGATGACGTCCTCGCCGTACTTTGACGCCTCCCACAGGCCCCCGGCCGCGCTGACGCCGAGGAACTCGGGCGTGTGTGTCGTGTCCCGCCGCACCACCCTCGCGTCGTCGCGGTAGCACGACACGAATCCCCGGGAGCGCTTAAGCTTCTCGAGCTCCTCCGTGGGCAGCCGCGCCGCGAAACCGTGCATCGCGTTGTCGTAGACGTAGAACATGTCGGCGCCCGGGGCGGCCGCCGCGAGCGTGGACTCGTACCAGCTCAGGTGGTTCGAGAACCCCCTCGGCATGGCCGACTTGTCCATGTGTACAATGTACGCCGCGGTATCAACCGACGCGGCCGACACGCAGAACGCGAGCAACACCAATGCCAGCCACGGCCACTTCATGCGACGAAGCACAGCTACGACGGCCGGCGTCATAGCGAGATGCTGGACTCCGGCGATGGTGTGCACTGGGCCACTGGCTATTTAACTTGCATGATCTTACAGCGGATTGGGCAATGAGTCTTGGATTCTTGGAGCTCTTGAGATTGATCCGATCCATTTGGTGGTTGCGTAGTCCCTGTTTGGACAAGACAATGCAAGCTAAGCGAACGGAATGGGCCTCGTCGTCTGCTTCGGTTTGTGTGAATCGCGATTTGCGATCCGAACCACGCGTGGTGCTGGACATGGTGTCGTGTACTGCAGGACCGGGCAATCGGCGAGTTCTTCACAGGTGCATGATAGGGTATCATGCATCTACCGTCGTGCTATCTCTTTGGCTCTTTCTCGTTGCAAATTAAGCAACAGTCTAATGTAGTCTATATTTTGTTCGGAATGGTTAGTTATGTAGTATAGACATGCACCTTTTTTTTGGGTAGTGTAACGCCCCCGTTTCTGGGAACAGGAGCGCCGTACATCCCACAACAGCTCAGGTGTTCTGTTGCGGACAGAAAAAGCATCGAGCCTGCTTACGAACATTTAAAATGGATTAGTTTGGCAGAAATAAGACCTAGTGGTCAATTTTAACATTTTTATGGGCGTCCAAGCCCAAATTATAACTTACACTCAAAAGAGCCGAAGAAAACGTCCACAGGAACGCCTGGGTGCGGTCGTGACCCTAACACGAACTCTTGAATTGCTTTTTCTCTTCTGGTATCTGGAGGGGTGGTAATATAGCAAATTTGAGTACAACCAACCGTACTCAGCAAGTCACAATGGTAAACCTTAAATTATTATATACACGGAATTCCAAAGGAAGATAGTATACTGGTTTATTAATTTATGTGGATGTAGTTTTATTTGTAAACACTTTTAGAAATTCAAGAAACGACAACTACTTCTTAAGATTAGGGGGTTTTCACGAAAAATTTATTAACCAACTAGTCCGATTAAACACTGGTAAAAACTACTTAAGCTTCGCAACTGGAATCACCCAAGTGACACAACTCCATTAACCGGGAGCACGGCGTATTCGAATACCATTTAATTGACTCTGCAGAGTTGCCCAACTTTACCCACACGCAACCTTAACCCTCATGGTGAAAGTTAAGGAACGGGTCGTTTGGCCGCTCGGCTCTTGGTCCGGGTCCGCAACCGTCATCGACTCTCAAGTCGCACTCTGCCTGAGTTGAGCAGGTACTAAACCAGGGTTAACAAATCAACACCTGTGGTCGAGCGGTCAATATGTCATTTGCTCAGCATAAGGGTCTAGTCCTTACATTTTCTCGAGGTCCGCAACCTCCAACTTCAGGTAAAGCGGTGGGCGAAGACCGTCTCGCGGTGTCCCACAACATCCTTACCCTACACTGCACAAACTCATGGTAAAGCGGTGGGCGCAGACCGTCTCATGGTTTCCCACACACCCTTACCCTAAACTGCACATGCCAGTACAACCATTCTAGGGCACGGTGTCCCATACCACCCTACCCTAGCCTAGGTTTTAAAAGTCTACCGGCCCGCGGCCACTTCCTTATTAGTGTAACTAAATTTGCAAAAAGTGATAATAATCTACAAGTGATAATAGTACATCTAAATTAAACCTAAGGTTAACAATGGAGGGGTTACAAATTAACATGGCATTTAATAGTGGTAGGACGTATCTAAATTAGTATGTCATTCTAAACCATTTATTTTAGGTAAACTAGCATTTTACAACTATCAATAATGAAAATACATATATATACATAATTTAATAAACATGGGATACAACATGTTCAAAGGGGTTTGCGACTTGCCGTAAAGTTGAACGACTTCGACGATCTCGAACGTAGCAACTCCTCGTTCCTAGCCTTGCACCGTAGCTTCCGGGACTTCCGATACTAGCGCAAAAACACAACAAAACAGAAACAAATCAAAAGCAAATAAAAGAAAACATTTTATTTAGAAAAGAAAAGCTTAAATAACAAAAGGAGAATTTATAGAATTTTTCTGGGATGAATCTGGAGGAATGGAGGTCAAAAATGGGTTAAGGACATTAAAATGTGCAAGATGGTATATTTTGGTGATTTTTGGAATTTCCTGGAATTTTCTAGAATTTCTTTTTGATTTTTCGGATTTTCCAGCCTTTGGGAAAAAGAAAAAGGGAACTGTTCGCTTGAACAGTACTGGGCCGGCCCGGTCCCTCGCGCGGGAGCATGCACGTGCGGGCTAGGGTTCGGGTAGCAGCGTGGGCTGGCGGGGCTTGGCCCAAAGAGCGGCCAGGCTGCGCGCGGCCGTCTCACACTGGGAGTAGCGCCCGCGCTTAGGGGCCCTGGGATCACACGCGAGCGGTCGGATCTGAGCCACGTCGCCGACCCTCTCGCCCCCTCCCGGTCCCCGGCGGCGATGGCGGGCGCGCGCTCGCCCGGCGACACCGACCGAGGGAGGGGAGGGGAGGCGGGAGCACCTCGGCCGGGCGGGCGTCGGAGGACTCGAGAGGAGGCGAGGAGCTCTACCGCCCGGGAAGAACAAGGGTGGGGTCCCGGGAGGAGGCGCGGCAAGGGCGACACGGCGAGCAGCAGTCGATGGCAAGAACTTTACTCGAATTGGTTTGGGCGCTAGGAAGGTGAGGTTATGGGGGTGCTACGGCCGCGAACAATTTGATTATTGTGGAGTGTGGAGGGAGATCAAGTTCGGAGCTCACCGGCTCGGGGAGGGGCGGTGGCGGCGCTAGGGGGGAGAAGGGTGCAATTGGTTTGCTGTGGGAGTAGAGTGGGGTGGTGCGAAGCTCCCTGCAACGGCAATTGGAGTTTAAAAGACAGAGGAGGCGGAGAGAGCTAGCGGGGTGCTCGGGCGTATAGAAACGGAGGCGGGGAGGCTTTGCCCAGGGGTGAGGAGGTCCAGGCCGAGTTGTTGGGCGCTGTCTCCAGGGGATTGGCGGGGAGGGGAAGCCTCGGGAAACGGCGACGGTGAAGGACCGGTCCGTAGGAGCGGCGAGCGGAGGGAGCGAGCTGCGTCCACTGGACGCGAGGGAGAAGTGAGGGGAGCAGTTGGGGCAGCGTCGCTGAGGCGCGGGTCCCGCAGTTAGGTGCTGACACAGGCGAGGCGACGGGAGAGAGGCAAGTGGGCACGGCTGCAGCATGGGCGAAGGAATGGTGAGGTGACGGAGCGAGGAAGGAGAGAGAAAGCAGCTTCGACTAGGCGCTAGAAGGAGGGGGAAAACGGGGACCAAGCAGGCACCAGAGTGAGGGGAGAGGTAGGAGCCAAAAGGGGAGATTAGGGGAGGGATTAGGAGGGGGATTAGGAGAAGCAAACAAAAATCAACAACACTCAAATTTAGGTTTAAATTTTCAGGTTGTTTCAGGTAGAAGCCGTGAGAATTACCTTTGTTCCGAATAATAATCCTTAATGCGAAGAACAAATTGTTGGAAAGTGATCCGAATTCGGATTCGTGTCCGTGTAGGACTTTTATTTTATTTACTTTCCATGTGGGACTCTATTACCAATACTATATAAGCACCCCAGTAGTTCATAGGATGAACAAGCCCTCAGAGAGTCTCTCCATTGTAATCTCTCTACAATATAGTGATTTACCTTCGAGCGCCCGTGGTTTTTTCCCGCAAGGGTTTTTCACGTAAAAATTCGTGTCTCTTGTCTCTATTATTCTGTGCATTATTTGCAACAAGTGGTATCAGAGCACAGGAGATTAGAGATTCGAAGAGAAAAAAAAATTCAGGATTTTCACCGAGTCCGGTCAGGAGCAGCGTCGACGTCAAGCCGCACCAGCAGAAATAACAGATCGGTTCGTGGGCGACAAAAGAAAACACGATAGCTGCAGATCGTGTCCCTCGGTAAAATCAGAACCTGCACATCGTTTTCTTTTTCCTTGTCAAGTGAAGGACAGCAGAAGCAGAGCCAACACGCAAACAACAGGCCGGTCTCGTCTACAAATCAAAAGCAGCAGCACGCGCAGCGTGCTTTGTGCCAACACAAAACCGAAAAAAAAGAATGTCAGGTGATTTTTTCCTTGCGTCAGAACAGCATGCGTTGCTTTGAATTTTTGGTGCAATGCTCTAGCGCGGAAACCGAGGACTAAAAGTGAAGCTTTATTATCTTTGCAAACTTTCATGCAGTGCTAGTGATTGGTCTGTTTAAATCTAAGGCAGTGTGGTATTTTCTATTATCTTGGCAAATATTTGGTTCAATGCTATCATTTGATATTTTTGCTATTATCTTTGCAAAATAATTTTTTCTTCCGCATGCCTACTATGAAATATGATCTTCCGCTATTGGATCGCGACACGAGATTTTCTCTATGGCAAGTCAAGATGCGGGCTGTTTTATCACAACTTGATTTGGATAATGCTCTTTTGGGGATCGACAAGATGCCAGCTACACTGTCCACCGATGAGAAGAAACGTAAAGATCGTAAGGCCTTATCCCAAATTCATCTTCATCTATCAAATAATATTTTACAGGAGGTTATGAAGGAGACATCTGCCTCCGCATTATGGCTAAAGTCGAGCAGATCTGCATGACCAAGGATCGACCGAGAAGTTGCATTTGAAGCAAAAGCTTTATTCACACAAGATGGCGGAGGAGCCTCATTGTTGAACCACGACAACTTTCAAGGAAGTTGTTTCTGACCTCGAATCTATGGAGGTAAAATATGATGAAGAAGATTTGGGTCTTATTTTGTTATGCTCTCTGCCTAGTTCGTACTCTACTTTTAGAGATACTATTCTATATAGTCGAGATACTCTTACTCTCGATGAAGTTTATGAAGCTCTGCATGCTAAAGAAAAGATGAAACTTATGGTTCTCGGTGGGAGTTCAAGCATGCATGCGAAGGTTTGTCTGTCATGGCGAGCAATATGAGAAGAGTTCATACGAAAATTTAAGAGGAAGTAAAAGCGATTCAGAGGCGATCTAAATCCGAGCGAGAAGTCTTGCGGTATTGCAAGAAAGATGGACATGACATATCCGAGTCTTTGGAAGTTGCGAGAACAAGGAGAAGAGAAATAATAATTTCAAGAAAGATCAACAAGAGGATGAAACTAGAGCCACCGTTGTCACCAAAGAAGGTTACGATGGAGATGTTCTCGTTGCCTTTGCGGTAATTGCAAAACCGACGATGAATGGATTCTTGATTTCACTTTGCACTTTCCACATGAGCCCGAACCGTGATTGGTTCGTTACTATGAAGCTACGCCAAGTGGATCCGTGTTGATGGGTGATAATACACCATGCAAGGTTGCGTGCATTGGTTCTATCCAGATCAAGATGTTTGATGGCACCATCGTGACTTTGTCGATGTTCGTCATATTCGGATTTAAAGAGAAATCTTATCTCATTGAGTACTCTTGATGCTAAAGGGTACAAGTATTCGGTGGAGGTGGAGTTCAAGGTTACCAAAGGTTCTCTTGTTGTGATGAAAGGTGATATGAAGGTCGCCAACTTATATCATCCGCAAGGCACTACTATTTCGTAATATTCTTTGTTGTTTCAAATAAATCATTTGATTCGATGCTACTAATCTTTGGCATATGCGTGTCTCAGGGCATATGAGCCAAGCTGGGATGACGGAATTGTGCAAAAGAGGATTTCTTGATGGTAAAAATATCGATAAGTTGAAATTTTGTGAACATTGTGTCTTCGGCAAGTAAAAGAGGGTGAAATTTAGCACTGCGACTCACTCTACAAAAGGCATATTGGATTATATTCATTCCGATTTGTGGGGAGAATCCCACGTTCCATCACTTGGAGGTGCAAGCTATATGTTGACCATTATTGATGATTATTCAAGAAAAGTTTGGACATACTTCATCAAGCAGAAATCGGATGTATTCAGCACATTCAAGGAGTGGAAGAATATGATCGAGAGGCAAACTGGTAAGCATGTTAAGAAGCTTCGTACTGACAATGGTTTGGAATTTTGTTCAGGAGAATTTGAAGCTTTATGCAAGTCGGAGGGTATTGTGAGACATTACACCGTTCCAGGCACTCCTCAACAAAACTGTGTGGCAGAACGTATGAACAGAACCATCATGGAGAAGGTATGTTGCATATTATCAAACTCTGGATTATCAAAGAGTTTTTGGGCTGAAGCCGCTTCCACTGCTTGTTATTTGATTAATCGATCACCAAATTTGGCTATTGATAAGAAGACTCCAATTGAGGTATGGTCTGGCTCTCCAGCAGATTATTCAAATTTGAGAATATTTGGCTGTCCTGCTTATACTCGTGTCAACAATGGTAAATTAGAACCTAGAGCAGTTAAGTGCATTTTTCTTGGCTATAAAATTGGTGTGAAAGGATATAAATTGTGGAATCCTGAAACTAAAAAGGTGGTTATTAGTAGAGATGTTACTTTTGATGAGTCTGCTATGTTGCATGATAAACCATCTATTGATGTTCCCGTTGAGAAGCAATCAAGCGTGCAGGTGGAGCATATTATTGATTCAGGATCTACACCAGAAATCAACAAGGAAAATACTCCAGAAATTCCTATTGTTGCGCCACCAACACAACATTCCATTGCAGCTAATAGAGAAAGAAGGAATATTCAGCCTCCTAAGAGATTTATTGAAGAAGCCAACTTTGCGGCTTATTGTCTAAATGTGGCGGAAGAAATTGAAGGTCTCGCAGAACCTTCATCTTATTGAAGCTATCTCTTCTAGTGATTCAGAAAGGTGGATGGCTGCCATGCATGATGAGATGGAATCTCTTGATAAGAATGGTACTTGGGAGCTGGTCAAGTTGCCAATTGACAAGAAATCTATTCACTGCAAATGGATTTTCAAGAAAAAGGAAGGCGTTTCATCAACCGAAGAGGTTAGGTATAAAGCAAGGTTAGTTGCTAAAGGATACAGCCAAATTCCAGGTATTGATTTCACAGATGTCTTTTCCCCTGTTGTGAAGTATAGTTCTATTCGCACTTTGCTTAGTATTGTGGCTATGCATGATTTTGAGCTTGAACAAATGGATGTGAAAACTGCATTCTTACATGGAGAATTAGAAGAAGACATTTATATGGAGCAACCGGAAGGTTTTGTCGTTCCAGGAAAGGAAAATTTTGCTTACAAATTGAAGAAATCTCTTTATGGTTTGAAACAGTCACCTAGACAATGGTATAAGAGATTTGACTTCTTTATGATATCTCAGGATTTTAAAAGATCAAATTATGATAGCTGTGTTTATTTCAAGATTGTTAATGGTTCAGCTATTTATTTGCTCATATATGTTGATGATATGTTGATTGCTGCAAAAGACAAGGCTGAAATTTTAAAGTTGAAGGCACAATTAAGCAGTGAATTTGAGATGAAGGATCTCGGTGCAGCTAAGAAGATTCTTGGTATGAAAATCATTAGAGACAGACAACTTGGTAAATTATATCTAAGTCAAAAAGGGTATATTGATAAGATTCTTCGTCGTTTCAATATGCATGAGGCTAAACCTGTGAGTACTCCCTTAGCTGCATATTTCAAACTTTCTTCAGCATCATGTCCAAAATCTAATGATGAAGTGGAGTACATGTCTAAAGTCCCATATGCGAGTGCAGTTGGTTCGCTTATGTATGCCATGGTATGTTCTCGTCCTGATTTATCTCAATCATTAAGTGTGGTTAGTAGATACATGGCTAACCCTGGAAAAGAGCATTGGAAAGCAGTTCAATGGATATTTAGATATCTGCGGGGCACATCTAATGCTTGTTTACAGTTTGGAAGGACTAGAGATGGACTCGTTGGTTATGTAGATTCTGATTTTCTTTGGAGATTTGGATAAAGAAGGTCTCACTTTGGTTATGTATTCCTTTGTTAGAGGGTGTGCCGTAAGTTGGAAAGCAAGTTTACAAGCTACCGTTGCCTTGTCTACTACTGAAGTGAGTATATAGCTATCTCTCAAGCTTGCAAAGAAGCTATTTGGTTGAGAGGTTTATTTCTTGAGCTTTGTGGAAGTACATCTTGCACTATAATATTTTGTGATGATCAAAGTGCTATTTGCCTTACAAAAGATCAAATGTTCTATGAGAGAACAAAACACATTGATATCGTATCACTACATTCGAGGTGTCATTACTCAAGGTGATATTAAAGTGCAAGATAAGTACTCATGATAATCCGGTGATATGTTGACAAAGCCCTCTGCATCTAAGTTTGAGCTTTGCTCGACTTAGTTGGTATTACTCACTAGTCCTTTGGACTTTGCCAAGGTGTACATGCTGATTTTGTTGGAGGAGTTCATAATATTCTTCGACTCTTTGGAGAATTCGGCTCAAGGTGGAGATTATTGTTGAAAAGTGATCCGAAGCTCAAGGTGGAGATTGTTGGAAAGTGATCGAATTGGATTCGTGTCCGAGGACTTTTATTTTATTTACTTTCATGTGGGACTCTATCACCAATACTATATAAGGAGTCCATAGGATGAACAAGCCCTCGAGAATCTCTCCATTGTTCTCTACAATATAGTGATTTGCCTTAATGATTTTCCACGTAAAAATTCGTGTCTCTTATCTCTATTATTCTGTGCATTATTTGCAACACAAATTCTGCGCATGCGCAAGTATCAGTGGCTACTACGATCGGTAGGAGCATGAGACTTCAGGTGAGAACTACTCGCAACGTGGACTGTCGGTTCAGATATGTGGAGTTATGTCTTTTCTTTCTGGAGTTGTCAATCAGACAGTGATGGCTATCCAACAGAAATGGATCAATACTTAGTCCTTGATACCCCGCTATTTCTGATAGGCAGGCATGCGTGTTGGTTAGTACCCGTGCAAGCATCACGCGCATTTTCTGTATCAATGTATGGACCACGCAGAGGTCGAAGCCAAGAAAGACCCATGCAAGGTCGCACATATGAACATTGATTAATTAATAATTAGTCAGCCGTATTAGCCAAAGATTAGACACAAAGTACAAATCCAAAGGACAGGCAGATGTACTGATGCGATCATATAAAATGTTTTGATCTTCATTTGGATCTCTCTGATAAACCTAGCTAGTAGTATTTCTTGGCCACTGGCTGGCCACCGGTGGGTGGTGGCTACGGTTGATGCTTGACTGTGACCTGTGACGCTCACGTAAGAGGCGCGCGCGCGTTCGCCGGTTGTGCACGCTGCTCGCCCGCGGTGATCTCTCGCCGGAAAGGAAACGCCAATCGATCGAGCTCCAAAGCGTTGCACCGCGCACTCGTTGCGTGGTGCCGTCGCCACTGTGGTGCGTGGGTGATGCGCGCGTACGTACGCAAACCCAATCGCGTCGGCTGGCCCGCGCGCCTCGTCGTCCTGTCGCGGTACGGGCCGGCGTGCTGCCACTGCTACTGCCACACCCACATGGGTCGTCGCCCGAAAGATCTTTTGGTTATGGATAGCGCGCGAATAGTGGGGTTCCAATTATTTGTGCTGCCGGACGCGTATGGCGGTGTACTGTTTTTACAAGGTCTACTAATGGGTATAGTACGTGCTATAGTAATTTTATTTAAGCTATTGCTATTTATAAATTAAGAGGATACTCAGAATGATGATGGCTTATAATTTTTTATTGTAACTTGTTTATTTTTCACTGTAACTTAGGTGACTTATTTAGCGTAATTAAATACAAAAAAATAAAAAAATAGATTAACCCATCACAAATAATGCAAAATAATACAGGAAGAAAAGAAAAGGCAAAAAAGCCCTAAAACAAAAAAAATCAAAAAGACAAAATTAAGGAATTGTAGAATAAAAGCAGAAACTAGAAGCTATCGTCAAAATGAGCGAGACATAAAGCCAACAGACAATATAAACAAACCCTAAATTTGAAGTGATCTGTGGCCGATGGATACAAAGCGCGTGCTAGGCACCGGCAAGTGGTAGGCAATCTGCCCGGCCGGCCAAAGTCATAATTGAGAGCGTGAAATATTTAAGGCAATCATGCTATGTAATTCATTCATTGATTCATGTCACAAAGAGTTACACATATATATAGTCTAGTATGGCTAATAGGAACACATGACTAATATGAACATAATACAAGATTAATGTGAGCTCAAAAAGTTGAGCACAAAGTACGAGGAGGCGAGGCGTTCGATAACAAAAGGGTCAAGCTAACACGCCTCCGCAATCTGAGCGTCGGCAATGCGGACGTTCAGACTGGATCTGAACTCTATGAAGACAGAAGTAGACAACCCTTTGGTGAAGATGTCTGCAAACTATGACGATGTCGATACACAAAGAACGCGGATATGACGGAGGCGGCGTGTTCCGGTGGTGCGACACTCGTGCTCGTGGACAGCGGGGCGGTGATGATGATCTAACATGATGACAACGGTAGACAGGGTGCTCGGAAGACCGCGGAGGGAGGACCATGTCGACAAGCGCGCGCGTTATACCACGACGTCATCAGAGGAGAGGAGGGGCCAGAGAGGTCAAAACCAAGACGGTGAAGTCTGAGCCAAGGAACATCGACAGGTTAGTAGGACGACGTAAACCGATCTATGATCGAAAAAAGTAGAGAAAACCCTATTTGAAAATAATCGAAAAAATTCTAATTGGTAGCCGATCGGATAATCAGCGACACGACTTAAACTACGAGTTGCGCAACCCCAAGAGAGATCATGGAGGCGAGTTCATCTCCCAAGGGTGGCACGGCGGAAGCTATGGAGGCAGCAGCTTAGGATCGGTATCGCTCTGATAGCATGAGAGCATGAAATATTTAAGACAATCACGCTATGTAATTCATTCATTGATTCATGTTACAAAGAGTTACACATATATATAGCCTAGTATGGTTAATAGGAACACATGACTAATATGAACATAATACAAAATTAATATGAGTTTAAGAGGTTGAGCATAAAGTATAAGGAGACGAAATATTCGGTAACAAAAGGGTCAAGTTAATAATAAAGAGAAGAAGAATAAACCAGGAAAGAAAAACGTTTGATCTTGATTTACTGTATAGAATGTTGTGAAAACAGAGAGTGATGTGTCAACGAGAAGTCGTTTCTTCACCCATCTCAATGTGTTATGTGTATCTTTGAAGGCTGCGGGTCGATGCACTCGTCTATGGCAGCAGCCAAGCTTCTCCGAAGATAGGAAGCTTATCGTCATAGCCATCGGTACCGTCATCTGCCTGGCTCCCCTGGTGAGCAAAAGCACGGCCGTCTGACTCAGAGTCGGCCGCAGGGCCACTGGCCTCTTGATCCTGAGGGCTGCCCTCCCCGAGGACGTACAGCCCGAAGTCGGCGGTGCTCGGCGGCGGGGCTATGCACGGCCTTCTCTGGTCCAGAGCACGGCCGGCATCGGCATGGCCTGTTGAGATGGCCGTGACCGCCAGGAGGATGACCGCGATGACGACGAACCGGGCCATTTGAGACTCGCCTTGTGTTGCTCTTCGCTTTTTGGAGGCTTGTTGCACGAGTAATTGGGATCAGCGGTTTATATAGATGGGGGGAGGTACGGTCGTAGAGTAAATGCGATTGGAGTTACTGGCGAGGAGCAACATCAACGTTGCGATGGAACAGGTTCGCTCCATTAGCAACGCAAGAGTTCCGTTCGGTTCCGCATGACTAATTAAGAGTAAATGCCATGGACAGTTGAACGAAAACTTTCCTTTGGTAAAACAAAGCTGTACAAATTACCAGTACAATGCATGGGGGTTTTCATGTGCAAAATGCGCCAGTTTTTTATTGAGCCTACAGCCTCTCGATTGTTGTATTTTGGCTGATCGAAATGAACAATATGAACTGTATAGAAACCACGTGGCCTCTGGACAATCTACACCAACCTACGGCCTATACACAAAAAATCTAATTTCAGGATCGACTAGAGGAGGCATAGTTCGGTACTAAGCAGCCGCATGTAAAGCACTGGCCTTATTTTGGACCGAAGTCCTGGGCCGCCTCCAGTTCGGGAGCCGTAACAGAGCCGTTCGGCCGGCCTCCAGCCTGCCACAGCCCGTGCGCGCAGGGCTTCACCGCGGTCGGGTTGCGTCTGCAACTGTTGCTCGCCATCCCTCGGCCGGTCCGGCCGCTAGTTACTCGTTCATTTTAGCTTATTTTTTTTCTATTTAATATTATAATTAACTTATTTTGTATTATAGCTATTGATAATTTTTTTGACGTAATTCAATAAAAAAATTTAAAAATAGAAAAAACAGGTAACCCACCTAAGATAATATAAAGGAATATAAAAAAACTTAAAAAAAATTAAAAATCAAGAAAAACACAAAATTAAGAAGTTAGAAGTAAAAGGTAAAGCCCAAACTAGCTGGTGCGTTGTCCTCTACTGGTCCGCGCGGCCCGCATCGACAACGCACGGTTCGCTTCCCCCGGCCGGACGCGGTGGCGTCCGCGCGGCGCCGTCTTCGCTTCTGCCCCTGCCGCGCGTGGCTTGCCTGCTGCGTCCACGTTCGAATCGACCGTGAACGTTGTGGTTACCGGCCGTACGCTCGCATCGTACGCTGGCTCAAATTCAATCGACGCGGCCCGTACGTGCAAGTTCCATGGTGGCCAGCGGTCATAGGCACACACATGGTCGACAGGATGGATTACGGGGTGATCGTTTCGACTTTTTTTGATTTCAGTTTCTAGCTTTAGTTTTTTTTCACTATTCACTACACTATCCACTAATTTAGTTACAGTATTTTTTCAACCAATTACAATGTTTTTTCAGCTAAAAACTATCGCTATTCCGATCACCCCGTAGTACAGCGGAGTAACGAAACATACAGCCGGTCGTAACGGCACGAAGGCCTTTGTTTCGTTCGCTACTGCACATTATCTCACTGAATTGTGGCAAAAGTGTAGCTAGCCGGGGGCTACCCTTGGTGGCGCTGCAGTCGTGCAGGCCAACCTGTATTCGATTCCTGCTACTCTAAAAAAAAAGTGTAGCTAGCCACACCTTTTTGTGGCCAACAATTGGCAACCATACCTTAGACAAGTTTTTGGCAAAAGCTACGAGTCTATGACATGGGGGCTACGGCTCTAGGAAAGCATGGCATGGAAATTATGGCAACGAGCCGAATGCATATCACAAAAAAAAAATCAAACTTAACTAATTTAAGTGTGGCAAAGTATGTCAGTAAGCCGGACATGCCCTAAACCTCGTATTGCCACATCAAAAATGTTGCGTAAATTTGAAATGTGTAGGTAGTTTATATGAACCAAAGTTACAGAAAACATCCATTATTCAGTAGATTAAACAGTACACGTGATCATGGCAAAAGGATACAGCGACGTTAAATATAGGCAAAAGAATAGTGAAAGGAAATGTTTCTTTGTTCAACACTTGAGAAGGTCGTTCCTCTCTCGTTCAGCCAAGGCATGCACGAACATGCCAGTAATCCATGGAAACAATTAATCACGGTCCAAAAACAGGTACTTTCTCGTAGCAGTCCATGCTCTGATCCCCGATCTTCTCATGAACAAAGGCGACGCCGTCTGCTGCATCGGCGGCGGCAGGGCTGCCGGCCTCCCTGAAGACGCGCTCGCCGAGCTCGAGACCAGAAGGCCGATTGCCTGCGTTCCCCACCAGCGTGCCCCCTGCTGCAAATGGCGGCCTTTTTTCCTCCTTCAAGGTGCGGCCAGCGTGCGCCACCGAGATGGCCATCATGGCCGCGAGGAAGAAGGAGGTGGCAACGGTGAAGCGGCCCATTTGGGGTTGTCGATCTGTTGTGTTGAGTTCGCCGGAGACGTCCGATTGACTTCTTGCACAGGTGTGTTTCTCTTCGTCGATCGAGAGTTTATATAGGTGTAGAGATGTATGCATGCAGGGTGTTATAATAGATTCAACAGGGTTAACTGTTAGAATAGTCCTATATTAGTTGTAGAAGAGTAAAAGACCTAACTTAAAAGTGAAAGTTTATAGATGAGTTTTTGGGATTAGAAGATCCTTTATGGTCTAACATTAAAAGCTCAAGGCTTTTAAGCGGAACGTTAAACGTAGCATGGGCTGCATTTAACCTGGAGTTTGCATCTTGAATGCTAGTCGATGTTTTTGGTTAATTAATACCATCATTCATGGCGAAAATGAAGCTGTGTTAGAAACGAACAAGCCTACAACATTCGTTGTTCTTTATCTATCTCGCAACGTCCTCCTGGAGGATATCAATTCGGGCAACGTCCTCGAGCGGCTTCACATTGCGTGGCTGTATCAGCTGGAGAAGTTGAAGAAAGGGTGCCTTACCTACTTGTGTGATTTCGGAAAGATATATGATGTCAGGGATGAGATCAATAGCTTCTTCCTCCATGCAGATCGAGAGCTGATGTTGGAGATGTTCGTGAGAGCCTTTGGCGTCATCATGATTCCTTTTAGCCTTGCACCAAGGCTGCATATCTTTAATACTTTCAGTACATAGGAGACTACCAGCCCTTCAACTATATATTTTTTTTGCAGAGGTTCTGCGATTTGACGTTGTATCACCTATGTGTTACTAACTGTAATAAGCTGATGTGAGTTGCTGTTAGTGTGCTTACATGAAAAATGCTTAACCTTTGCAGCGTCTTGCATTGTGATGATGAGCAGTGTTCATTGAATTTTACTAGTCACTAAAATATGGTTTAGCATAATGCAGATTCGCCTGTCAATTTTGCATAAATTCGACATATTACGGCAGGTGTTCGATCTTCAAAGCATGAAAAGTGCTTACACCCGAGACGTATTTTTAATGTAATAATGCTCAAGTCTCCTGATCGTGATCACTGTCAGTAGATGAATTTGGTGTAGATCATTGAGACGAATATGTTCTAAGCACAAGATAAGCACCTGGCAAAATTTGGACAAAAATATCATAATACAAAAGATACAAACAAAGATAAAGTGTTATAACTAGGGGTAGCATAGTCTATTTGCCTCTAATCTCTCATCCTATGTTTCTGGAGCCAATCTAATAGCCAAATATTTGTTAGAGGTAGCTCCAGATTCTTAGAGAAGTGGATTATCAGATAATTCGGAGTAGAAGCTAAAATGAGAATCTGGAGCTCTACCAAATAGGCCTTTAGACAGCTTTCAGGTTTTGAGAACTCTAAATACCCAAACTATGTATTCAAGCTTTTCAAAACCTTGTATAGACTTAAGTAAGCCCCTAGAATTTGGTATGAAAGGCTTAAGTGCTATCTTTTGAGTTATAGGTTTAAGATGGGTAAAATAAATAAGACCTTATTCATTCGTAGGCATGACAATAACTTTCTGCTCGTCCAGATTTATGTGAATGACATTATTTTTGGTGGCTCTTCTCATACTTTTGTTTTCTAGTTTTTTTTATATTATGAGCACAGAGTTTGAGATGAGCATGATGAAGGGGGGTTGAGTTTTTTCCTCGATTTTCAGATCAAGCAAACTCGGGAGGGTACTTTCTTGTATCAAGACAAGTACACTTGAGACCTTCTAAGACACTTTAACATAAGTGATGGCAAGCCAGTATCTACTCCGATGGTGACCTCAACCACACTTGATAATGACAAGGATGGTGAACCTATAGATCAAAAGGAGTACCGCAGCATGATTGGCTACCTTCTGTATCTCACTACTTTGAGGCTGGACATACACTTCATCGTGTATCTGTGCACTCGATTTTCAAGTTTCTCCTCGTGCCTCTCATCGTCAGGTAGTGAAGTGTATCTTTAGGTACCTTCGAGCTATTCTAGATTATAGTATCTAGTACTCTTCTACCTCCTGTCTTTTCCTTAGAGCCTATTCCGACATAGACTTTGCTGGCTATAGGATAGATAGGAAGAACACTTTTAGTACTTGCTAATTTATTGATACTTCTCTTGTTTTTTCTTCTTCTAAGAAGCAATCTAGTGTTGTACAGTTCACCGCAGAGGTCGAGTATGTTGCAGCCGCTAGTTGTTGTAGTCAGGTGCTTTGAATGATTTTAACCTTGCAAGACTTTAGGTTAGCAATAGATAGGGTTTTACTTTTCTGTGATAACACTTCTGCTATTAACATTACCAAGAATCCAGTGCAATACTATGTATTGTAAATGCCTTGTTGTAATTTTTTGATACGTAGAGGAAATCACATCGTGTGAGTACAATTGTGCAATCTTTACAAAGTGTAAAACTATTCGAATAGTCATGTCCCCAATTATAGACAATGCTTAGTGATTTCATACGAATGATAGATGTTTCATAAAATTAGGTTGGGATAACTTTAGAAAACCAGCTAGTTGTGACTGATCAAACCGCACCTCCAGTAGCGGTCAGACCAGTTAGATGCTGAATTTTTGAGATCTTGCTGGTTTGGGTTGTTACTTAAATTTAGGCTGTCAAATATGATTTTCTTACCACTTTAGCTACAAGAGTGAAAGATTTATGTATACTTGGGAAAGATTTATAGTTGGCATCATTCATCTCTCTTTGTTGCTACTGCCTGTCCTACACATACCGTACAAGTAAAAGTGAGATTTTAAAGACAAAAGTACATGCCAATATATGAGTTGAAAAGAAACTCCGTTTGAAGGCTAGTTACTATAGAAAAATTATTACCGTAGAAAAGTGGCATTTAGAAACTGAAAAGAAGAGACAAGTGGGGGTGCTCAACTTGGCTTTTTTGGTGACTTATAGTTTTTTTCATTGTAGTTGGTTTATTTTGCACTATAGCTGATAGTAACTTTTTAGCGTAACGAATTTTTTTAAAAAATAAAAAATAGAAAAAACATATTAGCACATCACGAATAATACAAAGAATATAAAGGAATACGAAAAAAAATCAGAAAAAATAAAATTAAAAAATAGTAAATTAAAAACTAGAAATTAGAAGTCGAAACCGAAAATGGGAAGGTTACTCAAATGTGTTGTAGACATCAGTGACACCAAAGGTGATGCATACTGTCAGCTTTTCAAGAAACATAGCTCCATGCTATTGGCCCACATGTTTCTATTGTGCAGTAACAATCAAGTATGCTTGACCGCTTGTTATCATTCGGACTCCGTATACGTTATTCCACATGCATCGAAATATACATTATGAACAACTAAAATGATTCCTAAAGTTGTTCGCCACACATAGATGATTTTTTTTAAAGAATTATGACGTAGTAGGCAATGATGTTAGCTGACGCAAAATCATGAAAGAGCAGTGCTTCAATATTTTTCTTTTTAATAGCTTTTTAATAAAAGTAACATTAATCTTGAAGCAAACGAAGAGGTAAGTAATATCTATCAACTATTTATTATACTTTGAAAATTATGTAAATCACTATTGAGAAAATCATTGAAGTATCTTTATCATGAAATTTTGGCACCAGTGAAAGGGCATGCTGTGCCCTGGTACTCACATGTGTTGTTTCTGCAAAACTCAAGGGTCATATACTCATATGCAAGAAGAGCACCCTCCACCCAGTTCGCTTTAGCTTCGCTCATTTCTACGGTACCTACACGCTGTAGCTTCTCCGTTCCCTTCGCCAGCTTGTCTGCTTGTGTATCTCCTACTAATTTCTATTTTTTTTTCCATTCGAAGAAAAATAAAGACACTCGTTTTACACCTCACCCCACGCACAAAGGCAACGCAGCAAGCAGCTTTCCGTGCTTGGGCTCGCCTGATCTCCCCTCTCATTTCAAATCTCCCTTTCCGCGTGCGCGTGTCGAGTTCTGGGTGCTCTGCTCGCCGCCGATTTGGGGGACCGGACCGAATCCTTCGCTGCCCATGGCGCAGCCGCCGCGAGTTTACGAAGCTTGGAAAGGGAACAATGTAAAGATCCTACCCGTTTTCCCATACCTACCTTGTCCCTCTTACTTCCGCTTCCACTTCTTGAGCTGGGAATCTTGGGTGTAGCGATTGGTATAGGTTTAATAGTATTAAGAAATATACTAATGTACCTAATGCCTATGATCAAGGATGTCTGAATAATTTCCTAGAAATCTTCTGCAGTAACACGAAACCTTCTAAACACAAGTTCCGAGCCTATGTTCAAGATGAAGTTTGGGCTCCGGTAGTTAATTTTAGTAGGCAGATGGAAGAGAAACCAGCTTGTGGTCCTCGGGCAAAAGTAGAAGATGATCTTGAGATTGATAGTGAATTAGTGATCTGTTGAAGATATCTCAGCGGCGCAATTACGAGGATGTTGCTGTTGAAATAGGAAATCAGGACCACAGTGAGATGGAAAGCATGGCCAATGCCAGACTTGTGATAGGTTCGGAATCACATTTTCCTGCAGTCGGAAGTGAGGTACGGGTTCGACACTCGAGCTGGGATCGGAGAAGTGGAAATTGGGACATGTCATCAGATGTAATTGGAAGAAGTGTTTTGGTCACTGAGGTTGCATCTGCATCTCAAACAGAAAGTCATTAGTTAATTATTTGTGAACTCAGAACATGTGTCGGCAATTTGGATTGCCCATCATGCATTTTGACATTGACTGCTGTAATTGGTATTTTTAATGTCGATCCTTTTCATGTATGAACAATTATTTAGTCAGAATTGGCGCGATTGGGGTCATATATTGGTTTTTTTTGCCAGTCTCATTTGACGTTGTCTTCACGATTCTTTATGTAAATTACTATTGCAGGGTACTCATCCACCTGTAATTCTCCTGCAGTTCTTCTTTGAGAATGTCCTCTAGTGTGCATCTCAATTAGCTTTCATGATGATATTGCCCCCTTCCATTCTTCTAAGGAGCAAGGATATCAAATTGGTCGACAATGCTATTGGATTTATGTTCAATAAGGTCTCTGAAACCTCGAGAGTCGAGATGGCACGGAGTTGAACTCTGACATCATCATTCTAGTAGGTCAAAGGTCCAACTACGCGCTGTCATCATCTCTTTGTTTGCAAGCACGTCAAAACTCTGTTTGTTTCTACCGCCTAGTATTGCCTCTTTTAAGGTTGATAGTTCATTTTAGTGGAAATCGTTCTCAAGGATGAGAGCATCTTCAGTTGGTTTCTGGGTTCTGACTGCTGCAATGGAGTTACTGGAGGACAAGAGCATGAAAGCCTGACAATGACAAACCAGAAGACCTCACAATGCCCAGGTCCATTCTTCATACCAGAGCATTGGGACCAGTAAGAATGCTTGGCTTTTGCAATGACTATTTCAATGAGTTCATGTAAGTTGGTCCTTTTAATCATTTGTACACCAACCAGTTGTAATTTGCTGTGTAAGAATGACTCCCACTTGCAGATATTTTTAAACCGCCTAATCCTATGCATAGTCCACTCGACAGTCATCGGATGGTAAGTCTATTGCTTTGATCATGACTATATTGCTTATCCATTTAACGTAGTTCTGAACCTGGTTGGTGTTTATGCGCTGGTATGTCTTAGTGGAGCCTACTGAAATGGAATGGTAAGAGTGACCACATTTACTCTGTTTTGGTCATTGAAATGTTTGCACTTATCCATATGAGTTTATTCTTTGCATTGCTTCAAGGATTTCATTTCAACCATCTCTGACTCTCATATATTTTTACTGATCATATTGTTGTATTTTTCATGTAGAAGATTGTACTCTGACAGACTTATGCTACAGCTTGGGGCTAACAATGTTATTAACTCACTATTATGGGCATTTTTCTCATGAAAACCTTGGGGTCCCCAGCTGTGAGAATCTTTCCTGTTGTTCTATTATTACTCATTTCGACTGCAAGAATCTTGTGCTGGGAAAGGGTTTCATACATATTCTTAGTTGCCCTTTCACCTTTCTTCACACGTTTTCCTTATCCTGATCCCTGACTGAACTTTTGGTAGTGATCATTCCATGAAAGCTACCTTCTTCAGCGACGAAGACTTCACAGTATATACCACTTGTTCCATCCATCGTCCATTTTGCATAAATTCCGTCTGGTTCGCATGTCAAAGTTTATAAATTTTCAAGTTGCAAAGCCACTATAGAATTCTTGAACAATTAATATTGAGCTCACAGAAGACACCAGCAGCAAAGGAGAAAAAGAATAAAGAGGCAAGGTGACTGTACCATTTGACTGGAAGACTCTTTTGTCTTGTTGGAGCTTCAGATTTGTTTTCTTGATGTGCATATGCATCGGACAGAGGAATGCTGTAATCCATGTGATCCATGAATTCTAGCGGATGTGGATTGATCAAACAAGGTGGCGTTGAATGTGCCCAGGATATGTACCAATGGCGGCGCGGCGGGGCAAGTTGACCTTCGTTTAGTTGCGAGTTAAACATTCATTCATTAGATGCCATGTCACGATCAGGTACTAAAACTCAGTAATTCTCCTGTCTTGGCGGCATCTAGGTTAGTTTTAAACTAACCATTGAGTTTAATTTACCAATTAGTTTACCAAAACATAAAATTATGGTCTCGATGATATTTATGTTAAACTAACTGTTGAGTTTCATGGACCAACTAATTAAAAAAAACTGAGCTAATCTATCTTTCATAAAAAAAACTTGCTGAGTTGGATTTCATGCACCAATCAATACTAAACACTCCCCCTTATGTCTGAAAGGCGGCAATCGCTTACCTTTGATCTATTGTATTCCATGCTTTATATAATGATACAATACAGAGCTATGTACGTGTACATCAAGAAAACGAACAGGAAAAGAAATCCGAACAGCTAATGTATTTGGTAATCTTTGTGTATGGTCTAGCACGACTACACTGCCGTATACAAGGCCGACTGTGCTGCACTTTCCTGTCATGTATTCGTCTCTGATATGGCATGGAGCCCGATTCGCCTTCTAACGTCTAGTATGCACCAGGATTTTGAGTGAACTTAAAGTAGATTGTAATTATAATACATGTAGAATTCCATACCTAACCAGTTCAATCAAGAGCTTAAGTTGGTGTTGTTGAGAGAAAGGTATGCAATATATGAGTGAAGCCTATTGTCTATAATTTCAAATTATGCATAGTTTAGTACCATATTACTAAGATAAGATAAAGGAGATTAATTTATAAATTAAAGTTCTTACTGCTCCTTAAATCGTGTGACATATGAATCGGAATGGTATGAGGAGAGCTTTGGCTAAACACATGTGTGCGCATCTTCGCGTATTTTCGCATAAAAAATCGCATGGCATGTGACTTGCGATGCGCGACTGTGCTGTAGCGCGTCACCTGGCAGACCAAGTCTACTTTATTTTTGCTGAACCATGCATCATCTGTCTCCTTTTAACTGGTCATGAGACTATTTAATTATCATTATTTGGTTTGAATATTAACAGTTACCAGTGAATAATTCAGTAATTACCAGTGGATTATTTCAGTTTAATGATGTTAGTTATTGGAGAGTAATTCGCACATCTATAAAGGCCTAGAGATGTTCAGGCTTGGAAGACTAAACTCCTTTTCTTTCTCACATTATCTTCTTCCTTTCTGGTGAATTTATACTGAGTGTTGAGCAACCGAATCTTGTCGGCCTTTCTTTTCAGTATGCACCAAGAAGGAAGGAGAGTGGCTATCTCCGAACCATTGTCGCAGAAAGTACCTGAACAGGGCAGCAATAAGGTTTCTGGGCAGCACAACATGTGCTTCCGCTCTTACTCTGCTTTATCTACGTTCTTCACTGCATCAAGTCTACTCTGCTTCCTGTTCTTCATCAAGCCCAACAGTAAGTTATTCGCACAATCGATCAATTTTATTATAAATTTTTTCTTGTATATTTTCTAAAGTACAATGAGTAGCCTGCTGTTAGATTCGTTTGTTGTATCAGTAGTCTTTTACTGTATCTGTCTCCTAGTAAAATTTAAAATTAAAATATTGATCGCATTTCTAATAGATTCTTGTATAGGGTAAGAATCTGAGAGCCCTAAAAGATTCAAGAGGGTTGTGAGTGAGCGATAATCTCTTGTACTCTTTTGATATTGTGTTTAAAGAATTTACGATCGGTTTCGCTAAATTTTTTTTCTCTCATTGTGGTTGTTTCAACGTTGTTATTTTGATTTTTTTTTTCTATGAGATTCATCTTCCTCATTCTAGATACCGTATACGCTCATTGTTTAAAGGACAAGCATATACACCAATTTGTTTAAAGGACAAGCATGGAGTGGCTTTGTCAAAAAGGAATGTAAATCAAGCTTTTGGTTTGATTTTTTGTCGGTGGTAAAAAATACACCAATTTGGAAGTCTAAACTTTGGCTTCAAAAGTTTCAACTCCCAAATGCATTTGACAAACTAATCATAATAAACAATAACAAGCCATCTGCTTGTCTCGCATTTTCATCATGCCCTGAGATGAAAAGGTTCTAACTTTGCCATATGTTTGGCAAATCCTTTGCTTTGTTTTATGAAGACAAGCCTTGTGTCTTTCTTCATTTTTTGAGGCCAAAAGTTGTAACTGAATTAGAACTATGGTTCTTCAAGTTTGAACTATAAACAACATTACTACCACATACATCCACAAAACATCATTAATTAAGTTAAGTATATTGCGAAGGTTCGTATATAGTGTGAAATCTAATTTAAACTTATAAAATCGATAAAGGAGATATATTTTTTGACACTGTTATGTATTACATACCATATAGCAATTTTTTAATAAGGAGGTTTTCAACTCTAAAGTACTAGACGAATAGAATAAACCATCCAGCTCACGCTTTTCCTTCTCATCATGCCCTGGGATCAAATGTCTGTAACGTGGCCAAACTCTGCATCATCTTTTGAAGATAGATCCTACATTTCGTCTCCATGATCTGAAGTTTTTAACTTGCTCCATACAAATCGATTGATCAGGCAAACCTGGGACTTCAAACCATTTGACAAAATGCGGCTGCTTCGCATGCAGATGCAGGCCTCCTCGAGCAAAGAAACTTTGACCTTCGCCCCCATACTTCCCAATCCCCGTGTACTTTGCATCATCGCATGCATGTCTAGAAGCTCAAAGGCACGGACATTGCGTCGTGATGCTTAGACAAGTTCAGAGTCATCGCAACCAAAATTATGTAGTTTACTTGTTTACTTGTAAACTAATACTAATATTAAAACATATGCCTTTGTTTACTCTAATGTGATCTGACATGGGTTTTTCTGTGATACGGGATGTTTGCTGTTAGGTCAACCTGAACGTTAGATCTGAGATCAGGCACGTTGATCCATGCTATGCGGAGAGTAGGTGTGAGGGAGCATGCATGCCGTCCAAGGTAACGTGTGCACGATTCGTAACAATCTGATAAGGAGTCGTGCCAGATGGCTGAGACGTGCTAGAGTTTGACGAGTGTTGAGAACCAGAAGTTGTACGCTGACAGCCCCCTCAGCCTGAACCGGTTCGAGCTAAACGTGAAGGCTGGACCTAAACTCCAAAAACATGTTGCTATAGGTAGTCCCTTTGTAAACATATCTGCAAACTGAGAAGAAGAGGGAACGTGTAGCACTTTGACCTCACCAAGGGACACCTTGTCGCGAATAAAATGTAAGTCAATCTTCACATGTTTTGTATGTTGGTGTTGAACAGGATTGTTGGAGATGTATATGGCGCTAATGTTGTCACAATACACCACGGTGGCCTAAGTTGGTGGTTGATGCAGCTTAATTAACAATTGCCGCAACCAAAAGCACTCTGCAACCATATTAGCCACACCACGATACTCCGCTTTAGCACTAGATGGGGAAACTATAGCTTGACACTTGGAAGACCATGAAACAATGTTATCACCAAGATAAACACAAAACTCGAAAGTGGATTTGTGTGTATCGGGGCAGTTGGCCCAATCCACATCGGAGTAAACAACAAGATCATACGAGGGACTATGATAGAGACGCAAACCATAGTCAAGGGTGCCAAGGACGTAGCAAAGAATCCGCTCGACAAGATGGAGATGCACATCATGAGGATCATGCATGAAGAGACAGCATTGTTGAACACATAGGCGATGTTGGGACACATGAGAGTGAGGCATTGCAGTCCACTGGTAAGGCTACAATACATGGTAGGTTTGGAAACGGGCTGGCCGCTATGAGCAGAAAGTTTTGAGCAGGTGTCGATGGGTGTGGTGCATGGATTACATTGTGACATATGGGTGTGGTCTAACAAATCGAGTGCATACTGCTTTTGAGAAAGAAACAAACCATAAGCACTTCTATCAACCGAGATGCCAAGAAAATGGTGCAAGGGACCAAGGTCACTCATTGTGAATTCATGGTGGAGAGAGTTAATGATGTGGTTAAGTAGGAAGTAGCAGCAGTAAGTAGAATATCATCTACATATAAAAGTAGATAGGCAAGAGAGGATTGCTTGCGGTAGATAAATAAAGAAGAATCAGATTTGGAAGCAACAAAGTCGAGTGTCAAAAGGAAACTGGTGAACAAAAGAAACCAACTGTATGGAGGCTTGCTTAAGGCCATAAAGAGATTTATGTAAGCGGCACACATGAGAGGGGCAGCTAGAGTCAACAAAACCGGACAGTTGTTGAGCAAACACATTTTCAGTGAGATTATCGTGGAGAAAAGTATTCTTCATGTGAATTGTCCATGAATGGGAGATGGCGAGGCTCAAGACAACTTGAATGGTAGCAAGCTTGACCATGGAACTGAAAGTTTCATCATAATCGACACCAGCTTGTTGAGTGAAATCATGAACCACCTACTAAGCCTTGTACCATGAAAGCATGCCATCTCGATTAAGTTTGTGCTAGAAGATCCACTTGCCACTGACCACATTAACACATGTGGGATAAGGAACAAGACTCCAAGTATTGTTGTTCATTAATACAATATATTCATAAAAAATGGTATTGTACTAATTTGGATCTTTAAGAGCCTATTTATAAGAGGAGGGAATAGGATAAATAGTGGTAGAAGAAGAAAGATTGAAGTGCTATTTAGGAACCATGATCCTAGACTTAGCGCATGTGCATATGTGATGATGATTCACTGGTGGCTGGATCTGATGGACATGCGCGTTGGAAACTGGCGGGAATGGGGGTATGGTGACAGGAGGCGCAGAGGATGGTTCGGTGGGACCATTGGCAAGAGGGAAGTGGAGTGTGGTGGAGGTAGTGGATCAATGCCAAAGTCTGCATCAGAGGTGGGTACAGAAAATAGAAACGGCATGGGATCCAAAGATGATGCCACTAGATGTTCTATGGTTGGGGGCAATGGGTGTGGAGAGGCCTATTGGGAGCGGCTGGCAAAGGAAAAAATTGTCTCAAAAATTACATGACGAGATATGATAATTTTATGAATCTGAAGACTAAGACATCTATACCCCTTATACTCAGATGGATAGCCTAGAAATACACATGGAGTAGATCAAGGAGCCAATTTGTGTGGAGTAGTGGCGGTGAGATTAGGAAAACATAAACAACCAAAGGTGCGAAGGGGATCAAAGCTAAGAGGCTGATGGAAGAGGGCTTGATAGGGTGTGCGCAGCTGAAGTGGTTTGTTGGTGTGATGGTTGAGGAGGTACATGGCTGTGTGCAGGGCTTCGACCTAATATGTAGAGGGCATGTGGTCTTGGAATAAAAGAGTACGAACTATGTCATTGAGCGAGTGAATGACACCTTCGGCCTTGCCATTTTGAGGAGAAGTATGAGGGCAAGAAAGGCGATAGGAGATGCCACGAGCAAAAAGAAAAAGCACAGAAGGTAGAATTGTTGAACTCACAGCCATTGTTGCATTGAATATATTGTATAGACAAGTGGAATTGGTTGAGAACCATGGAATAAGATGTTGGAGAGTAGAGGTGGTGTTTGATTTGTGGCGCAAGGGAAAATCCAGGTGTAGTGTGTATAGTCATCAAGCACAACAAGATAATATTTGTAGCAAAAAAAACTAACAACAGGGGAAGTCCACAAAAATCACAATATATTATTTGGAATGGAAAATAAGTAAAAGACGTGGAATCATTAAAGGGAAGACGTGTATGGTGCCCTAGCTGATAGTCTTCACAAACAGGAAAAGATTGCACTAGGAGTGGTACACGAGATGTATTTATTAGAGGCTAAATGCGACAAACAGTGATGATCGAGATACCCAAGCCAGCGATGCAATACATCAACAGAGGAAAGTAGAGATGTAGGACTTGTGGAGGTGTGCACACCAGAGAAGGGGTGTAGATCAGCAACACTATTGGACCTCAGAATTTCTTTCTTGGTGGCCAAATTCTTCACAGAAAAACCACATAGATCAAATTCAATAGAATATGCATTGTCATGGGTAAACTTGTGTACAGAGATGAGATTCTTAACAAGGTTAGGAGTATGAAGAACGTGCCGCAAATAAAAATTAAATGAGGGAGTATGAAGGATGGAGTGACCAAACCCAAGAATGGAAAGAGATGATCCATTACCCACAATAATATGTGATGAAAAAGGCATAGATGAACGACAGTACTAAGAGAGATTACCATTGCACCAGTCATGTGTAAGGCGGCGCCAGTGTCGAGGTACTAGTCAGATGCATCGTAGGGCGGATCAAGAGGGGCAACATTGAGAGTATGGATGCGACCGCTGGTATCCTAAGTTGGTGCAACAGCAACGGGTGCCAAGGTGGTGACGGGTTGGACCATCATGGGGTAGGCATGGCCGGTAGGTAGAGACGGAGGAGGGCCTAAAATGCCGGGGCCATTTGAAAGATGATGAGATAAGCTTTTCATCTTGTACTCATCACCTTAAACGGACTTCGTATGTGAAAGTTATACACATTTGAAGTCAGACCTATTAGGCTGAATCCGAATTAATCTGGAGGCTAAATTGGATTCCAAAACATGTCCCACTTGAACTCTTACTTGAATTGATCCAAAAGTGACGTGGTGACCTTAAGTAAGAGTTGGGGAAGACGTTGACTTGGTGTTGATATACTGGTTGGTTTCTCTTTAGGAGGACCCCAACCACAATCGTGTAGCATTAATGTAATCCTCCTTGTGTAGATGCACAAATATATATTTGCATCATTAGGTAGTATCATATTCTTATTTGAAACAAATTGAAACCGAATAAACGAATTCATCTTTTGTTTATTCTTGAAAATTATGATGTATATGTTTGTGGTATGGTTACATCATGTTTCACTCATGGCGATGGTAGGGAAGAAGAAAGGAGTTGGAAGATTAGGGTTCTAAGGGCTGAAAGGCTCTGATACTATGAAAGTGGGAAAACAACACACACATACATTAATCATTGGCCTAATTATAGGCAATTACAAAGGATTCGTGAGATCCATGCTATGCAAAGAGCATGTGTGAGGAAGCACGCATGCAGGCCAAGGCAACATGCACGTGATCCGTAACAATCTGATGAGGAGCCGCACCAGACGTTTGAGATGTGCTGGAGTTTGAGGACCGTTGAGAACCAGAATTGTACGCTGACAGCAATCCCCATTATTCTGCTGAGATGCTAATATTATGATCTGATCTAGTTAATACAATTTTATTATACTGTAGAACAGTGTCCGTTGACCGAACACTAACGCTACTCCACCACCGACCACCACTGTTGCAGTGCTACAGTACAAGCAGCTGGTAAAATTAATGTTTCAAAAATAGAGCCGATTGGGCAGAGACAGACTTCATGAGTAGTACTTCTGCAATCATGTATGCTGATTAAAAGATCAGAGCATGCCATATAACTCCAAACTCACTATACGCTCAAACTAAGGAAGCATGCCATTGGACTGTACACAACCACATTAAATAACATAGTACAACTATTCATTCACTTTTCTACATAATAAGGGTATCTCCAATGGACTGAGTCATCTGGCTATTTGCATGTACACATCAGCATAAATCCTATGTGGAGGAAAGAGAGTATGCAAAAAAAATCGAGCCGGCTCTTCCTTAAGCACTAGGCTATAACAGAAAACGAGACAGTCTCTATAAATGACTGTGTGTGCATGTAAACATCAAATAGCTATCCTTATAGACAGTCCTTTGTATGCTAGCTATTTGGTTGATGATGTGGAAGTCTCCTAGTTAGTTGCTAACTAGAACCATTGGAGATGTCCTAACATAGTACAACTATTCATTCACTTTTCTACATTAAAGCAATAGTATTGATTAGAAATATTACAATAACTACATCTTAATTTTCTCAATAGATTTATATTGTAAGACAAGTTTTTTTTAAGAAAATAAACTTATATTACAGGACCGAGAGAGTAATTCCTTGGACATCTGCATGGCTGAGTAGGAAGTTTACCGACCATGTTTTGAATATCAATCATCTGAAGAACTTATATTATAGGACTGGGGGAGTAATTCCTAGGACACATGCATAGCTGAGTAGGAAGTTTACCAACCATGTTTTGAATATCAATCATCCGAAGTGCCTCGAGTTGCCATTGAGTCAAAATTTACCAACCTAGTTTGGAGACCCGGTAGAATCTGCTATGCTTGTTCTGTGACTCCTCCGAAGTTTATGTATACTTAAAGCACTGCTAGTCTACTACTGATGCATGCCTACAGTTTAAGAAAGACTACTTGGATTATCCATGTCGACGTGAAAAACGTCAAGTCGCCGTCTAAGACATCCGGTCTTACCGTGCATTCCGGTCACTGTTTAACAAGTAACTAATCCACGCGCGTGCCCGACCCGGAAGAAGAAGAACAGTGCGCCTCGCGACGTGGAAAAACATTTGAACACATCAACTCGGGGAGAAAGGAAGCCAAATTCGGACATGCCGGAGAATACTTGCGTACAAAGTGGAGAAAAGTTTGCAGCAGTGTTATCAGACCCGAACTAGTCATCGACCGTCTAAGATCTTGGGTCACTCATCCGATGGTCGAACCGTTAGTTCACTGATCAAACTATATGAATTTTAAATTAAAAATATATATATATACATATATATATATATATCAAAAAGTAGAAAAATCAACAATACAATAATAGCAATAAAAATTAAAGAAAGTGAATGATAAATAACAAATAGCTAGTGATGCTCATAGAAATAATCATGAGGTCCATGACCATTAAGCAATAGAGTCATATATATAAGTCGATAAGATAAAATCTAGCAAGAACGTAGTGAAAGCACAACAGCATAAAATCTTGTATATATTGTTCTAGCTAACAAATTTGTAAGCAACTAACCACTAAAATCCTAGTAGCTCTCAAAAGATAAATATCCCTATCATTTTTCCTTGAAAAGTTCTCTAATTTAAGAGTACTTCTGTTTTTTGGCCTTACGAACAAAACCCGTTAAATTCGGGCGGGTCAGTCAGGTCACTTAAAACTCGGTCGGGTTGACTAGATTTTTCGGACTCAACTACATTAATGATCCTGTGAGCGTGATGATCCGATGTAACTTGTGGATCTAGATTTTTCCGATCCAATCGCCGGAGCGGTCCGGTCTGATAGCCATGGTGTGCAGGGCAGCGGGGACGAGGACGAGAGCGCTTGACCGGATCAGCGTCCAAACTTTTTGATGCGTGCATGAACCACGTCGCTTGGTACATAGCAATAGTTGCCAATACTTTAGCCTTTAGTCATCGCGTACTTGCTCTGTTTCTGGATAGACGTCACGGCGTCAAATGGTCCTCAATGCACATGAACCTTTTGGCTATTGTTTTCTCCAATTATTTTATGTCAGTGTGAAAAATAAAGGATAGTATAACGATAAGTTTTGCATATATCAGTGATCAAGATTTTAAAATTTTGGCTACAAATGACATCTATTCGCAAAGGAAGTTACTAGAGTATCGGCAAAAATGCAAATCAGCGCATTTGGGTCCAGATGGAAAACTGGGGTGGCAAGGATCGATGCATGCATACTTTGACATGGTGGGGATCGTTTTGGCTTCAGCTTCTAGTTTTAGTTTTTTTTCACTATTCACTACACTATCCACTAACTCAATTACAGTAAAAAAAATCAAAAACCATCGCTAAAACGATCACCACTATGCTGAGCAGCTTCTTTAAGGACCAGTAGTCAGACCAGAGTGTGAACTTACCTTTCTGTGGCGGCGGCTACTAGCGTGGCACATTCGTTTCTTTCTCTCTCTCTCTTGCCTTCTGTTAGTTAACGAAGCACATGTTTTTACTTTGCCTCGTAGATCATCTGTATATATATAGCCGTAAGTCTACCTCGTGCAAAGAACGGGTCGGAGAGAGTGCTTCCAAGTTTGAACTAGCCACTCGATCGATTCAACCTATTCAGAGTGCGAAAGATTAGCCAGGTCTCTGCACGTACGTTCGTGCTGCAGTCGTTGCATGCGAGGGGCGGCATTGGCGCCGCCAGTCGCGCGTGCGTGGTACGAGATGGCGGACCGACGTGGACTTCACGGCGGCGGCGAAGGCCGGCCGGCGGGGGATGAGGACGATGATGGAGAGGTCGACGCCATGGCGGCGGCGGGCGGCTCGGTGCTCTCCGGGGCATACCAGGCCCAGGAGATGTCCACGATGGTGTCGGCCCTGACAAGGGTCGTGGCGGGCGGCGACGACCGGTGGGCGCCGGCGGCCGCGTGGCCTGCCTCGCCGTCCGGCGGCGGCGGGCAGTGGACCAGCCGGGGGGATCTGGCAATGGGAAGCTACGTGCATGCGCAGGGAAGCTATTCTGGCGCGCCGACATCGGAGTTCGCAGCAGGTGAGGATTAGTATTTTTATTTTGGGGGAATGTTTGCAGGTTACAAAAGAACTGAGCAGCTCTGCGTCCCGCGTTCGTACTCAACACTTTTGCATTTTTCTTTCGGTGAATTTTCTTTTCTTAATGTTTAGCGTGTGTTAGTCCTGTAGAATCTAAAGGTTGATTTTTTTAATACAGTGACGTGTTCTCGAAAATGCTAATGTAGTACTGCATGCTTCAGTCGATACTTTGCTTGCAACAAGAGTGCTACGTCATAGCTAGCCATGCATTACACGCAGCGAACGTTCTTTATCTATGATTATTACTTTCCCAAAATCACTTCATTTAAACAGAGAAGGCAATACCAAAGTCGGCCTCTTCTCATTTAGAGTTTTCAATTACTTGGATGGGGCCGCCGAAATTCAGGTGTTTTAGAAGGAAAGATTAGCTATACGCTACTCCTGTTTACCCACTTCAGCAAAATACACTCAAATCAATTATCCGATCGACACCCAAAGTGTTAATTTGACCGAGCTGAAGCCAAACCATTTGCCGGTATTTGAAAATGCAACTAATTGATTGGGATCGCAAGTGTGAGCAGCGTCCATGCAAATGAACCTGCATGCATGTGGATCTCACCAAGAATTAAAGATTAGCAAAGTTCGCACTACTCATCCGAGACTTCGACAACTCCCACCAAACTATTCCACTAGACTCGTTCAGTGCACTCGTGCAACACAACAAAATTACCAACCTTTCCCATGACAATACGTACGGTACGAACGCAGTGTACGTTGCTAAAGGCCGGTGTATACGTGCTTGCAGCTGGTCGATACAGATAGACGCATCTTTAATACAAATCTCATTTTTGACCCTATGGCACGTGTACCTCTTACATCCACCCTCAGACCCACTTTGAGATGCGTGCTTGATCATACACCCCATGTATTTCTTGTGTATTTTGGCTTTTTTTTTATAAAATCTCTTCATTTCTCTCCTCTCTCTCTCTCTCCCCGGCGACTCCCCGGAGATGAGCAGCGCTGTGTAGTATAGCGCGCCAAACGATGGAGAAGGTAAATATGACGTACTAGCGAGTGTTTCGCGCTTATCACCTTCACTCGTCGTACGCAGGAGAAGGGCATAGCTCGGACGCGCAGGGCGCCGCCATGGACGAGCACTCGCCCACATACACCGCGGAGCAGGGCGGCGGCGGCGGCGGCGGTACGCCTGCTGGCCGGCGGTACCGCGGCGTGCGGCAGAGGCCGTGGGGCAAGTTTGCGGCGGAGATCCGGGACCCGCACAAGGCCGCGCGCGTCTGGCTCGGCACGTTCGAGACCGCCGAGGCCGCGGCGCGCGCCTACGACGAGGCCGCGCTCCGGTTCCGTGGCAGCCGCGCCAAGCTCAACTTCCCCGAGGACGCGCGCCTCACCAGCCCGGCCACCACTGCGAGCGCGACGACGGTGGCCTCTCCAACAATGGCTTCGGCGGCTTACCCGCCGGCCAGTTCGGTCTCGGACTACTTGCGGTACCAGATGCTTCTGCATGGAGGAGGCGGCGGTTTTCCTCTGTACCATGGCCGCGGCGGCGGCGGCGGCGCCATGAGTACTTCCTTGGGGTCCTACTCTTTTCCCGCCTCCTCTGTTACCGTGGCCTCCGTGGCGTCCTCTGCTTCCTCTGCTTCGGGTTACGGCGCGGTGGCGGAGCACGGTGAGGCGGTGCAATGGACCTGGCCGGAGGGCGCGTCGACTTATCCGGCGACTACGGGTTCTTGGTCTGGTTCGAGCCAGTATCCACCACCACCTCGTCGTCCTCAATAGTAGTTTTTTTTCCTTTCTTCGAGAACTGGGATGGTGTTGTTGAACATGCATGCGTGCAGGAAACCAAAGAAGGTGCGCCATGGCATTGTAATGTTTGTTCTTTTACTTTCGTTGATGTTGATCATGTCATCATCTAATCATGTTTTTAATTGGAATGAAATGGAGAAGCAAGTAAGATAACTTTATTTTAACTTTTGCTGAATGAACAGAAATAATCCTTTTTTGAACAGGCTAAAATAGTTAGGATAGAATCTATTGCATTGTATTTTATATTATTAAAATGATGCTAAAAAGGCTTCTACGTTTTGCAAAACTAGAAATTTCCATATTAATCAAAGAATAAGATAAAAAGGTCTACAATGCTCATTTTGGTGGGTTAAGATCAGAATAATCATGTTTATATTAGAGTTATATAGTAAATATGGCTCTATTTTCAATTATAAGTACCAGAGCTATATAGTAAATATAACTTTACTTTTAAACATAAATGTGTTGTTGTATCAAGCAGCGTAGTCGCACAAGAAATTAATCCCCGCTCGTTTCAGCTTTTTTTAGTTTTAACTTTTTTCACTATTTAATAATTTGTCTTTTTTCTGAATTTTTTTTAGATTTTTTGGTCTTTTTGTATTTTTTTTCTTTTTTTCTCGTATTCCTTTGCATTATCCGTGATGGGTTAACATTTTTTTCTATTTTTATATTTTTTTAAAAAATTTAATTATGCCCAAAAAGCCAAATCAGCTACAGTAAAAAAGTTAGCTACAGTAAAATTTCAACCAGAAACTAGAAGCCATCGCTATTCCGAACACCCCTAGACTAGTTGCTAGGAGGAGAGATGGAACTGATGAGATGGAAATGATGTTTCTTTATATATATCGTTGGTGTTCGAGCCGTGTGTATATAAGGCTTGTTCTTTTTTGCTGTGACTGATGACTTTTAGCTGCGGCTAATAGTTTTTTGGCTGTTTGTGACAGAGATTGCGGAAAGAGAGATACTCGCTTGCGATTTTTGATGGTATAGGTATTAGATTTTTAACGTGTACTACAATTAACTTGTAGACCCTTATTTTAAAAAAAATACTCTGTTTAAAAGTTAGATACTGTAACAGAAGTTAAAAGTCAAAAACCAAAAGCTGAAAAGAACCGGACCTATATTGTTGGTGTTTGAGCCGTGACAACATTTGTGATTCTTAAAATCTGTTCGAACTACACCGAGCAGAGAATCTGATGTATGAAACTAGAATGTGGTTTCGTGAAACATTGTTGAAAAACAATTGGCTGAAAACACAAATCTTTGTCGAGTCAACGTTCTCCTTAATGATATTTCCGGTATTTTTCCATGCAAATTTGGCCTATCCCAACCTTCGGTCTAAGCCAAGTCAGGCTTGTGCTTCGAGGCCTGACAATAAACCACATGCCAGACCAAACCCAGCCAAAATAATTAGAGATTGTTCTGGAACTAAGGAATTTCGCACGAATTTTGCAAGAAACAAATTTAGTCCCACGAGTATGGACGAGAAATGAATACGAATTATTCGTATTATCTGATTATCGTATTCGATAGGATACAAATACGATATAGATTTTTTCATCCGATTAACAGCTTCTCTCTTAGTCGTATTCGAATTCACATAAAAAATATAGATATGAATATGGTATAAATTTTTACCATCTAAAATATTATTTTATCCAAACTATTTGTATTCAACGAAGCAAATATATTTTAGTGCAATGCAACTAATTAGTTGGATAAGTTTTTTAATTTAATGTTAATTTGTGTTTCTTTATGTGAAGTAAATAAATTAGAATGATTAAACGTGACTGTACAAGGATAAAATATCATTAATATCTTCATACTACCTAGGTTATGAGGATTCCGGATCCGACCAAATCGAGTAGATATTCGAGTCGAATTCGTATTTGTTACAATATTCAATTTGTATTTGTATTCAAGAATATTTGAATTTGTATTTATTTACAAAATATGAATACAAATATGGTAGAGGCACCATTTAATTCGTATTTAATCCGTTTCCATATCTACCCATGATATTCAAGAAAAGTTGCCGCGCTTCGGACTTAGCTTGGAACCCATTATGAAACCTAAAATCGGCCCAATCAAACTACCTTGACAAGGCAGTCGGGGCAGGCCTAAGCTTAAGCCAGGCAGCCCAAAAGCAAACGTAACCAAATGTCGAGATGTCGATTTGATCTGACCTTTGAAAGTCTGTGGCAGTGTAGTATTGGTTTCTACTGATGGGTTTTGGCTATAGCTGATAGTTTTTTGTTAAAAATGAATAGTAACGGTAGAAAAAAAGTAATTTTTAAAAGAAAAGTACAAATGATGTAAAAAAGTGAGAGAAATATTAGTATAAAAGGAAAGCGAGAGGAATAGAACGTGCAAGACAAAAGAAAAAAAAGTCGTTTAAAAAACCGAAGATATTAACTTACTATCTCAAACAGAAATCAATAGAACGTGCCTACGTAAAACGTACTCGAATCAGCTTTCGCCGGTGTACTCATCGAAGACTCGCGCCTCCAAGCCGGGGCGCGGCGGATAAACCTCGGGCGAACCGAACCGAGCACGACACAGACCGTGCGACGGCTTCCACCTGGACTGGACGTGACGTGACCCGCCGCCTTCAGCTCGTAGCCTCCGCCGCCCGCTACGCCTCCCTCCCCTCCGCCCGCGTAACACTCCACCAACGCTCGGGTCCCACGCGCTTCCCTGCGTGCCAGTGACAGGTGGGCCCCACACCGTCTCGGATCGCGTGGGGCCCACGGATACCACACAGAAGCTGGGGCCAGTTGGGTCCATTCTCAAGGCGTTGTTCCCCTTCCCTTCCGAACTCCGCCGCCAACTGTCCCCTCTTGCTGCTGCTGCTACTAGCCAGCGAAGAAGTACCTCGCTTTCCTCCTCCTACCCACCCGCTTCGCCCGCCGCGAGAAGCTTCCAGAGGCCTTGGGAAGGTCCATGGCCTCGACAATGCCGGAGGAGAAGGGGTACGCGCCCGCGCCCCTCGGCCAGGCGCCGGAGGCCGTTGACCCCGAGGACCCGGTCAAGTCGCCGCCGCGGCCCAGCTCGCCGGCCAGCTCCACCCGCAAGGTCCGGATCGATCCTACCTACTCTTCTAACCCTGCTACTCCCGACGTACGGGCTGTGCTTAAACCCTTACGATTGCTCGGATCTGGTCGCGCCTGTGCTGCTGCCTTTTGATCCTCCGGCTTCTGGTTTGGATGGTTGACCAGGCCTGGCCTCGCGTTTTGCGGTCTAACTAACGTTTTTTTTATGATTGCATTGCATTGGTTCTTAGAAGTGTGTAATGCGCATGTGTGGGGGCGCTTCGTGGGATGTACCGTTTATTGTGGAAAGCTGCAGTCCGCAGACCTTAACGATTTGAGAACATGTGTGTATCGATGCTATTGGAAATATGGATGCAAACGATGAAACGATTGGACTTCCAGTTCATGCGCACCAAATGCACAACATGTTGTGCATAAATGCCATCGAAACAACTTCCAGTTAATGATGCATGTGCAGATTCTAACATAGTATTTGATATAGTAGCAGATTTTGATTTGTAAATTAGGCACTGAAATTTAAATGAGGGGTTTTAGTTATCCTAGAGGAAAATTTGTGCCCGGTTCTTCATAAAATTCTCCTGCACATGACTTTAAAGTTTAGGTCTTGGCCCATGTTAGAGCATGTACAACCCACAGACAACTACTGTTTTTATCATGTCAACACAGCAAAATTATCTGACATGGACTGTAATTAAGGAAGAGAGAGGCACAAGCCGTCCTCTTGCGAAGAGACGGCCCGGGCTCGTGCTCCTAGGCGAAGAGACGGCGTTGCGAGCGTTGTACGAGTCGTCTTTTTTACAAGCTGTCTTTTTTGTTGTCTTTTTTGATGAGATTGCAGACAACTAAATAGACAACCCATTGTACAAGCTGTCTTTTTTGTTGTCTATATATAATATGCATGTATATACAGACAGCAGCTGTCTAAACTGTTGTACGTGCCCTTAGATATTGAATTGACTTCCAATAACTACTGCTGTGTGTTTGGCTTAATCTGGCTTTTGAACATGCAGTAAGTGCATTTCTTGTCACAAAAAGGGAATGCATGTAAGCACTTGCCCTACAATTTTTTGGGAATATGCATCTAACAATAGGAATTTGACACTTGCAATTAGTGTTCAAGTAGGTGTTAGGTGCTAGGTGGGCGGCAAGCTGGGGCTTAGCGCCTAGCCCACGTAGACGGGGCCTAGGCGGCCGACTTGGCAGGGGCTGCGGGCAACATCAACGTATATTTGATGTTTGGAGAAGGAAAATTGTTATCTATCCTAACCGGCCGCCTTCTTGAAGACTACTTGCGATTAATTAACTGCCATTTAGTGTTGGTCTCTGGAATCCCAAACTCATTAGACTAACACTAAAACTTCCACGGCAAATCCCATTGGACAATTATATTGGTTTAACTATTTTGGCAATTTGATCATTTTTCCCCTCTTGAAGGATTATTTAGTAGTTCCTCCGTTGATTTTTATAAGGCACCCATGCATTTTGAGTTTCAAACTTTGTAATTTTTTACCAACAATTAGTCCAACAATACATAGGTTAGTCTCACAAAAGTGGTGCAATTAGATTCGTATTTAAAAGCACTTTCATATGATCATGATTTTGTAGTTGTTAAAGAAATTAATAGTCAAGTTCAATATTGGAGACCGTGCCAAGTCAAACGAAGCCTTATAAAATCGATGGAGAGAGTAAACCTTTAATTACATTGACATCATTTAGATACTAAAGTGATAAACTGATAAATAATAAATTCGTCCAAGCAAATTAGACAAACTTGGACCAATATTTTTATACTCTTTTCTTTTTTTTTTCTCACTTTATCCAAATGAATTACCTCTCTGCGTGTCTGTGCTAGATTGTTTTCAAAGCAGTTATTTCATACTAAACCTGGTAAACTTCAATAGGCATGCTTTGCTGTTCTTCAAAGCTGGGTGTCAAGAAAATTTATGACTGGATGGTATGTTTTGCAAGAACTAATTCAGACATTCTGCAAGAGCTATGAATTATTCAGGCCTAATATCCTATTTGTGTGCTCCCCTCCTTTTGTTTTCAATGTAGTTCTTTTCCCTGTTGCTGTCACGTTCTTTATCACATGGTGGTTTATTCAATTTGTTGATGGTTTCTTCAGTCCACTCTACGCAAAACTTGGATTCGACATATTTGGTAATTATTGCACAAATGCTTATATATGGTCACTTGCTAGTTACTCCTGACCTTGTTCCTTATCCTCTACTATACTCATCATCCATGAGTTGAGGATTTTTCTGATAAGCCCTCTCCTTCTGACGGGCCACCCTCTTCGGCTTTTCACTATGCTATTCGCGATCGCCAGTCTATTCGGCCTCATGAGCATTTTGGTTTTGCTGCCATTACTCTTGTCGAACTGATTTCTTACCTTGATGTTGTTAGGAGTGGCAGCATACGATAGCAGAGGAGATTGCTGCCCTTGAGTGTACTGGCACGTGGGATCTTGTTCCTCTTCCTACGCGTTACTCCTAGCACGTGCAAGTGGGTCTATAAGGCTAAGACCCGCTCTGATGGTTCTTTTGAGCGCTAAAAGGCTTATTTTGTAACGCGTGGTTTTCAACAGAAGCATAGTCATGACTACGATGAGACCTTTGCTCCTGTCGCTCACATAATCACCATTTGCACTCTTCTTGTTGTGGCCTCTGTTTGGCAGTGGCCTATTTTTCAGTTGGACGTTAAGAATGTCTTTCTCAATGGCGAGTTGCGTGAGGTCTACATGCAGCCACCCCTTAGGTATTATGTTCCTGAGGGTATAGTTTGTTGCCCTCGCCGTTTGCTCTATGGCCTCAAGCAAGCTCCTCATGTCTAGTTTGATCGTTTCTCTTCTGTTATCGCTGCAACTGGTTTCTCTGCCAGTACTTATGATCCTTCTCTCTATGCTTCTTCTTTTGTATGTTTATATGATCATTACTAGAGATGATTCTCAGTACATCACTTTTGTCAAGGAGTGTCTTTATGAGCGGTTTCTCATATCTGATTTGGGTCCTCTTTGCTACTTTTTTGTGATTAATGTTATTTCTACTCTTGCGGGTTTCTATCTGTCCCAAAGTATATCCAGGATCTTCTTGATCGTGCCTCTTTTACTGATCAGCGCACAGCTGAGACTCCCATGGAGCTTAATGTTTATCGTAGTCCCACTAATGGTGAGCCCCTTACTGATCTTACTCGCTATCGTCATATTGAGAGCCTTGTTTATCTTAGTGTCACTCGTCCTGACATTTCGTACCCTGTGCATATGTTGAGTTAGTTTGTTTGCTCCCACTCAACTCCACTATAGTCATCTTCGTGTTCTACAATATCTTCGTGGAACTATCTCTCATCGTCTTTTTCCCTCGCTCCAGCTCTTTACAGTTCCACTCATATTCTAATGCCACCTAGGCTAGTGATCTTTCTAACTATCGGTCTCTCTGTCTATTGGGTTTTTCTTGGTGGTTCTTTCATTGCTTGGAAGACTAATAAGCAGACAACAGTTTCTCGTTCGAGTGCTGAGGCTTGAGTTACGAGCTATGGCTTTGTTGACCGCGGAGGTTACTTGGTTATGGTGGTTATTTGAGGATTTTAGTGTTTCTGTTTTTGCACCTACTCCTTTTTTGTCTGATAGTACATGTGCTATTAGCATTGCTAAAAATCCGGTGAAGCATGAGCTTACAAAATATATTGGTGTTGATGCTTTCTACATGTGAACACAGGTGCAAGATCAGGCTTCTTCACAAAAGCACAGACCAGAGTGCAGCACAACTTTCACCTCTCCAAACTTCATGTTGTTAATCCACCATAAGTTTGAGGGGGAGTGTTAGATATGTATTATATAGCTATATATTATCCTATTATATAAGGGTTTTCTGCATATATACCATTACATATATATATATATATATATATATATATATATATATATATATATATATATATATATATATATATATATATATATATTAGTCTATTGGCCTTATGATGAATACAAACGTTATTTATAATAGAACCGCGATGCCTATATCTACATGCCATTGAATCGTCTGTATTTAACGCGTTAATGATGTACTTTCTTTTTTTCCTTAACTCTGAGGTGATCATCTATCATTGCATTGCAGACTGAAAAAGGTGATGAAGAACTATGCAGTGTCTGTGCCAACCAATCATCTATAAATTGGTGACATATTTTTGGTGAATTCTGAGTAAATTATAAGGCCCAATTTGTCCATTCGAGAAGGGATAGGTTGGTTATTTTGGTCTTGTTTTAAGCTGGTCTATACACTGTACTATTACTGCCTAAAAATAAAAGAACACAGATTTGATCTTTCCTATAGCAATTCCTTTTTAATGCTCCGGGTTTGAGATGTGAAGTAAATTCTATGTGCATTTCGAAATATTACCTGCTGCTCTTGTTAAGTTGTTCCTTCCTGCTAGAATTTACTCAGATGTTCTGTTAATTGTTGTCCTCCATATGTCAGATTTTTTTCGCATTTTTTCCAAGCTAATGTGAACTCATTGTTGAGTTGGAGATCCCAAGGTCTTTTTCTGCCATTCAGTTTGCTTGTGCTTGTAACAACAATCTTATGCTTCTGCTATTATGCTTTCTACAGAAATAATTGCTTCTGGAGGAATGACCATGCCACAGGTGATTGCGTCACTAGGACCAACGCCTCATAGAGCACCCGTTTAAACGGAATGATGACTGCATGAGGCATTAAAATCATCGGTATGTCAGGTATAATATGCAGCTGCAAGCAGGGCTTGGAAATCTGTTCCTGGCCGCTTCCTTGTACCAGTTCAGTCCATTTGCATCTGATTCCTGGTCACGATTCAAAATTCATATTTACTACAAGGGCCAGTTACTAATAAATTTCTGATACCTGGCATTTAAGTTCTTGTGGTTCTTTTGAAATGTACACTGATATTGGCATGTAGCCTTTGTAGGTGTCGCCAACAATTGCCAAAGAGGAGCGAATCATGGCACTACATCTGATGTGCAATTTCTAGATTAGAAGCTGGAACAGAGATTGTGACGAAGCAACATTGCTTGCAGATCAGAAATTCAGAATTCGAAAGTGAGTCTTCGAGTGTTGACAATCGTCCTGCACCGCTTAGGGTGGTTCACCGAGTGAAAAAAAAAATGGCCCGTGGCTTCCCATGCACGAACCACATGTATACCAATACCGTGCTCGGTGGTATTTATACCGAACTGTGTGAGCAACCTTCTTACTCATGTTAGATCAATTAGTGTAACTCAACTGAAGCAGCGTGCACTTTTCTCTGGTGCTATCACATTGTTTTGTCAAAAGCAGGACCCTCCTGAGCATTTTTTCCTCAGTTCTTGTATACCAAACATATTAGGTTTTTTTTTATCTGCAGGAAAAGTTGTAATAAAAAAGGCCCCCACAGGATCAGTTTTTTTAGAACCAACAGGCATGATATTGTACGGCACACTGCTGTTAACGGTGGGACGGTGCTTTTTTAACACAACAGCACAACATCCAGAAGTAAAATCCTTTGGTTGCCTAAAATAAAAAATGGAAAGAAAATGAGACCCTTCGGTGCAAGGCCCGTCTCGAGATCCTTGGGACACGGGGTGGTACAGCACAAACCATCAGTCTGGGAGAACAGCGCACAGAATTCACATCTAAGTTCAATGCTTCCTAAACAAAGGTCGCGACTGGCGTGGGCTGATCAGCTCAACTGCTGTCCCTGGAGGCGTTTCTATATACTCTGCATCTGGGAGAACGAAATTCGGATTGTGTTTCCCTCCAGCGAGCTGGCATGTTTTGATACGAGGGCCTCGGTTGCCTCCTCTTCGGTGTCAAACAAGACGAGAGCCTGCCTCTTGCCATTCACCTCAAACAGCTTGGTGTTGACGACAGGACCATGTTCAGCCACATGAGCAAGGATTGTGCCCTCAGAGATGTCTTGTGGGAGGGCAGAAATGTGGATCATCTTGGTTGGAGCACAGCAATGTCGGTAATTCTTCACCACATTGCTATTAAACCGGTTAAGGCTTGAATTTGAGTAGTCATGAGCGTCAGGGGCAGGTGTTATATTGGGGTACTTTGAGTAGTTTACTTCCAGTTTCTTCGCAAACAGCATTGCCCCCTGTGAAAAATTGGCATCCCGAATGTAATAAGCAAGCAATTGTACACGCAAACAAGAATGCAATCAAGAAGCCAGATACCGGCAAAAATGACGGACCTTTAGATAATGCACAGCTAGCTCAGCCTGAAACCCATCAGCCATTTCAACAAGGGCATGATCTGGTTTGTTGCGCAGTATCTTGATTCGTACAATGTTTCCATACAAAGAAAAGAGATTGAAAAGCTTATCCTCATTGATTTTCTGCAGAAGAGTGAACAATTTAAGACGGTAAGGTTTTTAAGGCCTATAACGTCCGCATAGAAACTTAAGAAAAGCTTACAAACCCTTTAAGTGTCCAACCGTATAAACTACTCTTTGAAGAGGGGCTAATGAGCTGTCCCTGAAGTTTCGCTAAATGGTTGGTTTGGTCTCTAACATTTCAAAAAGGACAAGGAGATCCTTGCTGTTTCAAATTTGGGCCAAAGGACCTGATCCTAGTTGTCATGCCAGTTAGACCTGCTGACTCAGACCCTATTCAACAAGGTTTTCTTTACAAAATCAGCATGGTGAAAAATCTCTTTTGCCCAAGAGCCCTAAAGATCCACAACTTGTGGTGACTAAACCAAGTAGAAGAGAGAGCACCTTACCAACATATCCCCCACCATGTCATGCAAAGCACGCTGATCTGAGAAGGCGATGGAGTCCGCAAAGCATCGCCATCTGGGTAGAGCTTATTGATTATTGAACATCAGAGATGTGCTTGGATTTGGGTTCGGTTGATTAGCCATCTAGATCACTAATAGTTGCAATTGGCGCTAATTTGGTCGTCTAGAACTCTAGATCATCCCTCTTAACTCTTTCTACTTTGGCCTGGTCGCAACAAGTAACGGAGCTCTAGGTCACATAGGGAAACAAGACTTTTCACCCTCGCTAACTGTTCAAGTAAACCCATTAGCTGAGAAGGATCCTGTCCAGCAGGACTGGATGTCATACAACTGGGATTATGTTCTTCTTTGGCCCAAAGTTCAAACATCAGCAAACTCTTTCAGCCTTTTGAAATGTCAAGGACCAAAGGGATCATTAACCCTTGTCCATTGAAGGGGGCTTAGAAATTTAAGCACAACACAACCAAATGCTTTGCACTAGCTTACGCTAAGTGTTAATAAGATTATGGTAAGAAATAAGCCTTACAGGGTTCAAAACAGGTGAAGACTTACATCAGTGTTCAAATTGCTGACTATCAGTGTGCACCGTTCGTTCGTACCAGTCACTCCGAGAGGTAAAGTTCCACCAAACGCAGCTGCAATCATAGCAGCTCTTCCCATCTGGTATGCACCAAATGCAAATGTTTTTGTATGAGAACTCACAGGGATATTTAGACAAGATGCAAATGAAGTAGCAAAAATGTATATCCAAATGGCCATTTTCTGCAAATTTGAACAGAGCAAAATAACACCAAAGTACACCATCCGAAGGCAGCCAGACACCAACCTGTGCGTACGAAGCTGTAGACCAAAAAGGAAATTAAATCAGATACTTCTACAATCAGACACATTTACAGAGATCAACAATGAATGATTAATTCAAACTAAAATGAAGCGTGCTACCTCCAGGTTGTTGGAAGGCATAGAGACCACCAGGATCTGGATAACCTTGCTGTTCCAATAATTTTAAAATAAAAATAAACCATTTAACTTCAGAGCCTTAATTAGTCCATGTAATAAGTGAAGCTCACAACATAGAGAATCACTCAACCTGAGAGGACCTTGGACGTTGTTCTGTAGGCAATGATGGATTTGTGAAATCCCTGGGCAAAAAGAAAGGAATTGGTGGTGGTGACTTTCATGCCATTAACTGAAAATACATGCTAACTTCATAAGACATTACAGCACCTTAAAAAGCACTGACATACAAACACAAAGCACTGACATACAAACATTGTCCAACAATATCAGTTGTACGAATGAGAAGTCAATTTTACCTAGACCGATCATTGTTGTAATGAACTTGCAGCTCACTGAGACTGGATATTCAGAAAAGAAAACAAGAAATTCAGAGGTAGCAAAGAGAAAAAAAACAAATTTCAACTAAAATTAGTCACAAATCATACTTTGAATATTGAATGTCTAGCTGGCAGCAACCATCATATATGTTCCTTCCCTGGAATATTTTGAATTGTAAGAATAAAGCATATCATAAATAGTTGTAAACGTAAGGCCATTAATGGAACCATAAATATTACATGCAAAGCACCAAATGCTTCCACAGCTTCTTGGCGTGATTGATACTGGATGAGGGCTTGAAAACCTGCATTGAACAAGCAGAATGTTAAGAACCTTCTTTTTCAAACATTGAAGGTGTCAAATTTGTTTATCCCCAGTACAAAACGAATATGTACCAGTAACTGAAAAGAGCAGAAAATACATGAACAGAAGCACTAGGCTATATCCCAGGGACAAAATAACAAGCTTCTACCCACTTTTTTCTGTATAAGCATAGAAAATTTGTACCAGTTGGATGACAGGTATACATCTGTCATAACATATATGCTGCTATAATTTAGTTATCTAGTTGCTATAAATTATTAGCACATGCATTTTTGACTGTAGCAATCCCATGAATTGCTACGTAATGCTGCATCTCATGTAATCAATTGCTACATACTACACATATTGTTGCTACAACAGTTGGTATACACTTACTATTTTTGTATCCAGGTCCAGGGTTTCCTAGTGCTACGCATATTAGAAATATTAAGTTGGTAAAAAACCTTACCATTAATGTGCAATCTGGAAAGTGAACCAGAACATGCATACCAAGTGGTCTGTGTGTGTGGAGAGAGAGAGAAAGAGAGAGGTGGGGGAATCTGACCAGCTGACTTCTGAAATGTGACAATCTTCTCCACATATCCATAAGCTTTGAAAACTTCATGTAGAACCTCCACTGTTATAGGATAGATCATGTGGTGAATAGTAACTAAGAGGATTCGGTTGGGTTCTGACTCCTGAAGTCCAGCAGCAAATGAGCACCGAGACAGAAGAGAGGCAAGAGAAAGAAAAGAATAAATAGAGAGGAATGTGTATATCTGGTTGGAAAAAAAATAAGAGACGCTAGATAAAATATGCAATTTAACTCAGCTATCTAAAAGAACTGATGGGAAGAAATTGAATATAGCTAACTGTACTTCCGGTTTTGATATAACATTTTTGTGTAATTACACCTAGTGGCCTATTTTTACATTTTATACTGAAACAGTTATTCAACTTTCCGGTTTTAGCATAATACCACTATCATATTTCCAACTTTTAGGCACCTTTCACCAATATGGTAACATGTCAACCATGAATAATCAAATGTCATTTTATCAGAACTAGAATTCGGTGCTGCAACTGGAGGGAATTGGAGACCTCATTGACTGACCCTACAAAGGCAAAAGGATTGTCCCCTAGAAGAGCAGGCAACTAAATCATCGTTGTCCAAATCAAGGCAAGCCTTGTGCAATGTTTTAAAACCACAAACAAGTCAAACGTTGTACGTAGTTGTAAGTGCTTGATAACTTAAGGTCACCAATTATTCATCCACAACCTGGAAATAAGAAATCTGAAACCTTGTTTTGTTAAGTGAATGTTCTATTGCCGCCACACCTAAATATGAGCTGAGTGTTGTGCAACTAACTGTGAATATGTAGCTCTGTGGAAAACAACTAATAAGATACAATAATTCATATGCAGAATTCATAGCTCAAGAATGATATTGGCAACTTCCCATCACTTTGGAAAGAATACAAGTAAATTCTGAAATTCAGAGTGGAAAAGACTTAACGTTAGCTGGATTCATACCTGATCAGAATTCCGTCCATGAGAGCTCTGGTCAGTAGTAAGTTCTTGGTGGGATGAGAATTGCATGTATACATTCCTTCCCCTAAAATGACATAAAAGGGTGAACACCCGTGCGGAAAGGAGTAATCACATACCAAATGAGATATGAAAAGTCAATGAGAGAAGTCGGTTATCTTTTAGGTAAACAAGAATGAAACACATAAGCACACTGCATTATTATTTGTTGAATATAAAGAAAGCACAATGCAAAGCCCAAACCCTCTCGGTGTTCATAAATCTCATTAATCCATTATCCGGAACGAGCCATAACTATGTGGCAAATAACATTACAAAACCTAAATAAAATCTGTACTTCCTGAAGCCCCTCGGATCCAAAAATCATCAAAGCCAAGAAACATATTACCTTACGCTAGGTTGGACAGTACTGTAGTATTGAAGCGCGCTCACGGAAGCGTGCATATCTTGCATCTGCAGAAGAGCCTGCACCACCAAAACGACCACAACACAACAATATCAACACCACGTCTGCTTAATAGCTCAAAAACATACAGGCCGACAACGAAGAAAAGAACCCCACCTGATTCTTGGCACGCAGCATGACGATCTTAGAGACCGTGCCGAACGGCTGCAATAGCTGAAGCAGATCAGCCTGCAAAAACAATACGGCAGTGAATAGCCAGTAAAGATGAAATCTTTCCCCAGGAAATCAAGCCATCTGATTAAAAAAAATCATCCCAGACAGACCACGAAATCGAAAAAGAAAAGATTCAAGATTTCCTCCTATTTCCCCCACTTCTCACCTCGGCGATCTCGTGCCCGACGTTCCGGATGTGTATCACCTTTGACGGCTCCGCCATCCTCCCGCACTGTACCACAGGTAGCAGCCACCAATCACCACGGAATTCCTTATCTAAACCGACCGAACTAATCGGATAAGCGGAAAGAAACGAGTCGAGGAGAGATCTAGAGCCAAAGCTCCAATCTTGGGGCAAGAAACATTACCTTCCTTGAGGGTTTTAGCGGGAGGGAGATCTAGGGTTTTGCCGGCGGCTGTCGCTGTGGGGAGGGAACGGCGGAGAAACAGGGAGGCGGGGTAGGAGAGGGGGGAGCCTAGGGTGTTCCTTCTTGGATTCGCCCGGAAAAAGGTACCAACGCCTCTCTATCCTGAGCTGAGGGAAACGGCTCCTGTTTTGAGCAGATCGTGGGCGTGGGCGGCACGTCGGCTTGGGCAATAGCCGCCGCATAGGGCCTGCGAGCTCGGTGAACCCAATTACAATCCTCTCTGTTGACAGTGGCAGATTTGGTTAATATTGGGTTTGAAGGAGGTCATTTGGGACTTAGATGTTCTTCCAATTTTATTGGTATATTTAATTTATTTATATGGGTAGAGACATGTTAAAATGGTAGTGATGTGTCCACTATAGACATCGTCGTCATGCTTATCAAAGTGTTAAAAAATTGAAGAGGTTGATAGAGTTACGTGCGGGAAACATCTTTTAATGTCGCGTTGTTCAAAAGCCTCGGTTGATAAACAATTGAAGTGTTTAACTGCCGTTTGTTATCCACACGCTCAATAAATTTATTACAACAATGCATTTTGCCTCTCCTTTAGCCGTGATAGGTGAGCTTTTATCTTTTAATTTAAATTCACATAGTATAAAATCTTCATAAGTACAAATATTGTATTGTAATTAAAGGTTGAGTAGCTTCTAACCCAAATTTCATCCTCCACAGGAAGTGTGAAAATCACTCTTATTCAATAGGATCAAGGATTGCTAGCTATACAGGAAGTGTGAAAATCATTCTTAAGCGAGTATTTTCAATAGGATCAAGTTAATGTGCGTTAAAAACTAATAGTATCATCAAAATTGTAGTGAGGTGGCACCTAGAGTAGTCTAGTGGAACGTAGAGTTCCACCAACCACATGTTAGGTGAGTTATTTATGTGGATTTTTCACTTAATTGTTCAGAATTTGAACTCATAACTTCTATATTGTGAGCTTTAAGATAACTATGTTAGCCAATTAAACCTGGCCTTGCCGATTGTGCTCACCCTTAAAAAAAGATCAGAATATTTGTTCTAGAATTGTAATCACATAAAGCCTAAATGCAAAGAGAGTGGATGAGTTGGATTATTACATGGTTTAAGTAAATTGTTTTAAAAACAAGTAAATTGCATTTGCAAGGCGGTGGACAAGTGCACTTCATTCGCTATCCACACAGGGCAGACGTCCTCCCTACAATATCATCCCAAACCAAACTTTAATAAACATAGTGGAATTAAATTATGGTTTTCTATAAGCTATTGGAGACGAGTGACACTGTGACAGCATGATATTACACATATTCTATTCCTTTACATCTCTCTTCACATAAACATTCTCTTCCATTACATTGTTCCCTTCTTTTCTTCGCACATGTTCTCCTTAAGAGAAAAAAGCACCCAATTGCACACCTCTTAGCTCCTCTAGCAATGGATACTAGTATCGCCATCTCCTTCACACTAGTACTCCTTTACACTAGTACTCTGTCTTCCCATTTCCTTATTGCTCCTCCTAGATGCCATGGCGACTCTAAGCACAATATTTTCACCTATTCATATCCACCAATGAATTAAGTGTTTGACTACACAACTGTTTAGACTGTACATAAGATCAAAGGCCTATAGCTACTATGATTACAATCTTTTTTGCTACAGGCAGCATACCACCAACGTCTTGTTTAGCTACAGTGGTTGAACACAGAAAGATGGATAGTTGTACAGTTGGACATATATTTAACATATTGACATACATCCGATTTATGTGCTAAATCATATATTAGATGTACTTCTTTTATGGTGGTGTCTATCTAGGAACTCTTGAGGGCATATTTGGAAAGGGAAAATTGGATCCAGACCCTTTGGATTTAGTTTAGATTCAAGCTAAATCCTAAAAATTCCTAGAGCAATCCCTCTCTTCTGAACATGTCTGAGTGTTGTTGATGTAGACATCCGTAGCACTAGAACTTCCTTGGACTGTTCAAGGTGTTTCTAATACAGCCAAATAATAAGAATATATAAAACGAGCTGAAAGGAATAAGGATGTACTAGTGGAGTTGACTATACGAGCTCAGACTAGGAAATTGTAACAAAAGGTTTACACCCAAGGAAGAAAAGGAACACGCTAATTACAAGGGTGCCAAGTGGAAGTAATGCATTCATATGGCCAGTATGGATCTAAAGTAAAGAAAGAAAGAAAATACTACATGCGCATATCCAAGGGGAAGGAAATAGAGATTGAAAACTCAGAAGAGCATGTATTGAATTGTCTTCTTGTCTCATAAGCAAAACAAATCCAAAATATATTTTGCCTTTTAAAATTTGGTAGCATCGACATGGACACTGTAGCATCCGCAACACTATAGCATCACCATAGTATAGCAACCACCTTTGTTAGGCTATAAAAGAAGTGGTGCACCTTATGTAATATAGAGTTGAAATTGTTAGAAATACAAAGTTATTGCTCTATGGTTTGTGAGATAAATTCCACCCCTATATAATTGAGAATTATCTGAGAGTTCTTATCCTTGTCATTCTTATGATTAGCTTGATGACAACTAGTGTGGTATCACTAAATAATTTTTCATCCTATGGTGAAAATGGAATTATGGTATTCAATTTATCAAGTGAAGAATTAATCAAGTTAGGCAATAACTATCACATACGAAGATTTGTAATAAAATAGTAATACATGATAATTTAAAATAAATAAATAATAGATTTAAAATTTGGGTTCAACATGATCGAAGGACATGACTTGCATTGACCTTACTCAGTTATGAATTCTTGATCTTTTAGTTGTGCTCCTACTCCTTTGAAGATGCGATCTAACGAAAGACACATTGAACGAGGCAATTTAAATAAAATTCAAATAAACTCTAGAAACTTCAAAACTAGAACAAAAAATAAAGCTTGATTTTATATTAATTTAGAAAAAAGAACGGGGTCAATCGGAGTTAGAACGAAGGATAATGGGCTCTTGAAAAAAATTAATCAAAACAAATACTGAAAAATCAGAAATTCTACTGTGTTGTGGACTCGGCTCACAGAATGGCTAATCTACGGTGGACCCAACTTACGAAATAGTGAACTATACGACACAACTGCTGATGTGGTGGATAGGCTGAGGTGGTGGATACGTGGCCGACATGTGGCTGGCAGGTGGCAAGTAGGGCTGATATGGCAGTTGACATGGCAGGGTGACGTGGCATGACACGTGGCAGCTAATGTGGCACAAGAGATGGCTCAGGTGCTGATGTGGATGACACGAGGCACGACACATGGTGACACGTTAGACTAGGGCTAACGTGGAGTTTGAGCGGCGGTTGACTCGGCTTGGTCGGTGCACAAATCTATGAAACAGTCACGGTGACAAGTGGGGTATGGTTGTCTATGACTCGACTCATGTGGACAGGGTTCATGGAGAAACGAAGAGTCGCAGTCGGCGGGGTGTGGGGTGACGTATGCGGGCACGTGGCGTTGCTTTGGACGACGTGTGAGCGTGGCGAGGCGGCAAACACGCAGAGCGGCATGGCGGGGTTCAACTGGCAAGGGCGGCGGCGGGATGGTGGATGGGCTCAATGAGGTTGGCGGCGGATCTGGCCAGTGCTTGGGACAGTGGTTGTATGTTCCTGGCGGCGAGGATGGCTCGGTAATGATGACCACGGTGCATGGCGAGGAGATGACGACGATGACTTCGTTGACAAAGACGGCGACTACAGGCACGGAGAACGAAGGCTGCAACGGCGGCGGAATGAATGGATGACGATGGTGATGGCAACGATCTCGATGGCAGCGCATGGGCGAGAAACGAGGGCGAGCGGTGGTGGGTGTGAGAACCGAGGGCTGGTGGTGACCTTTATATGCACGGACTTCAAGGTGGTCGTGTCGTGCATGGCACGGGCACCGAGACGACAACGGAGACGGAGTCCACGCTGGGGAGAAAATGAATAGTAGCGGGACCTATCAATGGGCGATATGTGATGACTCGACAGATCAAACGGTTGACATTAGATGGCATAGATGAAAAGTAATAGGGGTCCCGATGGCTGACACGTGCCATCGGGCAAGATCCGACTGTTGGAAATGGCATGTTATATTGATGATTCATGCTATGAGATAATCTTGTATGTTTATGATTTATTTCTATAACTGCTATGAGTGAGGATAATTAATGATAAGAGGTAGGGTTTGCAGCTATTGCATTGGGCATTGCCAGTTTATACCACCGTTCGTGGTATGGGGATAATGATGCAGTTACCTCGGATAACTTAGTTGCGGATGTTGTGAGTAAGTTTCTTAGAAAAGTGTTATCCTCCTTGAGTTGATTCTGGCCGATTCTTGGTTTATTGCGGTTAATGAATTTCTCTCGAGTTAGCGGTTTATTGTAGTTGTTGGGTGCCAATAGGCCTCTAATTGTTCTTGAGACCAAATATTGTTTCTCTCTTATTGATGGGTTGTTTTACTGCTCGTGAGCAGTGCTTTTGGAGAGACTGCTATTTTTCCTGTTTGTTCCATCTTTCTTATTGGAAAATATGACTCTTTTATTCGTTTGATATTTTGGAAAAAAAACAGAGCTTTATGTTGAAAGTTCGTTAACTGGTGGAAGCCTTGGCTCTATGCATTTCTTTTGAGTTATTTCGGCTATTGAAGTTTGATTTTTCTCTTTTCTAAAAGGAAGTGTTAAAATCCCTTTGTGATGTTTTGTTGTGTTTAAATTGGAATTATGTAAATAATTGATAGGTTGTGAATTATCAAGTTGAAATGTTAGCGTGGTACATAATTAATTTCTACTAACATCTTTAGAAGTGAAGTTGATTAATATGATGTTGTCTTGTTGTAGTGTCTTGAAGAATTGTGGTTAAGAATTTGTCGATTCATGTTAGAACTTATGCAGTTATTGAGGAATAGGAAAAAAAATTGGTTTGATCATTAATTGTTTAAATTCTCACTTATTGGATAGATTGGATTGACCTAACTATTTGGGATAGTTAAATAAGGGGGTGTTGGAATATTGCATGAATAAGATTAGCCTTTAATATGTCATCTCTTTACATACTTGATGAGCATGTACAACTGCTAAATTTATGTAACTTTTGCAATGCTAAATTGTTGAAACATGTATAAAGAAATGGATGAAGGTTGATGTATTGACTTGTGGAATCTTGTCTTATAAAGCTGGTATTATTGATGTTTAAAGTTATTTTGTTCTAATTTCTGAACATAAGGTGAAATATTGAATATGTGCTCATAATTATTTTTGTGATTGCAAAACAGAAATAAGATCATTAATTCTACGATGATAAAAAATAATAATCGATTATTGACAGTAATGGCTAGAGTGCAATCAATTGTGCTAAATTAGAGTTGAGCATCAATAAGAATTGAGTGTATGAAATCTAATAAGAGATTTATACTAGCATATTTTGTGAGGTTATCATATTCTAGTATTATCTTATTAAAGAGTTTGTTTTCAATATTGTGGCTTGTGCTCTAGGTTTTTCCTAGGTTAAGTAGTTGGAATCTTATTTAGATAATATGAACATGATAAAATTATTTATGATGTTTCTTTTGGAAAAATATGGAGTAAGAGGATATGATGATTCTTGCAAAGAATGTTCTATCTTGTTGTTAATACAATTGATAGCATATAGTTGTGGTTATGGTGTTGAATGCTTTACAAATAAAAGAATTTGTTAGTTCCATGTTACTAATTGAATTAAAGGATTTGAGTTTCGCGGTTAGGGTCTTCTTTTTGGACCTTATGACTTATGTGGTAGTCGAAAATTATTTTGAGCAAAGTGGCGTAATGAATGCTTTTATTGGTTTTAATGAAACCTTGTGTTGTGGTCTTCAAGTCTCTTTTGTTGGAATTGGCGGGATGCGGTAATCAAAAAAATATTTCTTGTTAAAAGAAAGAGTGTACTAGAAGTATTTGAAATACAGATGATGTCATCTTGTGTTTTTCCAACCTCCTTGCTATTTATTTTTCTCTTGGCCTTATGGCTACTATAAATGATGGTGGTTTCTGTATGCTGAAATTTATTTCTTCTTACTCCTTATTCTAAGAACAGGGTAATTGTTGTAGATTGCGAAGCTTTTTCTTGCATGATGGTAACTGGAATAGTGGTGATCTAGTAGATGTTTTGTGGAAGCCTTTAATTTCACAATATTTATGGTACATTGGATGATATATTATTTTCATGGAATAATCATTGGGAAGGATTTGATTTAAATAGAATGTTTGTCTTGTAGACAAATAATTTATTGATGTTAAGAATTGAGCGTATGTTAATTGTGGAATAGTAGGGTTTTCATCTGAGGACTTTTCTATCTTATACGGGAAGTTTGTTGTAGGAGTCTTGAAAGCTGAGTCTGAGCTTTACCTTTTATTATGCTAGAACCTTAGAGACACAGTGTTTCTGTGTGGGAATAGTGGATCAGAGTGGTATTCCAATAGTGTGAGGATCGTGGATAGCATCTTTGAGGTGCAGTAAAGGAGTATGTGCGGGAGTAATGTGAAATTTGAATTGTTACCTTTAGGGGAATTGAGGTGCATGAAGAATTATCTATCAAATTAATTCCGTTGGTCGAGGTCTTGGCTAGAGTATATTTTGTGGGGACAATAGAGTCTCTCTACAAGGGTGTAGACGATGTACTCCGTTTGAGCACATTGTTGAGATTACCAACTTAAGATAAATGAGTTGGTGTGTTGGGTGATGATTTGAAAATTCTTGGTTCAAGGAAGTTAAATTATTAAAAGAAATGGATTAGAAAATAATTGTTATCTCAAGTAATAAGATGCTCTCTTTATTCTTATTTATGCTGTGTGTTTTTGGCAGAGGTCATTTGCAAAATTGAATTATTTTATGTTGAGACGTAGTCTTTTCCAGATAGGAAAAAAATGATTATTTTGGTCTGTCGAGTGATTTTCACTCTTGGTTTATGTGATGTTGTTTCTCCAATTGTCTACATGGAGAGTGGAAAAGGTTTTATGGTGAATCCTTTGATTTGGATTGTGATCGTTTAAAAGAAAGCTGGTTGCTAGTGTGTTACTTGAGAATCCTTTATTCTTCTTTTATTGGGTTCTATTTGTAAAAGATATCGTTGTGCTTCTAGTATTAAGTTCTATTTGTACAAAGCCTATATCGTTGTAGCTTATAGATTAGAATGATATAAGTGGAAGTTTTTAACGTGTACTACAATTAACTTGGTCAAACTCGTTTAAAAATTAGTTTTTAAAGCCAAAAGCGGCTTTTAGGGTACAATGCATTATCCCCATCATAATTAATAGAGAGAAGTGTGTTAAGAAGGTGGATAGATTTAGAAAGTGGTTTAATAGTTGTTGTGGGAAAATGTTTGCCAAAATGGCAAGACCTGTTGGCCGCATAGAGTTGGCCGAAGAGTTATGCGGACGTTCGACTTAGACCAACGTGAATCGTGGACTCGCGAATTGGCCGTGAGGAAGAGGGCTATCAAGTATGTGAAGACCCTCTGGACGAATTAGTCCAAGCGGGAGAAGACGTGGAACCTTGAAGACCGGATGCATAAGAAGAGCCCGAGCTCTTCGAGGCGGAAGAGTACCCGTAGTTGTGGTTCTCTTGGGATGCTCTATCCTTTAGTTGTTCTTTTCTTAATTGTTCTTTTGTCTCGTGGGTTGAGGAGTTAGATTCGAGGATGAATTCTTTTTAGGTGGGGAGAATGTAATACCCTGAACGTCATTTCGGTGTCGATTTAAATTAATCGCGGAGTCACCGGTTATTCGATAAATCACGGGAAGGGGAAATTAAAATATGAGTTAGCATTAAATTGGGAAAAAATAAATTTAATTTATTAAAAAAAGGCAGCCTAAGGAGGGCGGGCTTGCTACCTTGGGCTAGGAGGCCCAAGGGGTGGCCAAACCCCCCTCCCCCTTTGCCCTAACCACCCCCCTTTTAATTCCCATGGCGCACCTCCCTCTCCTTTTCCCCCTCCCTGGCCGCCACTTTCCACCCCTTCTTGCGCCCCCTCCTGTCCCCAAGTGTTGCCCCTTGTGCAAGAAGAAGGAGATGAGGAAGGAGAAGAGGAAGGAGAGGAAGAGAAGGAAGGAGAAGAAGGGAAGGGAAGAAGAGGAAGAAGAGGGGTGATCCCTAAGGGGATCCCCTAGGTAACTCTCCTTCATCCTAAATCCCTTTGATTTCTGCTGAAATTAGGGTTCTTAGCCTAAGTCTTGATGGGGATTAGCAATTAGATCCTCCGATTAGAGAATTCCTGTTGTCTACCTGTAGATCAATTCACGCAGTGTTTCTGTTTACGCTATTTAGGCCACTGAAACGATTTTTCCTGTGGGTCTGCCCAAAAGAAAAATTATAGAGGACGATGAGGCGCATCTACTATATTTTTTTAGAATTGTTGGTTGTGGAATTTGGGCTTAACAGGGTTGGGAACCCCGCTGTCTATCAGGGGTACAAATAGGGGCAAATTGCTGTTTAGGTGTGAATTAGGGATAGTAGATGATTTTTATATTTTTGGTCATAATTGAGAAAAGTGTAGGGAATTCAGTAATCTAACTACTGTAAAAGAATCAGAATTTTTAGTGCCTTGCTCTATTCTGGGGATCATTAGAAGCTGGCTGCAAGAATGTCAAATAGAGAACGTCCTCTGTTTTGCGCATTATGTAGCACCTTGCTAATGACAAAATAAAATATATGATTTACATGAAAAGTGTAGGTATTTAAGTGAGAAATCCAGATATATATCTTTTACTGTGATTAGTTTTATATTTTTAAAGATAGAAAAATGTTTAGCAGTGCCGCTGCAGTGGGAAGATTGTAGAACCGTTACGCGGGGAAGCATGTTGTGGGATTTTGGGGCTTAGCGATATCTTTTCTTCGAGAGTCGCGTTTTTATTGTTGTAATATGTACTGAGAGGTACCTTTTTGGACAGGTGGTTTTACTTCTGAATGCGCGTGATTTCGTTGCTACGCCTGTATAGCCAAGTAAACGTAGCGGATGTACTACCATTTAACCCGTTATTCTTACTATTTGCAATATGCATGATTTTCGTAATGTTAAATGATATGCCATGGTTACATATTTTCTAATTAAGAATGTGGTAGCAAGATATTAATCAATTGTCATGTTTGGATGAGTTTTGGTAGTATTATGGTAATTTTGCTTAATGAGTCAATTGTGATATATGAAAGTAAATGTATGGTGGATATCATGATATTTTCTTGTTGTTAAATTCATAAGGATCATATTGATACTCTTAAAGTTGGTATTATTGTGGTCTTGATGGTAGTAATCTTAGTGAATACTTGTGGTTGTGGTGGTAGCAATCTTGATGAATATATTGTGGTCTATGTAATATGATTCACGATAGATCAATTGATTATGATCTTGGTGAACCAAATGTGGGTTACATGGTTGACCTTCCAGTTAAAAATCTTGTGGTTTATGATTATCATATCATTCATAAACATGTCATGACATTTGTATTGTTGATGTCGCCGCTTATAGGCGCGACCGTACCGGTACAGCATCGTGCGTTGTCGTAGCACGATACACACTTTTACCTTGTTGGGTAAAGGTGCAGTGGAGCATAGCATGCATATGCATTGCATTGTGAAAAGATCATTTGCATACTTATGCAATATATTGTGGTGAAGTTATTTTACAAACAACTGCAACTTCATAGTTGTAATGTAGAATTCGCTCATGAGAGTCACTTGTGGTATGAGGAAAGTGGATTGGGGTTCATCCCCTGTGGTATGGTAGGGGTTGTGATTGTGGCATGAGATTCTTTTCACTTGTGGTAATTGTTGATAGCAGTTGTGAATGCGAGAAATAATAAAGTTAGTGAGGTAAAACATGTTAATGATTTATTGTCATTGGTAGTGGTAGTGGTGAATGATATGAAGTAGTTAATCAAGATTCATTTGCTAATGTTTTACTATTGCTGGTAGTAAATTTGGTTGAGGCTATAATTGTGGTCATTTTGGGAAATGGATATTGATGCTTAATGTCATTGTAATTTAATTAGCTTGTTAATGAATGTGGATGCACATTGTGGATTTGGACATGTGGATACTTTAATGATGTTGTGTATTTGTTTGTAGTCTGAATAGTCTGTTAAACAGTTTGCTTGCTGAGATTTTTATCTCACCCTTGTTTTCCCCCCTACAGGTAATTCTTGAGCATTCATGGGATGGGTAGAGCGGCACCACAATAATACACTTGGTTCATCAATTTATGCTGTAATAAAGTCGATTGAATTCTAGCCAAATGCCTAACTATCCGTGGATGATTATTTTAGTTAATAATGATGAACTTGTGATCTATTCTTTGATTAATCTGGTAGAGATTGTTTTAATTATTGAATTTGTTATTGTTATCTTTATTTCCTTAGTTGATTATGCTTCTGCTTAATGCTTCGTGTCTAGAAATTGTTGCCGGCATAAATTATCTTGGAATTTTTGGGTCAGCTGTAGAGTGGTTTAGTAGTATTCCATGGTAATGTGGGTCCTAGGGTGTTACATGATGTCTATTGGGCTGAATGAATAGTAATGGGCCCAACCCATTGCTGTTTTAGGATATTAGGATTTTCTATTTTAGAAATTCAAATAAAATCAAAAGAGCTTTAGAAAATAGTAATTAAATCTAAAAAATTCACATAAAATTTTAAAAAATTGCTTGAGCCACAAGGGACCCAAGTAAAATATTTTCAATAAATATTAATGTTTATTCTAGTTATATTAAATTCTTTTATTTTATAAAATTTTAATTTAAGCTTGTATTAAATCTAGAAAAATTCAATTGGTGTATTTTTTTTAAAATCTTCAAATAAACTCTGAAAATTTAGATGTTACACTGACAGCGAGAGCTCTCGGTAGTGGGGTAATCTTGGTGGTGCTTTTGCTTGGCGAAGGGTGGTCAAGGGTTGTGGGGGTGCGGGAAAGTTCGGGAGGCTCTGGAGCATCAGCTATTTCTCGCTGGAGTCGCTCCAGAACCAAAACGACAGCTCAAGGTGAAGTAGTACTCGGGTGCTCGAGAGAAGGATTGAGGAATGGGGAAGAGTGAGGTGGGAAGTATCGGTGCCATGGGTCATCTTTTATAGCACTGGGAAGGAGGGCACATCGGTGAATTCTTCACCAAAGTTAATGCCGCCGGAAGATGAATTGGCAATATGGCTAGGTTAAGGAGGGGAAATAGATGGCATGAATGCGTGGTGGCCGGGGAGGTTAATGCGCATTTGCTCATGATTAATTGGAGTACAACCAAAGCTTTTATGGCTCGGGAATGGCGGCCATGGCGGCCATGGCGGTTGGCTGGGGAAGAAGAAGAAGAATCAAGGTATAAGATGATAGATGGTCCTACGTGAGAAGGAAGGGGGAGAAAGAGGGGTGTGCGGATGGCTGCCGTGTGTCACTAGATTAAATCTCAATCGCTTGATGGGAAAAGAATGAGCGCATGGGATGCAGCCGAGCGGGAATGGGGAGTTGGGTTTTAAATTTCATTTTTAATTTTTAAAAATCTAGAAAGCTTTTAAAAACACTTAGAAAATAGCAAATAAATTTCAAAAATTTTAGAACAATTCACCAAAATACTATTAATCTAGGGGAACTTAGGAAAAATAAAAAAACAACTATTTTTGGCTTTTAGAAACTAAGCAAATTAAGTTTTCTTGCTCTAGGCTTTAGAATTAAATTCAATAAATCCAAAAAATTCCAATAAATCTAATAAAATATAAATAAAATTTTGGGATGTTACAAACAACTCGGATACTCATCACTTACATAATACTCCAACTCTCAAATCACTTCCTGCTCTATTTGACGTGACCAAAGCACCTTGGCATTCATCAACATCTCATGTCTCAACACCAATTCCAACTCCCCCAATCTTAGCACTAGATGGGTTCCAAAGGTGAGATTTCACTTGATGGATAATGGCTCTAATGTTATCTTGTACTACGAATTTCCCCCAAATACTTCAACACTAGACATGGAACATATGGATGCACAACACACATGGACTCGGAAAGGCCCAATAGATAAGCCAATTCTCAAAACGCGCCACTATCAGAAATAGTCCAACGTACTTTGGGCTAAGTTCCCCTTGGCACCTACCTCGAGCTCTAATTCTCACCTTCTTACATCGTCATATCTCTCCCGAGTGTCCAATCACTTTTTTCTATAATTAGATACAACTGTCTAATCTTTAGGTCTCCGCAAAGCCTCGTCTCAAACTCCGAACTAGGCAACTGGGTAGTCAAACATAATGAACTTAAAGAGCTTTATGCATCCATGGTCTAATATTCCCAAACTAAGGTGCATATTTTTACATTTACCTTTCAACATTCAATTCAATTAAGGTTTGGGATATTACATGCTCCCTCCCTAAGAATTCGCTCCCATATTCTACGTCAAACCATTCTACTCACAAGAACTACAACCAGCTAAATAAATTCTTGGGCACAAACCTACCTCAGGAAAAAGAAATCTGAATCACACTACGGAAAATCAAAAGGCCATCTTTGCTTTCCATGGCACAAATGACCTAACTCCCAATAATACCAGGAGCTTTCCCCTCATCTCTCATATGATTCCCGCACTTTGTGTGACATATCTCTTCTTAACAAGGGGGAAAACAAAAAACACATACAATATTTCTTAAACCAACTATCTTTCAAAAGAATTTACTCTAAAAATAAAAAAGAGTTCACTAAGAATCATTCGACTTCCAAATAAGCAATATGCATTCAAGAATCATATAAACCATTGGATGGGATCACACCAATTATGTGAAGGATGGAATCAACCCAATATGCAAAGTAATAACTCCTTTTAAAAAAACAAAGAAAAGGACCACTCATATCAACATTAAACCACTTTTCTTTATAAACAACATTGGACAAAACACACTAATTAAACAGGAAGCAAAAATTTATCTCACCACCCTAGAAAAAGATACTTCCCTCAAATTTAAGGTATAATATTCCCTTGGATCATAAAATTCCAAAACATCATATTTCACACATACACATTTCTTTTAAATTAGAAATTTCAAAGTTAAACCCAACTTTGTTGCAATATCGCAACAAATCTAAAGAGACTCTAATACACAAGTCACCAAATGCATTAGCAAGGCTCCTTCACGAAAGTAATATCATTTATTTTGTTTTTCTTATTCTAACTGCAACTATAAATCGATTCCCTAATGAATCATGTCAGCTTAGTTTTTTAAAGCATAATTACCCTTTAGAATTCCCACACACACAACTATCACAACCAACCAAATTCTATCAATGATCAACTCAAATCTAGCTTCACTTGTTATTATTGAAAATCACATTAATATTGCAACTTTAAAACCCGAATAACTTAAAATATTACATGCCACAACAATAAATTTCTCCATTACTTCTAGCTGGACAAAGATACTAAGCAATATCACTTCATGATTTCAATTTCAAAGACTCCTACAATAAAATTTTAGTTGTAAATAAAAGAGAAATTCTAATACGTGAATCTAGTCTCCACCGACTACCTTTAAAAAAGATATCCAAATTCTAAAAAGGTCATTCACCAAGAAACAATTCATATATCTTGACTTCAACATTCCTCTCCATTCAATTTACTACCACATTGATTAGATTATTACACCAATTTTTATCATCATTAGAAGATATGATCAAATTTCATCTAAAAAATTTCGTAATGTACATAATGTTAATAATCCAAATAATGTATCAAGTGTCCACACCTTTGACAAATTCAATAGTCCACAAGCATACATACTAAAAGGACAATAAAGCGACAGCACACATAAGAGCTTTAACACTAGCAATGAGTTCACTTACAAGACAAATAATTACACCACTACAAATATTTGTTTATAAAGTACCGCTACCATGTAAGCCAACAAAACCTGAAACAAATTATGAGTACAAAGCCCCAAACATTCCACTAAATTATTTCCAAAGGTCAACCTAATTTTTTTCCTAAAATATTTAACACCATCCTCAAATGCACTACCAATGATTATGCAAATACTAATTTAACAAACTCTTAACAAGAATTATCAAAGGTTACTATCATATCTTAAAGCTTTCAAAAATCAGACTGAATTACTTCATAATATTTTATTATCCCATCCTAAGTTTTAAAAACTCACAAAGCATCACAAGGTTATTGCAACAATCATAATATTCTACCAAAACTCTTTAGTCAAGGACAAACTATTACCCACCAATCTCAGAAAGCACACAAAAATAAAATATTTATTAGTGTACAATAATTACACTCTAGTGATTCTCATTAACGGTTGATGATTATCTTGATTGTGCAATCTATATGCTATCCTACCAATGATATAAATAGTTGCAACACAAATTCAAAATTTTCATCTTATGTTCAGAACTTAGAGCAAAATACCATCAAAGCTTCAACAATATAACCTCTACTCAATAAGGTTTCACATGATGATACAACAATATCCATCCATTCATTTAAACATATTAGGTCAATTTAGTATGGCAAGAAAACATTAATTTAGAATTAATATTTACCAAAGATAAAAATCTCACATATCTTTAACGTAACCTTCGCGAGCAATTAGAATAACCTATTGGGACCAAACAATCCAATTCATCCTATATAGTTTGAGAATTCTTAATATTCTAGTTATACAACTAATTCAACCATGCTCCATGCTTCCCTATAACCATAACAACTCAAGTTATAATGGATATACTCCTACTCACTATTCATCTTAAAACTAATGCAGAATATTATCATCCATATACAATTTTCTTTCCCAAACTTGACATTTCATGTCTTACCAATATTTTTATTGTAGTTACTCCTTTCATTCAAACCGAAGAGGTCATCACAACAATAGATTTAATATTTTTCCTTCATAAAACTAGGCATTAAACTTTAACACACAAGTTACTCCAAAACACATGGGTTTAAAACTTCCACATCAATCTAGCTTGCAACAGAACATTCTCCTTGATCCATAAAAGAAAATATTGAGCCAAGAAATGGTAAAACCACCACAAAAAAATGACTCAACAAATTGACAACTTTCACATACAATAAGAATAGTTCAACAATCGGATAGAAATTACAATTCTTTCATGGAACAAATTAACCGATGAGAAATCATCATCAACACCGTAAGCAACTAACCCATAAAAAACCCATAGAGAAACAAGAACTCCCCCAGAGATAAAAATGTGCAATAGAAACCCATCCCCTACCATTTATAACTACGATTATTGAAGGAAAACTCTTCGCTAGTCATGTACCATGTGTGGTGGCATGGTCTAGTCATGCCCACAACCACAACCACGATCTCTATCTCTCGTTATCACTATCCATCTCAAATAAACAATCATGCGATACAATTAGAAGCAACATCTCACAACAACACTTATTAATCATAAAATACTGGAATAAAAAATGCAATGCTTGACCCAAAAACCCATCCTACTGTGCATCAGTGTGTCAAATTTTATTTCAAACAAATTAATTATCCAACCCATTTAAATGTTTTATAGGTTTACCAATCCTAGCCCAACTTTTAGTTGATTATTTAGATTAAATTATGAATGTCCCATTACGGACCTAAAGCCTGCTCTAATACCAACTGTAACATCCCGGCCCAACATGAGCCCAAAATGCCACCACTAATTCTATTTCTTATCAATTTCAACCATCTTTCACATGCTTCCAACAACAATGCTCTAACCACAACTCATAAGATGTTCACTTAACACAAATTCAAGCAACAATAAAAAGAACAATGATTAACATTAATGAATACCAACCAAATATAAGTTTAACCAAAGATACTTAGCAAGTAAAAAACCATATTAATGTCATTATGCTCTAAGAGAAACTCATTAACCAAATGCTAAAGTTTGCATGAACCAAATCACTACTAATAAATGATTATATCTCCAAGTGTCATAAGTGGAGCAACAACGATGCAAGTAGTTATCATGTGCTACTCCCTTCCTATATATGTCGTCTTCATCGGTCACCTAAAAACAACAAAAGCAAATGTGAGTCTAAGACTCAGAAAGTAAATAATAAAATAGTTAACCAATCAATAGTTATCTCCTACTGACAGTAACCAATTACTTGATCAGACATGGCGAATCAACATGGCGTATGTTCCAATAGAACAACCGACACCCCTTTGATGCTATTTAAGCATTAACGGAGAAAGCAAAAAAGGGGGTCAAGTAAGAAAACAAGATCAAGCAATAAACAACGAAGGCAAGGAATAGTGAATTTATGGCTAGTAGCATCCTCTTTGTAATCGCTCTACAAGAGCATGCTATAATCTTGATATAGCAATCAAGATTGTCCACTTTCTCCTCTTCAATCCTTCTGTGAGACTCGGCTTTTACCCCACGATGCATAAGATCGATGATTTGATCGTCAACACATATATACTAAATAACAAAGTGAGAATATCCATTACCTTGGAGTTTGCAGTGACATTGTCTAAAGTTATTGCAAAACAATTATTATTGAGACCAAAATCTTCCACAACTTTAATAATACGGTTCGTAATATTCTTACATGTATGTACTACATCAATTAGTATGAACCTTATAATTCTTTTTTCCATTCCCCTATTCTCATTAACATAATGTACAGCTACACTAAGATAATCCTACCTAGCTCGACCACTCCAAATGTATGAGGTCAAAGCCATCGAACATGTGCAAGCATTGAAGAGTTCTTTTAATTTAGGATGGAAGTTATTATAGTATTTAACTACAAATAAAAAATTACACTATTAGTTATTTCATCTTAGTACAAAAAATGAACAATAAAAATGTGAAAATTGGTAGTGTTATCTCTTTTCCTAACACTGTTGAATTTTGAAATTTAAAATATTTGGCAAAAATATTTTGAATTTTACCAAATTATCACACAGTGGATCTAAATTTTCACAATAGAATCAAGAGAAGAGAGTGAAGTTTGGATGGAGGCTGAATGACGGAGGTTTGCTACCTATTTATAGAAAATTTTGAGATTTTTTCAAGACTTTTAAAATTTTTAAGCTTCCCAACAGTTATAAAAATCAAATATTTGATCGTTACAGTGACTAAACGGGCCTTACTGTGCCTAACAGGTCTTGTTGTGCTTGATGGGTCAATCGTTTTCTTTATGTGCCTAAATGGGCCCCACTATGCTGTGCCTAGGCTGTGCTAGGCAAGGCACGATACTATGTGTGTCGTGTCAGGCCAACCCACTGGGTCGAGGTCTTGGCCCATGCACGGTATGATGAGTCGGACCAGCCCTTCGACCCATTTAGGTGGTGAGGCGTGTTATGCCTGGGCCAAGCCAAAAATACCGTGCTTTGGGCTAGCTCGGCTAGCATGACCTCGAGCATCTTCATGGGACGGTTTGTCAGAAATTGGGCCATCCTTGCCGACTAGGGATCTTTGGTGTTGTGTCTATTCTTAACAGTGACCGGTCCCTCTCCCTTTGAGCTTTTTGAATTTCCAACAATGATTTGAAAAGGATTTAATTTTTACCATTAAAAACTTTCAATTCAATTGAAAAACTTTTGAAAATTGAGGAACTTTCAACAAGGACTTGAAAGCTTTCAACCAAGAAGGCAAGGCAAATTTTCAAATTGAATTTGAAATTCAATTAGAACTTTATATAGCAATAGGACGGTTTGGAATGTTGCCTCACCGTCAGAGCCAGTCTAATTCATGCTACAATTCACTAGATGTTTGTCTACCACACCCATTGTTGTACCCTTGTTGTCATCCATGGGGGTGAGGACAAGTAGGCCACGCCCATGCTTGAGTATGATTCTGGAATATCCATCACTTGGCATTCCTATCGTAGCTCTTGTGACGGATCTTGATAATTGGATTACTCAAGTGAGAGAAAAGAAATAGAGGCAAAAGTCTTCTGTTCCAAAGTGTGACAACAGCAGTATGGCCGCTACATGGATGGGATCAGGTAGTCTTCCAAGGTTAGATGTGCGCATGGTAGCACTGTAACACCTCACCCAACATAAGCTCAGCATATCACCACTAACTCTATTCCTTATCAATTTCAACCATCTTTCACATGCTTCCAACAACAATGCTCTAACCACAACTAGCATGAAATTCACTTAACATAAATTCAAGCAACAATAAAAGAACAATGATTAACATTAACAAAGACCAATCAAATATAAGTTTAACCAAAGATACTTAGTAAGTAAAAACCATACTAATATCATTATGTTCTAAAGGAAACTCATTAACCAAATACTAAAGTTTGCATGAACCAGATCACTACTAATGAACGATTATATCTCTAAGTGTCATAAGTGGAGCAACAACGATGCAAGTAGTGATCATGTGCTACTCCCTTCCCATGCAAGTTGTCTTTATCGATCACCTAAAAACAACAGCATAAGCAAGGGTGGGTCCAAAGCTCAGTAAGTATATAATAAAACAGTAGCATCAACAACACTCATAACATATGTCAATACACACATCATATTACTTTGTCTTTTCTCTTCATCATTGCATTATCATACAATGCAATGCCATGTCCACATGCTAACTTTTCATCAATGTATTATCATGGAATGCAATACTATGTCCACATGCATCTTCAAGCTCATGCCGGTATAGCTAAGGAAATGCCTGTCGACGTTCACTCTCTCTCCTTCATCCTGTGGAGGTGTCTACCTCTGTAGGTTTTACACAAGAGCGCACTGGATTAATCATTTAGCTTTCTCACCGATCTAGCTCATGCACTCTGAATTATCTATATAACTTTCTCACCACCTTGATTCATATGTTTTTCTCATGCTATATGTGCAAATTATGTAACATTACCAATACTCATTTGCCACATGCTACATTACCATTAGCCATTATCATCATCCCTTCAACTTCATCAAACCACAACATATGAAACAATAAACATGGATATAAATATAATCATGGCAAGTAAAGCAAGATATCCAAAACAATAATAAGCAACCATCTACTGTTCTATTATGCACTTGCCTTTAAACACGTGGAGTGGAGTGATGTGTAAAAGGCACCAAACCCATATCAACTTCACCTACAGCAAACATGTCATATCAACATATGCCACAGTAGTACAAAGATCAAACAAAATCAATATTGCTCTAATAGCTTCTCGATCCAACTATCTGCAATACTCCCCCCTTTACCGGACAGCCACCCCCCTGTTGTCCCAGGACTAAACAGAGCATAACTCTCAACTACCAAGCCCTAACATGGCAAATCATACCAGTTCTAGAATCTACACAAAGTTTCCTACAATTTCTTAGTTGGCCATAATTCCTAATTAAATCATTTAAAGCCCCGTTTTTAACCCAAAAGATAGTTTTGTCATATTTTAGACAACAAGCTTAATAATTTCATAATTGTTAATTTAAACATGCAAATATAGTAAACCATATTATTATCAAAATCTACAGAAAGTTATCTACCTCTTTCAAGCTATGCCCACAATCAATTCTGTCATCTACCAAGTTAATTTAATAGTTTGCTATGACTACGTCCAGCAGCAACTGGTTTCTGGATAGCAATCTTCCTAAAATCATAACTTATGTTCTACTCAACCAAAATTCATGTTCTTGGACTCTTTGAACTACTTATACAATTATCTCACTTTTTATGTAGAGCAAAACCCCAATTAGTCCATTTAATAATTTTAATCTACCATTTACCACTCTATCACCAAATGACAACAACTTCCCAGATAGTAGGGTTACAAAAAATCATAACTTTTAATCTAACCAATCAATTCATGTGATTAAATACTCTACAGAAAGCTAACAAAATTGTTTACAATTATCTAGTAGATAACATTATCATAATTAGACCATACAATACCCGAAATCATAATTGAAAATTATAGCAGTCAACCCAATCTACTAACCGAACCTTGACACAAACTCGATAAATCCTTCTCTAATCATAACTCTAATCACTACTAAAATTGGTAGACCAGACAGGGAAGGTCTAGATCGTTACCCAAGTGAAGAACGCTAAGATCACGACCTTTCCCTCACCTTTCTTTCCCTTCTCCCTCATGATCTTTGTACGGATGCTCTTCTATTCCTCTCACATTTCCCTTGGCTTGGGTGCAAGGTAGCAGCTAATGGTAGCCAATTGGGACATGGCTGCACGTCTCGCACATGTGCGCTGGCGACGATGCGATAACATGCAGTGAGCGTAGCCCCGGGCATGTAGCGACTTCACACGGGTGAGCGTAGCCCCGGGCGCTAGTGTGGCGATTTCACGTGGCTTGTGGGCATGCGCTTACGCGCGTGCATGTGCTAGTGGGAGCACTGGTGACATGCGCAAGCAGGTGACACTAGCGTCAGGCGCGCTGGCACGACAGCGCACGTGTGCTGACGTGATGGCAACGTGCTAGAGTGTGGTGACAAGAACCGAAGCCTGGACGCTGGTGTGTGTGAAGTGCAAAGTGATGGACTTAGCCCTAGCGATGGTACGTGGCGGAGGCAGATGGCGATGGACAAGAAAAATAGGTAACTATAGCATGCGGCGACAGGGAATAAAAAGGCAAAGCCTGCTAGGGTTTTGTGGGTTTTGGGTTCTCCTCTCCCCCACGTCGCCTTTAACATAGCATGACTTCGACTCAATCTCTAACTCCCCTGTATGAATCGTTCTAGAAAAATGACTACCTCTCTAAAATTCCAACCATCCTATTTTTCCATATCCACTTTTCTCTATTAATGAATATGTTCTTAATAGGGTTATTTTCAAAATATTACAAGCACTAGAAAAATCTTAGCTAAAATTGGAAAACAAAGGATATAGGCTAGAGATGTAGCTGGATCACCGTGTAGCTCCATCAGTATCAGTAATGTAAACCTTTAGATTCCTAATTCGATGATTTAGTATTTTGGTGATTAATGACTCCTATTTTATTAAGATTAACTTGTCTTTTAAGTGATATTAAGGTAAGTTAGGTATTGGTAATGTTAATGGGTGTCCTTGGCTTTCATGGATGGTAAAGCATGAAGTATATTGAAGATTAAGGATCTCGTGACTAGAATTGATCTAAGGAGTTGTGTATAGATCAATTTAGTGATAGATTTTGTTTTTGCTTTGACCGTACTACTAAGAAGGGGGTTCAAGGCTAGTAACTTGAGCTTGATTAGGTTGGTTAGCTGGTTGTGATGCACACTAGATCTTTCTAGTTTAGTTCTAGTCATAAAGTGCCAAGGATCGAAGTTTGATGGCAAGAATTTCAATTTTTGATTCAAAATCGAACTAAGTCAGAAAAATCAACAGAAGCGGATTATCCGACTTGGAGAGCACCATATGGGCATACCACTTCTCCAAAGAGGGTGCTTTCTATATTTCTGAAAATTTACACAGAGACGGATAATCCAGGTCAACCCATACCATTAGGGTGTATCATTAGTTTAGAGGGATTAATTTTGGTGCCCGTGAAATTTTTTGCAAAGGTGTATAATTTAGGTCACGGTGTACCATTGAAATGTATCATCTCAACAAAGAAAGTAGAATTGGACAAGTTGGGAGGTGGACGATACGACCCAAGGCGTATCATTGCTCCAAAGAAAAGGAGTTGAGACATATCATATGGATCAAGGCATACCATTGACCCGTACTATCCCTCTAGAGGCACTCTACGGCAAGGTTGCATAGAGGTGGATGATATGACCATGGGCGGATGATCTATTTTAGGCAGATGATCTAGGTCCATGTAACAACTATTTTTTCAACCGTTGGAGTTGAGAAAAATTGAACTGAGGCGGATGATTCGGGTCTGTGGGAACTTCTTTAGAAATTGTGTCTACCAGTTAGTTTTTTAATTGGGAGGCTATATAAGTGGACCTAGGGTGTTCAAAATAGCTTTGTTGAGACTCCAAATCAGTAACTAGCATATTGGGATGTTCAAGGGCATTCATGAGTATCAAGTTGAAATTTTGAGAGTGTAAAAGAGTATATTAGACCTAGTTGTGTGCATTACTCCTAGTTGCTTGTCCTTTGCTGGGTTCAAGCACTACTACAGAAATCATCATCACAAACGGTTCTAAAACATCATCACAAACGGTTTTTTAAACCGTCTGAATTTATAGGTCAGTGATAATCAAAAGTTATTACAGACGGTTTGTGAGCCGTCTGTGATAAATACAATACAGACGGTTTGTAACTAGAACCGTCTGTGAAAAACACTATCACAGACAGTTCTATATATAGAACCATCTGTGATACTCACACATCACATACGGTTCTAAACTTAGAACCGTCTGTAATGTGTGATCACAGACGGTTTATACTACAAAATCGTTTATAATAGTTCACTCTATACCTAAATTTTTTCTATTTTTCAGTTAGCCTCAGGAATGTTAGCTATGCTTTTTGAAAACAAGCAAATACGATATCAAACATAGCAGAGAACATTTTATTTTTATTACAATCCACTATTACAACATCACAAGATTACAATCCATCATTACAACATCATAATATTACAATCCACTATTACAATATTACAAGATTATAGTCCATCATTACAATAGCAGATAACATAGCAGAAAATAATGGAAGTAACAATGGAGGCTACGATAAAGAGAACAATGAAAGTAACATAGCAGAGAACAATCTACCATCACAAGCTCGGGTAGACCTCCTTAGCAGCTGCCTCACTGTAAACTCCTAGGCAACAATGGAGGCTACGATAGAGACCTAAACCCTACAGAATCAAATACTTGAAAAAACAATAGAGGGAGGAAGCGGGAACAATGGAGACCTAAACCTCACAGACACATTTGAAGGGAGGGGGTGGATGGGTTCGGGTGAGTATTTATAGAGGAGTCATACTTGAACTCAGGCGGAAAATTATGAAATTTTAGAGATGTGCGAAGCGGAAAACATATCACAGACGGTTCTTAATTAATAGCCGTCTGTGATATTCAATAAATATCACAGATGGCTATTAATTAAGAACCATCTGTGATATTGGCTATATATATACCGATACAATATAAACAACTAGTCTCAAAGTATGCAATGGCAAAGCTCTGTATAGCTTATATATACTCATTTTAAAGGTTTCGACGAGATCTACAACTTTGCAGTTGAGACAAACCCCAAATTTCGAAGTCAAGATTGAAAATTTTGGCAAAAACAGAATTCAAAAACTTTCAATTCGAATTTAAGGCTACAAATGGCCGATTTTGGGGGTCTTCGAGGGTAACAGGCGCAAGCTAGTCATTTTTTTGAATTGGGCTCGTCGTTAGCTTTCCAACGAGTACAAGAACATTGAAAACGGACACCGTATGCAAAAGTTATGTCCGTTTTATTGAAGGTGTGTCAAAACAGAATTCTACTCGAACTCAAGCGAAAAATTATGAAAATTTAAAGGTGTGTGGGGCAGAAAACATATCACAGACGGTTCTTAATTAAGAACCGTCTGTGATACTACGAAATATCACGGACGGTTCTTAAGTAAAAACCATCTGTGATATGACAATATCACAGATGGTTCTTAAGTAAGAACCGTCTGTAATATTGGCAATATCACAGACAGTTCTTGATAAGAATCATTTGTGATTGCATTTAATACAGACGGTTTTTATGAACCATCTGTGATGAGGTGTCTAATATAAACATTTTTGTAGTAGTGAAGTGACCTCCTTAAACTTATTACTCTTAGAATTAGGTGATTCCTAAATGGCTTGGAGACGTGCTCTTGGTGACCTTCCAAGGAGGAGTTTGTAGAAGACACCAAAAGGGTTGTAAAGCTTTGGAGTTCACCTATCTGAAGTAGAGGACTACTACTAGTGGAACGTTTGGATCCTTGCATGAATTCATGTAGGAGCTGGACTCTCGCGAGAGTGTTTCAACGAGGAAAAAGGGAGATCGCCGAATCTCCAAGACCTCGACAAAATAATTAGTTATCTCTTGTCTCTTTTACATTTCTGCGTTATTTCTTGCTCTTTCAATTCTTAGTATGCTAGATTCGTGTAGGATTATAATTAGGTTGCAAAAGTTCACTAGTATATTTAGGAGTTAATTGAGCATACGAGTAAACCATTGTCACTTACATTGTGAGTAGTTTTTATGTTACTTTAAATCTATTAAATTTAACATAGATTGAAAAAGATACTCGATTTATTTATCTACTGTTGGCCATCCAATCCACTTCAAGTAATAAATACTACTATATCAATTCTGAGGGGTTCACGCCCCACCCATCCACGTGTCCTCTTGCGCGAAAAGAGCCTTCAGGTTTCAAAAATTACGTATAGGTCCTTGGTTCTTACGAAAAGGCATCTGTTTTTTGCGAAAAAACCCCATGCTTATTTTTTGCTGGATAGTGTCCCGTGATTTTTTATAATTACGTACATGCCCTTGGTTCTTTAGAAAAGGCCATCGGTTTTTTTGAAAAAGCCCTCTACTATCCTTTTATTGCGAAAAGGCCATCGGTTTTTCTCAAAAAAAAAACCCTCCACTTTCCTTTTGCTGCGAATTTGTCTTTTTTACTTCAATCCACATGGTGACTGGCGCGATGTGGCGCCGCACCTATGTAGATGTTGCTGGTTAGTCCTCGTTACTGTCACGTTGTAATGGTAAAAAGGCGATTTGTTGACCGAGCTGTTAGAACACAAGTGTGATAGGGACATGAAGAAGATATGATGCTGCAGCAGCAGCATTTTGGTGATTTATCGATTACGGCAGGAATTTTATGTGAATTTGACATGACAGTTCCTACAAGGTTGCGTGTACTGTAATATCACGGGTCATGCAAGAGAGTCCTAGATTGAGCACTTGAGCACGTAATTGTCTGTCCTGTTAAACATGTTAGTGCACGTTGGTTCTAGAGTGTAACCATAAGCAAGCAAGTTCCTTGCTGAAGTCGCAAAGATGCGTGCGTTCACTTGGCAAGAGGAATCCGGTTGAGAACAACGAGGTGTCTGTGTCTCGGCCGCGTAGTGCTTGGCAACTTCGTCGCCCGTCGATCTCCGGGACCACAACAGCACAAGCAAGAAGGCCTAAGACGCTGCCGCCTTGCTGGTGGAGGGCTTACGCGCCTCGCCGGCCTGTCTGCCCTGTTCGCCCGGAACACCATCAAGTTCGTCACCATCGACGGCTACCTCGGTGGCAGCACCGGCACGGAGCACCCTACCACTCAACGGCTCAACCCGAAGACCGCAAGGTGACCATGTGGACCTTGATGCCGGATCCGCCGTCTCCGCGTGGGGACTGTAGAGCAGCAGGAGTTCGAAAAGGCGGGGCTGCTTGTGCCGTGGACGAGCCGCGTCCTGAGCGCGCAGGAGGACGCCGTGGTCTACCTGGTGATAGTGATTACTACAACAACGAGCAGGAATGCACAGCATGTCGGCGAGCAGCGGCGCCTCCTGTCCTCCAGACGCCTCCCTTCATCTGACTTGCTCCTTCTACCTCTCTCGTCGGCTCCGGTTTCTTTGAGTACATCAAGGATTAGTGTCTCGCTCCTCCCGCCGTCCCGCGCAAGAGGAAGTTGCCGTCAAGATGTTCTGACTGACCGGAAGTGAAGTTGCCATCATGGTGTTTTTCTGCCGCTACGAAAGTTGAGGGCGCGCGCGCATGTTAAAAGACTCCTTTGATTGGCATGCTTGCTTTCTGATATTGATGCACTCAGGAGACGTGAATTTGGCCCTGTTCTTTGCGATTTCTAAAAGTCACTTTTGATTTTTGCTATAGTAACTAACTTTTAAATGGAGTATTTTTTTAAGATGGGGTCTACAAGTTAATTGTAGTACACGTTAAAAACCTAATATCTGTACCATCAAAAATCGCAAGCAAGTATCTCTCTTTCCGCAATCTCTGTCGCAAACAGCCAAAAAGCCATCAGCCGCAGCCAAAAGCCATCAGCCACAGCCAAAAAGAACAGGTCCTTTATCTGATTGTTGTTAATTCCGCCCCACACATACGGGCGTACTAATGGACTGTTCCCGTTTAGACAGTTCCCTCAGATGTTCTGCCCTACTGCATTAACACAGCTGTAGATGCGAGTTCTTTGAGAATACGGCCCTCAATTTTAGCTCATAGCTTATGGTTTTTCTCAAACAAACAAACATAACAAGTTTTTGTCATCTTTTCGAAGCAGTTTTATCGAGACTGATTTTCAAAACAGCTTATCGGCAAGACTCTAGTGAGAATTAATCATCTATATGTGTGTATTCTAATACGACTTCTTTTGTTTTTTGCATGGATGTTGACAATGGCATGGATACTTGATGAGTACTCAAAGTTTCATGGTTACTCTCCTGCTGTGATGACAGGAAAGCCTGTTGTATGTATCCATCTATCATGCACTCTTTATCATGTATGTGCAATGAAAATGATGTTTTCATATCACAATTGGAAGATGCCATGGAAAATTCCACAAGAAATTTGTCAAGCACAGTCCTTTGGATAGGTTGCAGCAAGAATATGATGCTTAGTACACAGAATGATTATCCGGATGGAAGCACTAGTATTTGATTGCTCAAGGAAAGCTAGTTTCTCGTTATCCTACATATGCTCATGAATTTCCTGCTCAATGCAGGACCTTGGAGGATCACTGGGAAGAGATGCAACATCGGAAGGGAGTTCTTTTGCATGAAGCCTTGCTTGCAGAGTATGGCAAAAGCACTGCAGGCCAGCGTTTTGTCATACAGGTAAAAGCTTTGTTGCAAAAAAAAAAGAGAGAGAGAAGAAGGTAAAAGATATGTAGGCTAAGCAGCTCTTTGGCTTTAAAATGATGAGAAATTGAGAACCAAGTGTAGTATGAGTATGCGATTCACTCTAAGACACAACATAAATAAAGGAATACTTATTCAAAAGAATGACAAAAGAACTATGCAGAGTCAGTGAATCGCATACTATGCGCTTTTCACCTCCACGATTGCAATGAAATCCATGAATAAGGCTACTCTTGCCATTTCTTTATCTTCATTTGCATTGCAAAGCATGCACGGCTGAACATTGTATCTGCAAAGGTTATTTGTCACAGATAAGCAATGAGTGCCTTGCTTGCCTTTCCAGGGATTTGGTAACGTTGGTTCCTAGGATGCTCAACTGATCAGTGAAGCTAGTAGTCCAATAGCATGCTAGTTGCGCTACGTGGGGTCACGACAGTTGGATGGAATTTGGTGGTTTCCATGGTTAGCCGTGCGCATGCGTGGCACCATAAAAATCACATAAATTTGGAAGAGAAACATGGATCAGGTGCGTTGCATAGTTCCCATCAGCATCAGCATAATACGTTATTAATAAATGGGGAATGTTGGATGGAATTTGGTGGTTTCCATGGTTAGCCGTGCGCATGCGTGGCACCTTAAAAATCACATAAATTTGGAAGAGAAACATGGATCAGGTGCGTTGCATAGTTCCCATCAGCATTATTGATAAATGGGGAATGCTAGCGTTCGGATGTTGGATTCGAACATCTGAGTTTGGACATTCGGCTATAATATTTTTTGGTCATGTTTGTAATATTTTTCATCTATATTTGCAACATATTTTATTTCGTATATGCAACATCGACTTTTATATTGCATATTTTTATTACATATGGTGATTAAAAATGTTACACATATTATCTATGAATGTTGTATCGGAGCGTACATGTGAGTACTCATATCATTCTTTCTTTTTTTATATTGTATATATGACCGATAAATGTTGCAGATATAAATGAGAAATGTTACAGATGGAAATATTTACATCGTTTTTTATTTTTTATTGTAAATATAGGCAAAAAAACATTACAAATATAATCAAAAAATATTGCAACTCGAACATTCAGAGTCAGACGCCCAAATTGAACGTCTCGACCATAGCATTACCCTTAATAAATGGGACCATAACGATTGGACAGAACAGGTACCGCCAATGCCGTTTTGGACCGCACCGATGTTAATGGCATAATGATGATGTGTTTGTAGTCATGTTTTGCACGTGGCTAGTGTTAAACATGATAGTTGGTCTAACGTGTTATGTAACCGACCCCTATAATGTGTGTGGCCGCCCCTGTCCGAAGGTTTCTTGTCCTCTTAAGAATAGATGGGCGTATATCAAATTCAGCAAGAATCTAGACTATAAATATATGAGAAAAACTAATGTATTATGCATCTAAAAATCATTGGAATAAAGAAAAACTGTGGATTGCTCTCTCACACACACATATTTTGTGTCTATTTGTTCTTTACCTTTGCATTATCTAATTGTATTATTTATCTTACTTCTAGTTGCGTTGATTGATTATATGATCACTCGACAACACTATTATTCAACATGACCTACCTACATAGTACTAGTGGATAGTGTAGTGAATAGGCATTTATAGTGAAGGTGTTCAACATGACCTACATAGTACTTGGTAGGCATTTATAGTGAAGGTGTTTCTACCTGTACTACCGTTCATTTTTTATATATACTTGTGGTTCTTAACTATGACTTATAGATATGACTTTTAGCTTTTACTTTTACAGTGAATATTTGTGCAAATCAATCAAATACCAAAAAATTTGTTTCGAAAAAGCTATTTCGATAAATGACTTTAAAATATCCTATTTAACTATTTAAAAATATAATACATAAGCTATAAACTATAAATTAAAAGAAGTCGCATTAAAAATAAGTGGCCTATATAACATCAATTTGCCCTCCAGCCGCGATGGAACCAGCAAACACGACAACATTAGTGAAAACGGGCGTACTACGCTAGTATCCATCCATGTACGCTCCACTCCTTCGGTTGCTGCCCCTGCTGCTGCTCCCCCTACTTCCCCCGTCCCTCCGAGGGTACTTCTCGGCGAGCCACCGGCCGGCTGCGGCGCAGGCGGCCTCCACCCGATCGTGCTAGTTCCCGGTGTAACCTGCCCCGACGTGGAAGCGCGGCTCACGGATGCCTACGCTCCGTCGGCGCCGCGCTGCGGCCGGATGAAGGGGAAGGGGTGGTTCGGGCTGTGGACGAACGGCACGTACGCGCTGGACAGTGACCTCGTGGGGTGCTTCGAGGAGCAGATGCGGCTCGTATACGATCCCGTCCTCGACGACTACCGCGACGCGCCCGGCGTGCAGACGCGCGTCCCCAACTTCGGCTCCGCCCGCGGGTTCACCCCCAAGAATCCCCAACACCCGTATGTCCGCTTAATTGCTAAACTAAAGCCAAATTAATTGAACAATACAGTACATTGTGCCAAGTAGAAAAATTAAAAAGTATACCTAGCTATACTTTTTTTTTTGAAGAATGACCGCAAAATAAATTAGTTGAGTGTTAACATCATTTTTTATTTTCTCAAAAAAGATCATTTTAAAGAGAGTTCTTACAAGTTTCAAGGTTACCTACTCTAGCCATTCACGCTAGCTTACGTACGTACTAATACTATAGTATTATAGTTGACCTAACAAGCAAACTTCACAGGGAAGTAGGGAACATTGTCTGACAACACTCAGATCTGCACTAGAAAGAGTTGGGTACCGTGACGGAGAGAACCTATTCGGAGCCCCTTACGACCTACGGTACGGTCCCCCATTGCCTGGCCAGCCATCTAAAGTTTACTCCGGGTACTTTCCACGAAATTTGGACATATATGACTTTTTATTCCCTAAAATTCCAAAAATAACCTTTAGATCATCGGAATTCTAAAACTAACCCTCTTCCCGACCGCGGAACAACGGGAGAGCGACATGTGGGCCGGTGGTGCGCCCGGGGGCCGCACCACCCATCGTAGTTGAGGCGGTGGTGCGCTTCCGCCGCACTCACCCATCGCTCATGCGCGGTGGTGCGTTCCCGCGCACCACCCACCTTTTCCTCCGATAATTGGTGCGTGTCTGCTGCTCTCTCTCTCGCGCGTCTGCTCCGATAATTGGTGTCGCCCGCGCCAGCCAAGAAAAGATTCCATGCATGCATGCAACATGTGGAACAGTGGTGCACTGTGCATCTTTACGTCATATCACTTCTCACTTTCCTTCCGTGGCATGCGATAAAATCATCGCTCTCATTCCTCCGTTGCTCATTTCCTTCTTCTTCATTGCGTCGAGAGAGTGCGTTGCGCCCGAGAGAGTGAGAAAGAGTGAAGAAACTCAAGGTTTAATCGCGCGCACGCTAATTCCGTGTGCAATTAGGAGTTTGTGCAATTGAGAAAGTTATAGATCGCCTCGTGGACTTCAAGAGGAGGTAATTTTTTATGTCACTGTAATTAAAATTTGTTTTGTGTGATTATTAGTAATTAGGCAAACTCTCGCTTGTTCGCTTGCAATTAGGAGTTTTTGCAGCTATAAAGGTGCAAATCGTCAGCGTGGGTTTCAAGAAGAGGTAATTTTTTGTCCAAATATAACTAAAATTTTTTCCATGCGATTATTACGTAATTAGCAAACCGACAGTTTTTGTTTCACTTAGGAGTTTTGTAGTTGCGAAGTTGTAAATCGTCTCGTGGACTTCTAGAAGAGGTATATTATTTTTCCCGTGTAACTATAAATTTTTGGACATGTCATTTTAGTTTTAGCAATGTGTTTATTTTGTAGTTAGTGAATGATGTCTTCTTAGTGTAGAAATATAGTATTAGCCTTGTGTAGTTGGTCTGTGCCCATAGTTAACTTAGAAGAGCAAGTGTTATTATTATCATTAATTAGTTAGTAGTCACTATGACTTAAGTTTAGGTAAATGACTTTGCATGCACCAATTAGTTGTATTTGGTATTTAGATTGTTATGCAATATTTAGAATGTTATTTTGTACATAGGACTTAAAAGTCAGAAAACTAAAAATGTGAAACATTATTAGCTGAAAATACACAGGCTATTAGATGAAAAATTTTACCAGAAATTTTAGTAATTTCAAACATTAGTACAAATAAATAATTTTTATGTTACATGATAAATAATATGCAATGTGTCTTGTGTTAATTTTGACATGTTCCATGAAAGTCTGAAAATTTATTTCAAGTATATATGTTGAAAGGTATGCATATCATTATGATAGGTTATTGATGGATTTATATAGTAAACCGATATTAATAATCACGGTGCCCTGAAAACATGGTGGCCCTGTTGGAAGGGTTCACATAAACTATTATAATTTTGGAAATCAGTTGTTAGATGTAACAACTTATATCATGTTCATATCGGATAAATTTGTGCAAAAATTACAAAATTATGTACGTTGTATCGGAGTACTGCACTTAAATTTTTAAAATTTTTGTAGATTGTGTACTATATTTAAAACTCCAAACAAACATTACACATAAAATGTGCAGTGTTTATTTGTTAAATTCTTTGGTGTGAAGTTATTTTGTACACATATGATGCATAGAGAATTAGTAGTGGCGTAGATTATTTTGTGGGCTTTTTTTGTTAAATTTCGTTGTGTACTAAGGTATTTTGTACGGAATAATCATAGGTACCCATGGCTAACATTCAAGACATACTCGTGTTCTTTGGGAGTGGGCTCGTACGCGATGGGCCGTGCGGGGCGGACGTGTCAAATTGTGAACGGATGTGATCCATGCACCGGTTTGAACACCATGACCCGCATGATCTTGAAGGTGTGTCCGTTATGCGCTCGATCGGAGACCGGTCGGAAGAAGTTGCGGATCGAGGTGTTGTATGCTACTCCGGAGATGGGGTGGAGAGATTGTGTGGTAACTTATAAAGATGACCAGTGATGTTGCATGGGCCCGTGACATGGAGGTCGATGCAACCCCGCCGCATCGATATACGGTAAGCCAATGGTGTACATTCACTTGCGGAACAGTGACTGAGTCATCCGTCGTTGGTGGTTCTAGTGGTTGTGGTGGTGGTGGCGGAGATGAAGCGCCGAGGCTCACTCGCGGTCATGAAGATGCCAATGCGGAAGAAGATCTCGCGAGCAAGTGGGAGATGGAGGCCGCAGAGGCGTGTGGAGGATTTCCAGCGGCCAAGGTGTTGGGAGGTGGTGGGCGCCGTGTTGATTGTCACGAGTACCTCGCGGACCATTTGGAAGAAGTTGAAAGTGAGGAGGACGAGGAGGATATGGAAACAGCCAGTTCTGGGGGGGAGGAAGATGACGAGGCTTCAATGGGAGGTGTTGTAGGTGATGTTGTGACCACGGACGTTTCATACGTCTCCTCCAGACTTGACGACATCGCAGCGGCAAGCCTAGTCCTACCACAGGCAGAGGGTGAGGAGTGGGGGTTCAATGAGGGCGCACTCATTTTAGGGGAGTGCTTTCGCGACAAGAGTGCCGCCCAGCAGGCTATTGCTAGACATGCCGTCGGCATTAGCCGGAACTATCGGGTGTATAGGTCCAACCCGGACACTTACATTGTGAAATGTGTTGATGACTCATGTCCGGCAAGGTCCGTGCGCAGCGTTCAAGGCACAACCTCGAGTTCCGGACACGGTCCGAAGATCACAGATTGCGAGCTTGCGGCGCGCACGAGGCACCGCAACATGACGCTTCGCGTATGTTGCGGGCGATAAGCCACCTCGTGGTGGCGATGTGTGTATTTCTCCCAAGTTATTGTTGGTCAAGTGGCTAACATGGTAGGGTTCAAGTCGGCTACAAAAGGTGTGGCGAGCGAAACGGAAGGTGCTAGAGCGTATGTTTGGAACGCACGAGGAGGCGACGACACGGTCCCAAGAATGCTTCATCAGTTGCAGGAAACAAACCCAAGAACATACATCAACAAGAAGGAGCGGGTTCATCCCAACCAGGCCCGAATTGTTATGTCCTTGATAAAGTGTTCGGTCATTTCGACAGCGATCGAAGGGTTCAGTGGTGCCGTCGGTGCTAACAATGGACGGGACATTTCTAGCCGGGCAAGTACAAGGGTACGATCCTCACCGCGATTGCAGCTAATGCAAATGACCGCATTCCTCGTGGCCTTCGCAATTGTGGAGAATGAGAACACCGATAGCGGCTTTGGTTCCCGGTCAATGTGAAGCAGCCGTGGTGCAAGATCGACCGGATGTGTGTATCATCTCGACCGCAATGCAAAGCTTGTTGTCGCGTTGCGCGCAATGCGAATCGTACACAACCCCGCTCCGGTGGAATGATATGAAGAACCGCTGGTGCATGAGGCATCTCGCGCGAACGTTCACACAAGGTTCCGTAGCAAAGAACTAATGAAGATATTCAAGAAGCTTTGCATGCGTAACCAAAAGCGAAGTTTGACTCATTGTGGAGGCCGCTTGATCGGGAGACCAGCAAGCATGGACAACAACCCGACGGTGAAGTCGCCCACGTGGAGGGGGTTCTACAAGAGTCGGGAGTTTACACGGTGGGTTGATCGAGCGCGTCGACTTGGCGATGTGGTCCTGTTGCATGACACCGGGCGGAGCAAGGTGCGGAATCATGACAACAAACATGTCCGAGGTGTACAACGGTGTGTTGAAAGGTGTTAGATCCCTACCCATCACAGATGCGTGGAGGAGACTTGGAACCGTTTCGTAGGGTATTTTGTGAACAGAGCCATGATGGCGAGAAACATTTAGACGAGGCAAACAATTATCCGAGGTTTTCCAGCACATATGGACAAAAAGATAGAGAAGGCTCGTTGCCATAATGCTCGTACCATGGATGGCATTAGAAGAAAATTCGAGATACGCCTTAGACGTAACTACATGAGGGGTCACACAAGAGGATCGCAAGGTGTCCGCACGATTGATGACAACGCATGTTGCACTGTAATAAGCCGCAACTTCTACATAAGCCGTGCTCCCATGTATACGCCGACATGCGCGGTATGGCGCCGAGCACCGACTCCTTACATCTCTACGCATTTCGATATTCAAAGATCGGACGCACCGGAGTACGGAGTTCCATTCGTCACGGGTGGACATGCACTCTGAGGAGCTATGGCTAGGGCAAGTGAAGTGGGTGCCCAACGAGGCATTGAAGCATGTTGGTCGAGGAAGACGGCAAAGCCGCCGATCCTAACGACATGGACGACGGCCGCGTGGGGATCGCGCCGACGCCCGAGGTGCGATCAGCAAGACGATTGGGCACTCGTTGATGCAGTGCCCAAATAGGCCGACGTCAAGCAATGCTCCGCCGTAGTGACCTCATAGTTATGCAGTGTTTTTTGCTAGTTGTTTTTATGTGTGTGTTGTACTATACTGAAGTGATATGTTCTACAATTTTGTATGGGGCTACACTTGTTACAATTCGCTATCGTACGTTATGGTGCTGCGTTTGTATTTTATTTACTTCATCGCATGGGTATGTTGGTAGGTATATTTATTTTATATCTTGCTATGTTAGGTACATGTCACTGTCGTTACGTTTGTTCCACATTGTGTTATCGTTTTGGACTAACATTCTTTGCTTCAATGGCGTGACATGGCTTACGAGATGGTAGACCCGTTGGGATGAGCACCACCGATGTCGGCGTGGATATCGGGTGAGGTCCCCACCTTCATCCTCGGGGCCCCACGAGCATCGCCTCTGACGAATCAGTACATCCCACTTCGCGAACACCGGTCCGCTGCCCATTGCCCTCATGGTAAATGTACCACATGCATTCGAGCCGATGCGGCGTTGTTGTCCGCACTTGTTGATCGCCGAGACCGAGACTCACACCTTCCACTTCCGGTGGGGTGAGATGACGATCACTCTTCGTGATGTGTGCATGATAATCGACTACCTCTACGTGGTGCCGCAATAGTGCCACCCGACATCCGTGGTGGAAGGAGCTTCGGTCACGGTTCCTATCGCGATCCGCGTAGTGCAAAGACGTGTCCCTCTTTCTTGGCTTCGACGGTACATGACCTGCCCGAGGATGCGCTCGAGGACGTGGTGCGGACTCACTTCTTCGTGTACTGCTATTCCTCTTTGGGTGGGTCCTATTTCCTACCACCACCGGGACTCCGTTCACCTAGCTACATACACCTTGCGGAGTCCTTGGCGTATGCCTTGCCACACCAGTGCCCGAGTACAGCTTGGGGTCTCAGAGTGCTTAGCGCCACATACCGAGGCACATGTGATGCCTCGCACGTCAGCATCGTGGCCGCCGAGCCGGTGCTTGCCGTGTGTTACATTCTACTCGGGCTTGTGGTCGTGGACACACGCGCAGCTCGATGGGCTAAGCGACAGACCTCGGCGAGTGTACACAGAGTTCCACAACCGCTGGAGAGCCTCCATGAGAGTGAGATAGTCCGTTGCCATGGACTATAGAGTTCATTGCAGGGTGGCCCGCACGGCCTATCATCTCGGTGCCACCAGGACGACCGTCTTGGCCGACGACTTGCCACCTCGTCTTCGCGACTTCGTCGAGCCGCACAACCCACAACGCGTCATGAGGCGCTTTGGGTGCACCACCGTGCCACCCCGCCAGACGGCCACTTGCCGAGACTCCCATCGGTATGTATCTTCAAGGTAATTGTGATTGCTTTATGTATGCATAGTAATACTAACCGTGTTATGTGTCACCCAAACCGTAGGCAAACGAGAGAGGATGACGGAGAATGACTAGACACCACACAAAGCGGTGTGGACGGACTTGTGGCGTGACTACGGGACACGGAGGTTGTGTACGAGCCACGGGCCTACGACCTCTCAACGCATAACCGAGTACCTTAAGTGGTATGTTGAAAACACCCGCAGCAGACTTCATCGTCCAAAGGCCACATCGCCCGCTGGAGGTCGTGCACGAGGTCAGCAGTGACAGCTGTCCGCATCGGGCCACCGAGCCGCACTAACGCACGGGCGGTAATTGTGTTTACTTTAATAATACATCTCAATACTCGTATGTCGTCGCCATATCTCTTTACGCTACAGTGCACTAATTACTTATTACTTATTTCATCGCAGTCCGACCGCCTCCACCGTATACATGACGACGTCACGACCTTCCGCGACGCTGGGCTTCGACGAAATACGGCTCATCGTTGGATGTCTTCATCCGCAACATTTTCAACGAGGCGAAGGCTGCGATCAAGACCATCACCGCACCGCACGTAGATGAAATCGTCGCGACGACACGGCGGGAGGGACCACATCCAGCTCCACCACCTCGTGCTCGACGCCCGTCGCATCTAGTGACCGCCCCAGCTACGCCGCTCATCATCGGTGCGACTTGGCCACACGATGCGATAATTGCCAACCGTTGTTCGCTCACTCGCTTGGCACTTATTTATCGTAGTTCCACTGTCCTTGCAGCCATCACGACGGAACACCGATTTGCTAGAGCCATCGCCGCCAAGGAGGTACACGCAAGGCGCAACGCCCTCTTCCGGAGATTGGCCAGACGAGAGCGACGCCGGCTCGCCCGTAGATCGGGGAGCGATCCGGCGTCAAGCTTTGCTCGCTCGTCCTCCACGCGCTTGGCCCAGCGGTGTGATATTTGCCAACTTTTCGCTTATCTACTCGTTGGGCGATAAGTCTCATGCTTCACTTTGTTGCGCGCTTGGCACGGATAGCGATTCACGCACCGTCCGGGTCCCGAGGGCGACACCACAACCAATGCTCTGCTCGGGCCAAAAGAGCTCCCTATTGAAAGTGACACCGACTCGGCACAGAAGAGGCCGAGACACCGCCTCCATGCGATTATGGCCGTCGACAAGCGTGCATGGAAGTTTTGGTCATATGTATGAGCGAGCGCACGAAGGGTACATCGCACAGAGTACATGCACGACTTACGCCCGATACATCGATGCGATATAACGCCCAACACATAATATATATGTACGCTCGGACGCAATAACACATATCGTAAATGAATGCGTGGTTACGCTGAACAACTCGGACACGAAGGCGTGGTCCTTCGTCTTCATTGCCGAATCACGCAGTACATGACTTACTCTGAGACTCCGCACTATAAATGTCGCGTGTTTGTACTAATCAACTTTTGATATGTGCACAGGACATAAACCCGATCGCGACCGAATGGCTAAGCGCCGTTTGCAATACATCGCAGCCCTCCACGGAGTTCTTGGCAACACCGCGGGCCTCACAAGATGCGACCTCCGAGACGCACGAAATGCGCTGCATGTGCTCACATACTCTCATGACCACTTACGTCGGCAAAGGAAGCGCCACCACCTCGAACATAATTTTTTTGCATTGTATTGGCGAAACGGGATGTAGTACATGGAAATAGACTTGCACCGCAGATGGAATTCACATAGCGCACAAAGTTTATTTAGCATGCAGTACACATACATATAATAACTCTTTGCATGCAGGAGAAGACTCGCTAACAACAAACACAAGATACAACATAGCATGAAACATTACCAACATAGACGATAACAACCTCCAGCTCGACATATTCACGATAAAAATGAACACAACACAATAAAGAAAATACCACACAACATTACGTTTATCTTCCACTCCAGTGTATCGAAACGACGCCCCATCTCCTGGAAACGACGTCGCATCTCCACGAGGTCGCTATCCCCCACGACGACTCTCTCACGACGAACATTATATGTACTAGTGCCCATTTCATCCTCCCACACCCAGAAGCGACAACCGCCCGGGCCGTCCTGCACTTCATGAGAAGAAGATTATGAAATGTACCTACACGATTTGAACGAATACGAAACAATCGTCCTCACCGAGTGAAAGGGGCACTTGTAGTAGTGCCGCCCAGGATTCGCAGCGGTGTGTGAGGTCTTACGTCTCACTACCGCGTTGCATTGTGAGCAAATCACGGAGGGTGCCGATGAAGAGGTGCTGAGATGACTTATTTCGTCGTCCGGCGGAGTGAGCACGAAAGAAAGCTACTACTAACTCAGGAGATGAGGGAGAGCAATGCAGGGGACTAGGTGAGGAATGCCTCCCTCTTATACGCTCGGTGGGGGGCCTTCACTCACAAAAGACGAAAGACGACAGCTTTGTAAAAGATCAGCTTTGCGCAGTGAAATGGAAAAGCGAACGACTTTGCGCAGATGACATGATAAAAGTGGTGATTCTGCAGACATACATGACAAGAGCGGCCACTTTGGGCACCGACATGACAAAAGAGGGCAACAGACGCAGTGACAAGATGCAAGAGGACATCTTTATGCAGCGATAAGACGTCACAACTGGCTTTGCGTGGTGACATGAACACACCGCGGTTTGTGCATCGGCGTGACACGAACACACCAAATAAAATAAAATAAAACACGCCAAATACAAGGTACACCCATACACCTCGTTGCCTACATGCCAAACGAGCCTCGTGGCACCCACGAGTATTGTCGAGGTGGACGCCCGGACGTGGTGGTCATCGTTGTAGTAGCACGCACATATACGATTAGGGTTCGCACAAAGAACATCACGGGATCGTCACGAGCTTCCTATGTTCACGACCTCTCTCGTTGCCCGCTCGCGTTGCATCTGTGGAGGTCGTTGTTCTCTCGTTGAGAGTCTCGATTCGCTCCTCCAACTCAAATATTCTCTCCCATAATGTATTCACGCATACGGCAACATACCGCTCATGAGGCGGTCGATCCAGCGTGAGAAGTCGATTTCGCCATCCGCGGGAAAGAACGGTTAACAAGGAGGATCCATAAGTAGTAATGAAAATTGTACTATTAGCAATTTCTACCCCGAGTGTGGGCATCGAAGAAACGCCGCCGCCATCGATAGTCCATCCAAGACCTGCACGACCGCATCCTCATTGTGTCTGCATTTTCGCCATGCGGGTTGAGCACACCGTCTTGGTATCAGGCGGTAGTTTAAATCGAAGTTGTCCCTCCTTTCCAAGGGAAGTTCTTCCTTTGGTGACCCATATTCGACTGGACCCTCGACTTCCGACATGGTATGTTTCTGCACGACGGAGAAGGAGCTGGGGCTTCGTTTGGTTTAAATAGGTCTCTACGTAGGGGCCGGGGGACGTGTGATCTTGTCATTTCATGGATTGTTCATTTTTTCTGCGCGTGCCCACCCAACCGAGTGAGGGCTACCCATCGCAAAGACCGGACTACGCCACCTTTGCGCATCGACATGACCACGCATCGCAAAGATAGGATCGCGCACCTTTTTGCAAGAAGGGGAAGCGGCGTCGATTTACGCGCCGAGTAGACAGCGAGTACGGCGGATTTGGCGGCTTTATGCAATGAGCGGTATGGGTTACTGCTTTAGCGGCGACAAGACGAGACGGTCCGCTTTGGGCAAGGATAAAGACATGAGTAGATAGCTTTTCGCATGCCAGGAAAGAGTAGCTCGCTGCACCGACAAGACAATACGGGCCAGCTTTGCACAAAGGACAACCCAAGAAGGCGCGATTTTGCGGTGAGGATAAGACATGACGCGACGAGACGAGGGTGGCCAGCCGCACGCACGTTTCATTAATTCGGTCCGACTTTTTTGTGGCAAGTAACCTCTCCATACCATTCCCTAATCATACATAAGGAGGTGTAGGGGATTGGGGAGAAATCACTACTGAGATCCAAACCCCACACTTTCAAGATAGACAAGAAGCGAAGGCACGGTGGGAGAAGATGCAGCAATGGGAGGATACTCGCGACATAGCAAGAGCTGCGGCCCGCGATTTAACGGGTGAGGGCAGTCGCGCGCGGCCCAAGCAACGGTGCGTGCAAGGACGACAGCTCCCGAGAAGATATCCCCGCTGCACCGACCCATCCTGGCGGTTCCAACGAGCGTTCGCGCAAGACCCGCCAGAGGGGAGATGCCACCGCTGGTGTCAAGACCTATGTAAGTTCTTCAAGTCGAAGCACCCGCTCGGCTTGGGTATGCGCCATCTGGGGTTGCGCAAACTACTCAGCGACTATCCCGACCGACGTTGGGACACAAGAACCTATCGACAGCCGGTAAGAACCACTTACAGTGTGTTTCTCCCCACTACTTCTCTCTTTATGTACGCACTAACATTTCTTGTGTACTCGTAGTCCCCGGAACCGCTGTGCGGGTATCGCAAGTGGATCGATCTAGAGATCCATCCATACGACTGGACTCGACTTCAAAGGTGGGGTGGCTGAAGGGCATCGAGACTCGCGAGGCGGAGCGCCGGAACGACGAGCAGGCCGACCGTATACGTCGGGAGACGCAAGCTCATTTCGAGGTATGCACGCGTAGAGAGCGCGAAGCTCGCGAAAGGGAGCGCCAAAGGAAGAGGGAGCTAGCGGCCAAGGCAAAAGAGACAGCCGAGGAGTTCGATGCGAGGTCGTTAGGAAGAGAAAATGGCCCTGCCCACGCAGAGGTGGGGCTATTCCGTACCGTCCGATGAATAGCCCGGTTATTAGGTGTGTGTATTCGGGTTTGTTTTCGCCCGCATAACAACGCGCACATGTATCGTAGGAGTATGTCGGTTTATTTTCTATCGTGCAACGCATGTAACCAACCTTTGTGTGCTATGTTATTTCCATGTTTATCACTTAGCATTCCATTCAATTCCATATGTTCAATACTTTTTTATGACGACATTAAGATGAATGATTTAGTATCAATCTCCATATGTTCAATATGTTTCAAATATCTTTTATGTTTCAAGCATAATACAACGTAGTAGTACCAAATTCAAAACATAAATTCACATCAAATCAATATTTGATACGTTATGTATTTGTAGGTAATTTTATGTGCACATACGTATTATAAGCCAATGTGTCATACAGTGCGTATATGTACATACAAATCCACATATGATGCATGCTTTATTGTAGTGTACATAATGTCGTGGTACGAGGCATGTGTAGGTACGAGGCAGCTTTGCCCCTGACTCGACAAAACGGGCCGACTTTCCGCAGATGACATTACAAAAGAGTCCAAACTTTCCAAAGTGACATGACAAAAGAGTAAAATTTGCGTGCTCGACAAGCCTTCATAGGGACATTTATTGCTACACCGCTATCCCGACTATCCTCAAAAGCTTCCCATGTCGTCCTCTCCATGGACTATGCCCACTGCACCAAATAACCTGCCTACATAAAGGCCTCCTATGTCTTCCATACCACATCTCCTCCTCAAGCCATCACAAAATCCTACTACACAACAATGTCTTCCTGGAGGTCCGACTCATTTGGGGTGCCGGAGTGGCATGACCGCTCAAGTGCCATTGCGGCTTTAGGACGATGTTGCAAGTCCGACGGATCGAGTACAACGAGCCAAATACGCCGTAGGTTCTTCAAGTGTCCAGACCTAGATGACGACTTCGTGGTAACGACACAACTAAATCATTTGTTTCTCGTTATCGTTTTTCAACTTGATCCATGACATCTACCACGCCACACATAGGCTTGCACATTCATCGAATGGGTGGATCGGGTGTCGCCGGCATGGCCAAATAACCGGGCAGCGCAGGTGGAATTTTGAGAGCTCACTGAAATTTAGTTGTTTATAACTGAAATTATACTATAGGTAGCTGAAATTATATCGTAGCTGATGGTAGCTTATTTGGCATAATTAATTAAAAAAATCTAAAATAAAAAATAGGTTAGCTCATCACGTATAATATAAACGAATATAAAAAGAACTGATAAAAAGCTAAAAATACTAAAAATAAGAAAATTATAAATAGTAAAAAAATAAGACGAAAGTCAGAAGCTCAAGATTCGAACGAGGCCTGAGAAGCACTTAAATGAATAGCACTATAGGTCTGTTCTTTTTTGCTGCGGTTTATGGTTTTTGACTGAAATTTTTGAATTTTAGCTGTTTGTGACAGAGCTTACGGAGAGAGAGATACTCGCTTACGATTTTGGATGGTACAGATGTTGGGCTTTTAACGTGTACCATAATTAACTTATAGACTCTATCTTAAAAAATCTCCGTTTAAAAGTTAGGTATTATAACAAAAATAAAAATCATTTTAAAAAACTAAAAAAATCAGACCCTGTAGCTACGTTGATACAGTGAATACTACGGGCCGAAAGCATCACGATCGTCACAGCGTCTGCGCGGGCCTACAGGATCGAATCAAACGTCCCGGCCGGAAACCCAATCCCATCATCAGCCCCACCGAACCCGTCCATCAATCACCGCAAACTCGCACGGTCGCACGTCAATAATCGTACAGTCGTTCCGCCAAATCTCACGCGAGCAGATGGCACCTTTTCACCGCGCTGCGTGCGCAGGCTGAAAGCACCACGGACGGACCCTCCAAGACAGTCGCACACAGACCTCGCCAAATGAGCCCTGAAACAACTTCAAAATTCAATTGAGTTTTGCTTTTTCTTTGGGTCTTTGCTTGCGAATCTCTACTCCCTTCTTTTCCTATCGCCAAGGCCCACCGACAGCCTCTCTCTTCCCCCTCCTTTTCCTGTGCGCAGGTGCGCCCCATCTCCTCCTCCCTCCTTTCTTTTCGTCCTCCCTCTTGCCTTCCTTTGCTTTGTTCGGTCACATCGCCCCATGCCGCGCCCTGTGCGCGCCGTGCCGCCTCCTCCCGGCTTTAAGGAGCCCGAGCTCGCTTTGCCCTTCCACCTTTCCCCTTTCTCCACTCCCGCTCGCCTTCCCCGTGGCGAGCCCCATGCCGCCGCGCTCCTGTTGCTCAGCCAGCGCCCACCCTTCGACTTATCGCGCGCGCCTCCTCCTCCACGGGAACTCCCTCCGTGACCGATTGAAATCCCATGCTCGGAGGAGCCGCATCACCATCTTCCCGCCGCGGCATTTGGCGCCTCGCAAGCGCCACCTCCTCTTCAGCGCTCTCCGCCGATTCCTCCCTACACCACCATCTCTGGATGGCCCGAGCTCCCCAACCTCTATTCGGCCTCCTCATCGCCGAGCCCTTCCCTCCACGGAGCACTCCCGCCCGCCGCCGCGCTCCCGCCGCCGCCCACCTCGACGCTCCGGCCAAAGTCAACCCCACGGTGAGATTCCCAATCCTCCTCGTGCTTGTACTCCTCTCACCATTCTTTTCTCTCCTCGCACCGCCGCCACCTTGGCCTCCTCGCCCGCGCCGCAGGAGGCCGCCGCGGCATTGATGCCGCACCGGCCAATGCGCCACCGTGTCTTGCTTCCACAAACTCCTGGGATTTGCTTGACCTTCGCCGGCACATCTCTCCGCCACCTCTCGTCGGCGAGCCCGACCAGGCCCACCGCGCCTCCCCTATTGTTCACGGTAGGCGCTTCTTCCCTCCCTTCGCTCGTGATTTGGTTAAGGGCGCAAGGTGGGTTCATTTAATTGATGAGTATGTCATCTTTGCATGTTTTGTAATCTACAACTCAATTAGCATAAGTTCAAGTAAAAGTATAATAGCATATAATCTAGCTATGGCTGTGTAGTTATAAGGTAAGTATTAGGGTGAATTGTTAAAGGAGGTTCTGTTTAAAAAAAAAAGTTGGAAGAGCTAAACTTGATCAATTGCATGTTTATAAGGTTTAGTGATTGGTCCAAATCGGTAAAATGTAAGTTGTATTTAATCTGGATTGTAATTTTATAAAATTAAAAGTTGCATGAAGAAGGAAATCGCAAGTCATTTCATATTTCATCCATGCCCAGAAACCCTAAATACAATACCGACCAAACTTGTACCCTTCGTCGAAACCAAGTACATTTATGCTTGTCCTAACCATTCTAAACTCTAAACTACCTTTTCCATCCAGCTTAGCCCGATCATACTTCAATGAAAACCTAAACCCCCTTGAAGCCCGTTCGAACTTGTCCAGTACCATTTTTCTTCATTACTTTTCATTGAACCCTAAAAACGTAAATCCTACTCTTTTCGATTGTCTTGGGACCGCCTAACCCAACCCCAACTTTGTTCAGCCAAACCACTCGCCACCTAAATCCTCTGATCCTTTTCTTTTTCTTTTTGTTTATTGGTGATTTATTTGCCTTTTGTTCCCAAACTTGCTTTACGCAAAGCAAGGAACTCGCTTGTCTTCCGCGCTAGTATTCAACTCGGTGGGCGATCATCGTAAGATCTACAAGAGCAAATGAAGACGCCAATGTCCCTGGACAAGGAGGCAAGTTGCAAATCTGCAAGGCAAGTTACAAATTTTTGATCATATTGAACCTCACGGTCATGAAAACTTATTTATCTACGTTATTTGCATTATTGTTAGTCGCTTAAACTATTTGATTATAAATAGATGTTTATAATAATATGGTACATGTAGTTACATCCTACCACCTAAAATGCCATGTTTAACTTTGAGGCCACATTCACCTTGATAACCATAGTATTATTAAATTACAAGATACATGACAATCGCATTTGTTCACATAAAATAATGAGCTATCGAGTAGCCCGATAGTTCACCGCAAAAATCGTTTTAAAATGTGTTAGGTAGGGCGAAGCCGTGGAGTGCCCCTTAGTGGACAAGTCCATAACCCTACCCTAGGTGGAGGGTGCAACAGACGGGTCCGGTTTTGAGATTGGACGGGACCTAGTCGTGGTTGGCGGCCTCAGAGGAGAGTAGGGACTAGACCTTATGCTGAGTTTAAAGCACAATAACCGCCAACCACAAGTATTGAATCGTCAATCCCGGTCCAGAATCGCCACTTTATTTGAACCCCTACAGTGTTTGGGGTGTGGTATTTGGCGTGGTCTCGCCGTACACACACAACGGTAGGTCCTCACAAACCGGGCGATGATCGAAGCTTGCGGTCGTGCACGCTGTTCGCATTGGCCCGTGGATACCCGTGGTAATGAAGATCAAAACCTATCGGGTAGGGTCTATATAGTAAATTGAGCGGTGAAAGACCTTGTTTTCTCGATTCGACGCATGCTAGTTGGCGTGTTTGATATTAGCAATTGAGAATTCTTGTGGGTAAAGTCGAGCAACTCTGCAGAGTGAAACTTAATTGTATTCGAATACGCCGTGCTTAGGTTAATGAATTTGTGTTTGATGGGTGATTCCAGTAGCAAGGCATAAGTAGTTTTTTTGGTATTTTAATCTGTGTGAAGTAAACAAGAAAGGTTTTGAGAACCCCCCCCCCATTTCCTTAAATTAGTATAATGGAGGGTTTTGTTTTAAACTGTTTACAAATAAACCTGCATCCACATAAAATATTCAAACCAATATACTCCATTCCTTTGAAATTCAGTGCATGTAATAAATTAGGATTTACCATTGTAACTTGCTGAGTACGGTTGGTTGTACTCAAACTTGCTATATTACCCCACCCAGATATCAGAAGAAGGAAGCGCAGTGCAAGTGTTCGTGTTAGGGTTACGACCGCACCCAGGCGTTCCTGTGGGTGTTTTCTTGGATCTTAGTGTCGGTATAATTTGGGCTTTGACGCCCATAAAAATGTTAACTCGACCATTAGGTCTTATTTTGTCAAATTAACCCTTCTAAATGTTCGTAGTTGTGCTCGATGTTACTCTGTCGCAGCAGAACACTGGCTGTTGCGAGGCGTGCGCGCTCTGTTCCCGAGAATGGGGGCGTTACAGAATGGTATCAGAGCAGGCTTGGCTGTAGGTTGTAACCCTAGGTATAGATCTGGTAACGATAGGAATACGGTTTTACAAACTCTATTTTCAAATGCAAAAGATTTCTGAAAATCATAAGTATTATTGTTGTCTCGCCTTCCCTATCTCTATCTCACCTTGCTTAGACATGCATTAAAAAGCTTTTATGTTGAGTTTATCAAAAATCTCAAAAAACACGAGTAGGCGTTTAGACTAACTTCTTGCTGTAAGTGGTAACCAAATTGAACGAAAACTAACTTTAGTCGAAGATGTTAAGTATGGAGTTGCGAAGAGTAGCGCGAATACCCCGACCCAAAACTTTTCCTTTCGAAGAGTTGCAAGGTCACCGTTCGAATAGTTAGATAATAGTACCTGTTGATTTCCTTGATGCAACGGGCAAAGACCTTTAAAGTAGTCGAATATTTCTGATTGTATTAATAGCCAAATTGCATTATTGGTCAGCTAGACTGCTACATAAGCAACTGGGGCAAAACAAATTTATGATTTCAAATAAGATTATGTAAAAAAAACTCTCTGCCCCTACCCATTTCGTCTTAAACCTTACCTATATTCGTCTATTTTATTCTTCCCTTACCTAGCAGTTTCAACATCCCACTCTACTCTTTTCTCACTTTCTTTTACTCTCACCCCAGTTCATTCTTACTTTCCCTTGCTAAGCCCAAAAATATTGTAGACTGGTTCCTAAAAGATTAGATTACCATAAAATAAAGCATTACTGACAAATGGAAGTTCTGGCAATACAATAAATGAAGAAAGAAAGTCCGGAAAGACAACTCGGTGCAATGGAAGTCTTAATCACCATGAAGGGAAATCAGATTGAATACCACCAGGAACAGGCTAAAATACTAGAGCAACAAGTACTAGAACAGTTGACTACAGCAGCAATGTCACCAAAAGGATCAATGACAGTCCCAGATACAACAGCATTCAAGTTTACAACCTTCCTGAAGACTCAACCGCATCAATTCTCGTCAGCGACAGAACTACTAAGTGCGGATAATTGGTTACAAGAAATTGGTAAAGTGAGAGCAGAGAAAGGCCCTGATTTGTGTTGTCCTGGGTGTCGTCCCAGTGGTAAGTTAAGCGGCTATGAAGAAAAAAAAACTGGCTTGTGGTATAAGAGTCACGGATTGGTGGATGAGATCTGTACTTATTCTATAAAATTTTTTAATCAAAGGTATTGTAAATTTTGGTCCAAAGAAGGGTACAAAAGGGATACTAAAGGAGTTTATAAGGGATATTAACATGCCAAGGAAACTATGACGAATCCGTGACACACATCCAGCAGTCATACAGGAGATAGTGAGGTAAGTTATACGACAAGGATGATATACAGGAACTGTCATATAGATTTTTTTTCTGTCACAAACACCAATTGTCATAGCAGATGACACAAAACGAGGGACACATCGTGGTGTGATCATTACTTCAAACTACCCTTCACAATTACTAGAGGATTTTGGGTAAAATAATACAAAGAAAGAGATCTCAGACCGCATGATATGCTTTGGATTATACCAGAAACTAGTGGTGAGTTAACAGGATCTACCAAGATTAGTGCAACCCTTACCAGTCTCCAAACGAAGAGAAGAAGTCCTTGATGAAGATTTTATTATGAAGTTTCAAGGTCGTAAACGAATATGAGGATATGGATAGACTCGGATTAATTAATTAAAGCAACACATTCTCCACCGGTCAAATAAGCCCATGATGAGGTCAGTAGGACTATACCGACCAAGACGATGGTGTCGCATGGATTCCAAGAAGACCATTTTGGACCCAAAAGCAAAAGTCACCTATGTTCGGGACAAGATAGTACGAGGACACAACGACTTGGATGCAGTTTAGAAGAGAGACATCAGCAGATCCACCAGTCATCAAGTACAACATAAAGGCCATTTCATATGATAAGCAGGACTAAAGGAAAGGAATCGGACTATAACAAATTTGCTTTATCCCAAATTTTAAATCTGGGTGAATCTCGAGGACGAGATTCTTTTAAGGGGGGTAGATTGAAACAACTTCAAAATTCAATTGAGTTTTGCTTTTTCTTTGGGTCTTTGCTTGCTAATCTCTACTCCCTTCTTTTCCTATCGCCAAGGCCCACCGACACCTCTCTCTTCCTCCTTTTCCCACGTATGCAGTGCGCCCCATCTCCTCCTCCCTCCTTTCTTTTCGTCCTCCCTCTTGCCTTCCTTTGCTTTGTTCGGTCACATCGCCCCATGCCGCGCCCTGTGCGCGCGTCAGCGCCCGGCCTCCCCTCCCCTGGCTTTAAGGAGCCCGAGCTCGCCTTGCCCCTTCCACCTTTCCCCTTTTCTCCACTCCCGTTCGGCCTTCCCCGTGCGAGCCCCATGCCGCCGCCGCCGCTCCCTGTTGCTCCAGCAGCGCCTCCACCCCTTCGACCCCATCGCGGCGCGCCCCTCCTCCCTGGGAACTCCCTCTGGTGACCGATTGAAATCCCATGCTCGGAGGGAGCCGCATCAGCCATCTTCCCCGCCGCCGGCATTTGGCGCCTTCGCAAGCGCCACCTCCTCTTCAGCGCCTCTCCTGCCGATTCCTCCCTACACCACCATCTCCTGGATGGCCCGGAGCTCCCCCAACCTCTATTCAGCCTCCTCATCGCTCGAGCCCTTCCCTCCACGGGAGCACTCCCGCCGCCGCCCGCACTCCCGCCGCGGCCCACCTCGACGCTTCTCCGGCCAGGTCAACCCCACGGTGAGATTCCCCAATCCCTCCTCGTGCTTGTACTCCTCTCACCATTCTTTTTCTCTCCCTCGGCAGCCGCCGCCACCTTGGCCTCCTCGCCCCGGCCGCCAGGAGCCGCTGCCGCGGGCATTGATGCCGCACCGGCCAATGCGCCACCGTGTCTTGCTTCCACAAACTCCTGGGATTTGCTTGACCTTCGCCGGCACATCTCTCCGGCCACCTCTCGTCGGCGAGCCCGACCGTCCACTGCGCCTCCCCTATTGTTCAGCCGAGCAGTTCTTCCCTCCCTTCGTTCAGGATTTGGTTAAGGGCAGCAAGGTGGGTTCATTTAATTGATGAGTATGTCATCTTTGCATGTTTTGTAATCTACAACTCAATTAGCATAAGTTCAAGTAAAAGTATAATAGCATATAATCTAGCTATGGCTGTGTAGTTATAAGGTAAGTATTAGGGTGAATTGTTAAAGGAGGTTCTGTTTAAAAAAAAAAGTTGGAAGAGCTAAACTTGATCAATTGCATGTTTATAAGGTTTAGTGATTGGTCCAAATCGGTAAAATGTAAGTTGTATTTAATCTGGATTGTAATTTTATAAAATTAAAAGTTGCATGAAGAAGGAAATCGCAAGTCATTTCATATTTCATCCATGCCCAGAAACCCTAAATACAATACCGACCAAACTTGTACCCTTCGTCGAAACCAAGTACATTTATGCTTGTCCTAACCATTCTAAACTCTAAACTACCTTTTCCATCCAGCTTAGCCCGATCATACTTCAATGAAAACCTAAACCCCCTTGAAGCCCGTTCGAACTTGTCCGCACCATTTTCTTCATTACTTTTCATTGAACCCTAAAAACGTAAATCCTACTCTTTTCGATTGTCTTGGGACCGCCTAACCCAACCCCAACTTTGTTCAGCCAAACCACTCGCCACCTAAATCCTCTGATCCTTTTCTTTTTCTTTTTGTTTATTGGTGATTTATTTGCCTTTTGTTCCCAGCTTGCTTTACGCAAAGCAAGGAACTCGTTTGTCTTCCGCGCTAGTATTCAACTCGGTGGGCCGATCATCAGAAGATCTACAAGAGCAAATGAAGACGTCAATGTCCTCGGGACAAGGAGGCAAGTTGCAAATCTGCAAGGCAAGTTACAAATTTTTGATCATATTGAACCTACGAAGTCATGAAAACTTATTTATCTACGTTATTTGCATTATTGTTAGCTGCTTAAACTATTTGATTATAAATAGATGTTTATAATAATATGGTACATGTAGTTACATCCTACCACCTAAAATGCCATGTTTAACTTTGAGGCCACATTCACCTTGATAACCATAGTATTATTAAATTACAGTATACATGACAATCGCATTTGTTCACATAAAATAATGAGCTATCGAGTAGCTTGATAGTTCACCGGCAAAAATCGTTTTAAAATGTGTTAGGGTAGGGCGGAAGCTGTGGAGTGCCCCTTAGTGGACAAGTCCATAACCCTACCCTAGGGTGGAGGGTGCAACAGACGGGTCCGGTTTTCAGGATTGGACGAGACCTAGTCGTGGTTGGCAGTCTCAGAGGAGAGAGTAGGGACTAGACCCTTATGCTGAGTTTAAAGCACAATAACCGCTCAACCACAAGTATTGAATCGTCAATCCTGGTCCGGTAACTGCTCACTTTATTTGAACCCCTACAGGTGTTTGGGGTGTGGTATTTGGGCGTGGTCTCGCCGTACACACACAACGGTAGGTCCTCACGAAACTGGGCAGTCGATCGTAGCTTGTGCGGTCGTACGCGTTCCGCATTGGCCCGTGGATACCCAGGGTAATGAAGATCAAAACCTATCGGGTAGGGTCTATATAGTAAATTGAGCAGTGAAAGACCTTGTTTTCTCAGTTCAGTCGCATGCTAGCTGAGCGTGTTTTGATATTAGCAATTGAGAATTCTTGTGGGTAAAGCTGAGCAACTCTGCAAAGTGAAACTTAATTGTATTCGAATACGCCGTGCTTCCGGTTAATGAAGCTGTGTTTGATGGGTGATTCCAGTAGCAAGGCATAAGTAGTTTTTTTTGGTATTTTAATCTGTGTGAAGTAAACAAGAAAGGTTTTGAGAACCCCCCCCATTTCCTTAAATTAGTATAATGGAGGGTTTTGTTTTAAACTGTTTACAAATAAACCTGCATCCACATAAAATATTCAAACCAATATACTCCATTCCTTTGAAATTCAGTGCATGTAATAAATTAGGATTTACCATTGTAACTTGCTGAGTACGGTTGGTTGTACTCAAACTTGCTATATTACCCCACCCAGATATCAGAAGAAGGAAGCGCAGTGCAAGCGTTCGTGTTAGGGTTACGACCGCACCCAGGCGTTCCTGTGGGTGTTTTCTTCGGATCTTCTGAGTGTCAGGTATAATTTGGGCTTTGACGCCCATAAAAATGTTAACTCTGACCATTAGGTCTTATTTTGTCAAATTAACCCCTTCTAAATGTTCGTAAGCAGGCTCGATGTTACCTCTGTCCGCAGCAGAACACACTGTTATTGCGAGGCGTCGCGCGCTCTGTTCAGAGAATGGGGCGTTACAAGCCCGGCCAAGCGTGCCAACTTAAGGCATGTCTAGTCCACATATAAATAGTAAACGTTATATGTCGATCTGGTCTAACTGGGTGAATTGTGTTTGGAACGACACCTTAGTTCGTTAGGCTGATCTACCATGGTACGGTACAATATTTATCCCACCAACTCTCTCAGGAGGTAGGTTTGTTCAGAAAAGTGTAACAACCTTTATGTGGTACTGTGGTAAAAATATTTATAACTGATAGTAAAATTACTTACGATTAATAATAAAATTTACCATAACTTTATCTTTACCCGCCAAGCAGACCAACAAAGGAAAGAGAATGACCAGAGTTCCGAACAAGTCGGTCTTCCCATTCAAGTGTCATGTCACATAGCTATTTGTGCCGATTGACATAGTCATCAAGGCTAAAGAGCTTATATTGAACAACCAGAGTTTAAAAGGATAAGATTTACTTCTTTTGTTTTCTTCCATATAAGCATGCTTGTTCCTTTTTACCATCTGCGTCGTGATGTGACGTACCATTAGGTTTTTTCTTTCAACTGCAGTGAGGTCTTGCTGCAATCTGACGACGCTTTGCTCTTTGCCATCGGTGATGATATCACGGTCTCATTTAATGACGGTCAGATGATTGAAGATATGTTTGTATTTTTCTTCATCGATTATATGGCCAGATGATGTGGCGTTGAGGCCAGAGAGTATGGCCTACATGATTTTTCTGTCATAGGGACTTTCAGTACGTATTTTCAGACAGTAAACTCTTTGTTTTTTTATAGTAATTGTCAGAGATGTATGCAGTAAGTATATTTGGTTGTGACTTTATATCTTATAGAGACTACTAAATGTCGAGTTCTTGAAAAATGAAGAGCGCAACAGTGCGCTCGTTGTGAGTATTTTGGGAGCCGGTTGCCCTCATTACCTCCTCCCTCACTGCCCCACCCCCCCGCTGGTCTCCTTCCCTCCCTCCCCGGTCACCGCTGCCTCCTCCCTCTAACCATCACCTACACCGACTGTCACCTCCTCTCTCCAGCTCTCCCTCTTGTTAGTCCCCCTCCTCGCTGATCATCGCCTTTAGTCTTCTCCTCTTGTGCGGCGGCTACGAGCAGGGTAGCACCAAAGCAGTGCCAAACTAGGCCACCAGTCTTGGCCCAGTGTGACACAACCCAACACCTCTCCGTACTTGCCTAGGTTAGAGGACAGACACGTGGATCGACATGATATGATAACTTATTTAGATCAGCCATACCGCGTTTAATCGAAGTGAAATACTACGAAACGATATATCATTCGTAGCCATTCGGGCAGAATCTGCTGGCTCCACCCTCCTTCAACTCGACACCACCCCTCCACCTCCTCCTTCAATTCCGACACCACCCTCCCTTCCTCCTTCACCTCTGACTCCAGATCTATCGATGACGGGGACATAGAAGGAGACTAGGGAGGCGGTGATTTGGCGGTGGAGGGCAGTGACGGAGGGAGGCACAACAACGACGACGACAGCACACTAAATATTGGGGTGCTAACAGCGGGAGAGGGGGAGATAGCTGTGCAGCTAAGCAACGAGGTCACCGTCGGCCATTGGTGATAGAAGAGGGGGTAGGGGAATCAGAGGAAGGGTGCGGAGTTGCTTTGGCGTTAGAGAAGAGAGAGGGAGGGAGTAACAGTGCCGATTCAAGAAAAGAGAGAGTAGATGGAGAGCAGTATAAAAGAAGCTTTCCTGTGCTGTAGTAGCGGCCCCGCTTATTTTGTTTTAAAACCAGTTTCTACTTCTGTTTTCTGCTTTTTTCACTACTCAGTAATTTCGTCTTTTTCTAGTTTTTTAGATTTTTTGTCTTTTCTTTTTTTCTCATATTCCTTTGCATTGTTCGTAATGGGCTAACATATTTTTCCTATTTTTATTTTTTAAAAATTTAATTATACAAAATAAACCAACTCAGCTATATAAAAATAAATTAATTATAATAATAAAAAAATTAAAAACTACCACTATTTGGAAAGCCCTAAAAAACCGAATTGTGCCCTACCCAAATCCAATCTACGCCGGCCCGGTCTGGTCACGGGACCCAAGAGCAGCTTCGACTTTCGTTTGGTTTCGCCTCGCCTCGAAACGTGTCGCACCTAAGAAAGCTTTCCTTTCCAACAACTGACTACCCCTTCCCTTCCCCCGAAGCCAACAAAACGATAAAAAAGCAGCTCAAAAGCCAGGGAAGAGAGAGGGGGGAGAGAGCCGCGACGGCCGCTGGCTGGTGACCTGACCGGAGGAGCGGGGGCCGCAAGCGCATGGCGTCGTCGCGGGTGATGGCGTCGTCGTCCCAGCCGCAGCCACAGCCGCCCGCCTCCACCGATCTCGCGCGGTTCAGGAGCGGGAGCGGCATCGGATCCATGAACATGGACGACATCCTCCGCAACATATATGGCGAGGCGCCCCCGCCGGGAGCTGGTGACGGCCCGTCGGAGCCCTCCCCCGCGCCGGAGGCCCCCGCCCGGCGGACGGCGGAGGAGGTGTGGAAGGAGATCTCCGCCGCAGGAGGGCTCTCCGCCGCCGCGGCCGGTGGAGGTGGAGGTGCGGGTGGCGCGGCCGAGATGACGCTGGAGGACTTCCTGGCTAGGGAGGACGATGCTAGGGTTACGGGGGTGGAGAGGAAGATGGTGGTGGGGTTTACTGACGAAGCGGAGGGCGCGGCGGGAAGACGAGGAGGCGGCGGCGGGATGGGGAGGAAACGCGCGCTCATGGATCCGATGGACCGCGCGGCGATGCAGCGGCAGAAGCGTATGATCAAGAACCGCGAGTCCGCGGCGAGGTCCAGGGAGAGGAAGCAGGTTGGGTGAAATGTCTAAGTGTTTAAAATTTGATGCATTGTGCAGGCTTTGACTTGTTTGCGTTGCACAACTGAGTGCGAAATTTGATGCTTTCGTTTGGTTTCCAATGTAGGCGTATATCGCAGAGCTGGAGGCACAGCTCACACAGCTCGAGGAGGAACATGCACAGCTGTTAAGAGAACAGGTACGATTCTTGGTTCTGCCCGAGTTTGTAGATGAAGTTGTGAAATGCTGGGATGTAGTATGCATGCTGCGACAGCTTATGCTTATTTTCCATAGTTCGCTGTCAGAATAGTTTGTTAGATAACTAGTGATTCCATTATATTGTTTCAATAGAGCACGAGGGCACATATAAAAGAGTTGGTGAGAAAAAGATAGGCAACGGTAAAATTTTGTGCAGAAATGCTGGGATACAGTATGCATGCTGCGACAGCTTATGCTTATTTCCCATAGTTCGCTGTCAACAGTTTGTTAGATAACTAGTGATTCCATTATATTGTTTCAATATAACACGAGGGAACATATAAAAGAGTTGGTGAGAAAAAGATAGGCAACGGTAAAATTTTGTGCACTTAGGCTGCTGTCATGTTCAAAACATAAAATTCTCAGACACCTTCGGATTGGTGGTATGCACACGCTAATGTTTGTAGTGTATGTAGGTTCAATGTCAGATCCATGATCATTCCAAAAGGAACAGAAACTGTATTTATAATCCAGTACCAAATATGTTAATTCTTTCTCATGAGCAAGTACAATAAGCTGGTTTATTTTCGATGGGTTTTTGCACAAAATTTAGGATATGAAGTGCGAGATAGCTTAAAAGGATGAATTTTGTTATCATTGCGTTCGGAGACTTCCTTCTGGTTTCTTTTCTTTCTGTAGCATTAAGAATTATGAAGTGAAAACATGTGGCCACCAGAGAACTAAGTCTAGAGTCAGTATGCTATGCATTTGTCAGTATTGTCATCAGCTGGGTGAAATATCTGAAAATTGGTCTGTGTTGCATTTGTAATTTTGTATTATGTTGTGACCCCATATCTTCATTCATTTATTTATCATAGTTTGATCTCTTTGTTGCTTGGTGCATCATCACCAGGATGACCCATGAAGTTATGTGTAAAAGTTTGTTTTTGAATAAATTGCCCGAGCTTCCTTTTAAAACAGCCTGCAATTTTTGCATGCACTTGGCTGTCTATATGTGCTTGTCTCTTAACTTTTGGCTATGTGGCCTTCCACTCAATTGATTGATCTTATTTTACCATTGATGTTTTGCAGCAGGAGCAAAACAAAAAGAGATTTAAGGAGGTAAGTTTTGTTGGCTAATGTAATTGCTTGTACAGATGTTTAGATTTAGTAACGCGGTTTTATATGTATGGAGTGCATTGTCATAACTATTTGTTCAAAGATTTCATTCTAGTAGAGACATAATTAAGTTATATGTGTTTCCGTATCTTGACTCATAATATGGTTGCCCATGATTTTGGCGAGAAACAACAGGTTTTTTGGGTGCAAAGCATTCTTTGTTCCATCATTTGAAAGCACTTGTTGCACAACTGTTTAGGCTTCTTGATAAGGTGGTGGTTATGTTAAGTTCTTTGTTTTTGTGGCCATTTAAAGAGCTTTTTTTCTTAGGGTGTCTAACATGGTCATGGGTGTTTGTTAAATTAATACTGTCTGATTTTGACAGTATTGATTGTTACCTGAAGTCTGAACAACATATGCCAAATCGTTTGGGTTGCTTATTTCCTGTGTCTTTGTGTTCTCCATAGGCCATCAAGATATGTACACGCATATAGTTTTGTTATTGAAAAAAATGGTCTGGCCTGCAATTCTGACAACTATTTTGCACTACAACACTGCTTGTCAAGTTGAAGCACCATAATATATGTTACTGTCATTTATCTTTGGGGGTGGAGGGTGCTTTTCTGCACGGTTTGTGTACTCGGGTAAGAAAAACAAAATTGATATCACATCTTGTACCTGAATAATAGCAAGCTTACATTTAATCCATTACATAACTTTTGCAGCTCTTGCAATTACTGTGCATTATGGTCTTCAAATAGCAAATTTGAACATGGTGTAGAGTCAACAGTATGCTCCATGTTCACACTGTCGAGTTATTCGTCGTGACTTTTTATTTTGTTACTGCTATTGCTTATTAGTACTATAATAGTACTTTGTAACTCAGTATATTCAAACATTTTAGTAGTTTTTTTTGCTTCAGTTCTCAGAAGTTCAATTTGTTTATGCAGCTCAAGGAACAAGCCATGGCAGTTATCATAAGGAAAAAACCATCACAAGATCTTAGAAGAACCAATTCAATGGAATGGTAGAAGTAACCTAATTAAGCTCTGTTGTTACTCTTACAGTTATAGAGTTTCTTCTTTCGCTTTCTGTTTTCCGTAGTCGTTGCTGGCGACGATGTACAAACAGTGAAGACTTTTAGGTGACATGAAAGCTAAGTGATATCAGGTTTAGAGAAGGTACTGTGCGTGATGAAGAAGGCACGCCATTCAGAATTGGTCTGTGGATCTGTTATTTATTTTTCTTGTCAGTGTGACTAGTAGTATGTTTGTACAAACAAGAATAAGCTGGTTTACATGTCGGATTTTGCTACGAGCCAGATGTCCGAGCGAAAGGGATGCTCCGGACACGGACGCGGCTGTTCTTATCCATGTGACCACGAGGCTGTGCTCATTTTAGTTTAAAATTAGATTTTATTTCTGATTTTTGTTTTTTTCATTATTAAGTAATTTCGTTTTTTATTTTTTTGAGCTTTTTTGCTTTTTCTTTTTTTCCCGTATTCCTTTACATTACTTTTTTCTATTTTTTAAAATTTAATTATACTAAATAAATTAACTTAACTATAATAAAAAATAAGTCAACTACAGTAAAAAAAACTATAAATTAACGTCAAATTAAACGCCACCTCGACTTCACTCCTATCTCTGAATCCAATCTCTTCTCTTAACTATTCCCGCAGAGAGCCTTCTCCCTGGCTCCTCTCTCTCCCACAACACCATGGCCGGATGGAGCTCGTGCTCCTCTCTGTGGTCTCTCGCTGCATCGAGGCTCTAGGTGAGCTGCTCCTGTTTTGAGGCTAACGTCTACTCGTGCTCAAAGGCTCCGTCGTAGCTGGGTCGAAAATCAAGCCATTATGAAAGATGTAGAAATAGGAGGAGTCCAGTGAGGGCCGGAGATGAGACAGTGATGTGGGCTGGCTAGTCGGCTTTGGCCCTGTCATATCTGGGTCTATCAACGATGAGGCTCTGAGTTAGCCGTCTTTTTCCTCTTTGGCGATCTCGGCTATTGCAGCTACAAACAATAGCCTTCTCCATTAGGCTTTTGTTGCGAACACTTTCTTGAATTGTCGCAGTGCATTTTATCAATTATTGTATAAATTGTTGAACTTTGTTGCAATGTGATTTCTCAAATTTTGCTGCAAGAAGTATTTGTTGTCATTGTATTTTTGGTTTGTTGCATAAGAGTAATTTTTTTTTGCAGCATGATTTTCTTAAAAATGTTGCTGTAAGATATATTTGTTGTATTTTTTTTTGTTGCAACATGGTTTCTCAAATGTTGCTGAAAGATATATTTGAGGTGCCCATGTTGGGTGGCACCGAGTTCATCCGATGTTTGGGGGGCCCCGATTTGACAGAATTTGTTGCAATAATGGTTTAGACGGTTTGGTTCGTGGATTCTCCATTATTCGGATCAGCCATCGTCTTTATGCAAAGCGAGGTGCAGAGGATGCTCATGGGACGAGGTAAATCGGGTCCCATGGCGCACGAGCAAGTACAGGAGGAAGAAGCAGGGTGAGGGATGAGAACTGCACGGAGGAGATTCAGCAGCATACTAACCCATCTGCAAGTGAGGCGTGCGGAGCTTGCACTGGGGTGTCCGGTCGCTGGTCGCGGTCTTTTCATATGATTCAGTTTATTCCTTTATTCCAAAGGACCACATTAGCGAATTTTTCATCTGATTCAGTTTCTACAAAATTCCGCCAAAAGTCCTCCATTCCAGACAGTCCGTCACACGCAAAAACTTCGTACGTAGTATATTTGCCACAAGAATCATACAAAGTTTCTGTGCCCACAAATTTCTATGCATTGACTATAGAGCAGTTCTATAGGAATTTTGAAAGTTATTCCTTTGTTCCAAGGACCACATTAGCGAATTTTTCATACGATTCGGTTCCTAAAATTCCTCAGAAAATCCTTCATTCCAAACACTATTTCAAATGCAGAAATTCCGTAGAAAATAATTGTTAGACCATGTGGTCAGATCTAGGCTATTTTAGATGATGAATAATTGATAACGTTAGTTATGATATTAATTATGGTATATTGCGTATGTGCGGATTGACTTGAGTTAAGTCATGGACTTGTGCTCGTACGCGGTTGTGTGTTTATTCATATGTAGGTGTTGCTTGAGGCGGAACATCGTCGATGACGGGACTGAAACTAGGTTTGGGTGGAACTGAGGTTTCGGGACTAAGTTCAGAGAGGAACTGAGATCCTATTAGTTAAGGATGTCATGCGGGATGTTCAGGATAGAGAACAATGCGTATGGAGATGATGCGTGGAGAAGATACAGGAGGTGCGGTCCTGGAGGCTTCGACACGTGGAAGATTGGAGAAATCGGATGATCTCTAATCAATAATAAATATCAACCTTTTTTACGCCATCATATATCAAACAAAACATCCTCCCTCCTCCTCCGCCGCGCCGCCCTCGCCTCTCCTCCTCCCCCGCACTGTCGAAAGAGCGTAAAAGAATTAAAAAACCCATGTTATGAAAGGTTTTTTGTCCTTTGAAAAGTAGTGGGCCAAAAAATCTGGTTAAGGTGAAAAGGCCTAGGAAGAGTTGTATTAGAGTTGCTAATGTATTGGAGTAGGTTGAGGATTTTAAGAGTATAAATAGAAAGTGATAGCAGCTGTTTTAGGTACGGCTTTTGATATAATAAAAGAGGGTTCTCGGCCGTGGCTTTTGAAACAACGAAAAAAAAGGGATTGGCGACTACTGTTTTTCGTGCGTGCGCGCCCGTGAATTTTCGCGTCGCAATTTCTGGGCAGCGCCTTGGCCGGCAGCGCTTTTTCTTCTGACGCCGCAGAAGAGATCAGCGACTAGATAATATATCTGTGCGGCGGCTGTTCTTTGGGGGTTGCTGTGATTTTTGGAACGGAAGAAAAATCGGAGACGTGCGGCGCTGCGTTATTCTCGGTAGAAAAAAAAGAAGACGGCGCAGCGAGTTTTTCGGGAGAAAAAGGCGGCACGGCGATCGTCCTGCAGGGAAGAAAAACGGCGGCTCGTTTCCTTGGCTTCGTGCGAGGATTTGTTAGAAGAAGGATTGATTGCTAAATTATTTTTGCGACTTGTCATCTTCTTGCACGTGAAGGTACCTTTTATTTATCTAGTGAGTACATGCATGTTTTGCTGTTGGTCCAATTTTAAAAGCTTTTTCTTGATTACGTTGCTCATCTGCCTAGTGATCACATGCATGCTTGTTATTTTTCTTGATTATGTACTGGGTGAGTAGATAAAAATTATACTCGTATTATACGCGCGGCTGCCGTGAGTTGGATCACTCGCATGAAGGAGTAGTGGGCTGCATGCATGTCTGGATCGAAGTAGGTGCTGGCGGCTGGTTCGTTTTTTTTGGGTTGGCTGTGACTTTTCAAAAGAAGAAAAAGGAATCGATCAATGCATGGTGTTGGTAGATGATGCATGCATACGTGAGTCTTTCCAGTATTCCAATAGATGAATGCAAGTGTTAGTTTCACGTGATGCTATTTTCTTTTTTGATCTGCATACGTATGCTACTTTCTGGCCGTGAGTTTTTTAAGTAATTAGAGCAAAATAAATTAGTCAAACTAATTAGTTCTCCTTTTGCATTACGTTTTAACTTTTATGGCTAGATATTTTTATGTATACTTATGAGAATTGCAGGTTTATAAGATATAAATTTAAGAAAAAGTTTCCACTATGCACCGTAATTATTCATCCTCCTCTGATTACCATCGACGATCCTACAATAATATAATTAACAAGAATCCTACGAAGTGCCCGTGATCCAAAGGATGTGCAGAATTCAGCTCATGAAATGGGAATTTGTCACATTGGCTGCTTCGTTATGTTTGAGAGTTGATATTGATTCGTCAATCAAACAGTAAAACATATCGCTGTTCCATTGAAAAATTGCCAGATTGAGTTTTCAGGAAAAGGAATAACACGAAGTGATGACGGCGCTTTTTTTAATGAAAATGATGAAACGTAAATTTGCACTGTCCAAGTCATAAGCACTTAAGTCTAGATTGGCCCGTAAGCTGTCACCATACAAAACTTATTAATCGAAACACTGCAACCCTAGCTACCAACAAGCACGCAAAGCTTGTTTATCCACGGACTACAGGTATAAATAGCAGAAACCACAAGTATGCAGTAGTGAACTAGTGATGATGTAATCCTAGTCCATTACAAATCCGAACGCCAGAAAGATTAGCAAAATGACAATCTAGAATTTCGACCTTGTAAGAGCAACTCCAGCAGGGCCCCTACTTGAGCCCCTAAACTCAGATTTGAGAGCCAGAGCAAAAAATTGAACTCCAGCAGAGCCCCTACTTGAGCCCTCAAAAATAGGAGCCTCTCAATTGAGACCTCCAAACCCTCATTCCTAGGGGGCCCCTACTTGAGCCCCTAAACTCAGATTTATTCATATTTGAATAAATACGTCCCTCATTCGGAACAAATTTGAATTTAAATTTGAATATTCGTATTTAAATTCATAAATTTAAACGTCCCTCATTGTGTTTTCAATTTAAATTCGGAACAAATTTGAATTTAAATTTGAATATTCGTATTTGAATTCATAAATTTAAATTCGGAATAAATTTGAATTTTCGTATTTGAATTCATAAATATTTTTTTGTGTATTGTGTTTTTGTCCCATATATATGCATATAGTGTGTGAGGAAATAGAGAGAATTGAGAAGTAGGGGCTCTGTTTTGAGGGTCACTGTGAGTGCAAACTTCAAAAAACAGGGCTCTCAAAAATAGGGGGAGCCCTCAAATGAAAAGTAGGGGCTCTGTTTTGAGGGCTACTGCTGGAGTTGCTCTAAATAAGCATTAACCACTGCACTAGAGTTAGGATCACGGCCGCATTTTCTGGCTCAAGCTTCTCTTTATTGGCCTGCAATCCAGTATCCTGTTTTCCTCCCAAGAATAAAGAAATTCTGAGAAATAAAATGCATGAATTAAGTGGACCAGTACCAATATGTCTCATGGCTGTATTCACAGTGTAATAAACAAGTCAGATGGCAAACAGGAGCGGAGAAAATGACGCTTCAATGGCAGATCACCGGATTATCATTTTTCTCGCCGTCAGATCCGTTACGAGATCAGTATGTTGCTAACGGTAATTCCAATGGTTTGGTCGACCAGTTGTGTTTGGTTGGTTGGATGAAATTGAATATGATGGGATGGTTTCTTTATTGTGTGGTTTAGGGGGTGATCGTTTTAGCGATGGCTTCTGACTTTTGACTGAAATTTTACTGTAGCTAGCTTTTTTTTTACTGTAGTTGATTTAGCTTTTTGGGCATAATTAAATTTAAAAAAAATGTAAAAATAGAAAAAATATATTAGCCCACCACGGACAATGCAAAGGAATACGGGAAAAAAAAGAAAAATACAAAAAAGCTCAAAAAATCTAAAAATATTCAGAAAAAGACAAATTACTGAATAGTGAAAAAAAAGCTAAAGCTAGAAACTGAAGCTGAAAAAAAGCTGAAATGAACGGGGCCATAGTCCCCTTTTTTTTTTTGGCAAACGTGGTAGTTCTAGATACGAAATATTCTCAGACCTGTATCCACCATCTATGATGGGATGGTTTAGTTCAGCCAACCAAACACATGGATAATCTTTCAGCTAGGATCAACCCATACATACGGGTGAGATGGATATGAACTATTCATATTATTTGACTACTGCATCCATTAAGATACGAGTACGGTAAAGATTTTCTCATCCGATTAACAAATTTTCTTGTATTCATATTCAAATTCATAAAAACAATATGGATACGAATATGGTAAGAACTTTTTACCATCCGAATTTATTTGAACTATTCGTATTCGAATTCGATGAAGCAGTATACATGTTTTATTGCAATCTACCTGATTAATTTGATGAGTTTTTTCAATTTTAATGTAAATTCATGTTGCTTTAGGTGAAATAAATAAATTAGAGTAATTCAGTGAGGATAAAGTGCCATTAATATCTTCACATTACATAAGTTATAAGGATATTCAAATCTGATCGAATTGAGCTGATATTTGATTCAAATTCATATTCATTGTAACATTCGAATCGTATTCATATCGAGTATATTTGAATTCTTATTCATTTAAAAATACAAATACGAATATGGTTTCACAACTGTTTGCTTGGAATTTAATCTGTTTCCATTCCTACCCATACATACACTACCCGACACAAGCAAGCAAACACACCTTTCATCTTATCTTCTATTGTCTTTATGTAATGTTTGACATATAAATTGTGTTGGCTTCCTAATGAAGTTGAGGACATCCCTCTATTTCAAAAAAAAGACACATGATTAAAGGGAGAATCTTGGAATCCAAAATTTTGGACAGATTTTCTGTCGTTTCACTTCTCACATTTCTCGATCGGCAATTTAATTAGCAAGAGTACAAACTGTAACAAACTTGATAGTGCATGAATAAATCCTCTTCTCTTCCAAAATTCACCAGCATCCCTTTTAGATCCCATTTGTCCAAGGTACTACTGCGCTGACACGTAACAGTTCTCACAGTACAACCACTATGTAGAAATGGAGAAACAGATTTCTCCATCCAAGCAAACAGAAACAAAACATGGGGTGTTCTTTTGCGCTCTGGCTGATGATTTTTGTCTACACTTTTCAATACGATAGTGGATGGCGAAGACGTCAACACAGATACATATGATTTCGGGCTTAGGAACCGTTTGGAGAATCTACTTCAAAAGGCCGCCCCATTTCGACGTTTGGCTTTTTGACTTCTAGAGAAGCCAAAAGGAACATGGCCTATACCATTATTCGTATCATGAAGAATCCACACCGCTTCACATAGTGGAATTCCATCGTGTTGTTCCATTATGTGTCCATGATTCGATCAAAAAGTTTGATCAAAAACAAAGAACAAGATTGAAATTCCTCCACTGAATGGGTGTTCGATCCGGCTTATTGGATCGACTTATAGCTTCAGCTTCGAGCCAAAGAAGTCAGATCAAATGCGTTCGCTTCGGCCCTGCTTGTATAAGCGGCTTGTGCAGTCACTTCATTCCCCATTCCACGCAATGCACGCTTCCTGCATCCCCCGCCGCCCACTCCACGCTCAACAACCCCCTGTCGACACCTCCATTGAGTGATCTACACCAAGTCGACCCCCCTCATCGCATGCCCCTGCTTCGTGCCACTCCCATCCCTTACCGCCTCCCCATCACCATCACCTGCTCATTCCCGTTCTCCATCCACGGCGCACCTCCTCTCCCCAGATCTGTCGGTGCCTGACTCCCCCTATCGCATCCCCTCCGATCGTGTGGCCTTCTTCCCCCACCACCTCTTGGTCGCCATCTCCAGCTCCTTCTTGTCCCACATCCACAACCTCACCTCCTCTCCCCAGATTTGTTGATGCCTAGTGCCCCCCACCGCATCCCCTCTAGTCGTGATGCCTCCTTCCCCGCTGCCTCCCCGTCGCCATCTTCAGCTCTTTCTCATCCCCCTTCCATACCCTACCCCCTTCTCCTAAATCTTTTAGCACCCGGCCCCCTCTCCCATGCATCCCCTCCCGTCATGTCGCCTCCTTCCCTCCTTGCCTCCCCAACTCCAACAACCACTCCATACCGTCCCCCATCCACGCCCCACCTCCTCACCCCATATATACCAGGGCTGCTTCCTTCGCCATGTTGTCATCCATTTCCTGGTCAATGTCCAATCCGCCCTCCTTGCGAGATGGCTCCTCCTCCTCTACCTTGTCTTCAGATGCCACGTTCGTGCTTGCATCAGAATTGGGCTCCAACGTGCCTTCATCATTTGCATTACCAAACCGAGGTGACATGTCCCGTGCAGCTCTACCCCCTCGTCGGTCTGCCTCACTGAAACCGTAGTGCTCAATGATGTCGCCACTCCCATCAGACTCCAGAGTGATATGCGCACCTCCTCCACACACATCATCGTTGTACTCTCTGCCGCATTGAAGGTACCAGCTAGCTACACTTTTGGTCACCCTTCCATTTCCATTTTTTCGTGCAACATTGCCCCAACTCGTTGTATGCATTGCTCAATGCGGTCCCATGGACGTCAATCTTCGTGTTTCGCTTCTGCTACTTTCATATAGATTCCTCAGTGTGGGCCCAACTAATTAAGAAACTTGATTAAATCCGAATTTGATTCCTAAGCCAGTGACATGTGGGACCTCATTGTGCTCGGGTCCCACTATTGGCCACACCAGCCATTTCTTTAAAGAAAATAAACAAAAAGAAATCAAATATTAGCTAGCCCTATCTGTCAGTCACAGTAATGTTTCTTCATAAAATAAAATTAAAACTTTGCTAGCCCCATCTGTTAGCCTCTCATGCATTTTAAAATAGGAAAATAAATCAAAAAATAAATTAAAAACCAAAGGGCCCAACTATCAGTGAGACATAGTTTGTCAATTCTATATATTTTTGGGATTTTTCCTAAATTTAAATTTTGGAAGGCATGTTCTCACTCATTTTAAATCTAAATTAAATGAAACTTGTTTATAAATTCATATAAAATCAAGATCTCTCTATTGAGGGTAAAATCATGAATTTTGGAATTCATTTTCATTTGGATTTATTTTTGTTTTCTGGTATTTATTTGATTATCGTCATGATCGCTTGACTAGACTACAAAGCCTAGGAAGAGCAACAGTTTGAGCCCAACCGAGACCCTCAAAACTAGCAAGCTTGTGAGCAAGGTGAGTCATTACTTTTAATCATTTTGCACCTATATTTTTAATGCAAGTTATATTGGTTTAAATTATTGAATTGCATACTTTAATTTTATTATGCAAACTATACTCACATTAGCTCATACTCCCTCCATCCACAAAAGTAGTTTTTTTTAATTTTTACAATCTCTAATGCAGGACTTTGACTATAATTTATTATCATATTATACTACAATATATATATATATATATATATATATATATATATATATATATATATATATATATATATATAAAGAATTTTGCAAGACAAATTCAATGGTATTACTTTCATATAGTCAATCTATATACTTTAACATATATTAGTGGTTAAAACTTAGAAAGCTTAACCGCAAGGAACCCACACGGCCTACATTTGTGGGCAGAGGAAGTAGTTAGCTCCTTATGGATAATTGTTTAATTATATCCAACTCCTTGATTTTGGACATAAAACCTTGTCACCTTAGGAATAATGGTATATATATTAATGATAAGTCCGTATCTAAACACAATGCTTAGTCATACCTAGATACTCGAGGGCATTAATTTGCCCTAACATCATTTCAGACATGAAATGTTGATTTGTGCAGTCATTAGTGAGAAGTGGATGGTTTGTTGAACTCAAATATTTTGTGCTCCCAAAAACCCTAAAACTTGCTTAAATATCTAGGTGGATGGCAAGAGGTGTTGGTGCGATGTAGTATGAGAATATGAGGTTTATGGTAGAATCGCCCAGATAATCCTAAGGACTTAATCTTATAACCCTTTTCTAATGTAAAACAGTGCAACTACAAGTCTATAATGGGTATAACATGGCCAATTAATTTGTATTGACTCAACACAATTGCGCCATTCGGATGAACACATTTTGTGTCGTTGAATTTAAGTCACCATGTGGCACAAGAGGGGGTCTCTAGAGTGGGTGGACATAACTCCCAAGCGGTGGAAACCTTAACGAGTTCTTTTGGATTATGGCTTTCACTTTTGGCTTATGGTTTTTAAATTCTGGCTGTTCGCTAGAGACAGTACACAGAAGAAAATAATCGCATATGATTTTAGCCAGTATAGCTGAATTCAGTACAGTATCTACAACAATCTACCTATAGATCTATCTTGAAAAGGTGCATCGGTTAGAAGCTAGTTACTATAGTAGAAAGTGATAAACCAAAACCAAAAAGAACCTAGGCCTTGTGGTGATCTTCTTGATCTACATGTCTAAGAAAACATATAGAATATAATAAATTGATTGTCTCTTGTGAGTAAAAGGTGTGCAATCTCTATAGAGTAAAAACTATTCAAACTGTTATGCCCACAGTCATGGGCGAGTATGGAAACTTACTCAAGGTAGTTTCTTTGACTCCAATGTGAGGTACTCTCCTGGAAAGCTAGCATGGCTCCTTTCTTTTTCTAGCTTGATTAATAGAATCATAATTCATACTTTCTCCATAAAGAGTGGCAACTTCGACGCAATCCGAGGACATGCTTGGAATATCATCGAGTGCATCATGTAAGGGCAGAAATTTGATGTAGTTGATTTGATTATAAGAGATATTGCATCTTCCAAGAATGATGGAGTAAAGCGTATTTAGTATACTCCATACATCAAGGCTCTTATCATGAGAAAGATGGGTACCAAGGCACTAAACCTTCAGTCTATAAGCCCTATAAGCCCCGTAAAGGCCCTCTAATATCAAAAATCACTGAGCCTTTGCCTCAAGCTGAAGAAGAGCATCCTCAAGAGCAGCCTCAAGTGGCGGATCTCGTTCTCCTAGTCTTCTCTCAGATTAATCAAACTCTTTTGGAGATTCAAGATACTCATCTTGACACCAACACTCGGTTAGCGGTATTGACATGGCGAGTGAGTTTGCTTGAGCATCATCGTCGCCATGACCCTTCTGCTGCTCCTCCAAACTAGATGGAGCTTTTGGTACTCGATGCCAAAGGAGGAGAGAAAAAGACAAGACAAGGAAGTCATCAGGCTATTGGACTAAGAAGCTATTATCTAGTATCGTTAGCTATTATCTATTTTGGATCTTTTGTAATGAACTCCTTTTGGTCGGTTAACAAGCCATGATATATTTGCAATATTTTTATTACATGCTTCTTATTGATGGTTATGCTATAAGGTTTACTTCATATTATGTTCATAATGATTATGCCTTCATGATTGATGATCTTACTAATTCATGCTAGAATATCTCTTTGTTAGTTTCTTTATACTCTATATTGTATATTTTCTTGATGCCACCTCAAAATCAAGTAAATAGAGGAAATTCCGCCAAAAAAATTCTAAAATCCACAAATGTGTATGAAATCACTTCATGAATCTCTATGCACATATTTTGGGGGAGGGTTTGGTTTTTCTAACAATTAATTCTTTATCTATTTTTGACTTCATCTCAAAAGTTAATTGTTATCAAATTTCAATATCTAGAATATACAACTTGTTCTTGAACTAGATGTATATTCAAAAACTTACAATTTACTCATTTTGTCTAGGTTGTCATCAATTATCAAACAGGAGAAGATTAAAGCGTCTAGGCCCCTAAAAATGATTTTGATAATTAATGACGATAATACTTAAGAGATTAACATATTTGTTAAAATGATTGAATGGTTTAGTCTCGGATTTTGATAACATCATGGAGAAAGCATGCAAAGATGACTAAGGATTGATATGGCTCAAGACATGGCTCAAGCCAAAGGTAAAATTTAGCCTAAAGACCTCTTTTATAGTTTTTATCGGTTTTGGTGTTTAGTGGATTAAGACTGGGTTGGTAGGCTAGATGACGTACTATTAAGAAGGATCATAGCTAGTAGCTTGAAGATAATCTTATGCCACATTGATCAAATCTAGTATATGAATGCATTTAGAAATTAATTTTGTAACTCTCTGAATTTTATTTGAAAACCAGTATAACCGCCTTTGTGTCAGCTGTAGTATCACTGCATCGATACTACCAGACTTTTCATACTAGTACGGTATTTTTGTAGAAGTGTATTTTTGGACTTCAACTGAAATGCTACTACCATTGTTCTTGACTGGTAGTACCGCAATAGTATAATCGCTATTTCTTATCCATTCACACCGCGATGTTATGACTGCAATTCCTGTTTGGTACTACTGCATCGCGGTATGACCGTATTTTAGTTGGCGGTAACTAATTTTCAAAGAGGTACATTTTGCAAAAAAAAAAACCTCTCCTTTGAAAATAGGTACTACTGTAGCTGAATTATGGTACTACCACGGTATCGTTATGACAAGACCCTCTGAGCGTAGTACTACAGATATTTGATTTAACTAATAGCTTTTGTGCATTTAATGATCCCTAAGCAGTCATTGAATAGTTTATGCGGTAGTATCGGCCACCACAAGCGGTAGTGCCACTCCACCCGATTTTTGGGGATTTCATTCCCAACGGTCATTGTAGTGGGTGGAGGCTATAAATACCTCTCCACCAGTAAAAACCAAGCACACTTGGACCTAATTGAGTACTTTGAGCCCTTGCATACTTCTCTTCAACTCGAGCTTTCAATTCACTTCTTGAGGTTGTTGAGAGTATTCTAGTCCATTGTATCATCTAGTTGATCCTTCTAGAACTTGAAGACCTTCCAACAATCATTATTCACTTATTACTCTTGGTAGTTACCAACACCTAGACGGCTTAGAGGAGTAGGCGTGGTGATCTCTTCAAAAAGATTATAAAGAGACTTGACGTGGTTGTAAAGGTTGGAGCTCACCTCCTGGAATGGAAAAGAACTACCCTAGTGGATTGAGAAAAGACTCAAGTTGCGTAAGAAGCTTGCTTAATTCATTCAAGCTCCCTCAACGTGGAAAAAATTCTTGTGTTTTCGTGTGGTTTATCTCTCTTGCTCTTTACTTTGCACATTTACATTTCTAGTGATTAATTGCTTGACTCGCTTAGCTAGAATTATAGTTTGCTAAATTTAGTTTTGTGGTGCCGTAGCAAGGTATAGAGAGTGGTGCCATAGCCAGGCATAGAGATTTTAGGCTTTGATTGGTGAAAAACATTTTAATTGTTCTTACTTGCTTCAAAATTGTGTTTTAGCCAAACAAAATTTAAACTCCTTTTATTTACCCTGTTTTAATCAGTTATCCTTGACCCTACAAGAAGCCAAAATTCAACATAAACACCTAGCTTCTCGAAGCGGCTTATCCACTCATCTCGCTTCTATCTTGCTATGAAAATAAGTCAGGAGATTACGGACACATCACATACCCGTTACTTGAAACTTCGTCAAGAGGCAATAAGCTACACGTAAAACTCACAGTCATAGGCTTAGAGGTTGCTCCATTGGGCTAAAATTCGGTGGTTTATGACTGAAATTGCACTATAGCTGATTGAAATTATATTGTAGCTGTCGGTGGCTTATTTAGTATAATTAATTGTTAAAAATCTAAAAATAGAAAAAACATGTTAGCCTATTACGTATAATACAAACGAATATGAAAAAATTGATAAACAAACTTTAAAATAAAAAATATAAATATAAATAGTAAAAAATAAATCAAAAGCCACAAGCTCAAACTCAAATCACCGTGGCCTTCATCCCTCAATCACCTGATGCCATCTAGTGATGAGACCACTCGCTCTGCCCAAGGTGCACACATCAACAAAGAAGATAATGTGACACTTCTGCACACTATCACCATACAGGGAGCCATGAGGAACTTCCTATTGCCCTCAGAATGATTACCATGCACCATATATTCAATTATTTCTTTCACTCATGCCTTCCAAGCAAGCCACAAATAATATGTTTCTTGGAAGAAAGATGGTGGTTCCATTTCATTGTCCAGTTATGTGCATTCCAATTCAATTCACAAACTCACATCTCCAAGAAAATATTCCTCCTCCTCCAGTCACACTAGTCATGGGCCCAGATGCACACTTTCTTTTACCACTTTATTCCCTCTCCTAGCTGTACTACTCATTGTTCTCACTATAGAAGTGTATCTAGATATGGCCAATCAGACGGGCCAACCATGTTGGTCTAAGTCATGGTACTATTAGTCTAATTTAAGCATGATATGACATGAATAGTAAACGAATTATGTTGATCCGATTTGACTGGACGTGGCATGTTTGGACTGACAACTTGGCATAGCAGGCCGACCCAACACGGTGACTCTTATGTGGTAGTGAAGTAAAATTGTTTGTGGTTGATAGTAAAATTACTTATGTTAGGGTTATTGTACTCTTATGAGCGCTAACAAGTGACTTGACAGTAAAATTATTGGCGATTGGCAGTAAAATTGCTAGTGACTAGCAGTAAAAAATTGCAACTCAGTAACTGGCAGTAAAATTACTTGTGACTGTCAGTAAAATTACTTACAACTCAGTGGCTCATTTGGCTAAGCGTGCCTAGAGTGACCCGACACAGCCTAACCCCTCTCTGTACCGTGCGTGGGTCAAATAGCAAACACTTGGGCCGACACGACACAGTAACTCATTCGAACCAACCGTGCTAAACCTAATCGGGCCATGTCCTAACCAAACTCGTACCATTCTGAGCTGAATGGTCTATTTAGCTAGGTCTGAGTGTATCCTCTTCCTCCCCATTGAAAAGGGCTCAACCTAAAGGAATTGAAACACTCATTCTTTATTCAGGGGATAAAAAGAGGCAGGTACATGTGCAATGATTCTCCTATTAGAAATAAACACTCTACTTAACGCGCCAAGCAAAGGGACATTTGTAAATGATGCAATGTTAGTACATAATGGTTGGGAACAACAATATTAAAAAGGGTAAGAACTAGGAAGGCTTCATCATGTGAGACAAGTCCAGTACTACCGGATGCAAGTATGATTCTCATCTTATAGAATAATGCAACCACACATGCACAACAGTTGTCAAAGAACAGTTTGCGCACAAAACAAGAGAAGCACTGGCCTTTTTTTTGTATCCATGCAAAGCTCAAAAAAGATCATTGACGGAACCTTTCACGTTAAGTCCGGAACCGCATATAATAATTCTATATTACAAGCGGGAACTCTGCCATTCTCCTCATGTCCAAGTTAGCATTTTACAAAAGTCCTCTAAAATTTATGAAATAGCGTAACGGTCCTCAATTTTTACAAAAAAAATCTCTATCACGTTAGCAGTTTTCACAAAAAAACTATCTATTCTAAAAATTACGTATGAATCTTTAAATTAATGGTCCTCAATTTTTACAAAAACAATCTCTATCACGTTAGCAATTTTCACCCAAAAAAACTCTCTATTCTAAAAATTACTTATGAATCTTTAAATTTTTCAGAGAAACCTTTTTGCTTGATAAAACCCCACAACTTTTCCAAAATTACATATAGACCCTTGATTTTTTGCAGAAAAGGTATTCAAGTTTTTCAAAAATACATACGAATTCTTGATTTTTGTATAAAACTCTCCCTATAAATTGTCAGCTTTTTTGCTTTGGTTCACATGGTAGCTAAAGCAGCGTAACGCCATGCTACCGCTGCTAGTGTACATTACAGAATGGCACAATGCATGAAACTTAGTTTCAAAGGAAACCTATCATGGTGCGAGCTGGTGAAAATACATGCTAAGAAGTCCAGTTCCAGGCTACAAACAAGCAGAATTACAACCAAGGTGACACAACAAAATGCAAACATGATCTAAAATCCTAGGGCAACACGCATCTCTGTTTTGCTCTCCGTTGCAGTTTCAGCTCTGCCTCCATCAACACTCATTGTCCATTTATTCACAGGCCAATTTCGTGTCAAAGCTACTCAAGCAGATTGCAAATGCCTGGAATGCCGAGAGTGGATAGCGGTAGTCCATCGTGAACATATCTTTTGCTACCTTTCCGAATTGTAGAATAATCTTGTCCTGCTCTGACGGAGCAAGTTGCGACGGAGTTGGAGCCACTGAGGAAGGCTGGCTGCTTGCCGCGGCAATCAACTGGAAATTCTTCACGGATGCAATGGTCACACGACCACGGAAGTTGAGGCACCAGCACTGCAGCTGTTCATGCCACCTCGGGGCCTTGTTGCGAAGCACTAGTGGCCTCTCCTTATTTTGTCCATCTTCATCACCGTTTACTGTGCCTCCAGCAATGTCTGAAAAGCGGGCACTGCTGAAATCACGGGAACTACTGAAATCCATGGACCGATCCATGATGGAGGATTTGGAGAAGGAGGTGGTGCTGCGAAACGACTCCTCTAAAGCTCGGGGCACAATCTGCTCGGGCTGTCCAGGGACTATGCCACCAGGCTCAACTGAGGAGGCAGGTATGGAGTGCATGATGCAATGCATCCGCCTAGGGCCTCTGGTGCCAAGGACATTTAGCTCATATGTCACCTGAGCTATGCTGTAACTACCAGATGGCACCTTAGGAGAGACTTTCTTGGAGTTGAATCTCCGGCTGCTCCGGCCAACAGGAGGGACTACAGCCCCATTATAAGTGGGCTGTGTGTCATAGATTATAAATTTCGTGCCGAGGAAGTTTGACCTGAAAAATGACAAGAAACAACAAGATTGTTTGTACCATTGAGTAAATGAGACAAAAAGAAAAGGTTTACCATTCACATGCGTAACAATTACCTCAGTTTTCCAATATAGGTGCTGCTTGATCTTGAGATGTTGTCAGCGTCCATTGAGATAACATACTCCGTGCAGGTTGTTTTGCGGTTCCTTTTAGCAGATAAGAGGAACTTGCCATTCTCCGCAAGTACCGCTGAATCAAAAAAAAAAGGAAGAATAAATGAATCAACCTATTCAATCAGGTGAAATCAAGCATGCCAGTTGTTTAATCATTCCTCAACAACAAAGTATTTGGAGACAAGCAAACTTCACATTTTCATAACAGAAGAAATATGTACTAACAGAGAGACAAAATCAAGGACCAAAATGGAGACTTGATGCTAGTTAATAGTACTTGTACAAGTGAAAGAAGCACATAACATACCGGTGCTCAGGCACAAGTAGAGATGATAAGTGGACTTTGATTTATCGCGCTTTATGAAACATTGAATCATTCCATCTCGAGGGCCAGGCTGTCAAAATAGCAAGGGTTATGGCACATGTCATTGACAGGAGAGATGTGAATAAGCAAGGCATCTACCACGCTCAAGATGTTGCCATCACTAGGTACAAAATAGAACTCTTAACAACATTCAGTTCAAGGTTTGCTTTCATTAGAGGATGTGGAATTTTACCTGCTTTAGAGAGACTGGGAAGGTAAGCTTCCCACTAAACTCGGGGCTCAGCACAATCTCCTTGCACATCTCCCTCCACGCCCTACAAACGGCAGCACAGGACACGACATGCTTGCGCGCCGGCCAGGCGCTCTCGCTGGCCTCCAACCTCCGGATCACGTCGCGTAGGAGCTCTGGAGGGAGACTAGCCCAACGACTCTCCTGGATTATGAGATCTGCGTCGCCGAGCTCATGCACCGTGCTCTGGGACTTCCCCCTGTGATGCCCGGTGAGCCCAGAGAGGCCTGCGAGGGTCACCTCGAAGCTCCGCCTCGACAGGCTACCGAAACCATCCCTGACATCACGAACTATGCTGCGAAACGACATCTGCGCTAGCTAGCTAGCTACAGCCAGGCGGTAAGACGAACCAAGAAACTCGAAGGCCACCGACAACCTTTCTTTCTATCTGTTGCACTTATGGAACAGTGATTACAGATCACGCCACCACAGCGAGGATTACTGCTTTGGGTGTGTGTCTACACAGAAGAAATCATCAATCTGTACCTGCGAGAAGAAAATAATCTTGGTGAGAAAGCGTGTGAATCTTAGCATGGATCAGACCAGCAACATACATATGCTACGAAGTGCGGACAATAGGTCGATTCCAAGTATAGCTCTCCAGAGTAAATCGGCCCCCTTTGAGCAAAGCTCAAGAGAAAGGACGAGTCTGAGACCTAAACCGCACATCCAGAAAGTTGAGTGCAGGTGCGAGAGAAGGCCGAAACCTTTTTTGGCGCCGTCAAATCACATATCAAACGTTCTGGTGGCATGTTGCGACATTTCGTGAAAGAAATCTCGGCCCTCCTATAGCCAAACCCATACCAATGCCGGAAATAAGGCGTTTCATGGTCAAAAATATCAAAAAGACCCCCTTTTTCCTCGATTGAGCAAGGGTAGGATAGAAAAGGAGGGATCTTAGAGAAACATATGTACAAACAAATCGACAGGCTAAGTAAAGCTTAGAAGAGACGGGTACCTACACAAGATCTGCAAGGTTTGAGAGGGAAGCAACAACTGGAGTAGTCAAGCAACAGCTCTAGGACAACACAACAGGCTCTTCAGACGCACCAATTTAACCGACGACGGGAGGAAAATGATAGAAAAGCTAGAAGATTTTCACCAATATTTTTCGAAAGATAACGCATTTACTAATTACAACCACGTCCGGACAGAAAACCTCCTGATCCGGACAGGAAACGCCCCCTGAGCAACCACGCCTTCTCCCTCCGTACCCCTACTCGCCAAACCAACGCACGAACCAAATCAAAGGCCAAAGAACTCCAAATCGAACCGAGACTCCGAGGGAAAACTCACATTAGCGCGAGCGCGAGTCCCGATCCGGAGCCTCCTCCGCCTCTACTCGGACCTCAAGAGAAGCCAAATCGAACCGCGGGTTGCAGTTCCTTCTCCAAGTTTCTTTGGCCACGCGAAGAAGAGGACGTGGGTGTGAACGAGGAAAGGCGAGAGGGAGAAGCAATGGGGGTAACCGGAGGGGAAGGGAGGGACACGAGGTGTTTGTTTATCACCCGCTCTGGTCCACGGGGGGCGGGGTTGACCTTTCCGTTTCGTTTGGGGGTGAACGGAGCCGAGCGACGGGCGGGCCGACGTGCGTGACGGCGTCAAGAGGCAGCTATTTTACGCGGGGGCAGGAGGCAGCTGTTCTGCTGCGCCTGCACGAGCTGAGCTACTTGTGTGAAATTTTTAAATTTTAATTATTTATAATAAAGATTATAGAGAAAAACATTTACTTGCGATTTTAGATGGTACAGATATTAGATTTTTAACCTATACTATAATTAATTTGTAGACTTTATCTTTAAAAAATACTGTATTTAAAAATTAGATATTATAATAAAAACTAAAAATTATTTTAAAAAGTTAAAAAGAACAGGTCGTTTTGCCTCGCCCCGGCGGGCGCCGTCTTAGGCCTGTTTCGTCGTTCGTTCCCCCACCCGCCCGGCCGTGCCAGGGTTTCCTGGCGCTAGCGGCGGCGCGTTAACGTTGCTGACTCGAGCGTCAGGGCCTAACTAGCTCCGCTCATGTTATTTACTTGGTAAAATGCTTCGCCAAAAAATTCCATTATTTTGTTGCGCGGTCAACACTCGAGCCATACAATTCCATTATTTAACCGTAACACGTAATACTACACCAGTGCCATGTTCCGGTAGCTGGGTTGGACGGTTCGGTTTTGTATCCGTTGCGCGAGATGGAAGGCTTGAAGCTTCCAAGGAACGGGACGGGACGGACAGCCGTAGGTCTTGTATTTTCGTGAGGCCTCTTGTTCGGTGTTCCGTATATTAATCTACTTATATTCTTATTATATCCGCTTTATTTATAAAAAATTAGAAACTAATATAAACACCTAAATATTCAAAGCGGCTTTCACTTCTCTCTCCCATCTTATTCCGAAGATAAAGCAAATAGTCACAAATGTATCAGACATCCCACTTCTCTCGTTCTCATTTTGTACATGTATCTCTCTCTTATTTTTCCTACCACTTGCTACTTTCATCTACAAACCACTTATTTCAACTATTATAATTTATTTTTAAACAAAAAATATCTATTGTAACAAAAAAAAGTCATTGATCATAACCGAAAACAATTATTCTCTCTCTACACTAGCAAATAAGATGAGTACTCATGCAGTCATGTATGTATATTTTTTCTGAAACTGAATTGTATATATATCACCTGTCGTATCAGGATAACTCGATAGAAGAATGAGCCAAACCACACAAATAACTGACGCGGGGGGCAAGCATGCGCCGTGGCAAGTGGGCGGCCCAAAGCGCTGCCGAGTAGGGGTTGCTCGGCAGACCGCTCGGTGCGGGCGAGCATGCGGGCAGTGATTTTGTGCTGCTAGCTCCTTCACGTGCCACCGAACCATCGGCATGGTTCATGCATGGTACAATATGCATGCCAGCCAATCTTACATTCCCACATATTCACACTGATGAGAAGATTAAGCTCTAATTAACCATGCAATCAACGCATCATATACAAACATATATGTTCCCAAACATTTCTTAATCCTTAAAACATCCCAATCTCTCGAGTAGTTGGGGCACTCAATAGTTTATCTAATGATGAATACACAAGTATGGAATGTGTCAGTACCGTTTATTCTGGTGTACTATCTCTAGATTTTAAAATTTTAATATAATAATATATATTTATTCATAAGTATATACATGTAATTATGTGTACACATATTTCATTTAGAATCTCACTTTTAAATACATAATTATAGCATAAAAATTAGGGATCATTTCAATCATATCTGGTACCGAAATGGATGAAACAACTAATTCCGACTGGAATGGGCCGGAATGGCCAGTATTAAGACCGGTATAGAGATTGAACCTGTTGTGCACCGTTTTAAGTGCCAGTATGACCTGTTCCAGCCAATCCGAGTTGTACCGGAATAGAATTAATAAGCTTGGTATAAGCTGCCCAAAGACCTAAGACGTATTGACCGGCTGCTACGAACGACCTAATGACTGCTCCACTTTCAACGTGCCGGGTAAAACAGGGACCGCGTGTTCGCACGAGTACCCCTTGCGGTCCTTTCACAGCAGTAATGCAGTCTTCCCCAACTCCAGCGTGGATGGATGGGGGCACAAGGGCACAAAGCAACACACGTTAACTCTCTCTTTCACCTTTGTGTTTTCCCTCCCGTGCGTGCTTTCCGTTATTCGAGAGCAAAAAGTTACTGCTACTTTTGATGTCACCACCCGCCTTCTGCTGTCGCTAGTGGTAAAATAAATACACGGCGCAGAATCTTTGCTGATGAGGTCGGCGCGTGACCGGCTGGCGTGGAATGTGAGGTTTAGGGTAAAAAGGAGTGTCCCCGACGCCGTGCCCGGCGCGCGTTTAGCCGTATAGCCAAAAGCTTTCTTTTTTCCGTAGGACATTCTCAGTGGGTAATTTTCGTAGCAACATGTATAAAGAGAGAGTATATATTAAATAAATATTTAGATCCAACTATAGTGTCTATATATTTTATTTCAACATTATTATTGTTGCATGTATTATGATCTACTTTATTTTTTTAATCTTGTAACCTACAAAACATGCTTCATAAAAGACCAAGTCAAATATCCGCATGGGCACATAAAATCCAGTTGGACTGACAAAATATGTGCTATGGACATTCAATTCATCCCGTGAGATTTCTTCCGGTGTTTATCTGCCTTGGTTCTTTAAAAAAATGTGATATCTTGTGTGAGATATTGCTCTCACCTCTCACCTCCTTAAATATGCTTTCATATCAGATTTTTACTTATATGATAGACTAATTAAAACCATGGACATCAGTTAACGTGGAGCATTGGGAGTGCCCTTAAGAGCCTCCATTGAAATAACAAATCAATCTGATCTAGAAAAAATAGATCAATCTGGTGGCATTAGTAGTATCAGTAACAAGTCATATGTTTACTTTTGTTAACTTAACATGTCGTATGTTTCTGAATAGCCATGGTTAACACTCGCATAGACGGAGACAAAACTCGAATAGAAGTCTTCAATGGAAGCATCCTTCGCAAGCGTCGAGTAAAAAAAAGTTTGGTAGAAGGGCGGAGCTATCAGTGACTTTATCAGGCTTTAACCTATCCTTCGATGGCTAGAGCCCCCACCTCCTTGGAGTCAGCTGACAGCGGCGTCAAGCCAGAGTGCGTCACCCTCGCCATTTACAACTAAGGACCAAGGTTGGCGTTTGCATGACCCGGGGACGCAACATGGACGACTTTGTACACCCTGGCAAACTGTGCAAATGATAGGTGGTGTGACCATGCAGTGAGCTCCAACGACCGGTTCCATGTCGTCTGGAGCGATGGTGCCATTCTCTGGTACAACATCCCCACGGCTGGTAGCGCGTTGGAGCCCCTGACCATGGTGGTCATGTCCGCATCGCTGGGAGACCACTTCATGCATGTGGACTACCAGTACCTAGTGGAATGCTTCGGCAAGCAGGGGTGGTGACACAGTGGGCGGCCGATGATGAACGACAAAGCCAAGGAGGGAGGACTTAAGGAGGGGAAGGACTAGAACCAGAGGAAATGAGGAGTGGTGGTGCAGCAGTGAGGCGGCTTGGCAACGAGCGGTGGAACCAAGGAGCGACTAGCCAGGACTTGAGGTCGAGGAGGGAAAGGGTTGAGCTGGAGCCTAGAGGGGACTCGAGGAGGGGAAGGTGGACTGACTCCTAGACTATTTTTTTATTTGTGTTAATGATGTATAATTGTATATTTGTATTGCATAATCGCATAAACAACTAGGAAGTAAAATCTAGACTATTTAGTTGTATTTTGTGTATTGACGAATTTTACAATTTGTTGATAAATTTACAATAATGAAGAAATGATGAGAGCCGAGGCCAAAGAGGGGGGTGGTGCGCCTGCTACGGGCTTGCTGCTGGGGTGCTTCACTGGACTGGTTACATGGTGCTACCGTGTACCCGTGCGGCTAGTGCCTAACTGCCTAGTGCAAACCATTTGCTAGTATACCATATACTGGTATATATTCTTTAATCTTGATTTTTTATTTTTCTTTATTCTTTTCCTTTTACTATTTATCATATAGCAGACGTATACTCTTGGTAATTTAATTGTATACTTGATACTCCATCCGTCCAAGTTTATAAGGTGTATTTTTTTAATAATTTTGTCCATAAATATAATGCGTATTTCATGTTTTAGTGCAAAATTAGTGTGATGCTTCTCTTATACCCCTAATAAATATACAACTTTATTTATTATTCTCTACATATATGCATTGAATAAATAGTTAGAGATAATAATTATGGATAATCTAGCTATTTTTACTGTTTTTTTGGTATATGTGTTAAGAGAAAACATGCCATATAAATTTGGACGAGGGAGTACTTCAATAATTGCATAATTATTTTTGTTTATAGATTTACGATAATAGAGAAACAAACTATGCGTAACTATCTCATAATCAATTTAAGTAGTACTCTCTCAATAGATAGGAGCACAACTCAACCAAAGCGTAAAAACTATATTTATATCAATTTAACTTAATCCGCTCTCTATTCTCATTATGGCTTGAGCACTGTTTGGTAGGAGTCCTATATAACTTCTTCTCTACGCGGGGTGATGTCTCTCTGGAATTTAGTTAGCTCGAATGCCGCCATCAGTCAGAGGAGGAGCTCGGTGTCCGGAAGGTGCTGCTGCTAGCCTCGAGCTTAGGTTTAGTTTTCGTGTAAACTAAGACGGAGCGGCATACACGTGCGCATGATGGCGCCATCATCCGTTCGCACGAGTGATATATACCACATGGCACGCATCATCGATCCACTATTCGGTGGGGCCATCGCATCGTGTTGAAGGCTTGATTGGGACCGTTGATGTCGGCAGTGATCGATGTCCTCTCGTGTCGCTTGGAAAAAGTCGGAATCTAGTACTAATATTTTACCAACCAAACGTGGCATGCAATCGAAGGACCGATCCCTAGCTGATGAGGCCAATCGCACCGCCCTAAGGACCTATAGATAATCCGTACTGTTGAAGAACCAGAGCACAGATGAAATGTGCACAACCTCGCTAAGATAGATCTACAAGGATGCACCTTTTTCAGTGGCTTTTGGAGAGTATGCGTGTTCATCATTACTCCAGTCTGAGCCATGGAGAATTTTAGCGATATTCACTATTGGTGTGGTTTGTAGAGCATTTCCTTTCGATCAAAAGGACGTTTTTTTTAAGAGAAGAAGGGACGTTTCAAGGAATTAAAGATGATCACCTCATCCCAAATAAAAAAAAGGAGTTACAGATGATCGTCCAATTAATTCATGTCCTTTCGCAGCCGGAGTGGCTCGCGCTCAACATCCAAATTAATCGCGAGAAGATATGTCCGTGCGCATATCACTTTCGGATTAGTTTGCAGGACGATCGAATCCACTACTGACGCATATATTTTGTTGACTAGTAGTAACATCTAAGAGATGACTATATAACATTCGTATATTTTTAGAGATAAAATTAATAAGATTTTGGAGTATTGGATAGCCAGATTTAGACCTCTTATTTTTTTGAGGATTATAGGAGATCCATTGGATAGAGATTCAATATTTCAGATTTGGAATACTTATTTTTTGGATGAGGGTATAGAAAAATCTGTTAGATGGAGATGCAATATTATAAAATCTAATTGATTTTGTTTTAAAAAATATATGAATATTGTATAACAATTCTTAAGATTTATTTATACTGGCTTGACGTCTTTAGAAACATTTGTCGGTCACTGGATAGACCCTGATAATTAAGGAAGAACAATGAAACCAAGCCATAGAAAAAATAGTCAACATCTCGTCGTCAATTCAACCGCGACACCAAGTAATTGCTCAAATAAGTTTGCTCGTTCGATCAGGGCGCAATCCACAAGGCCCACCGCTCAGACACTATGTATGAAGCTCGCATAAAAAAATCTTTGATTACACAGCTTTTCTACCACGAAGGTTCAGTTTGGGCTATAAAGGAATTGCTATGTTTCCTACGAAATTTACGTGAAGGTTCAGTTTGGAATATATAGCCTTGAGTAATTATCCTATTTTCTACACATTCAGATAACAAAATGTACATCTATACACAAGTGCACATCTTATTTCCCCAGAAGAATCTAAATTTGCAAGGGCGCATGGTATTTCATACAGGATAATATGTGAAGAGAGAGATTATTAAAATAATCCTATATTAATTGTGAAAGAGTAAAAGATCTACCTTAAAAATAGAGAAATTTATCACCTTATAAGCTAACTTTTTAGAATAAAATAGACCCTTTCGGTCTAACAGAATTTCAGAATAATACAAATGCCCAAAATCCGCTTCCCATTCGACATGTTTGGGCAGCAAAAGACAATACGGAGCATCAATGAAGAATAGTTCCACTCTATTCTCCAGACCAAACAATATAGAAAGCAAATAAAACAAACAGAGCAATCGCATCACAGAAAGTAGGAGAGGAAAAAAGAATTATATATATATATATATATATATATATATATATATCATAAATCATAAAGTAGGGAGTATCTAACGCAATAGAGGATATATATTGTGGTATATGTTGTGGTATCAGCACAATAACGAGTACAGGATACCCCTTTCCCTCTTGTGGGATATGGAACTGTAGAGAGCTAGAGAGCCAACCGAGAGGGAGAGCTTGGGTGTAAATTTGTGAATCTAATCCTCTCATACCTCCTTTAAGGGTTTATATATATGAATGGGGTAGAATAGAGATTTCTCATTCTACCTCTTGATAATTACAAAAGGTGAAGGTACATTGGTACATTCATCTATATTATTGGATCTATTACATACTATGCCCATTCCAAGGCCCAATTACGAGGTGTTAGACCACCCCACAACAATACTTCCTCGATAGCAAGCGCGGAGGTCCCAAGAGACGAGCTGCCATGTCGATTGCCCCAGCTCCCGTCCCCCAACAGTAAGCGCAAAAGTCCCGAGGGGCGAGCTGACGCGACTACCAGCTCCAATCCCTAGGGGTCTAGACGCTCTAACCCTCTGGAATAGAGTGTTTCTTCAACTGATCTTGACATAGTCGTGGCAGCGAATGGAGTCAAAGCCAGGTGCAGGGCCGCCCCTCTGAGATGACGCACACGAGTTGGTACAACTCATTAGTAATAAGGTTGCTCAAAAGTTATGTTGGTGTCATCATTTTCAACTCGAAAGAGTTGAGAAAGAGTATCATCAAGATCTCATACTTCTCCAGTAAGATCCTAAGTATTTTTCTCACAATATCAATATCGGTAAGTAACGTACCTAGGCCTTTGAGTTTATTTACAATATTGTTGAGGCAAGAATACATTTCATTTATGTCCTCATAAGGTAACATTGTAAATGTCTCATATTTGATTTGAAGCCTATGCAATTTGGTGTATTTGATCGTAGATGTTCCTTCAGAAATTTTCGAGAGGGTTGTCCAAATGTCACGAGTGGTTTCTAAGTTGCTCACTCAATTGAACTCATCTGCGTTCAAAGCATCAAAGAGAGCATTCATTACTTGAGCATCTAAATGAGCATTACGCCTCTCAAGTTCTGTGGGGTGGAGTGGATCAAAAGATATGACGTAACCCTTATTTATGATTTTTCATATACTCAGACACATGACCTTTAAATAAATATACATTCTAATTTTCTAATATGCATAATTTGAGCTATCAAATAAATGTGTTTTTCATATAGCAATTCACTCACTAGTCTTCCTTTTCCCCCCTTGATGGTGAAGTCTAAATCAATAAGAGACCAAACTCTAATACCACTTGTAAGATCAAAGATAACTAACTAAAAAGGTGAATAAGAGGATCTAAAATTCTTATTTTTCTAAAACCAATTTCTATAATATTAGAGCTAAGCAAGATTTCTATTATAATTTGAGACCTACTCAATTATAGTAAAGCTAAGGCACCACTAGGCAAGACTATACTAGTGTATTTCTAGCTCAACTAAATATGACAATTACAATTGCTAAAAATATAAATGCGAAATAGTATAGACAAAGAAATAACTAAAAGAAGACGTGATATTTTGATGTACATGGTATCGATGACTTGCCGGTCTTCACTAGTCCACGTTGAGGAAAACCTAATTAAATTGGACTGACTCTACGAATTAAGCATTTCTCCTCGATTCTATTAGTGGTTGTTCTTCCTCCGCTCCGGAGATGGCAAATACCGAGCCACTCACAATTTGGCGTCGGGTCTTTTCATAATTTTCTTGAAGAGATCACAATGCAAACTTCTATTAAGTCGTCTAGATGCCAACAAGTATCAAAAGTAATGAATCACAAGCTTTAGTTGACAACAATTAAGTGCCAAGGATTAATATAGAATGAATGCATTTGAATTTTGTTCAACTATCTCACAATGAATGCAACAAATGTATATGAGGTATGAGAGTGTGCTCTTAGCTCAAGGATGTTAGATAAAGTCTCTTACATCTGTTCTTGAGCTGATGGATGTGTATTTATACCCTCTACCAACCAAATTCGACCGTTTAGAATAAGATCATAAAAAATAAGGAAAATCGAAAGTATCGTCGTTGTGAGGTTGATACTACCGCTCTTGCCCAAACTGCACAGTAACGGCTATAGTAGGTGTATTTAATGCCTCTGACTAGATATTAAATTCGCAGCGCGGTACTATCGTAGTTGTAAGTATGGTAGTTCCGATGTTTCAGTACTACCGTTTTCTGGTGTGGTATTATCATTTGTCTTGAGGACCAAAGTTTGATGCGCTCAGTATAATGGAATAGCAATGTTCCATATAAAAGAAAAGAAACCACCCCTCCGATCGTTTCTCAGTGATGGGGGCAGAAATGTGACAACTCCATGAACTCCAATCGGCAGTCATTACCACGACGTGCGCCACATTGATCAGCATGTGCATCACGACCTCTTTTCCTTCCCTCCACCTTTCCTTTCGGGAGCAATGCCCCCCGGTCACGACCTCAAAATGCTTTGAACATGGCAAATACTAAAAAAAACAATGAGCTGTGATAGATGGTTCCGCCTCGACTCCACCTTTTTGAGAGCATCATTGGCAAAAGCGTTAGCGTTAGCAGATGCCTTCATCCATCCATGCACACTGTACGCAGGAGCGCGGGAGATCCACAACGCATGACGCGGTCGCGCCATCTTTGTGGGGAGAATGGATAGCGACGAACTCGAAACTCGACACAGCCAACGGGCGGCGCGAGGAAGTTTCCCACCCCGGCGCTAAGCGCGCTGCACGGCACCGGCACCGGCACCGCTTCCCGAATTCCAACTTCCCACATGGATGCCACCTACGTGCACCTCACATTACGCGTTAAGCACGGCCACTCCTTTCTACCACCAACCCACCGCTCGCCTCTTCTGCGCTTCCTATATATGCACACCGCGCGAACGTTGCGGTCGTCCAGTGCCCATCGAGCAACGCGCGCGCGCGCGGGCCGGCAGCGCGACATAAAACGGTGGGTGCTCCGTGTCGTGGGAACATCTTCCTTTGTTTCTGTCTAGAGCGAAATGAGCCAGGAGAACGGAGCCAATGGGCACGCCGCCGAGGAGCAGGAGCTGGAGCAGAAGCGGCCGGCGCCGCGCCTGAACGAGAGGATCCTCTCGTCCCTGTCCCGGAGGTCCGTCGCCGCCCACCCCTGGCACGATCTTGAGATCGGTGAGTGGTTGTTGCGAAACTTTTTATCTCACCCAAAATTCAGATCCAAAGATGTTGGGAGCTGCAGACTTGCAGTGCTAATGGGGAGCAATGTTCATGATGCAGGTCCTGGAGCTCCGGCTGTGTTCAACGTTGTAAGTATCTCCCTCCCATAAGGTCAACGCCCAATGGCAGCGGCATAACGAAACCTGCATGAATGAGATAAATCTTGCAATGTTCATGGTTAGTTTTCACTTTGGCATCTGAATTGGGAAACAACTCGTTGCAATGGATCCATGGAACAGGTAGTGGAGATCACGAAGGGAAGCAAGGTGAAGTACGAGCTCGACAAGAAAACAGGGCTCATCAAGGTCTACAGTGACTCATCCGCACCAGCGCATTTGCCGCTCTCTCAAACTTCCTCTTCTTGCATGATCATATAGAGCAGATAACATAAACCCAAGATCCGTCTGATATATTCCCGTACGCTGAAACCTTGCCAGGTTGATCGAATTCTGTACTCCTCTGTGGTCTACCCTCACAATTACGGTTTCATTCCACGAACCCTTTGCGAAGACAATGACCCCATGGATGTCCTAGTTCTCATGCAGGTGAACTGATACTTTCAACAAGATTAGCATAAGTGCATAACTCTGTACATAGCTCACAGTTATGTACTGTATTTCTCTATAACTAACAACTGCAGGCTATTTGTAACCAGGAACCAGTTCTTCCCGGCTCCTTCCTCCGAGCCAGAGCCATCGGTCTCATGCCTATGATAGATCAGGTTGGCAGATCAGTCCTTTCATCTCTGTACGAGTCAGTTTTTGCCTTATGTTAGTATCAGCATCAACCTTACATACGGTACACTGCATCTTTCGGAACAGGGAGAAAAAGATGACAAGATCATAGCTGTCTGCGCCGACGATCCTGAGTACCGCCATTACAACAATCTCAGCGAGCTTTCTCCGCATCGCCTTCAGGAGATTCGGCGTTTCTTTGAAGACTGTATGCCTGCTGTCTCAAGTCAAATAATTTCTCCTCTCTCTTTTTTCAAATAGTGCCTTTGCTTCAATTGTGTAGCTCTCGATCAAATCTTTCAGATAAGAAGAATGAGAACAAGGAGGTGGCTGTCAATGAGTTCTTGCCCGCTACTGCTGCTCGCGATGCCATCCAGTACTCCATGTAAGTTCTCATCATTTTGGAGGATGATATAGCCTTATAAACTTGGAGACTGGAGGTTGTCAATTCGTATTGACATAAATTGCTCTAACTCTTTGCAGGGATCTGTATGCGCAATACATTCTGCAGAGCTTGCGGCGGTAGAGTGTGTCCCATTTTTTCTTTACCTGTCCTATGATGATATAAAGCAAAGAACATTCCATCAGAACACTTGAGATTTGATGAACAGCCAAGTTACATGAGTATGTATTTCTGCATTTTTGCATTAATCTGTATTAGCCATCTTTTCCCAGCGAAGTATGAGTCTGTATTTCTGTGTGGAAATTTGTCTCCAAGACGTTGTGGTTTGGTTCATGTACTCCTATTCTACAGTTTTTACTGAAACAAACAAATAATATGGTAATCTGTGTTATTTTGACATTTGGTTGGGCTGTTCTTGCCTGGATGTCTGAACAATAGCTGATTGAAAATCTTTTGTCTGTTGAGCAACAATGTAATAATGTACTAACTGCGAGGAGATCACTGTTGTGGCTACGGGCCAAATAGTGAAATTAGAAGTCACAAGATTTTGGAGCAAGAAAAACCGCGCCCCCTTGGGATCATCCTAGGAGGCCTTTTATAGAGCCATCAGGCTCTGTTTATAATATTACCCTTGATTGCAAGTGTTGACTTAGAACATATTTATGCTTCACATATTTAACTAGGCCCATTAGGCTTTCACTCTTTTCAGTATTCTTATGACACAACACAAGCTCCATATCTATCCTACCAGCCCACTTAACGCAGGCTGGCCAAATTGAAGCAAAGGCACACTGTTGGAAGCGGACGACAGTTGGCACGTCGTGAGTAACAGGCGCCGCTGGAGGCGTGTTGAACCCCGGCCAGTCACTTCAGTGGAGCAGAGGCCAGAGGTCCCTGCAGACCTCGTTGGCCACTGCTGAAACTGCCTGAGCCTAGATCACGTCTAAGGCCGACTGCCGGAATCCAACACGTTGCAGACATGCAGAGCTTTTGGCCACCACGTCAAGGATTGCAAGCGGCCGCGGAGTCCCCTCAAGGGCCTGGCAGACAGATACGCCGTCGTGACACCCACACTTCCGAGGCCCCCTTCGCCCTGGCATCTCCTTCTCCCTATTCTAGTTCTCTCGACTCTTGGGAACCGTAGCTGGCTCAGAGAGCCGTCGCGCCGTCACCCCAAAAGCGTCAAACGAGGTGTTCATACCCCGTCAGATCTTCCTCTCTTCCGCCATGCTTAGCCACCCTGACGGGAGGCCAAACCACACCGTCTGTTTCATATCGCGCACCACGTCCCAGGTCGAGTAAGAGAATCATCTTCAGCGAGCTCTTGTTGCGTGTGTCGGTGGGAACCGGCCACCGGTGTCCAAAGGAGGTTGCCATGGCGGTACAGGAGAGGCTCGGCATCTCCCGCTGCGGCTTCTCGGTTCACAACATCCATCCAGAAAGCTTTATAATCGCCTTCGCTTCAGAGGAGCTCCGCAATCAGGCTGCACAGAGCCACTCTGTTCAATACTCACACTTCAACTTGCTTCTCAAACCCTGGCCAAGGCAAGCACAGGCCTCCAGCGCCCTGCTACTTTTCAAGGTAAGCATTGGTTATTGAGGGGCTCCCAGCACATGCATGGGACTGGCACACAGCAGCTACGTTACTCTCGCATTCCTATTGGATTGAGCGTCTTCATCCGGACACAGAAAGCAGAGAGCATATTCACGGGGTCGCCCTCCCCATCGCGATTGCCTCCTCAGGATTTGAGGGCCTTAGCCCAAATCCGACTTCCAGCGTAGATCAGCCGTCGCCGCTCCGGCAAGGTCCCCGGTGGCCGCTGACGAAGGTCCATCCACCACCACCGTAGCTGACTCAGTGAGAAGTGACCCGCTCGAGGAGGGGCCGCCTCGGCTCCGCTCCACCCCTCCATGGGCCCACCCCTGCCAACTCGAGATCCACACCGGGTCGCTCCATCGCCTTGTCGACACATACTCGCGTCGTCAATGGAATCCGTGAAACATGCCTCCCTCGGCCCTGTACACACAGCAACTCGGAGCGGGGCGCTCGAGGAGGCGAAGTTGACCTACAAGCGGCGCTCCATCAGGCGACGCTTCAAGTCTTGGGTAGAGCTATCTCACCAGGATCAGATGGACAAGTCCCACCCACCGGTCTTAACATGTCGAACGCTTCGCTACTTGGCCCAAGTGGGCTGTTGTATGCCACGAGGCCCAACCTGTCGGCTGTGTCTAACGGTTCGTCCGTGCTAGGTATTTCCATCAGTGGCCCGATCTCTTCTACCTGGCCTTCTTAGGGAACAGTAGCACCTCTTCCCGCCTCGTTGAACCAGGCAGTTTCCTGCCTCCCTCCATCGGTGCTTCCCAGCCCGACGTCCCGATGCCGAAACCGGAAGACTTGCAGCCCAATTAGAAACCAACCAGAGGCCTAGACTCGGTCAAGAGGGCACAACGTAGGCTCATGGTCAAACTTGGTATCTCCAAATCCGAGGATGAGATCGATGACACGGCGATGCAAATGCGTGCTTCCCTCTTTGATCATCCCTTAGCGCCCCAACATATTGAAGCCCTCACGGCCCTCTTCAACCTCACTTCGCCGACTGTTGTCGATGGCCCGTCACAATCATCTAAACGAGCCTCCAACACGGCAACCTGAAAGCCACAGTAAGCCCCAGCAAGTCATGGCGTTGTTGGTTGTCATCGTGTGCAATGTCAAATTGTAATATTTTAGTTTGGAATGTGTGTGTCTTAAACACACCCGCACGTAGAAATGTAGTCATGAACCTGATTGACGACTTACGACCAGACTTTTTCTGTATCCAAGAAATGAAATTGGATGCCATTCCGGCATCCCTTGCAATGCAACTGTTAGGTTTGGCCTGTTAGTGATGTGCCCAAGAGGCAATCATAAATAATTCGGTTTTATAGGCTAAAAGGGATATTGATCCATATGGGATTAGGGTTCTAATGGGCCTATAACGTAGAAACCCATTAGCATGCTCTATAAATATGTGGACGCGGGGCTGCAGATGAGACCACCATCCTGAAAACCCTAGCCGCCACCTCCCCTTGGCCGTATCCCGAAACCCTAGCCAAGCGCGCGGTGCTAGTACACCAGCGCACGACGTTCTATCCCGAACGTGTGGACTTCGTGGAGGCGCTGCTGCTGTGCTGATCGGCAAGAAGTGCAAGGCTATTGCTAGGACGCGAGGAGGAGACGTTCAGTTCGTGAAACGATCGACTACTTCTTCATCAACGTGCATCTACGTTGGACCGGGTTGCTCCAACTCTTCTTCCGTTGCGCAGCGCATCTAGCGGTAACTATCCATAATTCTCTTATACGCATGTTTTCTGGTTGAACACGGTAGAAAATTAAATATTGTAGCTAGCGTAGCCTACCCGTTCTCCTTCAGTGGTATCAGAGCGAAGCTGCGTAGTATGTGGTCTAGATCATGCGCTTGTAGATGATATGTTATTGTAGTAGATGCGATCTATTACTGTTCTTATGTTAGGTTCATGTGATGGATCTTTTGGTGCACGGCTTGATTAGATCAATCGGTTATAAGGGGTTGAAATATGTATGAGTTGATAGCATCATGTGGCCAAAAAGATTAGTTCGTGCTCCTTCTTTGATGTACGCGCGACTTGCCCCTACCGGCTGGAATCATCATCGGGGCTAACTGTGCGCACAGTCAGTAGATCGAGCCAACAGATCGAGGTCTTGTGTTGCGGTCTCCTCAAGTATACCGATCACGATGATCAATATGATTGATCTAATGAAAATTGAGACATTTTGAATGGTTCGGATTTTAGTTGATTTGATCGGTCCGATGAGATTTTCATAGCGATTATTATACAAACACATTCATGTCAGGGCAGTAGAAATGCGTTCTGCGCTTAACTTGTTTTTGCAGGGAATGATATGAATGGTATGGCATAGATGTATATCTGATGCATATGTGTTTTGGCGGTCTGTGTGTCGTATTAATCACAGCTGGATTGAGACTGTTCTTTAATTGCATAACGACCTATGTGTCGACTTGTGATGCTTGAACTTCTCATGTAATTCATTTGCTAGCTATTAATTATAATAATTTAGTTCTTTATCATGGAGGCTTCAAGCATGATGACAAAGAAGACAAGAAGTGTGGCGAAGGATATCACCGTGGAACCATGGCGATGGTGACCACTATAATTCAAAAGGCCATACCATTCACAGTATAATGTGATTATATGCATGTGATATTTATTTCTTATCATACTATTCTTTCATTCCATACCTGTAGATGATGTATTTTTCATGACAGAATAGCTTCCCTCAGAAAAATTAAGAATTTATTTGATACCCTTTCAATTGCTGCACCTATAAGAATTACGATCATTGTTTGATAGGTCTGCCAAAGCAGAGTACCATCAACTATCTAGATCTAATAGGGTAGATGTCGGACATCCACATACATAGTGTTGGTTTACTTGACAAGGCTATCAAATTGGATTTGGGCCTTGGGGCATGGTGTTAGGAGCCGGGGCATTGGATGCCACCCAACAAACAAGAGTCACATAAGATGTGATTAGCAAACGTTGCTTACCTACGTTACTATGTTTCTAACGGTGATGCCAAAGCTCACTAGAACTTAGATGAACATGGATCTTGACCACTATATGTCGTTAGAGGGAAGACGATTACAAAACATATAGTAGGAGTGTCTTTTGTTAAATTGTTTAACGGAAGATCAAACATGAACATAGTGCTGAACTTTGCTTGTTTATTTTCTGTTGTAGATCATGGCTGCTTCTAGTAGCAATTCTGGTTTTAACTTGCGATCTGTTCTTGAGAAAGAAAAACTTAATGGAGCGAATTTTATTGATTGGTACCGTAACCTGAGAATTGTTCTCAGACAAGAAAAAAAGGAATACGTTCTTGAACAACCCTACCCCGATGAACTCCCTGAGGGTGTAAACGTTGCCACCTGCAAAACTTATGAGAAGCACTGCAATAATTCACTCGACGTTAGCTGTCTCATGCTTGCTACCATGTCCTCTGAGTTTCAGAAGCATTATAAGAATGTAGATGCTCACACTATGATTGAAGGATTGCGTGACATGTTTGAGAACCAAGTTAGGACCGAGAGGTTTAACATTTCAAAGTCTTTGTTTGCGTGCAAACTGGCGGAAACTAGTCCAGTCAGTCCTCATATGATCAAGATGATTGGTTACATTGAAAGCTTAGAGAAGCTTGGTTCTCCCCTTAATCCTGATCTGGCTACGGATGTTGTTCTCCAATCTCTCCCTCCGAGCTATGAGCAGTTCATTATGAATTTTCATATGAATAGCATGGAGAAATCATTGACTGAATTGCATGGGATGCTTAAGACAGCAGAGGAAAGCATTAAGAAAAACACCAATCATGTGATGATGGTTCAGAAGGAGAATAAAAAAAGAAAGCGTTGGACGCCCAAAGGCAAAGGCAAAGGAAAGGCTCCTAATGAGCCCCTTAGCTCTAAGCCAAAGCCAAATGGTAAGGTCAAATGTGGCCTTTCTCCTGATGATGAATGCTACCACTGCCATGTCAAGTGGCATTGGTCTAGGAATTGTAAGAAATACTTGGAGAATCTGAAAAAGAAGAAGGGAAGCGAGACTTCTGCTTCAGGTATAAATGTTATAGAAATTAATCTTGCAATTTCTTCTGGTGAATCTTGAGTATTTGATACCAGATCAATGATTCATACTTGCAAATTGTTGCAGGGTCTAAGAAGGACTAGAAGTTTTGCGAGAGACGAGTTGGACGTGCGTGTCGGCAATGGAGCAAAGGTTGCTGTACTGGCTGTCGGCACTTATCACTTGTCATTAACTTCAGGATTAGTTTTGGAATTAAATAATTGTTATTACATTCCAGCATTAAGTAAGAACATTATCTCTTCATGTTTGGAGGAAGGTGGTGGTTATTAGTTTGTAATAAAGAAAAAATATTGTTGTATTTATTTGAATGATATACTCTATGCACATTATCCATTAATGAATAGGTTATATGTTCTTAATCTTGAGGATAAGCATGTCTATAATATTAATGCAAAGAGGCTGCGGCCTAATGATTTGAATCCCGCTTTTATTTGGCATTATCGCTTAGGTCATATAAATGAGAAACGCATAGAAAAGCTCCATAAAGATGGACTACTCAACTTATTGGACTTTGAATCATTTGAGATATACGAGTCTTGTTTACTTGGTAAGATGACAAAGGCGCCTTTCACCGGTCATAGTGAGAAGGCAAGTGACTTGTTGGGACTTGTACATACCGATGTATGTGGACCAATGAGCTCAGTAGCCAGAGGTGGTTTTCAGTATTTTATTACTTTTACCGATGACTTCAGTAGATATGGATACATCTACTTAATAAGGCACAAGTCCGAATCGTTTCAAAAGTTCAAAGAATTTCAGAATGAAGTACAAAATCAGCTAGGCAAGATAATTAAAATTCTACGATCTGATCGTGGAGGTGAATATTTGAGCCATGAATTTGGTGAACATCTAAAACAGTGTGGAATTGTTCCACAGCTGACTTCGCCTGGCACGCCTCAATGGAACGGGGTATCTGAACGGAGGAACCGGATCTTATTAGACATGGTTCAGACTATGATGAGCCAATCTGATCTTCCATTATCCTTCTGGGGATATGCTCTAGAAACTGTTGCATTTACACTAAACAGAATTCCATCTAAATCAGTGGAAAAGACACCATACGAGAAATGGACCGGGAAACATCCTAGAGTGTCTTTCCTTAAGATATGGGGTTGTGAGACTTATGTGAAACGTTTGACGTTTGATAAGCTCCATCCTAAATCTTATAAATGCTTCTTTGTTGGGTATTCTAGGGAAAACAAAGAATATTATTTTTACAATCGGGAAAAAGGCAAAGTGTTTGTCGCTCGAAACGGTGTCTTTTTGGAAAAAGAGTTTCTTTCAAAGGGTGTCTGTGGGAGTAAGGTGCAGCTTGAAGAAATTCGGGAAATACCTGAAAATGTTTCAGCTCCTATTGAACCTCAACAGGATATACAAAATGTTGTACAATCGATTACGGAGGCACCGCCCCCACGTAGGACTACAAGGGCACGTCGCGTAACTGAAAAGTTCACGCTCCTAACCACGGGACAACGCGATATATTGTTGTTGGACAATGATGAGCCTAAGAGCTACACGGAAGCAATGATGGGACCAAACTCTGAAAAATGGCTTGGAGCCATGAGGTCCGAAATAGAATCCATGCATGATAATCAAGTTTGAAACTTAGTGGATCCACATAATGGTGTAAAAACTATTGGGTGTAAATGGGTTTTTAAGAAAAAGATAGACATAGATGGAAATATTCACATCTATAAGGCACGATTAGTGGTGAAAGATTTCAAGCAAATTCAAGGTGTTGATTATGATGAAACGTTTTCGCCCGTCGCTATGCTAAAGTATATTCAGATCCTCCTAGCGATTGCTACCTATTTCGACTACGAGATTTGGCAAATGGATGTCAAAATGGCTTTCCTAAATGAAAACCTAAACGAGGATGTGTACATGACACAGCCTGAGGGTTTTGTTGATCCGAAAAATGTTAGGAGAATATGCAAGCTTCAGAAGTCTATTTATGGATTGAAACAAGCATCTCGGAGTTGGAATCTTCGTTTTGATGAAGTAATCAAAGAGTTTGGCTTCATCAAGAATGAAGAAGAGTCTTGTGTTTACAAGAAGGCTAGTGGGAGCGCACTTATTTTTCTGGTCTTGTATGTAGACGACATATTATTGATCAGAAATGATATTCCAATGCTAGAAGTTGTGAAGTTTTCTTTGAGAAAAAATATCTCAATAAAAGATCTCGGAGAGGCAACTTACATTTTAGGTATAAAGATCTATAGAGAGAGATCAAAGAGGCTAATTGGATTAAGCCAAAGTACATACATTGACAAGGTATTGAAACGGTTCAATATGCAAGATTCTAAGAAAGGTTTCTTACCTATATCACATGGCATTAGTCTTAGCAAGACTCAGTGTACTTCAACACTTGATGAGCAAGAGAAGATGAGTGCAATTCCGTATGCCTCGGCCATCGGATCCATCATGTATGCTATACTTTGTACGCGTCTAGATGTTTCATATGCTCTAAGTGTTACGAGCAGGTATCAATCTAGCCCTGATCTAGCTCACTGGGTGGCTGTAAATGATACTTTAGAAGGACTAAGGATATGTTCCTTATTTTTAAAGGTGAAGAAGAGCTCGTTGTAAAAGGTTACACCGATGCTAGCTTCCAAACTGATAAAGATGATAGCAGATCGCAATCTGGTTTTGTGTTCTGCCTCAATGGAGGGGCGGTGAGCTGGAAAAGTTCCAAGCAAGAGACGGTAGCTGATTCGACAACTGAGGCCGAGTATATTGCAGCTTTTGAAGCTGCAAAGGAAGCTGTTTGGATCAGAAAATTTATTTTTGAGTTGGGTGTGATCCCTAGTATGTCCAGTCCAGTGGATCTCTATTGTGATAATAGTGGAGCCATTGCGCAAGCAAATGAACCTAGATCACACCAAAAGTCCAAACATATACTATCACCTTATCTATGAGATCATTGATAGAGGTGAAGTGAAGATTTACAAGGTGCACACGGACTTGAATATTGCTGATCCGTTGACGAAGCCTCTCTCACAACCAAAGCATGAGGCACACACGAGTGCAATGGGTATTAGATACTTACATGATTGACTCTAGTGTGAGTGGGAGATGATTGTATCAAGTCTATATTCATGAAATTTTGAATAAGATGTTATTTAGTTCCTTGAATAATGATTGTATGCATTGATTGGCAAGTATGTGACTTGTTCGTGAAACTTTTTGTTTTATTTAATGTTATTTTAAAGATCTCTAGTCTTATGTCATTACGTGGGACAACAATGATTTATGGACTAGCACATATATTGATTGATGATCATATTTCACGGATCATGGATATAGGAATATCAAATCAATAATGTGGACACATGTTAGAGAACATAGTGTTGGATTGACCCACTCTGAGACGTTGTTGGGATTGTTATGTTAATATGTGCCATCAAGCGATCTCGACTGGTATACCTACTGAATCCTTCGACCTGAAATCGCCATTGTTTCTCACTATGTGTAGTGGTGTGCTTTGGGGCTGCCAAACACTACTCCGTAACTGTGTAGCTATAAAAGTGGTCTTCAGGTGTATTTTGAAATTTGGAATGGGATGTGAGCGGATTAAGATGGAATTTGCCCCTCCTACATAATAGGAGAGATATATCTGGGCCCCTCGATGTGGTTGGATTAGGGAAGTGCATGGCCATACCAAGGTGTGATTAAAGAGTTAATCACAATGTGACTAAAGAGTTAGTCACAATGTGACTAAAGAGTTCGTCATGAGTCGTAATCTACCACATGAACCTAATGGGTCACACACTTAAGGGGTTGGAATTGGAAAGCTTGCCTATATGATTGTCTCTAGTGCAAGTGGGAGATTGTTAGTGATTTGCCCAAGAGGCAATCATAAACAATTCAGTTTTATAAGCAAAAAGGGATATTGATCCATATGGGATTAGGGTTCTAATGGGCCTACAACGTAGAAGCCTATTAGCATGCTCTATAAATATGTGGACGCGGGGCTGCAGATGAGACCACCATCCTGAAAACCTTGGCCACCACCTCCCCTCAGCCGTATCCCGAAACCCTAGATAGGCGTGCGGTGCTAGCACACCAGCGCACGGCGTTCCATCACGAACGTGTGGACTCCGTGGAGGCGCCGCTGCTGTGCTGATCGGCGAGAAGCGTAAGGCTATTGCTAGGATGCGAGGAGGAGACGTTCAGTTCGTGAAACGATCGACTGCTTCTTCTTCATCGACGTGCATCTACGTTGGACCGGGCTGCTCCAACTCTTCTTCCGCTACGCAGCGCATCTAGTGATAATTATCCATGATTCCCTTACACGCATGTTTTCTGGTTGAACGCGGTAGAAAATCAAATGTTGTAGCTAGCGCAGCCTACCCGTTCTCCTTCACGGCCTACTCCTTTGAGTTCTTACCTGCATCAGGCACCCGTTGCGGCTCATTAACTGCACGGAAAACTTCTTCAGTATCGGTCTCTAGCATGTTGATTCATACTTATTCGGTCACAGTTCAGGTGACGTTGCGGGCCAACAATACAACTTGGTGGTTGATGTCCGTCTATAGACCGAACACAGAACAAGAGAAAACCCTCTTCCTAGAAGAGCTCTGTATTGTAAGTGCTGCATGCCTTGGGCCATGGCTCATAACTGGGGATTTCAACATGATTCTCTCTGCTGCTGACAAAAATAACTTGAACTTACATCGCTGGCTCATGGGGAAGTTTCAACGCTTCGTCGATGATCTTTCACATCACGATGCGGCTCCTAATGGCCAAAGAAATCATCTTCCGGCTTGACGGAGCTCTAGAGACCCGTTGTCTTTCTCCTAATGAAATATGGCCGTGGAAATCCCTAAAGCTCAGATGCCTGGCACTCGCATCATTGGAAAGAACAATGACAAGACAACGTTCCCACATTACTTGGCTCAAAGAAGGGGATGTGAGCACAAAGTTCTTCTTCCATGCCGCATACCGACGGGAAAAAAAACTACATCGGTCCCCTACACACACAAAACTGGGTCATTACCAATGAAGACGACAAAGCATCGCACTCCAAGACTTCTACGAGAAGGTCTTCGGCACCCATGTCGATTGCAAGCACACTCTTGATCTACGCTTCCTTGAGCTACCGACAGCGAACCTTGCACACCTGGACCATGAATTCTTAGAAGAGGAGGTTTGGGAAAAAAATTAGAAACCTCCCATCCATGAAAGCACTTCGGCCAGATCGATTCAGGGCCTTCTACAAACACGCATGGCCAGTCATCAAGTGAAGCATCATGAACGTGTTCCAAGCCCTTTGTCTATTACAAGGGCATTGTCTGCATTGGCTAAATGATGTGTTGATCATTCTATTGCCAAAGAAAGACGAAGCTACTAGGATTGCAGATTATCGTCAATCAGTCTCGTCCATAGCTTTGCCAAAAAATTTCAAGGTGTTAGCAAACCATTTGAAGGAACTACCGATTCTCGTCCAAACTAACCAATCTACCTTTATTTCTAGAAGAACAATTGACAACAACTTCCGTTTAGTCCATCTCTCTGCCAAGAACCTTGAGGCCAAGAAGAAACCCTCTCTTATGCTCAAGCTTGATATCTTTAAAGCTTTCAACTTGGTCTCTTGGTCCTTCCTCCTGCAAATCTTTAAACATACGGGTTTTGGTGCGCATTGGCGCGAATGAATTTCGATGTGGCTTGCTAGCGCATCCTCCAAAATCATGTTGAACAGACAACCTAGAGATCACATTCAATTAAGGCGTTGTTTAAGACAGGGAGACCCACTCTCCCCAATGTTGTTCTTGCTGGTAATGGAGGTTCTTAATGCCTACTTCGGCAAGGAAGACTCTCTCATAGCCTTATCTCCATTGGGCATTCAAGGGTTTCGGGAGTGCTTATCCTTGTACGCTGATGATGTAGATCCTTGTACGCCGTTGATGTAGTTTGCTTCATAGCTCCCTCTCGGTATGACCTGCAAACAGTCAAGATGATCTTCTCTAACTTTGGACATGCGTCTGGTCTTTACACCAATCCTCAGAAGAGCATGGTTGCTCCTATTTGTTGCTCACGGGAAGAGGTCAACCTTGCCTTACAAGAGCTTCCATGCCAACAATCTTCCTTTCCGGTGAACTATTTGGGTCTACCTCTTTCTCTAGCCAGGCTATCCAAAGCTCAAATTCAACCCTTGGTCGATCGTTTCATAAGAAAGTTCCAATCTTGGAAAGGAAACATGTTATCTTCTGGTAGTCGTCTCGTTGTTGTCAAACAAACCCTCTCTATGGCTCCCATCTACCACCTTCTTTCACTCGATTTACCTTCTTGGGCAATCAAAGCAATTGATAGAAGATGTCGCGCATTCCTCTAGAAGGGTTCAGAAGCCATGTTGGGAGGCCATTGTCTAGTGGGTTGGAAAGTCGTCTGTAAGCCTTTGGCCCTTGGTGGCCTAGGAATTCTAGACCTTAAGACAATGGGCTATGCGTTGTATCTATGCTGGCTATGGGACCAAAAAACAAATCAATCGCATGCATGAGCAAACCTTCAAGTCACACACGAACCTGCCATTCATGCAATGTTTAAAGTGACAACACAAGTTCGTCTTGGCAATGGTAACCGAACTCTGTTTTGGACCGACAATTGGGTTGAAGGGAGCTCACCCAAAGGCATTGTGCCATCTGTTGCCACACTTGTCCATAACAAAATGAAGAGAACCGTCATGGTTGAACAAGCTGTACTACATAATTCTTGGGTCCAAGGTATAAAAGGAGCCTTGTCTTCTTAGGCTATCGCAGAATACCTCACCTTATGGTATAAGGTCACCTCCATCTCTCTCCAACCGCACACCGACGACCAGATGATATGGAGATATGGAGATTAAACTCATCGGAGAAGTATTCCACTAGGCCCGCTATAATGCATTCTTCCTCGATGGAATCCGCTTCGCAGCCCACAACCTCATCTGGAAATGCAAGGCTCCTCTCAAACCCAAGTTTTTCGCTTGACTTGCTACTCAAGACCACCGTTGGACAACTGACCATCTAGTGAGGCACGGCGTGCCATCGCATACTTTATGTCCACTTTGCGAACAACACCCGGAAATAATCGACAATTTGCTAGTCTATTGCCCTTGGGTCCGGCAAGTCTGGGCAAAGTTCTTACATCTCTTCAGCAGGTGTTGCATTCCACCGGCATCGCAAACCCAACTACTCGACTAGTGGGTCTCAAGCCGCAAGCAAGTTCCTAAATCAAGCAGGAACAACTTCGACTCATTAGTCCTATTCCTTTGGACCGTTTGGCGCAAACGCAAAGACCGAGTATTCAACAATATCAAAACAGGCACCGAAGCACTCGTGGACAAGCTCAAGCAAGAACTCAACTGTTGGCACTCGCAAACTCACTCCCAACTCCATTATATTGACAACCATCTTTTTTTCTCTCCTTCTCGCAGTCTAGCTGCGCTTTCTCCTCCGCTCCTTTTAGTTGAATCCTCCCTTCCCCTCTCTGCCTATGTTCTTTCTAGTCACTTGTTCTAGTTGCTTGCCAAACCTCTTTCTGTTTTCTCTTTTTTTCTGTGAGCTGAATGTAATGACTTCCTTCCTATTAATGCAATGACATGCAAGCCTTTTGCATGTTCCAAAAAAAAAAAGAAACGTAGTTCTTGATTCCTTATGAGGTTGTTGTACAGAGTCTGTATAGCTGATTTTTTATATTAAGGCGAAGAACATAAAATAAATATCTAATCAATCCTGTTACAATGCGGAGGATATTCATGTGTCTTCAGGCTCAGGCGGTGCTTGACTCTGAAGCATACAACGATTTGATCTCCTCCACATCATCGTAGCTCCCGAGGAATATTGGAGATCTCTGATGAATCTTAGTGGGAACAAGTTCAAGGGCCTGCAATGTGAATGTAGCAACGGCTTTTCAGTTATGGCACGCCAAGGATTGGTAAGATCATGCAAAGGTAAGATGCTGTAATTTTTTCTAAATTGTAGATGTAAGTTAGAATGTGCTATGAGAATAAGAAAGCGTCACATAGTATCAATATTTTCAGTCCAAATATGCTGTTGCCAAGAAGAATTGAAATCCCCCGCACCCTTCGTTTGCCTGTGAAAGCCTGGCCTCCAGCTTGCTCCATCAGAAATGACATGGGGAAAACTTCATACAGAACTCTGCCATAGCACATGCCAGCAACTTCAGGAATGTGTATCTATAAGCAGTTTGGACTTTGGAGGTATCAGGTACCATGAGAGATTGTTAGCATCAGCATACCGGAGTTTTCCGCTTAGGCTCTTCTTGTCCGCAGGGTACAAAAATATGCCTCCATATAGCAAGGTACGGTGGACATCAGCAACCATACTGTAGACCATCCAGAAGGAGCAGAACAACATAACATAATCATTAAGTTCAGTAAAACAAGGGCAATCAGATTCAAATAATTGTGGGCATATTCTTAGGCTTTGCCTCATTTGGAGATGATTGTGTCGCTTCTCTCAGATGATAATTGACTAACAGACAGACTCACCTTCCAATGTATCTTAAAGATTTAGGTGACGAACCATCACGGGGAAATTTGCATTTCTCCACAAACCTGCAACATTGGCCGGAAAATTCAGCTTAACTTCTTAAGAAACTATAATTTTTTGTAAACAAAAATGAGGCCTGCATACTTCGCTGTAGGCACATCCCAGTTTCTGGCATTCCCTTCGTTAACTGAATAAATCTTCCCTTTCTTTGGTATCTGCACAAGAAAGAAGCATAAAACATATAGGTATGAAAAATCTGAGTATTGTTTTGATGAATGATCACTCAATCAAAAAACTAATAACTACATTGTTGTACCACAAACCTTGATGTTTGGATGAGTCAGTATGAACTCCCCAAGGGAAGGATCAAGGGTGAAACCGTTTACTCCATTTCCAGTGCTCAACACAAGCTGTCATAAATTACAACAGCAGTCAATTTTGGAAGATGAGTAGGGGTGAGATATTTGAAGTGGAAATGGATTTAGGCGACATAATTACCGTGCATGAACTGCCGTACATGCAATAGCCAGCAGCAAGCATGTTTGTTCCAGGTTGCAGTACATCGTTCAAAGTCACATTGTCCTCATCTTTAATCATGTAAATCCCAAAGATCTATAGAACAGAACAGAAGATAACATCTAATGACACTAAGAGATTTCACTGGATATGTTTCTCGCAATAATCTCTTGTAGTTCAAACTAGATTCGCTAAAAGTTTATTTGTCCTATGGTTTGTTCTTCAGAAGTTAGTCCAAGTCGACACTCGACAGTCAGACATCGAGTAGATCAAATTTCTTGCAGACCATTAATGTCAGCATCTTCAGTAAACATGGCCTCTTTTTTTAGCATACAGATTAGTCCATTTCTATTGAGTTTCATGCATCAGCCAGCTCACCCAAAAGCTTAAGCTGATGAGGAAAGACAGATAATTTACTTATACTTCAACAATTTCTGTGCATTTATAAGTCTTTATGGCGCACTTTTTTCCTGTTGAAATCACAGGTGATATCACATACCGTTCCGATGGAGACACCGCAGTCGATATTGGAGGACCCATCCAGTGGATCGAAACAAACGCAGTACCTGAACAGAAAGGGCACCCATGCAGCTTCCGATTAGATAAAACAACGATATGGTCTTGTCTAACTCATAGGTCATCCTAAAACATGTTCTCAAAAAAATAAGTCGTACTACAACAAGCAACTGAGAAGAACATAAGCTGCCCAAATTCACATACTTTCCGCGAAGCGGAGGGTCGACGAATATAGCCTCCTCGTTCTCTTCGGACACAAGAACACACTGCACAGAAAGGCGGGTCACTGTCAAAGTTCAGAATTGAAGAACTGTGTTTTTCTTGTTTTTTGCACCAAACCAATTCTTTATGGACGAAACATATGATCTACTAATCTCTAGAAGAGTGCAGTACAGTGCGGCCGCTGCTGACGAGCGCCTTGACAAAGACTTCGTTGGACAGCACATCCAGCTTCTTCTGCTCCTCACCCTGCACTGCAGCTCTTACATGTCAACGCACACAAAAATTCCCCACTTGGATTGTACAAAATAACAAGAACAATCAATAGAATAGGGCCGTTTTTTTTGCGGCTAATAACTTTTGACTACGGCCAGTAGATCTGATAAACAGGATCAGTTGATAAAAACTGAAGCCAAAAGATAGCTAAAAAACCGAAAACAACAGGGCCGGAGCGTAAGGGACGCTGAGGTGCATGGTCAGTCAGACCGATTTTCTAAAGAACGAGTAGTATTTCTCATCTGGCCAGAGGGACCCACTGTCAGAGACTCAGAGGGCAATCCGCAGATACATGTTTGTGGAACTTTTTTAATAATCTATTTTTTATTTGAAATTACAGAAATATAACTGTGGAAAAAAATTTGCAGGAATGGCTACCAGTTGTCCAATTGGCGGTCATTCCTATAAAAAATTTGTGCAGATATTTTCTATAATTTTAAATAAAAAATAGATTATTTAAAAACATTCCGTGTTTGTGCTCACGAAACAATAAAAGATACGTGAAGTAAGGTGGTGCGCGCGCTTGCCTGGACGTTGGTCTCGCCGGCGAGGCCGATCAGCTTGGCGAGGCCGGCCTTGCTGACCGCGGAGGCGACGAACTTGCAGCCGAGGACGATGTGGGAGAGGAGGATGGTGAAGTCGCCGCGGGACTCGGGGTGGCGGCCCTGCTCGTTGAGCACGTGCCGCGTGATCGTCATCAGGTCCGTCCGTTGCGCCTCCGCCGCGTGGTCCATCTCGATCCGACGGCCGGTTGCTACGGTCTTCGTGGGAGGAAACGAGGCTGGGAACTGAATAGAAGAGAGCGGCGGTCGGGAGGCCTTGTCCTGTGGGGCGAGGGAGACGGACCGGTGCGCGCGACGCGCAAGGCCGGAGCGCGAGGTGGTTGCAGCTCACGTCGCAGATGCGCCGAGGCGAGACGGGGGGTGGAGGGGAGGCGACGGTGCGGCCGGGCGGCATCCCTCACGCGGATTGAAATAGGCCGGGGCAGCATGCTGGATTGGCTTGGATCAGGTGCGGATTCCACGTCTGTGCCGCATGGGTGCGGGTATCGCGATCTGCTTGCTTGGTAGCGCGGTCAAACGTGTCCGAGAAACAGGGGAAGGCCAACTGGACCAGACGCGTTGCGCGGCATGGCGAGTTATTGGATGACTTCCTCCCCTTTCACAAGTTCGGCCTGATCCTGTGCTGCGCAAGTGCAGAGCATTCGCGCGTGTGTTGCGATGAGTATTCCTGTGTTACCGAGCGGCTGCAACTTGCAAAAGCTAAGCGGTAACCCGAACCCTTTGGCCCTTGGCAGAGACGGGATGAGACGTTTCGGGCGATTCCGGCAGGTTTAGGGCAAAATCGCAAAAGACGCTTTACCTTTTTTTTTAGGAGGAAGCTTCTTTACCTCGTTGCCGTATATTCCCTGGCCTTGCCGAGGATAGCGAGATGCCAAGCATCCCAGCATTCGAGTGATCTCAATTTAAAGCCACTGCTTAATAACACAACAGGGGAGGCTGCCTCCTTTAGGTCACATTTAAAAAGCAGGAATTTCACACACACACAAAAACTTTTCAATTCCCACATAAATCAGAAGAAAAAAAATTCCCGCCTTCCAAACAACCTTACCTTATGCAACCAAGTGCTAAAATAAGTGCTCTTTTGGTGAGATGTTCTACAGTCAAGTAAATGTTACAGATAAATTGACCTGGGCAATGTAAAGTTAGGCAAATCTGGCCAACGCGCTGCAGTTTTGATCCAATCAAATTGTCACATAGATTATAACCGGAAAGAAAGAGATAAAGCAATATACAACATCGGACTACAGTTATTCAAAAGTTTCCATGCTTCAAGAATGCAATTAGAACCTTACAAGCAATCGTTCCTCAGGGGCAAGAATAAACTCGATCATCCCTGTAAACGTGTTGCATTCAGTTGACTAACGTACTGAAGATAGGATAGTGCAGTTTTCACAACGAGGTGGCGTTAAACAGGTACAGAACAGATAACTTTTGAGGAAAGAAGAAACGCAACGGCAGTACTTACCACTGATGTCATAGGCTGTTTGCTAGGTATACTAGTAGCCATCACTCATCAGCCATACATGATGCAACAACTGATAATGTTTAGTCATCACTCATCAGCCATACAAAGACCGGTAAATTCACGAACAAATCACAGTTAACTTTCCCATCAAATACACGAAACGTCCACGGAAAATAGCACCATTTAATTAGCACTAGTACCAATTCTACTACATATACTAGTTTGGGTTGCTTTCTTTCTTTCTTTCTTTTGTTAAGATAGGTCTTGATGGCTATCAGTCCATACATGCTACATGATGTAACCAATTACTTTCATTTATCGAGCAATTAGTCAGTTGATTCTAAAACTTAAATTAGGACTTTCTTCTCCACTCATGACATGTATAGAAAAGAAAGTCGACAGCAGCTGTTGCTAGTTGTAAACATCCAAGTGAAGATATCACACAGATCTGCTCATAGAGTGATATAGTCAAATGACAAGTACAGCGAACCAGTGAATGGATATTGGATGGCAATCCATTAGATACTTCAGACAATGGCATATTCAGTACTGACAAGACATTTAAGAAAGTAATCTTCATATGTTGACTGGGCATGAGGATTAGTATTATCAAAGAGTTGTCTAGCAATTGATTAAATATTTAAATTATTCTCCACTCGGAAAAAACTTCAAGGTCTTGCATTTACTTGGTCAAGCGAGGAAAATGGAGTCCCCAAAGATTGGTGGGCAAAAGCAAACGAAATTGCAGTTGTTGCTTGCCAGAATCAAGCCAGGTGAGTAGGTGACACACCTTTGCTAGATACCACTAGTATACAATCTGCAAAGATGAAGAGCGATGTCGATAGGAATGCAATGAATATTATCAATAGAAAAAATATATTGGATCTGTTCTTTTTGGCTGTGATTTATACCTTTTGATTGAAATTTTTAAATTTTAGTTGCTTATGATCAAGATTACAGAAAGAGAAATACTCGCTTACGATTTTAAATAATACATATATTAGGTTTTTAATATGTACTACAATTAACTTGTAACCTCGTTTTAAAAAATACTTCGTTTAAAAATTAGATACTATAGCGAAAAAGCTAAAAACAACTTCTAAAAGCAGCTTCAAAAAGACCCACTGTTTGTCCGTTCGATTATTTTCTCCTTGCCTTTTCATTGTGTATATGAAGATGTCACCGAGGTATACTGAAGACCGAACATTTTGATAAATCTTTACTATTATAAAAGAAGGAGTTGGTGGTCGCCAAAGTCTCCATCCAATCTGGACCGTCGGATCTTCCCTCCCCTCCCACCACCCGGCCAACCCTAAAACCCTCCAACCGCGCCCCCTCCTCCCCTCCTCTTCCCTCCCCGCCGGCCCCTGCCCTCCTCCCCATCGCTCCTCCCTCTACCCCCGCCGCCCCCTCCCCTCTTGACCTCCGGGTCATACTATCAAAGTGGTGCATACTATTAAAGTGTGTTGCACGGGTACATATTTGATAGTATACATCACTTTTATTTGGTTTTCCGTTGCAACGTACGAGCACATAACTAGTACAACAAAATGAAATGGTCCAGGACAACATCAAGACATCCTGCAAGACTATGAATCCCTTGAAGTTTTCGGATTATACAGCACATGAGCAGGGTTCAGAATTCGGAAACTCCAACGATTGTTGTGACAAGGTCCAAGAGATAAAGAGTTCAAATTGCACAAAAATACTATTATGCTATTCGTAACCTTAATGATACAGAACACAGGGTTTTAGGTGATGGTGCCAACGATTTAAAATGAAAATGCCAAGCAATTTTCGATACTTATCTGAATAGGGGCAGAAGTACAACCAGCATTCGATGAAATCAGAGGCAAGGAGACGGACAATCGAAAGGCACAAAACGGGTATCAAAAGGCACATATTTAAGATCAGAGAAACCATTTCCATTGCTGATGACAATAAGATGGCAACATCAGAAACTACATGACACCATAACACAGCCACCATTGCAAGAACAAAGGAAACTTCCTACCATACTACCACATCGCCACCACGCAACACCTCCAGATCGGGCTCCACGAAGCACTCTACGCCCTCTCTCCACGGATGCGCCGGGCGAGCTGGATATCCTTGGGCATGATGGTGACGCGCTTGGCGTGGATGGCGCAGAGGTTGGTGTCCTCAAAGAGCCCGACGAGATATGCTTCGGCGGCCTCTTGCAGCGCGGCGACGGCGGAGCTCTGGAAGCGGAGGTCGGTCTTGAAGTCCTGCGCAATCTCCCTGACGAGGCGCTGGAACGGCAGCTTCCGGATCAGCAGCTCCGTGCTCTTCTGGTATTTGCGGATCTCCCGGAGAGCGACGGTGCCCGGGCGGAAGCGGTGGGGCTTCTTCACGCCACCGGTAGCCGGGGCCGACTTGCGCGCCGCCTTCGTCGCCAGCTGCTTCCGCGGGGCCTTGCCGCCGGTCGACTTCCTCGCCGTCTGCTTCGTGCGGGCCATCGGGATAGGACGGAAGGCTAGGCTTGGGTTTGCTTCGGGTGGGGAATTTGGGAATTGGAGGGGATTGGGATGAGGAACGGTGGGAGGGGAGCGAGGGTTTAAGTAGGCGGCGGGTGGGCGGGGATTGGGGGAAATTTGTATTTTCGGGGAGCGGTGGGTTTGTTTTACGGGAGGGAAGGTTGGTTTGGAGCGTTGGATTCGCGGCGGATGGACGGCGAGGATTCGGTTTTGCGGGAGGCACGCGGATCGGGGTGCGATCCGTGGCGTGGGGGTTCCTGCGTTCTGATTGGATGAGATTTGCGTGCTACCGTGCGACAACCGTGATCTGGGGTATTGGTTGGTTCGCCCGTACGCAGGCCGCAGGGCCTGGGATGCAAGCGATGCATTCTTGTCTAATTGGAAAAGTTTACGCTTAGGGCCGAATGTTACGTGCTGAGAAGACTGGAGAGATGCACTCAGGGCTACATCCTCGTACCCGTTTGAAATACAAAAAAAAAATATAGAAATTTTGTACATTTGTTCGGAGCACATAAATTTTATAGAAATTTTACAAAATGTTTGTGTAGCGACCCGGCACACCTCACATTAGGAAGTGTACTTAGTCTTAAAGTTATTACCCTGTAAATACTAGCTTTTCAGGATAATCTCTCATATCAAAGTAGCATAAGAGAAAACATGGAAAGTAATTTATTACATAGGAATAATTACATGCCCTTGCAAGGCTAACCACACCATATAAAATGTCGTTTAACAGCTTTTACTTTAAAGCAATTTACTAACAGTCATCGTGAGCGAGGCATAAGTCTTCTGAAATATATCTTCTTCTGATTTCTTCGGTGAGTTGTCCTCCAAGGTTCCCGCTAATTAGAATCTACAAAGGAAGGCTATCAGCAGGATGAGTACGGAAGGTACTCAACAAGCCGAGATACAGCAATAAGAATGCATGAGCAACTACATTTAACTGACCAATGACAAAAGACAAGGAAAGTTTTATAGGAAATAGGATTTGTAGATGAGAAAGCATTCATTAGTTTGAGAAATCTACTATCCACTTAGGGGACGCTCGTTTTAGATATGGTTTCTGGTTTTTGATTGAAATTTCACTATAGCTGGCTTTTTTTACTGTAGATGATTTGGCTTTTTGGGTATAATTAGTTTTTAAAAAATGTAAAAATAGAAAAAAACATGTTAACCCATTATGGATAATACAAAAGGAACACAGGAAAAAAATTAAAAAGAGCCTAAAATATATATAAAAAAATTCAGAAAAAGATGAAATACTGAATAGTGAAAAAAAAAGCAGAAGCTAGAAGCAGAAACTAAAACGAGCGTAATATCGGGTGCCTGCCTCCTGTAGGCCTTTTCTACCACAGACATAACTTCCTTCCAAAAGCAAGGGGAGTGACTATTTATATATTTTACTCTGTAGAGAGCCAGAATTGCCACGTCTACATATTTATTTAAATATGCATCTTGGCTAAAAATGCAAAACCTTTTCTGCTAATCTATACATAATGCCTCCACTCAACAAGACCGAAGTCAAGCCTAGGATTGGATAAAAAGCTCAAGGCTCGTGAGCTACTTGAGCTCGTAGTCGGCTCGAGCTCGGAGCTTTCTCCAACGAGCCAAGCCTCTACTACAACTTGGCTCACTAACGAACCGAACAGAAGCCGCTCACGAGCGGCTCGCGAACCCAATCGAGCACGCATGCACATGACTTAAGAATATCTCCACTCGAACTCGGTCTCCAGTTTCCACCCTCTGCTCGAGCTCGCTCTAATCACATTCCCGCCCCGCCGCCTCCTCACCACTCCTCCGCCGCCGCCTCCCTCCCCGCTCCCCCGCCGCTACCTCCCTCCCGCTCCCCCGCCTCCTCCTCCGCTCCGCCGCCACCGCGCCTCCTCCCCGCTCCCGCCGCGCGCCGCGCCGCCTCTCCTCCCGCCCCCGCCGCCTCCCCTCCCGCTCCCCACCGACACCGCCGCGCAGCCCCTCCTCTCCCGCTGCCGCCGCCTCCTCCCTCCCTGCCACCGACTCCCACCACAGCCGCAGGTGGTGACTCCGTGGCCCCGGCCCCCTCGCGTCCTCCGCCATCGACTTCCTCACGCTCTGCTACCATCTCAAGGAGAGCGCTCACTACTCCACCAATGCCTGTGAGGTTTGTGTCGTGATGTGTAGTCTGGGGGTGTACACGACCAAGAGGGCGACGCGGGCATCATGGCACTCGTCGCCGCAGACCAAGCCTCTACTGCAGCTCACGAGCCGACTCGAGCCACCTGCCGAGCCGAACCGAGCCGAGCCTGCATTCTAGCTCGATTTCTAAATGAGCCGAGCTATGACTCAGCTCGGTGCGAGCTCGGTCAAGTCTGGCTTGAGCCGGCTCGGCTCGACTCATTTCCACCCCTAGTCAAGCCATTGCAGACTACTACCAGCCCCGTTGGGTATATAACTCTTGGGGTATTTATTAGGTGACTCAAGACCCATCGGGATTATTATAGAGCGGAGCGACCTCTGGCACTCCCTAGGATACTATGCAACCAGTGAGGTCCAATGTATATATATAATTACATTCCCAGTTGTGGAGGTATGCTACAGCATTATGTACTTGGCTTAGCCCATCTTATATCAGATTATCAGGTTTGTGGTTGATACGGTTACGTGGGAGTTGTTTCTTAAACTTATGTGATACCTATGTAGAGGAGACCAACATCCATACTATATTACCAGGGCTCACTCCACACCACCATGTACCATCAATATAAGACCACCACTCCATCCGGCCGTCAAATCAAAATTCTCACATATAAACATTAAGCAATTGAAAATTAGAAAGTAGATTTTATGTGTGTAATATTAGTTAAATAGATTAAAACTACTTTTCATAGGAAATTATCCAATAACAATATGCATCAAAGGACTCAACTTGACTGAGTAGTTGTAGGTCTCAAGCGTAGCACCTAGGGCCCACCAAAAGCCTTCTTCCGATCCCTCACTCCTATTCAGACTAGAGATGGCAATGGGGCGGGAGGTCGCGGGGGAAGCCTCCGTGGCCCCGCCCCCCGCGAGTCGGCCCCTTGCCCCTCCCCATTAAGCCCCGCGGGGGATACAAAAAGATTAAATTTATTTTTAAAAATAATAATTTAACTTTATTTGTTAATTTATAATTACTTAAGCATATTTTTTAAATATAGCTTCAAAATATATATTCTAACATATAAATTCAAGTTTTAGTCTAAATATACAAGAAAAAATACAATCTTTTATATTAAAAAACTATAGTACATTATTAAATATATTTATATTTATTTTTATCGGGTCCCCGTGGGGCCTCGTGGCGAGGGTGACCCCTGTCCCCGCCCCGCTAGCATAGTGGGGCCCGTCCCGTTCCCCCCGCGGGGGGATATTATCCCCTGCCCCTCATGGGGATATTTCCCGCAAGGGGAATTGCCATCCCAAATTTAGATTGCAGATTCTAGTTAATTTTTGGAGCAAGTAATAGTACAAGCAATGGTAGTTCCGTAACCTTGGGAAATTTCTCCAATATTTTTTAAATATAATGGGGGTGCCAGTTTAGGGATATGGCACCATGATTTTAAATGCGAGAATTCATCTTAAATTTAGGTATGTTTTTGAAAAAAATTAGTTTTAGGTATATATCCACCTATAACAATTCAAAAGAAACATATACCTTTGAAAATATACTCAAATTCAAATGTTTTGAATGAATTTAGATAACATGTTTTCTGATTTTTATATAAAATCAGCACACCTTACAATCAAATTATTATAAAAAAGGTAATGCTAGTTTGAATTTCAGTTCAAACTTGATTGAACTAGTTAGTAAACTAGTTAAACTCGATATCTAAAAAAATTTAAAATTTTAGAAGTATCTATTTTAGATCATATTATCCTATTTAATATCTCTACTATATATATATATATATATATATATATATATATATATATATATATATATATATATATATATATTTACTATTATAAAAGAAGCAATTGGTGGTTGGTCCGTCATCACTCCTCTCCTCTCAAACGATTAGGAGATTAAATCCGAACCGTACATCCCACCTCACCTCAAACGCGCCTCCCGGGCTACGCGCCGCACCTCCCTCTCCCACCCGCGCGCCCCACCCCACGCCGCCTCTCCTCCTCCCCCGCCTCCCCCCTCCCCCCACGCCGCCTCCCCTCTCGGCCTCTCCCCCCCGCGCCCGCCTCCCACCCCGTCGCGCACCGCCTCCTCCCCACCCCGCGCGCCCTCCTCCCACCCCGCGCGCCACCTCCTCTCCTCTCCCGACCCCATCTCCGCCTCCCAAAACCCTAGCCCTCGCCCCACCCCGCACTGCCGCCTCCTCTTCCCCACGCCGCGCGCCGCCGCCGCCTCCTCCTCCCCACCCCGCCGCCGCCTCTCCCCCCTCTCCGCTCCGCCACCGCCTCCTCCCCACCCCGCAAACCTCCTCCTCCCCACCCCGCGCGCGCCGCCTCCTCCTCCCCCACCCCTCCGCCTCCGCCGCCGCCTCCCCGCTCCTCCGCTCCGCCGCGCTAACTCCTCCTCCCCCACCCCTCCGCCGCAGAGACGGCCGGGTGGGAGCCCCTGAATCTTCACTGCCGCCTCCTCACGCGCCAACGCGTATCCGTCCCCATCCACCGGAGGGCTGGCGGCGGCGGCGGCGGCCGCGGCTGCCGTGGCGGTGTCGGACTAGAAGGCGAGGTTCGAGGCGTACAATCGGCTGCAGGCGGCGGCGGTGGCGTTCGGGGAGAAGCTCCCAATCCCGGAGATTGTGGCGGTGGGCGGCCAGTCGGACGGGAAGAGCTCCTCCCGAGGCCCTCCTCGGCCCGTTTCAACGTTCGCGAGGTCGAGATGGGCACCCGCCGCCCCCTCATCCTCCAGATGGTCCACAACCCCACCGCCCTAGATCCCCGATGCCGCTTCCAGGTGCATGCCCCGCTTCTTCTCCTAGGGTTTTCTCCTTTATCTCTCTCTTAGATCGAGTATAGTGCTTCTGCTAATTTAGTTGTCAACACGAGAGATCAGCTGATCGATGTTGGTTGTGGGCACTTAAAGATTTCAGAAGGTAAATCCTTTTTCCTTTCCCCCTTTTTGTTGCGTTAAGCCCTTGTGCCCTAATCAAACTTCAGTATTTTTTTTCATGTGCTGTTATAAGATAATAATGTTGATCGAGCACAAGTTTCTAACACTGCTCCAAATTAACATAAGCACTGGTTATCTTGAGGGGCTTCTAGATTTGCCAAGGAAAAAACATCATGGACAAATCCTAATTTTATATGTTGTGTTGTTTGTTGCTGGAACCTCCTTGAAAGTTACCCTAATAAAAGGGCAAATGAAAATGTAGTACAGACTTATTACCAACTTGTTTCTGATGAATGCATAGTTCAGATAGGTGCCTCACCTATTAGCTTCCTAAAAGGGGCAAATGAGGATACAGTAGATATAAGACGTGGAGTACTTCATTCAGGTGTTTTATATGGATGCATTATGAAATGTTATATTGTCTTGATATGGGAAGTCCCAGAAATCGATGTTTGTAGACATTCTTTATCCATTGTGTAAAGCATTTGCATAACTTCTGTTATGTTGTTTTTATTCTAATATGTTTAACACATTATGCTAAATGTTCCAGGAATATTTCAACCGTTTGGTACATAATTTTCAATAACGTCTTCACTGTGAAATGGAATTGGTATTGATTCATACATATTTCTCTTCATTATCACTGTGGTTGTTGTGTTTCAATAAGCATGCATACAGGGCAAACTTGGTGCTTTACAATTGTCAATTGGTGCCATTGTGTTACATTGGTCAACTTGTTATTGTGTTTGTGTTTGTTGCCATCATTCCATTGATGCTATATACATAGGTTTTTCCTTGTTGTGATGATGTCGTAGGCTTTGCCTCGTGATTTTTTCATGTTGGCTAAGTGATACAGGTGATGACTAACTCCCTATTTCCACTTAGGCAAATACTTTATTTAAGAGGATATGCTTGAAGTTGGATGCACTATCTCATTTCCACTTCGCTCCAAAGCCGGTATGCAATAATTCTTTATTTGACAACATTGTGTATTTAAATGTTTGCATTTTTTTCATGAAGTTAAGTGTTGTCTTTTCAGGTCATTGAGGATATGTCTATACAAGCAAATGTACCTGCTCTAGCAATGGAAGAGGTACTAAAATCCTTCATTTATCGTTGATGTTACTCCATTTAAGCATTTCATTATAATGATTTCTCTGTATTGCAGATTGCACTGTGTATTGTTTGAGATCTGCCGCAATGCTTGCTCTGAAGAAATTTTGAAGGAAAAGGTGTTGTTAAAGAAGAGGCAGAACTTACACAGTGAGCGCAAAAGAAGAAGAGCTAACAAGAAAAGGAGATATGCTGGTAATTTTTCTTAAGTCCTAAAGAGAGATGCTTTTCAGCTTTCACACACCTGCTGCTTTTGTAAAATCCTCTAGAGGAACAGTGAACAATGCTCTTTACTTCCCCACTCGATCGGTTCACGATTCGGTGAAATATTGAAAAAATAATGATATGCAATCTCACGTGGTGAAATGAGTTAACAAGATTTTCCATCACAAAATTCTGTACTTAGAGAACAGATTGGAGCTCTTTGCTTTTGCTTGTTTTGCCATACAGATCACATACGGGAAGCCGGCCAAGATGCGAAAGATTGAACTCATTATTGATTGGGAAGCGCTTGCCGTTTGATCTTGTGTAGACAGCGGGGATCCATTCCACCTTAAGATGATGGTGGCGACTGGCAAGTCAATGCAAGTTCAAAGGGTCTCTTTGATCATAGGATTTTCATAGGTTTTCCGGGTATTTTAATTCTTCGGAAATTTTTAATGTTATATGGTGTAATCGAACACCACTGTTGCAAATTCTTCGGTATTGTAAGATTCAAGAATCCATGACAGCTCAATCTTAGGAACTTTTCTATTGCTGTGTTTTAGAATCATCTCTGTTTTTGCGTTTTTAGAATCCGTCTTGAGAAGAAGCCCTTAGCGGTTAAGGCCCAGTTCAGTTTATTGATTCTTCGAGCAAATAAGTAAACGGTTTTGTCGATGGTTCATGAACCGATTGATTATGCTATTGCTTGCTATTTTTACCCATGAATCCATGAAAACGTTGGCGAGTTGTTTATTGCAAGTGGGTTTGTGTTGTGTAGGTTTCTTCGTGATGATTTGGATTGCGCGGTGATGTTCAAGTCTAATGATATCTTGCGCAAGCAGACCGCTCTAAAGGTTTGCGCTTCTTATCTTGTGTATGAGTGTGGTTGCTTTGCTTCTAGACTAGATGTTAGTTCGAAATTTGGATACCGTTTTACTCATCATGTTAGTTTTGGTCAGTGACTGACAATATAAATGTGACAAGATCTTTTTAGCATATGTAAATATCACAATGCACACCGCCTTTCGGCATTGCATAGTCCACCACAATCTTAGTAAAAATGTGGTTTTGTTGGTTGGGGTACTTTGAGAGTCGCATTGACAAATTATAGTTATTTTTGTAATTCTTCATAAAATCATTTGTTTGGATGATGCTTATATTACAGCTAATTTGTGATATGTATTGTTCCATTGCCATCAAGCAACTGAGGTAATAATCTAAATTGCCCTTGGTACTGGTACTATATGAATGGATGCTTGGAGATTTGTCTATCTAAAATTTGCCACCTTCACAAAAAAAATTGAAGCATCCCTTTTATTATATTTGGACTTGGATCTGTAGTTTGATTGCTTACATGACAAATTCGGAGATAAGAGACCAATCAAATCTTGTGTTGATTTAGATGATGATTCTTTGTTGAGTTAGGATTTTTGTGCATGCATGATGATAGGTGATGGTGTTCTTAAACCCACGTCTCACATCTGATTGAAAAAAGTTCAGGATTGGCAGGTACATCCAACAATCTTCAGGGGATACCAAAATCCACAGGGACCTTGACTGCCACTACTTTGTCAACGATTCATTTGTATGCAACTTTTGGTGAGCTAAGAACATCTAAAGAATATTTCTGAATCTACTATTGAATTGGTAAGTTAGATCATTAACTGTAAGTTGCAATGCTCAATACCATCATGGTTTACAACATTTTATCTTTTCCACTTTTGTGAAGTACAAATGGTATTGCATGTTCACTAATATGATGCTTGATTTATTTACAAGTATAAACATGTATGTTTTGTTTGATACATGATGACGTAAGAAAAAATTGATATTTATTATTCAGTTTGAGATCATATTTGATAGTATGCATCACTTTTATTTGATTTCCCGTTGCAACGTACGGACACCTTACTAGTCTTTACTATTATAAAAGAAGCAATTGGTGGTTGGTCCGTCGTCACTCCTCTCCTCTCAGCCCTCCGATCTGATTACAAGATAAAATCCTAACCGTAAAAAATTACTCCGCTCCGCTCCTCTCCACGCGCCCCACTTTCGCCCGTCCGATCGTCCCAAGGATAGATCCGGCCGTTCGCTCGCGCGCTCAAGCCTAGATCCTCTCCCGGTCCCCTCCGAGAGCCCCCCATCCTCTCGCCGCCGCCTCGCCTCACCTCCGCCTCTCCGCTCTCCTTCGCTCGTGTCTTCCTCCCGCGCCGCCTCCGCTCTCCTTCGCTGGTGTCTTCCTCCGCCGCCGCGCGCTCCTCCTCCTCCCCTCGGCCTCCCGCACCGGCCTCTCCTACTCCCCAATCCCCGCGCCGCCTTTCTCCATCGCTCCTCCCGCGCGCCGCCTCGCCTCCCACCGGCCTCCTCCTTACTCCCCAACCCCTGCGCGCCGCCTCCCCTCTCCGTCCCCGCGCGCCGCCTCCTCCCCTCCTCCCACCCGCGCCGCCGCCGCTGACTTTGCTCGACGAGTGGCCCTCCTCCCCTCTCTCCCACTCCACTCTGCCGCCCCACCCTACGCCCCTCCTCCTACCCCGCGCGCCTCCTCCTCCCTCCCACTCCGCCTCCGCCTCCCCACCCGTCGCCGCCGCACCGCCTCCTCCTCCCCACCCTGCTCCGCCGCTCTGCCGCCGCCTCCTCCTCCTCACCCTACTCTGCCTCCTCCTCCTCCCCGCTCCTCCCTTGCCTCGAATCGGATCCATCTCCCCGAGCGAGCACCGATCCCGAGTCGGACATGAATGAGGCGAGGCGGCGGCGACGCCACCATCACCATGCTCGGGGTTGCGAGCCGCGCATCTCTTCGTCCTCGCTTTGGCGCCAGCGGCGGCCGCCTCGAGGCCCGCCGCGCGCTCTCCCGGCGATGACTCACGCCACGACGGAAGCGCGCGCCGCCATCGACTACCCCTTCTTCGCCGCCGCCAGAGGTATTCCCCGGTTGCCCCATGCCTTTGCATCTCTCCGTAGCTCCCTCCGATCTGCAGCCCGTAGGTAGATTCGGGTGGTGGGCTGCTCCTCCTAGGGTTTTGGACGGAGCTCCGGTGGCGCGGTTGCACGGTCCTGCTCCTAGGGTTTGCTAATACATGTTACAATTGTTCTGTTGCAATGGTAAATATTTCATTTTCAGTCCATATTGGTACTGTTTTGTTCAAATTTTACCATGTTGAAGTAGGAATTTGCATTGCTCATACCAGACCATAGAAGTATTAGCTATATCTTTGCATGAACACTTTCCAAAGTAGATAATGTGCAATTGAAGATATTAGTTCTGCAGATGAACATTAATGTATAACTTCGATACATTGTTCGGTAGGTTGAGCATATGCTTAATGACAAGTTGGTGCAGTTTGTATGTATAACTTCTGATACATTGTTCTGGTAGGTTGAGCATATGCTTAATGACAAGTTGGTGCAGTTTGTGGACATTGATTCGCATGATGTGAAGGTACTGACATAATATGGGATTTTCATAGTTGGTTGTGGTGCTTGGTTTTTAATTCCAGGCGTTGATTTTTCAAATCTTACGTGGTAGGCCATTAAGTTGAATGGATTAACCAATTTATGGCATAAATATTTGTTGCAGGTTTACTCTCGTATATGCTCCATTGCTGTCAATCCTGTAGGAATTCCCTGACATAGTATGCATGTATATTGCGAACCGCCAAGTATCTCGGCCGCTTACCATCGGGCCATCCTCACCGTTGTCGTCGTCTTGAGTTCAAACATCGGTGCGTACCAATCCATGTTGCTTCTTCCGTTCCGCTTCTTTGAATTCGGTGGTAAAGATGTCGACTTTACAATGATTTGTTTATTGTAGCGTTCTTGGCTCGAGGATCCAGGGTAAAGTTCTTCGCTTTCTTGAACCTTCTACGTGCCTTGATCTTGTATTGGGATTTTCTTGATAAAGATCGCCTCTTCCATTTTTCTACGCCACGATGCATCAGTGTGTGGAGCGTGGTCAGGTAAATTGGGGGTAAACATTTCCGTGCCATTCGACCGATTTGGAGATCGTGATTCTTTGTTGTAGTGAAGAACACGCGAATCTGGCGACTTAGAGTGCTATGATGATAGGCTACTATGCTATTTGTTGGGCAATGATGCTAGCGATATTAAGTCCGTGACGTGAGCAGCGTGCAGAGGGAAAGCATTGAGAATGAGATATTCTATTGGATGAACTTGTCGTCCATTAGGTTTATCTGTTGACCTTCCGTTATTAGGTCGTTGTAACGAGCGTGCGACCGAGTTATAGAATTTGGGAAAGACCGGTGGTTGATAGATTAAGATTTGGTGTTTGTGTAGTTTATATTGTTCGCTTGCGATTCCTACTTTTAAGTATGTGTGCTTTGGGATGTTTAGAACTTTAGATCCATATTTAAAGTTGTTAAGAACCACTACATCGTGGAAAGTACCGGTTGCTTTTTCAAACGTCATCAATCTATCTATGAGTCTTTGGAAAGTACCACTAAATTTAATTCTTTGGAGATTTTAGTTGGGAACCCTTTGTTCTAGGACCGGTTGAAAAACATATGAGGCGATGAGACATACACACAACACGAGACATATTGACTTAGGATGTAAATGTTGTTTGGAAGACAAGTCGACATTGACCAAAGGTATGTTGGTGACCCATGATTCTTATCTAGCCACTGGAGAAGCTTTTTTTGGGTAATTTTGTTTGATCGCATGATACCATTGTGATGCAGAAAGTACCAAACATAAAGATATTTTCTATTTTCCGTACCTAGCTTTCACTTAAGTAAAGCTGCTTTGTTTATTCATAAAATGTTAAATTACGGTGTGTACACTTACAAAACTTATTTTTGTCCTTCATTAATTTGGTTCAGTGTTCATGCAGGTGCAACATTAAGCAAAGGTTTTAATAGGGGATTGGGAACACTTACTGCAGGAGGGCTTGCTCTAGCAGTTGCCGAATTGTCCAAACACAGGAAAATTGGAGGAAGTGATTCTTATTATGAGCACCTTTATTGTTGGTGAGCATTGGGGCATGCTGAGATTATTTCCTGGTGCATATTATGTTGTTGTATGTGGTGTTTATTTTATCATACTTCACTAATATGATGCGTGATTTATTTACGAGTATGAATATGTATATTTTGTTTGATACATAATGACGTAAGAAAAAGTTGATATTTATTATTCAGTTTGAGATCATATTTGATAGTATACATCACTTTTATTTGATTTTCCGTTGCAACGCACGGGCACCTTACTAGTATATATATAAATATAAAAAGAGTGTATCCGTCACCCCCTCCGGCGAACCATCCTTCAATCTCACCCTAAAAAATGGCTACCCCCTCCCCCGCCGGTCGAAAACTAGGGAAAAAAAACTGTTAACCCCGTCCAATAACTGCACACAGCTACGCGTAGGTCATACACGGCCGGTTTTGAATTCGCGTGCCGCTCACGCGGGATGGCGAAAGGAGCAGCCCACCACACCACGATGGTAGCCTAGCACATGGCCGAAGCTGCATGGGCCTGGCGCGGATATTGGGCTGGCGATAGTTGTCTTTGAGGGTAATGAGCCAGTTAACTTAAACCGTCGGACTCATCATTCAAGTTTAATTACCATGATCAAATGAACTAGTTATCATTTACCATCACAATTTTTCTCAAAAAATTTACCAGCATAATTCTTTTAATGAACCAGTCACACATAGATAACGTGAATTCAAAATTTATGGTATCGTTTACATGATATCCGTTGCATAGCACGAGCAATGTATGTATGTCCGTACGTAAAAAAACTAGGTCTCACTGGAACATATTCTCTCATGTCTTTTTTATTTGATGTTATTTTTTATGGTCTACAAGATGTGATTTTGTTTGTTATTTTTATAACTTTATATGTTTAATACTGACAACATCATAATGTTATAAAAGTATTTTCAATGTCCAATCTAGTAATATAATTTTTTTAGACCAATAATAATACAACTTCCCTATTAATGGTCAAACAGCATGGATTCTAAGGTATTCCCAACATGTAGTTTCCATAGCAATATCTATGAAGAGAGAGTATGTATTAAATGAGTGTTTAGATACAACTATCCCAATAGATAGTGTCTATGTCTTTATTCCAATATCATTATTGTTGCATGTATTGTAATATACTTTATCTTTTAATCTTGTAGCCTACATGTTTTGCTTTTTGCTAATACTGCACTAATACTGCAATACCTTGAGTTTTGACAACCACATATTTGATGAGGTTGATAAAACAACTCATTACTCATTTGATTCAACTAATGTAGGACAGTGTGTTTCTTGGTAGTATACACCAACAAATGTCTAGTGCATCGTGTTGTCAGTTTATCAGCTTCATAAAAGACAAGGTCGAAGATCCGGATGGGCGCATAAAATCCAATTTTGTTCACAAATCGAGTGCTATGGACACCCAATTCATCCTAGTGGGCTTTCTTTGGTGTTCATCTTCTTTGGTTCTCTAAAAAAGATGATGTCTTGCATGAGACATTACTCTCATTTCTCTCCTCCTTAAATATTGTAGGATCGAAGATGGCAACAGAGGGGGTTGAATGTTGTTTTCAAAATTTTCTCCAAGTATTCACCAATCCTTCACTTCAATAACTATAGAGCTATGAAGATTAGGATATAAGACCACCACAAAAACCAACGATTCGATATAGTGAAAACCCAAGAAAAATCAGTGAAAACGGAACTACCACAGTTATACTTGCGGTACTACCACTTGCTATAGTAACTGCGGTACTACCGATACAATAAACGTGGTACTTCCGCTGCTACAGCAAATCAGTATAAACAGTGTTTTTAGCACAATTTTAAAATCTGAAATTGAGAGAACTTTTGATCCGTAGATCGAAATGATATAAAATTTTGCACTGATCTTCTCTAGTATATCAAGAACCTATTCCAATAAACGATTATGAAAATTATGGTCAAAGTTAAGACTTTTTCCAGTTTATTGGAAGGTTACACCAAAACCGAGTAAAAACTCTAAACGGTGAATGCAAATTGCTCGTGGGTAGATAATGGTCAAGATGGCTCTAGATATATTTTCACATATCACAACAAGTTAGAACACCGAAGAATCTAACCTAAAAACCCTTGAAAAAAGAAATCCCACCACGGTTTCACACACAACCACTTTTTTGTATTGGATAATTTACCAAAATACCCCTCTACCGCCTTCTATGAAACTTTCTGTTTCCTTTGCCACAAATCATCACCCATACGTCATCATTTTCCACGTGGCCCTAATGACTTACCGTCAAGCCTCTCATGCATCCGGATCCTACCGAATCATCCTCGCTTGCAAACAATCTAAGTCGCTTGGCGCACCACATGCTTCTCTTTGTGTATGATAACACCTGGCTTCCTTGACCACATAGGACCTCGACTCCTTCCTGAGCCCAGTCCCGGTCCACCTTGCCATTGCCTGTCATGTCCACCACCGATAGTTTCCACTCCGGTTCCTCGTCGTACCGACTTGCAACCACCCCGCAAATCTCGGTCATTTTTGGTGTCTCCCTGATCGTTCTGGATCTCAACACCACCTTATACCTAGTCTCAATCCTCCTACGCCTCATCATGACCTAGCTCTGAAGTTCTACAACCAACACAAATAATCAAACCGTCATACAGCATCGTACAATACATAAAGTCATCAATTCATTAATTGATGCATATACCAAAATGTATGCGATTAAAATATTAATCCTAAATCTAGGATCAAATAATAAATCTATGTGCACACAAGCAATAACACCCATACCATGATCACATGGTTATCCCAACTCAAAACCCAAAATCTAGTTTTTTGCGAAATCCGATAGTATCGCTCTTCTCACATCGGTACTACCGCACTGCGGTACTACCACTCCCCAAAGCGATACTTCCACACCTTACAAACTCGAACTGGACCTCTCTGGAAAAAATATTTTGCAACTCTCATCGGAACTACTGTTTAGCAGTATTACCATACTCACAATGCCGGTTCTACCACTCTGCGGTACTACCGCATAAGCACCTGCGATAGTTCCTATGTTCCTGACACTTTCAAAAAATAGCCCATATCAAATGCACTCCTTTGCAAAACTAATTAACCACTCCACAAACATTGCAATGGTTTATCATAATATTAAACAGAACCTTCCCACATGGTCCTTCAAATATGCTTCTACATCAATTTTTTGCCTATGTGGTAGGCTAATTAAAGCTATAGATATCAGCTGATATGGACCATTGGGAGTGCTCTAAAACACCAAATAAAAATAAACTCTTTAAGAGTACTTATCAGAGGAAAAATAAACTAGCAAGTACACAAATATTTATGACCTTCCTAGCATAAACCGTCTATCATCATTTATACTTGGATTGCCTTCGAGGGTTTGTTGATACTTGGCTCTATAAGATTCAGCAGGCAATGTTGCCCCGATGGTGGCGGTGATTGAGCCGCGTTTCAACACACCGTAGCATATCTCCTCCTCTCCCTTATCCCTTGACTCGCACCTTTTTCTTCCTGACGCGAAGTTTCGTCAAAAGGCAGATTCTCCAGGTCCAATTTTGCACCCTAAACAAGGTATCCGGAGCCATAACATCGCCGGAATGTTACTTCAAGCCGGTCAATTAGCCCCGTGAGGCATTTTTTAGACGCGCGCGGTCATTGCTGACATCTCCCTCCCCCTTTTCCACCCTAAACGGGAGGGAGCGAAAGGAAGAAGGATCGCGATTCGCGAAGACTCCGCAGGATCATAAGGTCGCCTCGCCGGCGAGAGGATATGTGCTCGATCGGCTTTGTTTCACTTTCCTGCGTTTTGTCGTCCGATCAATCATGCTGGCTTTGTGGGATTCTTCTGCGTGTGCCTTTCGGGAAAGAGCTGATCACATTTCGAGCGTTTTGTGGCCTTCGCAAAGCGCCCGGATCCGTGATTCTAACTGATGTGCACGCTTCTGAGATGGGACAAAAATTGAAAATTCAGTTCAGGCTACAAAGGGATGGTGCAAAGTGTGCTCAGCTTTGGTTCATTGCTTTTGCATGCACGCATCTTTGGACGGCGAGGTACGAATTAGAGGAAAATGTTGCTACGCTCTCGTGTCTCCCTGCGATAACTAGTGTTTCGTGTTGTTGAGCATCTCGCCCGTAGTTTCTATCTCGGTATCTCTATCCCGCCCTTTCCAAAAGAAAAGTTTGTCTAAAGTAGATTCTTATCTTTCAAAAAGTTTTTTCTTTGCTCGTTCAAAAGATTTCCGGAGAGGTTACATGTACGAATATTTCTTTTATAATTTTTAGTGGAATTACTTGGTTGGCCCCTAATTAAAGCCTAAATTTCATACTATACACCGACTCCACTTAGGGCATATACAATGATATAAACAGCTGTTGTCTATAGCATCTCTCTATGTCACCTATGGACAACACTAAAGACATCTCGTCTTTTTGCTTATCTTTATAGATTGTACAGTCTTTTAATGCTTGTATGGACCTAAGAAACATGGTAATCAACTCTAATTTTCATCTTTATAGACTATTTGTGTTGCTTTTTTTGTTTATTCCGGATACATGATTAAAAGAAAATGAATATTATTGAAATAGATAGAAAATGATAATTTATATGATATTATAATTTGCATGCATGAATATGGGAATGAGTTTGTATGGAACTAGTTACGTAAAGAGAAGAAAAAATAATAGATAACTCAAATAGGCCTAAATATTTTAGTTGTTCCCATAGCTTTACCACATATGCTCGACTAAATTCCTGTTTAGTTGGATATGTGTTGGCCGAGCACCAACAAAGGAATTTTTCTGTAGCACATCCACGAAGCAAATATTAAGGCAATTATTGACTCTGACAATAGAATGAAAGATGTCCTAGACGTCTCATTCAAGTCCAAAGGAGTGGTGACCAATTCTCGTTCATCTTTAACAATTATATTATGAAGAATGACATATGCTTCTATGATTTTGCCAATAGCAGCCCGTTGCCACAATTGTGCTGCGATGCACGATGTTAAAACAAGCTTGCAATGAGGGAGCGATATTGTCATTCTCTGCCTGAGGGAGCGATATTGTCTTCACGAAGACAACCCATTCTGGGTATATACTGTCGGCAAGGTAGTAACCCCTCTCATATTGCCTCCCGTCGACACTGAACTGCACTTGAGATTCCCCTTTCAATGCTTCAGTGAACAATGGTGATTGATTAAGCATATTGATATCATTGTTTGACCCAGTGATGCTATAATGTCCTAGCAAAATTCAAATAATTAAATTTATTAGAAGCATGAACAGACTGAAAATAGGGTATACCAGCCGTTTGGCAGTCCAATTAGTGTGACCCTCGAGGCACCTGGTTAAAATTTGAAGAGTGCATTTTAATTCTCCCCATCAAGAAGTTAGGAGGGTTACTCGTGGATTTGTTTTACCATGTCCACGTCAATATTGGATTGCACAAGCTACGTATAATAATTTGTATATTCTCATTCTCAGTTGGGTTTGAGTCTGCGATAGATGGACCATGTATATTAAGCTAAGTTAGGCTTGTTACAATTGTAGACAGATCAACAATTACTGAAAGAAAGCACGAGTACCTAATGTTGGCTTTTAGCCACAGCATGAACACAACTAAATACCGATAAATCAATAAACTTCTTTGAAAAAATTATACTGGTAGATCGTTTCGAAAAATAATAGATAAATGTTCTGTTTACTTATTTGAGAGGAGTCATAAGTCATAGGCTCTGTTCTTTGCGGCTTCTAAAAGCCGCTTTTGACTTATGCTACACTAACTAACTTTTAAACGGAGTATTTTTTTAAGATAGGGTCTACAAGTTAATTGTAGTATACGTTAAAAAAACTAATATCTGTATCATTAAAAATCACAAGCGAGTATCTCTCTTTCCGCAATCTCTGCAGAAAAGTAAAAAGTCATCACCGCATTTAAAGCCATCATGCAATTAAAAGAATGAGCCCATATACTATAAACTAAAAAAAGTATCATATAGAGTTTGTTCTTTTGAGTTACGGTTTATACCTTTTAGTTATGATTTATTAATATAATAAATAGTAATTAGATAAAAGATAAAACCCGCTAAAAAAAGGAAAAAAAGATCGGTATCGGTGGCAGACACCAACAAAGCACGTAGCAGGGCCCGCACTAAAAAAAAAAATCTGATGTATACCGTCGTCCCAATGGTGCCTTCCTTCTATCCTGCCAATGGTGCCAGAGCCCTACCCCATCGGCCCATCCTTATCAAAAGAAAACGTCAACACCACCACCACCACCCACTTGACTTTGACCGTTGACTCACTGACATCACCCCTAGTCCCCTACAATTCTTTTAAGGCCTCCACTCCACTGCCCCCCGTCCCGTCCCCAACATCTCATCATCCCTCGCCAATCGCCATGGAAGCGGCCGTCGCCGGACAGCAGGCGAGGAGGCGGATCCGGCCGCCGGAGCCACTCGTGATGGCCGCGGCTCCGCCTACGCCGGCCGCGTTCCGATGCCCGATCTCGCTGGAGGTGATGCGGTCGCCTGTGAGCCTCCCCACCGGCGCCACGTACGACCGGGCATCCATTCAGCGGTGGCTCGACTCCGGCCACCGCACGTGCCCGGCCACGCGGCTGCCGCTGGCGTCCACCGACCTGGTCCCTAACCTGCTCCTGCGCCGCCTCATCCAGCTGCACGCCTCCACGCTGCCGCCCTCGCCCTCGCCGGAGGAGGTGCTCTCGCAGCTCGCAGCCGCGGACGGGGAGTCCGCCGCAGCGGAGAAGGCCGTGCGCTCGCTGGCCGCCAAGATCTCGCCGGAGAAAGGGAAGCAGGCCTCCGTCGCGTCCGCAGTTGCCGCTGATCTTGATTCCACCGTGCCGGCCCTCCTCTCCTTCGCGAAGGGCGGGGCAGGCGCCGACGCGCGCGTCGACGCTGTGAGGATCCTGGCCACAGTGGCGCCGGAGCTTGTCCCTTACCTCACCGGGGACGGCACGGAGAAGCGTGGAAGGGTCAAGATGGCCGTGGAGGCCTTGGCCGCCGTCTTGTCCGCGGACGGGGTTGCTGAAGAGGCAAAGGAAGGCCTCATCGCCGCCCTCGTGGCCGGCGATCTGAGCCGCTTCGTGACGATTCTGCTGGCCACGGGAGCCAACGGCGTCGTGGTTCTTGAGGCGATCCTGACGTCGTCCGTGCCGGACGCCGACGTCAAGACCGCCATCGCCGACAGGTCAGAGATATTCCAGGATCTGGTGAGGATCCTCAAGGACGCCGCATCGCCGGCTGCTATCCGGTGCATGGCCGCGGCTGTGCAGGTACGCGGGCGGCCCGCCCGCGCGTCGATGGTCCGGGCCGGCGCCGTCCCCGCTCTCGCGCTGGCCGTCGCAGCCGCGCCCACGGCCGCCGCGGAGTCCGCGCTGCTGCTATTAGTAGAGGCCGCCCGCTGCAGCGATGGTAAAGCAGCCATCGCCGCCGACGCGGCGGAGGTGGTGGCAGCCGTGATGGGGAGGATGATACGGGTCGGACCAGCGGGACGTGAGGCCGCCGTGGCGGTGCTGTGGCTGGCCTGCTGCGCGGGCGGCGGGGAGCGGAGGATGCGGGAGGCAGTAGCAGCCGCGCCGGAGGCGGTGGGGAAGCTGCTCGTGGTGATGCAGGGGGATTGCTCGCCGACGACGTCGCGGATGGCCGGCGAGCTGCTGAGAGCTGTGAGGTTGGAGCAGGAAAGGAAGGGCTTGGCCGCCGCCTACGACAGCCGCACCATCCATGTCATGCCTTACTGAAGCTGGCGATGAGCCGACGACCTCGCCTTGTACTTAGCGTGTAACTTAATCGCGTAAACCCGTTGCGGTAATGGCTGGAAACATCACAATTTGGGGGGGTACCAAGTGTAGTGTGCAATGTAGGGGATCATCGATCTGCTTGCAAATATCCTGCTTCCACCGGAGAAATCGCTGTGGAAACTCGAATAACAACGAGAATTTGATGGCACTTGCGTACCGAATTTTGGCACCGCCCTGATTGGACATGTAGGAAGGAAGTCTAAACGGCGAGTATTATTTGCGCATGTGATTGTAATTTGTACTGGACTACTGGAGCAGATGGCTACCTCTCGTTCCGTTCTGAACTGGTCTTCTTGCTTATTTTAGGTGCTTTGCGGAGTAGTTCTCTTTCTTGGCTTCAACCAATCGACAGTCCAAATCAAAGGAATCAGTTCACGCTGTGAAGCTTTTGTGAATACATGTTACTCTTAGGATAGGGGCAGTGTCGAAGCCACCTCTCGGCGACGCTGGGTGGCTGCCTGAACTCGCTAGCGAACAACGCATTGAGTGTTCTTAGCTACAGTAGCGGTGTTCTTGGCTCGCCGATGAACAGCATAGTGGGCTTGTCGACTCTAGAAAATTTCTGGCTCCGCCACTGGATAGAGAGCATATTGCATGATAATAGGAGTGTTTAGAATAGCGTTGGTTTATGGTTTTTTTACTGTAATTGGTTTATTTTTTTACTGTAACTGAGTTGACTTATTTGATATAATTAAATTTTAAAAAATTAAAAACAGAAATAACATGTTAGCCCATCACGGACAATTCATGGACAATACAAAGCAATACGAAAAAAGAAAAGATACAAAAGTCTAAAAAATCAGAAAAATTAGAAAAAATAAAATTAATGAATAGTAAAAAAAGAAACTAAATTGAGTGGTGCCAATTATACTGATCAATTGCTATAAGTAACCCGACAAAGATTACGCACGATTAGATGACAGAAACTACTGGTTCTACGTTCCCCCATTTGTATGTAACGATGCCCTCCAGATCACGGGATATATGCTGCAGTACCAAGTTGAATGACTTCAACGTAGCTGAGCACTCGATTTCCGCTGAAACCGACTTGTCCATTATCGACTTTCGTCAGAATTTCCCTCGTGTGTTCTCACCCGTTGAGCACAAGTCGAGCAACGCTGGACATATGTACGTTTTTTCTCTCACCCGGCAGGCTGTTTCCGTCGAGACTTGTGAGCAGCCCAGAAGCACGCCTCTGATTCGAAAATCGGCGCATATTTTCGAAGCAAAACAAGCAAACCCGTCTCGCAGGCTGGAGCCCTGCATTTCAGATCTTATAGAAAGGGTGTTGGCGATTTTGAGGAGTGTTTTCGAATCCTGAGTTGATCTGGTGACACTCTGGTCAGATCGTCACCTTGCAACATCCCCTTTGGATCCGATCTGTTCTTCTGTTCGCAATCGTTCGCCTTGTCTCCCATTCCACGAACGACTCGAGGGTCCCTGTTTAGTTACGTTTGGCACGGCACGACATGGCGCCACCCTAGCCTAATATATCGGCATGGCATAGCACATACAGTGTCAGGTCGGGCATATTCTAGCACTATACGGCCTATGCGGCACTGCGGTCCGTTCGGCATGCTTGGCTTATAGGCACATATAATCTGGTGGGCATGACCCGTTTGGCACAAACATATGACTGTTAAGCACGTCTGGTCCATTTAGCACAAGCAATAGTCGATTTTTTAAATTTATAGATATTTCGTGGTAGTTTGTGAGTTTAGAAGTAATTCAAAAAAATCGCAAAATTTTCTATAATAGATAACATACCTCCTTCATTTAGCCACACTCTCACCAGTAATCTCTTCTCCAAATTCTCTTGTGAAAATTTCAAAACACTTTGCGATAATTTTGCAAAAAAATCTAAAAATTCAAAATCCGACCTACATGCAAGAAAATATGTAACAATGCTAATTTTTATATACTTATATTGTTCTTATTTTTCTTTATTCTGGTATAAAATAGGTGATGGTGTAATTTTCTATTTGTATTTTGCAGTTCTTTACATTTATTCATGAAAAATTTTAACAATTTTTTTGTGAGTGAATACGGAATTGATCTAGAAGAACTTTCATCCTTCGGGAATGAAACATATCTATCTCCTCCTCCACCTGAAATGGCAGAGTAGACCCTAGCTATACCATCATCAAGTTCTTCTAGTGCCTCAGCGTCAGCAAGCATCAGAGCAAAAAGGTCCAGACCCAACACATTGGACGTATGGATAAATTTCCACAAGTTAATGAAACAAGACGCGTTCAAAAATCAGGTAAGAGTTGCTATTTACAAAATATGTCACCATGAATTGTCAGCAAAAGTCTTCAGGTGGAACAAGACACTTACGCAGACATGCCTAAAAATGTAAAGAAAAATAAGGCATAGCCATGAGGCAGATGTAGCTACAGTACAACCTCGACAGTATGGCATGTAATTGGGATTATAATCCTGAGGTAGCTCGAGAATCTTTAGCCTGTTTAACTGCCTTACAAGATCTTCCTTTAAACTTTGGTGCATCAGATGCATTCGAAAGTACAAATACAACTAGCAATTCTAGAACTTTTTTATGAATCCATTGTTACTTTATCCAGTGTGTACTATCCCATATCTCCTGTAATTGTACATCATATTCTTGCGATTGCCATTCACTTGAAAGTTAATGAAAATGACCCAATATTATGAGAGGCTGTGTGCACTATGAAAACTAAAATATTGAAATGAGATTCCGTACTTATACGTATGTATATTTATTCCAGATACAATAGCTAAAATTGCAGGGTTCATTAATGTCACTTCAATTATAGGTGAACCTATAGAGATAGATTATTTTAACTATTTTATAGCTGTTCATTCACAATTGCCTGAAGTTTATCAGAAGTATGAGCATAAGTTTCAGGGAGTTCGCTTGCAAGGACCTCCACCAACACCCACCACAAGTAAGTAGATAAATATGTAGGGGCAAAATATTTGGAGCACCAGAATCCCCTAGAAGATCAAACTCTACATCATCAAGTACTGCAGCAATCCATGTCAGGGCCTGTGAAGAACTATCAGTCTTTCTAGACAACGATTCCATGCCACACCATACAGAGAAATTTAACATTTTGGATCGGTGGTGCGAGCACAAGCTTACATATCCAGTGAAATCTATAATAGCATGGGATGTGTTGAAAGATCAAGGAGACCGACTAGAGAGGGTGAATAGGAGGTCTTAAAAATTCTTCTCCTATTAATATCAATTTCTCTTTGGCTAAACATAGTATATAATGCGGAAGTTTAATTCAAATTGGTTTAACACAAATAATGTCTAAATCAATAATGTTCACTGAATTGTACCAATAACCTAAGTCTAGTTTTGCAATCATAAGATGACAAGTAATTAATTTAATTCAATGAGTGTAAATTGAGCATAAGGAAACAAACTACGAAGACATGATTTCTTTTTACCGTGGTGTTCGTTGATTTGCCGGTCTTCCCTAGTCCACGTTAAGGTAAGCCCAAATAAATTAGATCAGTTCTACAAATTAAGCCTTTCATCTCAATTCCACTAGTGGTAGCTCTTTTCTGCTCCGGGTAGGTGAGCTCCGACCTTCACACTTCACCATGTCTTCTCACAACCTTCTTTGAAAAGATCACCGCACACGATGCCTTCAATGTTGTCTAGGATTCGGCAAACTTCAAGAGTAATAAGTTAAGTCCCTTACTTAACTCTCACCACGTGCAACGAATGGATAACGTCCAAGTGGATACTCAATCCACCTCTAGATCTAACGCCTACAATCTAGAGCCTTACTCCTTACTCACAAGATGCAACACATGCACAATTAAGAGTAGACTAGCTCAAAGAAATAAAATGGAGTTCAGTAACAACATCTCCAACCACCAATAAATACCCCACACAAGAGAACTAGTCATTGGAGTTGAAATCCTGAAAAATCAGGATTTTCGAAAGTACCATAGCCTTATGACCAGTACTTCCACTCCCGTCCGCAACGGTTAGAAAACTAGTTGTCATCAGCTAAATCCAGTAGTTCCGCCATTCATTTTTTGGTACTTCCGCCACACATGCGGAACTACCGCTCTCGCGGGAGAAGTCCACCACACAGGTGTCTCTCTGAAAAAACATACCGTAGGATTTTCTGGAACTTTCGAAGTCCGGTAGTACTGCTCACACAGAGTCGATAATTTCGATTTCCAGTAGTAATACGCCACATAAGCTGGTAGTACCGCAAGCCGATCGGACCACTTACACAGAGTCGATTGGACCAGTCCGATCGGACCGCATCCGGTAGTACCATGCAACACATACTAGTACTTCTGATCTTTGGTAGTACTGCACAACACATACCGGTACTTTCGATCTTCGGTAGTACCGCACAATATACGCTGGTAGTTCTGATTATCCTGACAAGTGCATATATTTCAACCAATTTAGCAAAACATATTTGCAAGTTATAGAATTATATACACAAGGATCAATCATGATTTTCAATAAGTTACAAAATATATTTACACACTTTTGAAATCATGACACAAGGAATTGGTATATAAATTTAACACATTTGCAAAACACATTCACAAACATAAGTCATATGCTACAAGAATTATGTATAGACTTCAACTATTTACAAAATACATTTGCAAATATAAGCCTTATACTACAAGTAATAGAAACATGGACTTTAAATACTTGTAAAATACATTCACAATGTATAGTCTCATGTTATAAGGAGTATATATGAGTTTCAACTATTTGCAAACATAAGCTTCGTACCATAAAGAGTAGGAAACATAAACTTCAAACACTTACAAAACATATTCGCAATGTATAGTCCCATGTAACAAGGATCCAACACATGAGTTTCAATTATTTACAAAACACATTTGTAAATATAAGCATCATGCCATAGAGAGTTAGAGTAAGTGAAGTTGAGCTATCAACATATGATGAGACTCAAACTTTTATACATAACCCCTCTTAATAGCATGACATTCTGTACTAGCAATCCGATCTTCTTATCAAATACTAAGACTGGTAAAAGAATAGAAACATATCGTTAACCCTAGCTAATCATATCTTTATTTTGAGCATCATCTTGAAGCTTGATGACACATATCCTCACTTCAAGTCCGAGTCTTGTCTTGATATGTATCAACTCATAATGCATTTTTCTTGAGTTCCATCAACATATGGTAGATCTTGTCTTCTTTCGATAATCAACTCATGATTATCTTCTCTTGGACATACATCAACACATGATATATCCTTCACTTGAACTCCATCAACACATTATGAGTCTTCACTTGACTTGATAATTAACTCATGATCATTTTCTCTTGGATATGCATCAACTTATGATGCATCCTTCAGTTGATGGCCTTCAACTTATTAAACCATATTCCATCTCGCATCTTGACTGATGATCTTTAATACATGAAAGTCATTCCAAGTCATCTTCACTTGTGAAATCTAATATATTCATCCAATTTGTTAAAAATGTTAGTCCACAAATCAATTACCATCAATTACCAAAACATCACCATTAACATATAATGGAGGGACTAGATGTACAATCTTCCCTTTTTGGTAATTTATGACAATCTCAATAAATAATGAGATAGAAATTAATTTGTAAGTATACACTATGTACACAATAATTGTATACTCTAAAATAAGCTTTCTTAAGTAATTAACTCATTTGAATATGTATGCTTATCTTTAAGATTAATTGCTAGCAAAACTATACAAACTATATATACTGATGGTATATGTTTCAAAGTAAAGATACTTATTATGTGAAAAAAGAAATATGGATCAATACTAATAAAACCACAAAGTATAGAGCGAACTCTCCCTAAATGTGTGCCTATAAGAATATAGTGAAAAACAAATGCACATATCCATCTTAGACTTTTTAGTAGGGTTTAATCTATATTTTGGATCCAAGGAATGCACTAAGTTATAAAAAATGTAATATCAAGTACATACGTATATGATTTTCACCTCTTCGTCCAAGTGAGACTTAAGATATCATAATCAATCAAATATGTTAGTCTCATGATAGCATTTGTCATTCATTATATCCAAATGAGATTAGATGATATTATAATTAATAAACATATTAGTCTTACAATTTTATTTATTATTATCACCAAAACCAACTTAATAGAGCTTGAATTTACATGTGTTAACTGTTTATGTCTCGATGGTTTCTTCCAAGACTACTTTCAGTCTTTTTCAAAAATTATTATAGAGAAGAACAAGACTCATGAGTGAGATGGTGGAAGTACTTCTCACAGTGAAAGACTAGAAATAAACTGATGCGGGAACTCAATACTGCATGATAGATACAGTATTGGAACACGCATTCAATAATTTCTATCTAGATGGCGGTGAAGGTAGTCTGCCGACGACACCGATAATTCTTAGAGCATTCATGTATACATTATTCTTTTTCCTGATTTTTTTACCTGTAATACTGAGCTTCAGATTGTATTCTTTTTTCTTACCAAGGTTTTCTCAAGTTGAATTTTTTACTTGGCAAATTTTTAATGAGACAACCATTTTAACATTAATAAAGCTCACTATTATATTTCTATAATTTGTTTTACCTTTTCTATAATTTCTACAATTTATTATATTTTTTCCTACAATTTTTATAATTCCTTGTGTCTTTTTTGAATTCTATATATTTTTTGAAAATATTTGGGCCAAACAACCCAACCGAGCCAAACAGGCTAGGCATGTCTGCTGGTTCGTTGAGCTAAACAGGCGTGAGCCAGCTAGGCACGCCCATTCAGATTGGCGAGCTGAACGAGCCATGTCCGAGCCGTCACCTTGGCCCATCGGCCGATGCGGCCCAACCTGTTTAGACTGATGGTTAAGTGGACCGTGTCTAACAGGCCCGTATAGACTGTGGTGCCGCCCATTTGGGCAAGATTTCGGTATAAATGAGCTTCTGCCACTAGCAACGGAAGGCGGCAGGGTAAATATCATGGTGATGGGCCTTATGGCTGCGCAATGCCAAATTTTCCGGTGCAACAGGGCTATTATTCTCAGGCAGTTCTCTGAACTGCATGGCATTCACCGGCTACCACCCAAGAACCATCCAATGGTGGGCATCAGTATAGGAGCTGCCTCGTGGGAACTTCCCCATAGGACCAACGCCGGGAACCAAGCGAGGCTTAGCACCGGTGCAATTGTTGCACCACAAGTAGTAGATTATGCTAACATAATTTTAAAAATTTTACTATATAAATAAAGAACCTCCATTAATAATAGATCACGGAATTACCACTAGACACGCAGACTCGTAGCGAAAGTAGAGTTGATGAGCGTGTTGGTACAGTAGTAGTCGTACTAGCTGCGTGTCTCCTCCTCCAGCTCTTTTTGATTGTCACAAGTTGCAGATCGTTCTAGTCCTGAAGTTTCACATTAACACCTCTAAGGTATTCACACGTACAGGCCAGGAACACCATGCGCTAGAGTGCTAGCGCCAGTTGCATGGTATTGGACGGGAAAGGTATGGCAACTAGGATTTCGGGAATTCTGAATTCTCTTTTTAAACTTTATGCCACCGCCCCTCTATTTGTAGGCATCCATGATGGGCCTCTAACTTGAGGCCCATTAGGAATTTGTGGCCCACATGAATTCAGATTATCATATGAATTATATACTAGTCCATTAAATACGTGACTCTATAGGTTCACGTATACTTGGATATATCCCGAGTACTCCTATTCGTCTACTAATCGGTAGTAGCCCCTAGTAAGACATGCGGACTCCCAAGTATACGTAAAGATCATATTAGACGAACCTTAACAAAACTTATATGCATTTCTCTTTGCCTCACAATATCGATCAAGCTTAAGGCGAGTACGTGCCATCCTTGTTGGTTAGCTTGACCACTCTTCCTCGATTATGTGACTTGAATTCCGCAACTATGGTTAACTCTTTAATCGTGAGTAGTATGGTCATAAATTTATGGAATCCAATCACTTGAGAGATCTAGAGATATCTCTCCTGTCACATGGAGGGGCAAATCATATCGTGATCGACTATGTCTCGATGCATGCATCATAACAAAACCCGAAAGCTACCTTTATAACTACCTAGTTGCGGAGTAGTATTTGACAACCCCTAAGTTAGTCATTATGCATCTCGAGTACGTGCGACGATCTCAAGTCTAAGGACACAACGTACACATTATAAATGAGACTAACTGATGATATATAAGAATGCAATGTTCTCGTAGTGTCTCACAATGGGTTGATCTAACCCTATGTTTACTAACATGTGTCCATATTATTGGTTTGATATTTCCATATCTATGACCTGTGAAACATAACCATCAGCCAATACATATGCTACTCTATTCACATGTGTTTTCATATGTTTCCGACTAAGGATCATTTAAGAATAATCATCGCAGACATATAGAGTTTCACAATCAAGTACATACTTACTAATAAATATTAGCAATATTATTCAAGAAACAAGATAACATATTATTCAATAAATTATAAATATAACGAAATATAGTATATATATATATATATATATATATATATATATATATATATATATATATATATATATATATATATATATATCTTTACTATTATAAAAGAAGCAATTGGTGGTTGGTCCGTCGTCACTTCTCTCCTCTCGGCCCTTCGATCGATTACGAGATAAAATCCTAACCGTAAAAAATACTCCGCTCCGCTCCTCCCGCGCCCGCTTTCGCCGTCCGATCGTCCCGTGGGTAGATCCGGCGTTCGCTCGTCGCGCGCCAAGCCTGGATCCTCTCCGGTCCTCGCATTCTGAGCCCGCCCATCCTCTCGCGCGCCGCCTCGCCTCACCTCCGCCTCTCCGCTCTCCTTCGCTGGTTTCTTCCTCCGCGCGCGCGCGCCTCGCCTCCTCCGCCTCCCCACCGGCCTCCTCCCTACTCCCCAACCCCGCCGCCGCTTTCTCCATCGCTCCTCCGCCGCCGCGCGCCTCGCCTCCTCCTCCGCCTCCCCTCTGGCCTCCTCCCTACTCCCCAACCCCTGCGCCGCCGTCTCCCTCTCCGTCCCCCGCGCCGCCTCCTACTCCCACCCCTCCTCCTCCGCCGCCGCATCCTCCCCTCCTCCGCGCGCCACCTCCCCTTCTCTCTCGCGCCACCGCCTTCCTCCCCTTCCCCTCTCGCGCCGCCTCCCCTTCCCCTCGCGCGCGCCGCCTTCTGCGCCCCTCGCCTCGACGCCGCCGGAAGGGCATCACCAAGCTGTTCCCATCCGGTACAAGGAGCTGGTAGTCTTTTATTTCTCTCGATTGAAGCGTAATAGTTTGTTCCTGGTACAAGTAATCATTTCGGGCATGTTTGCATAGTCCACTTGCCGAGCGCGGAGAGGAGAGTAGAGGAGGATGCAGCAGCTGTAGCCAACGCAGATGCCTTGGGTGAGGGCCGACTCCTCCGACCGAGGCGAAATCCCCCCCTCGCAGTAACTCGCCGCCTCTTCTCGATCCCCTAAAATCCTCCCACCGCCTAAAAACCATGTGATTTTCTGCAGCGCCACACGGCGATCAAGATCGGCAAGTCCAAGGTGGTCGTCTTCGCGGATTCGCCGACAAGCGCTTCCTCGCGACATCGCCGTCTCACGACGTCGGTAAATCCCACCGCCCACTCTCCGCTCGCTTGCTTTGCCTAATTACCTGCCGGCATCTCGTTAACTTAGTGCGATTATTTCAACCTAGGGTATGTTCGATTACATTTAGAGGATGCAGCTTTTCCTATTCGGAAGCATAATACGGAGAATGCCGAGCCTTGTTATTTAGACCTCTGAATGCGATTTGTGTTGCGAGAGAATAGGCTATGGTACACGCTGAATGCATCGGTAATGGTTCGGAGACGGCAGGCGTGCCCTGACCAAAGGCGTTTCACATAGTTGTTGTCATTGACTATAATATGTTCATCTTGGCCGTTCAGGGGCAAGAGGTGTGCAATGCATACTGACTATATACTAGAGTTTGAAAGCAACACATAAAGAATTTCCTTATTTTGTTATTTACAATGTAGTGTTTACTTGGCAGGTTAGGGATTTCGGATGCTTGACACGGGTAAACCTCTCTGTTTCGTTAAGTTTTCTAAATTCCCCTTTTCCTTGATTGTTTGCACTTATACCGGGGGTTTCTGCAATCACTAAGCACTGTTGTGATGCTTTTTTGATATTCAGACATATGGCAATGGTCGGAGATGACCGGCTTTGGTGATTTGCCATCGCCACGCGAGTTTGTCGTCGCTTGACCATAGGAAACAGAAAAATTGTCATGTAGGTGTTTTATTTGATACAAGTTCCCCTGTCATTACTGGGTATCATTGCTTGTGATTTGTGAAGAACGTTATGTTCATCTTTATTCAGGTATGGTGGTTGGGATGGCAAAAAGTGGCTGTTTGATGTATATATCATGGACACAAGTGAGCTAATTGTTTCCTTTATTCAAGCTGTATTGGGTATTGATTTTTTTGGTTGAAGATGGTAACAAAAGTTGAGCATTCATTTTTATTTTAAAATTCTCTGTTGGATAGTGTCACTTGAGTGGACAGAGTTCGCAGTTACTGGATCAGCGCCACCTCCAAGATGTGGACACTCTGCCACCATGATTGAGAAGAGGCTACTTATATTCGGAGGCAGAGGTAATTGCCATTCTCTCTCAAAGATTGTGTTTGTTTAGATGATTTGTTAGTTTCTCTTTCTTATGTTTTGTTTGATATATGATGACGTAAGAAAATGTTGATATTTATTATTCAGTTTGAGATCATATTTGATAGTATGCATCATTTTTATTTGGTTTTCCGTTGCAACGCACGGGCACCTTACTAGTATATATATATATATACACGATTGCTTCTCAAGCATATTTCGAGCAGTAGTGCCATGCAAAGCTCGACAGGAGAGCACGGGGATCTGTATGAGCGAATCCAGCCCCATGGCAACTTTCTTGATCTTATGTTACGTTTTGGTCCAAGTTTGTTTTGGTTCAAGGGCCCTGTCACGTTGTGCAACTATGAAGCATCTGGTAATTCAAAAGCCATTCTATACTACTTCTGGTGGTTTATTGATCCGCGCCGGCATCAGGAGGGCTTGTGTATCCATCTCGGTCCACGTCTCAGCAAAAATAAGGCCTTTTGATCAATGCGGGCTATCTCGGCTGCCAGAGCAGTGCGTCGCACCGTGGGCTGCCAAATCCTCACCACGCGCCCACGCCCCGGCCGGATGCCGAGCTGTGCCGCGTACAAGTGTGCCGCAGCCTGCCGCCAGCGAATACAGCCCAAGCGGACCGCATCCGTCTGCAAAAATCACTGGGCTTACGGCCGCAGAACTGCCATCCGCAGAGTTGGCACGCGAGCACGGCGAAGCGTCCCAACCGTCCGCCGCCTAGACCCAGGGCCAGCAAGTACCAAACAGCCTAGATGTCCGTTTATACAGTCTTTTGGTTTACATTTAGTTTTAGTTTATAATTAGTAATAATTTATAAAAAAATTTATAGAGATATTTGTATACGATTTTAATCGATATAAATAAAGTTATTATAGTATGTACTGTAATTGACTAGTAGACTATGTCTTAAAAATATACTATAAAAATCTTTATTATATAAAAGTAATTTTTAGAAGTCAATATACACATGTTCCTGTAATTCAATCACGTCGGGACATGAATTTCGTTTGCTTGCTTGGGTACACGAGGGAGTGCCACTGTCCCCATCGCGTGTCCAAGGACGCGCGCGCGGATGCACGCGTGCGAGGCGATGCCATCCGGGCGTCGATGCCCCGGCCGGTCGAGCGGCTCACCATCCGGCAGTGGCAGTACTCCCCCCGCGCCCGCGCGCGATCGAGCGCCACCAACCCGTGGCCCCGGCCGGCCGGGCCGCGCGCCTCCCCACCAACCGTGCCGGCGAGCGCTCGCCCGCGCACATGGCGGCCGCCGATTCGCTGACCGCCGTGCATTATTCGCCCTATACGCACGGTGATACACTGGCACGCACGCTCCTCCCTGGCTAGGTGGTGTGCGTGACGAAACCATGTCGCGCGAACGTACAGCCGAGTCTCGATCATGCGGAACCCATCGTCAACGCTGCGTTTAATAATTTTCGTAATAATTACATCGTTATTACAGGATGGTCGATCGATCGGTGATCTGTTAGGGCGTTGTTTGCCTAGCTTGATTGCTTCTCAAGGAAGAGGCTCACGGGATCTACGTCACGTCGTTGTCTGGGATGTGACCCCGGAAATTCATTGGTGTTGACGTCCATCGAATTGCATTTGCATTTATGTCGTGAGAGGGAGAGGAAACGGTCTTCTTTGATGTTTGGTTTGCGATGTTCATCTTCCCTGCTCTGCTATAGCAGCATCGGTGTCAATTCTGTTAGATTTGTGAATCATATAGCAATAGCTTAAACTTTTGATGTTTGGTTTGCGATGTTCGTCTCCCCTGCTATAGCAGCATCGGTGTAATTCTGTTAGAATTGTGAATCATATAGCAGTAGCTTAAACTACTTCACTAAAACATTCAAACCCAACCCAATTATTTTACTGTGGATTTTTTCTCTATTTGACACCGTGAAATCTAAATTACTGAACCTTGAGGATGCAAGGTCTTGTTTGTAACGCGAGAACCCTTCGGAATTTCACGGGATATACACCGCTTCTTGCAAAACTCCTTTGGAACTTTTTTTGTACCAAAACTATCACATCATGCATAATAAAATAAAATATTGACCGTACTAGGAGCCTATTTTTCTCGAAGACAAGCCCTGTGGGATCTATCCATCGAATAAAACTGTGGTGATTGGCGTCCACAATCTATCTGCGAGACTATTTTGCTGGTCATTTTGTAGTTATAATGAGTTATTGATTTTTTTGTGGAGTTTGAGTTTATTTTTTGAGAGTTTGTAAAGTTGTATGAATTAATTATGTTAATTGATGACTTTGTGTATTGTATTATGCAACGTGATGATTTACTTGTTTGTGTTGGTTGTAAGACTCCGGAGCTATATCACGGTGAAGCAAATAGGATCGGGACTAAACTAAAAGAGCTTAGGGCCAAAGAGGTCAAAGAATCATGATCACGCTCAGGAGAGCTAAAGTCTAGACGATCAAAGAGTCGCTAAAGATGATTGAGACTTGTAGGATGATTACAAACCAAGATGATGAGGAGCCAAAGTGTAAGCTACTGGTGGAGGATATGACGAGCAATGGCAAGTTAGATCGAGACTAAGCTCAGAGAGGAGTTGAGGTCTAGAGCGATCAAAGAAGCCGGGTGCTGTCATGTGCAAGAAGAAATATGTGGTGCACTAAGTGACTTGAGTTGTTTACAAACTAGGATAGTTTGTGGGGAGAGGTTTGACGACAAGTCATTGAGGCCATATGGAAGATGACGAAATATAGGCGATGCTTCATAGCAAAGAAAGCAGGAATCTTTGTGTAAGGTGCTAAAGGGGTATTTTAGTAAATTTCTTAATACAAAAAAGTGACGGTATGCGAAATTGCGGCGTTGGCCTAAATCATTTAGATCTTGTATATGCTAAAAATATAAAGTTAATCAAGTGTTGATTCACTAATGGGTTAATAGGTGTGAGCGCTTTGAGAAGCGTAAATGTGCAAGTTTAAAATCCGATATGGTGTTGCGTTAATGGGTTAGCCCATGTAAGTAGATAAAATCTAACTAAAGGTGTTGGTTTAGGTTTCCCTTATAAACCTTTATATATAAGGAGGGAAAGAGGTGGCTAGGTTAAACTTTTAGAGAGTTTAGTCCAATGATTGGAGAGGAGAGTTAGGGTTCACGGAGATAACCTTGTAGGAGATGTGAGAGACTCTTGTGGCTGAATTTTTTATTATTCTTAGGCTTTGTGTATGGTTAGGGAGTGATTGTAAATATTTATCTTTAAGTCGCAATAAAGATCAAAATTCATCCAAGTATTTTTCTCTTGTACTCAAGTGATTAAATCTTAATTTAGCTTGATTTTTGGTGCTTTCTATTTCTCTTGATCTTGTTATGTGCCAATAATGTGCAAATGATGAATATATTTTTTAGAGATCGTATCTCATACATCTAGACATTTGTTATGTGTAAGTTCTTGTGTTTGCATGGTTTTTGCTTAAGAATGGGTGATTTTGGAGTTTTGGTGTTGTGGGTGCTTTGGCTTGAGTTTATGATCTAGTTTGCTATGAAATATGAGGACCCATACAAAGTCATCTAGATCATCAAGAACTCATAAGGAAGAGCAGATCGAGATTTATCTCTTTGCTAGATTTTGGTGCAACATTCTTTCAAATGAAAAAATGTTAGGATTTTGTTAATGATTTTTTGATCATTGATTGAAATAGTTTCTTGATATCCTAGAAAAGATTCATACCAAATTTTAAGTGATTTGGCGTTGTGGTTTGAAAGTTGGATCAAATTGTGGCTTTAGCCCGGATTTAGTGTAGCAGAGGTTTAAGAGTCAATAAATCCTAATTTTTTTATGTTCTTTCTTGATCTTTGCTTAGGATATGTTCTTAAGGTCATAATCTAACCTTGGCTCAAGTTTCACGTTATTTGGAGTTGTGGATCAAAAGTTTTCATCAATTTTTTGGACTTGAAATATTGCTGAAATCTACTCTGTTTCTGATTTTACTATTCATTCGATCTGATTAGTGCTGTTCATAGCGGGCTAACTACTATTTATTAACATGTTTTTACTATTTATAGCGGTCAGACCGTCATCCCTATAGAGGTTAGATCATCAGGGCTGTCAAGGCTCGTTTTGCTCAATTTTTCTTGAATTTTTTCTTGTGCGTGATTGATCTTTAATCTTCATATCTTCTCATAGCTATTGAAGTAAAAAATTTTGACTCTCTTGAAAAAAATATTTTAAAAGACTTTTAAATGGGTTGACTATCACTCACCCACTCTAACCACCGTTCTCGGTCCTACCTTGTCCATGAGGTCTCCAACTGTCCGCACCTAAAACATTGTGGCTGATGCCAACATAGACAGAGATCCATGCAAAATCGAACCCGCAGCCCAAAGATCCCTACTCTAGCTAGTGGGCAAAGGTCACCGTCGCTTTCTCACGCACCTACACGTCTACGTACACGCATTCGGAGACTAGCCAGCTCAGCTCGAGTTCGCCAGCTGTTGGTTCGTCCGATCAGTACGAACGCATGAATGCGGCCACGTACAGCGGCTCGCCGTGCTCGCGGCGCTGTTCGAATGGGCGCGCGTGCGCACGTACAGCGTACCGCATCGTCGGCAAGCGTGGCTCGCGCGATGGATATATCAATTCTCCCACCGGGCCCCCGGTCCTCGGCCGCCGGGCCAGTTTCTTCCTCGGCGCACTGATTGGCCGGCCTCTCGACGCGGTTGTTCGTGCCATTTATGCGCGCGCGGCAGCATCAGCGGAGGCGTGCGGGTTAAGCGATCGGTCGGGCGTTTGCGGATTAGTATATAGTATTAGTCTTGATGACGCTGTTCGGCTAATTAAGCTTGGCCACCTAGCTCTGGGCCTCTCGGCTCTCTTCTGGCGGCATTTGTTTCTTGGCGACAAATTAAGCTGTGTTGCGTATGGAGGGGGATAGCAGTGATCGACAGCATTCCGTGCATGATTTGCTAACCACTAATGTACGTACAGATGCAAGAATGACGAGCTTTCGTTCAAGGATGTAGCTAGAGTGACCCAAGAATTTAGCTCGGAACGTGGAAATAAGTTACCTATGGTGTTTGACGATATCATGTGTAAGAATATCCGTAGGATCAAAGATAGCAATAGAAAAGAGAAACCTGTAAATTAGACTGTCTCTTTAGAAGACTTGTTACTTTTGCTATAATTACTAGTTTTTAAACGGTGTATTTTTTAAGACAAGATCTACAAGAAGATTATAGTATAAACTATACCAAATTTAGTTGTACCAGTCAAAATTGTATATGACTATTTTCCCTACATATTACCTCTCACAAACAATTCAAAATTTAAAATCTTCAGTTATAAGTCATAAACCACCGTCTAAAAGAACCCACCCTATAGTTTCGGAGACCAAAATCTTCTTAATTTTTTCCTTAAGTATTCACTAATCCTTTATTCCAATAGTTACAAAACTAAAAGATTAGGATGGAAAGCCAACACACAACCTAGCAAATTAAGAAGCCAAAATCTGTGGAATAAATAGTAATACATTAAAGCTCAAACTTAGCAAAATTTTGCATAAAAACTCAAAATTATACTCTAGATATGTATTTTTACTAATATTTTGTCAAGATGCATATAAAAAAATAGAGCATAAATAAAATAAAGTGACTGCCTTTATTCATTTGTAGCATTATTGAAGTGGTACTACGGATTTTGCATAGCTTCTTTTGGATCTCTTTGTGTGTATGATTGGTTTCTGAATTTTATAACTTTTCATAATTATTCAAGTAAAGAATAAATAGTCATACTTCTATCTTGAGAAAAGATTTGAAAAAATATCTAGTGACCATAAATATTCCAATACCATTCACCTCTACCATTAGTCCATTACAAATTAATGCAATGATAAAAGGATATAGTGCTTCGCTAAACATGGACGACGCCTGTGACTTGGGGTGACTGCGGACACCCTTCTGATCCATTGGATTGCGCCCTCATCACTTCCGAGCCGTTGGATCTTGGTGTTCGCACGCGAGGTGGCGTCCGTTTGTTAATTTCTTCATCGTTCGGATCCCCATACGCGGGACTCGTCGTCACCCTCGAGCTTCCTCATCCGCTTCCCCGTAACCTCCTCGCTACCCCCACCACCGCCCCAGGGTTCTCCTTCCCCTTCTCGCGCATGCCGCTGCCCCCGGCGCCCGTAGGGGCCAAGGCACGCAGCGAGCGACACCATGCATTCGTGAGTGGAGGTGGGTGGATTTGCTAGTTAGCCTGAATCTTTAGTTATTAAACATCTCAACTTTTCATGTTTTATGCTTGATATTTTAGGTTTATATTAATCTTTATCATTTCAATATATATATATCACTTTGTATAAGTAACCAAACACATGGCAATAGATACGTTTGGAAATTTGACATGCATGAAAGATAGGCGCAACACAGAAGCAATCTCTTGCAGTAATCAAACCCATGATAATCTTATCCGTACCACTCTCGACCAATCTCTGTTCGTGAAAAAGACACGCCCTCCGCCCAATGGCACGACTAGTTCTTCCACAAGATGGAATCGTCGAAACATAGGCATCATGTACAATGCTGCGGGTTAAGGAGCTTCTTCTCTTATTAATTGTTTATAGATTAACAAAATGATACTTTTAGATTGCCCAGTAGTTACGCAAAAACATTTTTGGATGAGGCTGTTGGATGGATGAACAACTAAAGCAAAACGAGTTGAAATTAAAGATGAAAAGGAAACCTAGTAAATTAGACTAATGAAGTTGAAGGAGCAAGCACACAATATTATGGATGGGTTCGGCACCACTTTAGACTTATGACTTATTACTTTTGCTACAATAATAAGTTTTTAAACGGTGTATTTTTAAAACGATATCTACATGTAGATCTTAGTATAAGCTATACTAAATTTAGTTGTATTAGTTAAAATCGTATATAACTATTTTTCTCAACATATTACCTTTCGCAAACAATTCAAAATCTTCAGTCATAAATCATAAACCACCGTCTAAAAGAATGCACCCTATAGTTTCGGAGACCAAATTTAATTTTTCAGCTACATTAGAATATAGAATAACAACAGCATTTTCACCTTATATTCCTGCCCCCACTTCTAATTTTTCACCTTATATCCTATAATCATAATGGAAAGCATCGACTGTACTTAACCAAAGGGATTGCACAAAAAAACTGAGAAACACAAATAGTTCTGCAGCATTTTTGCCATGAAAATATCCCCTATGTTTCAGTCCGTACCGTTGGAGCTTACAAGCAAGTATCCTTCTCAAACAGGGACAAAAGAATAAAAAAGAGAGAGAGAAACCCTGCTCTTTTGTTTTGTTTTTGTTTTTCTTTTGACAGGAAGACAAGTAGAGAACCGTTGCTGCAACATGGCAGACTGGCAGTAAATAAATGAGACAAGCGGAGGCCCACTAAGCCCGAACAGTGAAAAGGCCCATCCCCATCCATAAAGCCCACTACGCACGTGGTTGCGGCAACGAATCGGAGCTCCGAGCGGGCCCACCGTTGGCACGGACCGATCCCCGGACCACATCAGTACATCACAAACGGTCGGATTACATCAGGAGAAGTAGTGACTGGCTGATCAGTATTTATTAGTGGTGCAATTGTGCCACACGGTCGCACAGTAGAGCAGACGTTGACGTGCCCAGGATCCTGGCAAGGAAGAGCTTGGTCGTGCAGATGCTAGATCCAATCCATCTCGACCAAACAATGGAAGTTATGTATTGTTGACCGATTTGGGATGGTTAGTTTTGTAAACATGCACCTAAATTTACACGGCATAAGAACCATGTATAGTGGCCCTGCTCATTGATTTTTATTCCTGATTTATGTTTAAAAAAAATTAAAAGATAATACAAACATCCGATTTTTTCAAACGATTTCTCTCCTCCTTTCGCTACCGTCTCACTCTGAGAATAGAGCAAAAGGTCACGGGTGTATCAAGCACTCTACCCCTCTCGTTCCCGTCACGTGCACACATCTCTCTCATCTTTTTCACTGTTCGCCCCATCTTTCTAAAAATCACTTCTTTCAACCGCTATTATTTATTTTCAGTTAAAACCATAGCTGAAAGGCATCAGCAAAAGACAATATAAACATCCCTAATATAAAATTATATATGGTAGCTCTAAGAAAATACATAAATTCAGCACGAATACACTAGTACAGTTTTTGGGCACATATTAGGACAATAAAACTAGTTCTCTTTGAAAAGAAAATGATGAAACTATTTCGCACAACTGTAGATAATTTTTGGAACTAAAAAAACAAAACGAGGGAATTAATTTGCATTAGAGAACTCTATAATCTCCGCAAAGCAACAAGCAGAAAACCAGTTGAACCGGCAGAGATTAGCGCTCATGCATCCGGAAGGTCCCTGTTCCCTTAAATTCTCCATTCGATGATCGATCCGAAAACGCTTGAACGCAAAGCCAGGTCAACACAGCCCGGTGGTCGTTGGTTTACCTGAACTGCGCGGCCGGTTGCATGGTCCAGGGCTGTCCGACGCAGCGCTGCCCATGTGAGGCATTGCTTTCCGTTGCCATCGAACCCCACATTTCGCACTCCCCGAATTTACTGTATCCAGCCATGGCACGTTGGTCTTTCCGCGAGCTGGAACCCGTACCGTACCGTCACCATCCATCGGAAACGCATTTCACCGGGGATGCAAGACGCACCGTCCGTACTGCCACGTCAAGTAAACTTTTAATAGTGCAAGACGAACGCACAACACATATCACGCACTCACACGTGTGCATTTTTCTTACACACATTTAGAATTTATTGGAGATGCCTAACACCTTATGAAGTATAAGTATATACTTTTTCACTTAATATATGCGTATGTGTACTCCTAAAATAGTGAATAACAACGTTAAATCTGGAACTTGAGCCCGGTGAGCTGAATACGCACCGCACACCAAGCCATCTGACCACATACCAGCTTTTGCCACGTCCAATAAACTAACTTGTGGCGTGCCACGACTTGCGAGTCACACGATTGCACATGCGAGTGATGGATGTGATGACCCATGTCATTGCCAATGGGTAATAACACTAGTTAACGAATAATTATTCGTTTGTTCAGTAAATATTATTTTAACGAATAATAAATCTATCAAAGTGATACAATAGAACAATAATGGTGCTAAATATGTCAAAAACTCGATGCATGATTAGCACTTAGGGTTAGTTTATCCGATGGACTACGCCGTGCGACAGGACGCGCGCCAACCACTCGGCCAGGCAGCGTGCGGAGCCGTGCCGGGTTGGGCACGGCTATGGATTGGCCGGCGGGCCTGGGGCTGGCCTACGTACATACGTAGTTCTGTGATTGTATGGAGTATGGACCGGTCCAGCTTATTGGCACTGTGATCTGTGGGTGGCGAACGCAGAGTCATCGTCGTCGCGTGCGGTCAGGTTGGTTGCGGGGCTGGCACGAACGTACACGTACTTGGCCTCCTCTTCAATGCCCCGTTTGTTTGTTTGATGCATGTGTGCGTCATACGCTGTACTGTGCAGTAGGTCGGCTTGTTCTATGTGAGGGGCCCCGTTTGGAGCAAACTAGCCTTATGATTGATCGATCGGCCTTGGCATGCACATTGGTAATACTTTTTGTTTGTCCAAGACGGTACATAAATTTAATCCATACGCATACAAGTTTAATCGGCATGTACGATTTTAAATCGTCTGTCCATAATTAATTTGTTCTAATAATCTGGAATAATCATGAATGGGTTTCTACTATTTAAATATAACTAACAAAATTACCTGTGTAATTAAATATACCATGGAGTTTTCCAAATGACAATACATGAATTTTAATATGAACGCTTACAAGTTTTAATTCACTGACGTGCTTGGTTTATTTTTAATGATCATGGATATTTGTTAGTGGAGTTTTGTATGTCAATACTACTAACAAGGTTAATTAGGTATTTAAATATGAAATAGAATGATTTAAATGATAATGTACCGATTTAATCAATACATGCTAAATTTTAAATTACTAACAGCTCTTAATTAATCTTCAATAATCATAAATACTAATTAGTGGTATTTTGTAATTTACACGACTAGCATAATATTATCGAGTAATTTAACTTGCAATAGAATACTCAGAGTTAAATATTCACGAAGACAAATTTTTATTACGTGTACTTCTCCTCTCTCTTCTTTTTTTCTCCTATTTTCTCTTGTTTTCTTCTCCTTTTATTTCCTTTTTCTTTTCTCCCGGGCTACCCGAAGGACAACGGCAAAAATGAATGGCTAGTCCTTCCCGGCTACCTACCGCCCGATAGTGCATTCACATTATGTTAAACATTCATAACAAATAGATGAAACATTTTGTTATAAATGTTTAACATGTCTAGTTAAACATTCATAAGTCATAACTAGCAATGCATAACAAGAGTTTAAAACAAGACATAACAAAATACATACAGACATAGTTTCTCACACATAAACAAATCACGTTTACAACAAGAGTGGAACATACGAAAATAGTTCTTCAACAAATAGATGAAAGACCCATTAATCGAGTCGATAATCGAGATTGAACAACAATCTTTAAGCTCCTCTTCAATGTCTTCAAGGCATGTCCATAAAGCCTCAACTCCTTCACCTAAGCAAAAATTGTATTACATTTACATCAACGGCTTCAAATCATACATAAATTTTAAAATATTTACACCATTAATTGCATACCTTTAAGGTCACGAAGCCAACTTTGTGAGCACATCAATGCCTCCAATATCTGGAGTGAGACGACTACGATGTTCACTTAGCACTCTAATAGGGTTAGTGAGCATCGTGCAAGGAAGACTTTCTTCTTCCAAATAGCGTTAGCTCACTTTTATTGGAGGTTATCACATCCGCAATGTAGGATAACGTGTCCCACCACCTTCCACCAACCCAAGATATCAAATTCCTCATCCTGCAAGGAAGACTTTCTTCTTCCAAATAGCGATCTAGCTCACTTTTGGTCTTTACTATACCAATATTTTTCTTACTAGCACTAGTGTTTTAAATATTGAAAGCACCTCATTAGCACCAATTGGAGCACTAGTAGTAGATGACGTAGCCATACCCTCTTCTTGTGTACTTGGTACTCATTCATCAACTCACACAAGCAATTATAACTCTCGTGACATTATCTTGAGTTTTCTTCACCAAAGAGGGCAATATAGCATGCATGTAACATTGTCATTTTTCCACGTGGATCAAGAATTACAAGAATAGCCATCAAACCATGAATATCGGACCAATACTTGTCAAACTTTTTATCATCTCACAGACATAGCCTCAATTATTGGATCTCCACATCCTAGCCATTTATTCATATGCATTTTGACCTCACAAATCTTTGGGAAGAAGATGTTACTTGTTACGTATTTAGTTCCAGAAAACATTGCAGTGAGTTCATAGAAGAGGCTTAATTTTTCACAAATAGTTGAGGCAAAATTCCAATCAAGAAGTTAGTTGGTGCAGTTAAAGCGCATATCAATTTGCTCCAACCTTTCAAAGACTTTCTTATAGGGAATAGCGGTACTAAGCATAATATAGGTTGAATTCCATCTAGTTTTGCAATCTAGAGCAATCTTTTTAGTTATTTCAACCCTAACAAACCGAGCTGCTTTCACAAATTTTTCGTACCTCTTTGGTGTAGCTGTCCAATAGGAAACACTATCACAGACTCTTTTGATGCCATGCTCCATGACACTTAAGCCATCTTTCACAATTAAGTTAAGAATATGTGCACAACAGCGCATATGTAGCAGCTTTCCACCCAATAAAAGATTAGATGGACCAATCTTCATCTCTATTGCTTCAACTAATTTATCATTTGTTGAGCAATTGTCCATAGTTAAAGTGGATAGTTTGCAATCAAGATTCCAACTCTGCAGGCTTTTGTATAGTGCTTCACAAAGAATCTCTAATGTATGCGGGCATGGCACATACATAAACCTACATATTTCAAAGATAGCAAGAAGATTAGTATTTGAACATAGCAATAAGATTAATATTATTAGATAGCAATCACCTCAAAATGCAACTTCTAAGCTTCCAAGAGTCATCAATAAAATGTCCGTCCACGCCATGTAGCCTCTCTTTGATTATCATTGTCCAAAGATCGGTTGTAATAAAGAACGCGACAATTGCTTTTATCCAAGTAACTGAGAGCTCTCTTTCTCTCTGAATCATAATAATCCAAGATATCCTTTCTAATAGTATTTCGAGTGACCATTTTAAATAAAGGTTGTAGTGCACTAACAAAATTACGAAAGCCATGGTGATCAACAATGGACAGTGGGTACTCATGCAGAATAATCATGGAATAGAGAGCTTTCCTAGCAATTTCTTGGTCAAAGACATAGTTCTCTACAGTTACTTGCCCATGCTCAGAAGATCCATACCTCAAACTAGTTTGTACTTTCCCTTGCCTCTTCCGATAGATGCAAACCTTTAGATGTTCATGTAGATGTTTAGTGCCATTCTTTGTTTCTGCCGAAAGGTACTTACTACACCAAATGCACTTTGCCTTCCAAACACCATTGACTTTCGATCTTGTAAATTCATTCCAAACGGGTGAAGTAAGTTTCCTCTTTGTGCCACGAGAATCTTCCTCTTCTGCTTGTGCATCTTCGACATGTTCTTCAACTTGAGGTTCAGATTCAGATCCTACTTGCTGATCACGGAGTATTGAGCCTTGAGAAGATTGCCCATGTTGGCTACTATTTCCTGGAGTTGCCATCTGAGCATATAGCTTATAGCATGGACTGCTATCAACAATGACCTGCAAATATGGACACTAACATATGAGCATAATGTTCAAGCAACAGATACACACACAGAGACCTTTATCCTAATGTTCAACAAGCAACAGATACACACACAGATACACACACAACAGATACATAATCAGCACTCTTACCTTTCTAACAATGATCTGATGCATATTAAAGAGGAAACTAACATTTTTGACTTGCATGGCAAACACCAGTGTAGATCAGCAATATTATCTCCTATGAAATAGTTGTGCTGTCTGCTTGAACTATTGCAGCTAATTCGGTTTCATCATTATACATCCTACATGCTACTGCTAGATAAATCAAAATGGAAACAGCAAGCAGCAGCACTGACCCAACCCCTTGAGCGTGATGACATGAACAAGTAACCAACACAATGGACTCTTGTGACATCAACAAGTAACCAACACAATGGACAGTCACCAGAACAAAATACTCAGGTATCAAGTATTCAAGTAGCATATAACTATATCAAATTATCAATATACATCACAAATTGTATATCAAGTAGCATATACCGACACAATGGACAATCACCAGACCAAATTGTATGATTCACAATACCATACCTGCCAGATCCGGATGGCGGCCGGGTAGGGGGCGAGCAGGCGAAGTGGAGACTGGAGAGGGACTGAGGGAGGGAGGAGGAAGACCGGAATCCAGATCCGGATGAGGGAGGAGGAAGACCGGAGAAGTGGAGGCCGGAGAGGGACTGAGGCGGCTCGACGTTACTCTTGGCAAGTCGGGGACTTGGCTAGGGTTGGGGAGGGAGGACCGAGCCGGAGGAGGAGGAGGAGGACCGGAGCCCGAGGAGGGAGGAGGAGCCGGAGCTCGGAGGAGGGAGACCGGAGCGGCGGAGCCCGGAGGAGGGAGGAGGGAGACCGGAGGCGGACAGAGGGAGTGAGCCAGTGAGGGAGCGCGAGGGCGGCGGCTCGGGGAGTTGGCCCGGAGCCCGGAGGAGGGAGGAGGGAGACCGGAGCCCGGAGGAGGGAGGAGGAGACCGAGGCGGACGAGAGAGGGAGTGAGCCGGTGAGGAGCGCGAGGCGGCGGCTCGGGGAGTCGGGTTGGGAGTTGGCCGGTTGGGGATTAGGGTTAGGAGTTGGAGTTTGCCTCTGGGCCTTGGGCTTTTGGAAGAATTTTTATTTTTAATTATTGAGTTGGCCCACCTGTCCGATTAGAATTGTAACGGCGAGACAGTGCGGGTAGAGCTTACCCGCACGTGCACCCGTCTACATCTTGGGTAAAAATTTGTCCCATTTTCATACCCGTGGGTAAAAAATGTATCCCATACCCGACTCTATTAGGGTATTTACCCATGGGTACGCGGGTAAACGGGTACAATTGCCACCCCTATTCCTGGCTACCTCCCCACTTCTTCTCTCCCCCTTATCTCTTCTTCCCCATTCAGTTTCTTTCTCCATGGCTTCTTCCCATTTCTCTCCCTCTCCTATCGATCACTACTACAAAAAGAGTCATCACAAACGGTTCAAAACTGTTATCACGGACGGTTCCTTCAACCATCTAAATCAATGGGTTAGTGATAATTGGAGGTTATCACAGGCGGTTTATAAGCCATCTGTGATAATCACAGCACAGATGGTTCAGAACTAGAATCGTCTGTGAAGGCATAATATCACAGACGGTTCTAACTACAAACTGTCTGTGAAGGCATAATATCACAGATGGTTCTAACCATAAACTATCTGTGATGAGAACATATCACAGACAGTTCAGAATAAGAACTGTCTGTGATACCTATATATAATAGACGGTTTTTGTGGCAGCCGTCTGTGATACGACTTCACAGATGGTTTATACCATAAAATCGTCTGTGATAGTATCTAAAATTTGTATTATTTTTCGGTTAGCTTCAGGAAATGCTAACCATTCCATGCCCTTTGAAAGCGAAACGACGTATTTGAATTTGAATTTTAGATCTAAATTATATATAACACTGTATACACAAGAGGACACTTATAAATTCAGAAATATGCTAACACTACAAGAAACTTCAGGCTAATGCAAGCTTGACCTACACATTTTTCATTAAACTACAATCTAAAACAAGTGAAAAGGGAAAATTCCAAGCAACAGAAATATAAAGACAACAAACATCATTTTCAACTTCTATGTCAAAATCAACAAAATGCCACACTTTTATGATGTAACAACCGGAAGCCCCCTACTGATGTCGATGACTTGGAATGGTGTAGATCTACCATTGCCTTCTTCATCTCCATCTTACTTCAAGCAAAATTTCAGCTACCCCTTCCCTTCCTTTCCATACACAAATGAGTTGGAGTATGGTGGTGTTGGTTATTGGAGTAGGGAGAGGTGGATTAATAGGGGTGAGAGGTGGGAAGGAGACCGGTGCTTGCCTTTCAATGTGGAAAGAATAGACGGATGAGATCGAGATCTTGGGAGATATGCTACAATAAAACCAGAGCAATAAGTAGTGTTTACAGCTTGACTTCAAAAACCAAAATTAAGAGAACTTTTAATCCATAGATCGAAATGATACGAAATTTAGCACGGATCATATCTAGCTTATTGTGAACCTATTCCAATAAATGATCATGAAAATCATGGCTAAAGTTGAAACCTTTTTTAGTTTGTTGGATGGTTGCACCGAAACCGAGCTAAAAACCCTAAATGGTGAATACAACTTGCTTGTGAGTAGATGATAGCCAAGATAGATCTAGAAGTATTTTCACACGTCACAGTAAGCCAGAACACCAAAAATACAATCCAAAAACTCTTGAAACAAGAAATCACTCCAAGATACCTAAATCAAGCAAAAATGGGATTCTTCATAAACTTACTATCAATATGTCTAGATGATAGAAGATTGATTTCTAGAGGTTATTTTCATCTCAACCACATCCTTGGCACGAGCCCTCCCCCGTATTGCGCATGCCCCCTCTCCAACTTGCGTCCGTCGCTACTCGTCGCTGGTCACTGGAGTGCTGGCGAGCACCACCCCAGAGACGACGCCATCACAAGCCAGCCACGTCAGCACCAGAGCTGATGTGGGTGCCACGTGGCACCATGCCTTAGGCCACCTCAGCGCGTAATGCCCTATCAACTGATTCCCCTGCCACCTCCTCCCCACCACCCAACCGTGGACCTGGTCCATAGACCCCTGGTCCACATGTCAATGCCATGGTCACCGTGATGTCACAATTCCGCCATTTCCTTCTAAAAAATAATTCAGCTAAATTCTAAAACCATTACTCATGTCATAAATCAGATTATTCAGCACAAAAATAACTCCAAAAATTTGGGAAAATGGTTAATAGAGTTTTCTTTCTCATTTTCTTAGAATTAAAACTTTCAGGAGTCCGTTCTCCTTTATCCTAGCTCCAATTGAGTCCATTCAAAATTTTAAATTCATTAAAATTCTCCTCTATCCATTTATACCCTCATTTTTATTATTTGGAGTTTATTTAAATTTATTTAGATTTTATCTGAGTTTGTTTGGTTATTTCCATGTGTAGACTTTAACAATTTAGAATTCAACTTTAATGACTCTCACCTATCAGCGAACCAAGGCAAGTCATACATCTTGATCATGTTGACCTCATATTGTAAAATAAAATGATTTTATTTTAAATTATTCTGCATGCATATTTTTATTCAACGCATTTCATTTCAGTTTCAATTTAGTTAATGCCTACTTGTTATCACCTCCATTGATATTGATTCCCCGATACCTCATCACCCTAAAATAAAACTCTAGTTAGTACACTAGTATGACTAGAAAATTTTTATAGTAAATATTCAGACCTGCATAGTTATAACTTTAGATTTGGGATAGCCTTTTCGTGTAAAATGACGAGCTTTTTAAATGTATTTTTGATTTGGTAAGTCAAGAATGTCTACAGAATATTTCAAAATATACATTGTTTTAGACTTACACAAATGGTTAGGTGGTGGGTGCTTGCTGGCATGCATTGTTATTCAGTGACACAATGTTGATTGCTAGGTACAAGAGGTATGTGGTAGTGCCTAAGTCAATGAAGGATCAGTCTGTGAGATACTATTGCAAAGACCTATCATACTACCATAAGACTGGTATAGAATAGTTCTTGTTGACTAATTTGTAGATCCTAATCTAAATCTCGCTATAGGTTGAATGTGAGCATGACGTAGGCCATGAAAAGTCTCACACAACGCAAGAAGGGTCCCAATCTGGTGTATTCCTTATTGGAGTAAAATCTTAGTGGAGATGTGGCCAGGTTGATGGCTCTGCATTGTAAAGATCTTGTCATGATCTCTCCGCCACACACCTAACGAAGTGCACTAATCGCGTGACAATATGAGTTGATCATGTATTAAGGGTAAAGTTCTACAATCTTTAAAAAATGTATAACTTATCCTGTATAGTCGTGCCTATGATCATGGGCAAGCTGAGTAAAGTTTTTCATGGATTAGACTTTATTTTGCAACAATGCTTTTTAACAGGCTTATGGATGGATGGAATTCATTAGAGATCTTTTGAAAAAGATGGTCGGGTGTGATGCCCGTGGATATATTGGTGTCAAGTCGGTGCCTGAACTAACGATATTATTTTGCTTAAATTACTGTTTTTACTTACTGTATTAAATTCAATATTTTCATACTTATTTAATGTACTTCTTTAAATGCTGCTTTACACTTAAATAACCCTATATGACTAAGGTTGCCATTATCATTATATTACATTATCCCGTGTGACTTACGGAGTACAAATTTATACTCATCCTTGCTTTATCATATCAGAGTAGGACGATTTTGACTACGGTGAGCATCAGGACGAGTAGGTCGCGTCTTACTGTCGTTTGTCTATGGGCAGGCTCAGTGGATTTCTTCTGCTTCGATGTTTTTCTTCTGCTACTATTATTTAAATTTGGCATATGGGCCGTAATTGTAAACTTTGATTTTCAGGCTCATATTTAGTTAATGAATAAATACCATTATGGTTGATATTTATCTTTGTTGTCCACTCTGTGCACACTATATGCACTAGTTAATCCTGAACTAATGTGATTTACACAGAGAATCCAAAAGTTGTTGCTCTAGGATCCAACAGAAATAATATCAGAGCTATAATGACTCTAGGATGTAACCGTATGTAAAATAGAATGGTGAGACCCTAAGGACTTATTTGAAATAACTAGTAATTTTAAAAAATGCTTATTCTTATCCCTTGATTCTTGCTTACATTTAGACCTATATCTTATAGAAAAGATAGAATGCTTGGCTCTAAAGACACTCACAGATGAAGAAACTCCTCTAAGAGACCTCAAAGCACGTATCCTCTCTTTTCTCTCCACATTAGCTCTATAAAAGCATAACTCAATTATGTGATCATCCTTCTTGCAGAAGGTACAATGGTACTTTTGAGGGGGTCAGACCTGTTGAAGTAGAAACACCTATCTTGTTAGAAGGGGGTTTGTCAAAACATGTAAATCTAAATACAGTCTTAGATGGATTAGGGGGTATTACCTCAAATTTGCCACGTCAACAACTCTCACAACCTTAAGTGGGTGGTTCTTGGAATACTTCCTTTCTTCTTCACACTTATCTTAGATTGATCAAGAATCATGCAAATGTTCTTCTTCCCTCTAGAAAGTCACTCAAGGGTCTTTTTGAGGTAGTCATTTTTTTTTGTCAAAGTTCTCACATGTGACACTCTTTTATTTTGGTTGCCCTAGTATATCTTTTCTTGTGAATAGCTGCCTCTAGTTTCAAAGTCTCACAAGACACACATAGGGAATTTCTAACCTTAACTAATTGCTCTTTATATTTGACTTTGAAATTCCCATGTATCTCATCTAAATCAGTCCTAGTTTTAGTATAAAATGTACAAGAAATAGAATTAATTACTTTCTTAGATACAGTCATGGACATGGATTTTTCAATTTTATATTTCTCCTCAAGTGTCTTGTTAGCAGCATCAATCTCAATTGTGAGCATATAATAGTTTTCACAAGATTCAGTCTTAGAATAAAGTAGCATTTTAGTCATTTCTTTTATTTTAATTTTGCTATCATCATAATGAGAGTAAGTATGACCATAATTAAATTTATGCAATTTCTTAGTAGTACTATCCAATTTCAATTCAAGCAACGCATAGTTTGAGCAAGATAAAGGAATAGCATATAAAGAAATCACATAAATAATAATAGCATCCAGACAATCATGATCACTATTAGACTTGAGAGAATCAAGTTCATCTAAAGTATCTTTAAGCTAACAAGCAATAGAGGAATGAGCAATTGTCAGATTAACCATTTCATTATGCAAGGACAAGCAAAATTCACAATTATCATCATAATTGATGGATTTAAATGTTTCGATTCTTAATCATTCTAGCATGTTTCTTCAGTTTTTGTTCAGCAAGGACAAAAGTACGTTTCATCTCTGGAGAAAAGGGGCATACCCCATCGGGATCACTATAGGGCTCATCGTCGGAGAAGTCAATGCCTATGAAACACATGCTGGTGAAGTCATGGGCCTTCTTCTTCTCATGAGAGTCATCCTCGTCATCCTTTGTCCTCGAGTCCACATCACTCATGTTGATATTCTCAAGAACGCTAAGGACCTGATTAACTAATTCGTGGCATTTTAGCTTCTTGGCCTTTGTGTTACGAGCTTGAGAGCGCCTCTAGAAGTTCTTCTCCTCCATGCCCTTCAACTTAAGGTACTTGGCCCAAATGTAGTTTATCTCACCACAGTCAAAACAAGTGACTGGGCTACCTCTCCTCTTGTTCCTCACCTTGTTGTAAGCTCTCGTGAATTTTGTGGATCTGAGGGCTAAGTCATCCTTAGAGAGCCTCTTTAGCTGATCTTCGCTCAAGCAGAGCAAGGCGGATAGGGAAAATCCAGAAGAGCCAAAATTTAAGGAATCAGAAAAGCTACTCTATGAAAGGTTAACCACAAGTGACATCGAGTCTATCTTAGGAAGACACTAGATGAAGTCAATCTCATATATCCTCAATCTTGAGTAAACTTTATCCATGGTAAGCTCACTCATGGCAGTGTTATCATTGATGGAAGTGATCTTTATCCCCCAAAATGAGTGGGTTGGTTGAATACTTGTCTGATACCATAGCTCTTAGGCCGGTACAAATCTATAAGAAGAGTTAACCAGGTTCTAATACCATTTATAAGACTGAAGATGGTAACATAGGGGGGTGTGAATGTGCTTCAAAATTTTTTTCTCAAGTATTTACTAATCTTTCACTTCAATAAATCCAAAGCTATGAAAAATAGGATGAAAAGCCAACACAAAACCCAGCAAATCAAGAAGTTGAAAATTCAAGGAATGAACAGTAAAAATCGATAATACTGCTACAGTGCCACAGTAGAACTACTACAATAAAATTAGCACTATTTCAAAACCAATAATACATGTAACTTTTTATCTATAGATCCAAGTGACCTAAAACTTGGTAAGCACATTTTCTAAGAAGTCATGAACCTATTCCCATTAACAATCGAAACAATCATTATTAAAATTGTGACCTTTTTCAGTTTGAAGGAAAAATACACCAAAACCAAATGAAAATAAAATAGTGAATATGACTTGTTCGTAGGTGAATGATGGCTAATATATCTCTAGATGTATCCTCACATATCACACCAAGCTAGAACACCCAAGAAATTGAACAAAAAATAGAGGATCAAAAAATCATTCAGAGAGACCAAATCAAGCAAAAACTAGTACTTCAAAATTTTGCCAAATCTCATGTCTAAATGGATGAAAATTGATTTTCAAAGGATATCTCGATCACTTACACGTCCTTGGCATCTAGCAAGATCAAGAAGGGGTGAGAGGAAATCAAAACCAACCAAATCAATAGCAAATCATCCGAAACAAGAAAGATCCATAAGAGATGAATAAAATTGATATATTGCTACTTGAAGATAAATGTTTTATAGCCACTCGATCTAAAGGACAATAGAGTATATTACATCACTCACACTTGATCAGAATGAGAAGATGGTTAGATGGTTAACTATAAGTCTTCATTCCAACCCATTAAATAGATAGACTAGCCAATCTCATCTAACCTTTAGTGAATAATATCCACCTAACATAATTAGGGGAAACCCGATAACCCCACACACGGGTTTTACCTCACACGCTACACTTATGCACGCTTTTTAAAGTGCATAAGTTTGAATCTGCGAAGTCCTTTGCCTTGATCCAAATTGATCCTTTCAGCTTCTCCTCAACCTAAATCGTTATCCTAAGCACCGCGATTTTGATCTAAGATAGTTTTTGGTATTTTGGTTAAACTATCCAAATACTCTTTCTTGACATGGTCGTCATCTTGTGTTGCTAGCTATTGTCATGCTTGTCACGTGTAGGTGCACCATTGGCTTGCCACGTATCGGTAAGTCTATCTCGTTTCGATTTCATCGGACCACGTCTTATTTGGATCGACTAAGTCACATGGTGTAACCTTATTCGAATTTTTCTTCAATATTTTTTGCCTTTCTCGTATTATACTTGAGCTCAACCATTTCACGCAGCATTCTTGATCGCTCTGGGTCTCAGCTCCTCCATGAATGTAATCTCAATTCTCATCGTTGATCATAGTTGACTTTAAATGACCTTGCAAATTCAAAGAACAAAAAATCATTTTCGGTCAGAAATTCTTCATAACTTGATCCACGTTAATCAAACATACTTCATACAATATTAATACATTGACCTAGGTCAAACTATGACTTAATTTTTCAAAATTCAAGAGTTTTCTCCTAGGCTAGTACTACCGTTCATCACATGCTGATCTACGGCACCTCGCAGCTGGACCTATCTGAAAAATAACTACCACCAAGTAAATCGTGGTACTACCAATCAACGGTTTGACCAACGCTAAGACGGCGGTATGACTAGTTTCTTTGAAAATTTCCGAGAATGATCTAGATAAAATACAATATTTGTAAAATTAAATATCCACTTTACAAAAATTTATAATAATTCATCACAACATTATCTTGAACCTTACGGCCGTTCACACATACGCACACCGTGTGTGTGTATCCGCCTATATACGAGTATCTGATCGATCTCTGTATCTTGACATCTACTGGCGAAACATGGTACACTTCTTCATCCCAAGTCGCCTGATATTAATCCTTCATGATCGTGACCTGACGCCTATCTTAGTGCTAATTAAAACTCCGGCTCAGGCTTTCTTTGAAAGTGAAAATTTTTCTACATTCCAATCAATGAATCGCACTGTGGTTGTTATGGCGCCATTATGCGATATCAGCACTACTGTATCCACTGATGAGTGATGAGACTGCACAAACGTTGGTTGTTGGGGATGGTACCTCTTGACTTGCCCTTTTTTCCCTCTCAATAACCACATATCATATCATCGAGTCACAGCCTCTATCCTGTCTAGCAACAACTTGGCCACATCTGTGTACTAATTAACACAAACTCGATCACATGCACATGCACTGATGCATCATCACCAACCGAAGAAAACCTCTCACCCTGGCTTGGCTTAGCTTCCCCCACATATATATAGTTACACACCTCCCCCTCTTCTCTCCTCCCGCAAATGAAGCTCTCACGTCTGCAAGCTCCCAAATCCTCTCACATCACCGCATTCTCACATTCCTTCAGGTCTCCTTGTTGATCGATCTCCTCCTCCGCTTTGATTTCCGTCGTCGCCACAGATGCGGTCTTCCCACTGTGAGAACATGCTGACATACGCGGCGGCCGGAAGGCGGGCGGTGCTGGTCGACCACCGGCGGTACCGGCCGAACGTCGAGGTGGCGCCCAACTGCCCGCGGTGCGACTCGCCCAACACCAAGTTCTGCTACTACAACAACTACAGCCTCAGCCAGCCCCGGTACTTCTGCAAGGGGTGCCGCCGGTACTGGACCAAAGGCGGATCCCTCAGGAACGTGCCAATCGGCGGCGGGTGCCGCAAGAACCGGCGGGGCAAGTCGGTGCAGTCCAGGGTCGACACGGTCGCGGCGACGCGCGGCGCAGCGTTCTCTCACCGGTTCCACGGCCCGGTCCGGCCCGACCTGCTCCTGGAAGGCATGGTTGGCGACCCGGTCCACCTGGGCCAGCCGGCGTCGCCCGACAAGCCCGCCGAGGCCGATGGCTCGACGATTGACCTGGCATTGCTGTACGCCAAGTTCTTGAACCATCAGCCTCTGGTCGAGCAGTGCGCTGTCGTGCCGGAATCGGTCGACACATTGAGTGGGTCAAGTACTGACATGAACCCGGGCGCGCCACCGCCGGTCCGGTCCGGTCCGAGCCAAGACGGATTCGGCGAGCTGTGCGGACCGGCGAGCACAGAGCCCGGTGCAACCATGCTGCAGTGCGCTGACGCGAGCGCACAGGCGCTTGGAGAGCTCAACTTCAGCGTGGACCAGAGCTGCTACGACTCGCTGGGGTTGCCAACGGACGGTGGCGACTTGATCTTGCCGTCGACGTGGGATCAGGAGGCCAAGTATGAACCGTTCGATTCGCTTCCCGAGGACGCCATGAGCCTCCAGCACGACGGCGTCACCGGCGGCGACGATGTTTGGAGCAGCGCGTTGGGCTGTCAAGGACTGGAAGCTGCTCTCTGCAGGCCTCAATTTTAACTCCTCTTCTCGTTGATTTGCTGCTGCTGCTGCTGTTCTTGTGATTGTTTTATGTCATTTTTGCTTCTTCTTTGCATCTTGTTCAGAAGTAATTTATGGATCTTGTTCAGAAATAATTTATATAGATATATACGTCTCCGACAGTAACACAAAGTGAGATCATGCATATGAAGGAATCAAGGGTATACACGTGAGATAGAAAAAAAAAATAATGTAATAAAGTTTGATATTTTATTGGGTCTATTTAGCAGCGGACTTTCCTTTCCGGAGCCATCTGTTCAATTGTTCATAGTTCATTCATGCAAAGTTCTTCCTCTTCCATATATGTCGCATACATGCATGATGCTTTGAAATTTCAACTTGCCCCATGGTGTGGATGTAGTTAACAATACAAAACTGATATAACTAGTTGCACGAAAGCTGAGATTTGGTCCTGGCTAATTATAGGATTCACCACACCTATACGGCTATACGCTTCAATCATTGCTAGTAGAACTATTGAAGAATAAATTGCAGAATTTCTGCTAGTAGAACTTCGATTTTATCGGATCGAAGCCCATGTGCAACTCGCAGTGGAAGGCAAATCCCAAACCTGATGCACCCTGCACATACGCCTCTGATAAAATTCCACAGCCAAAATTGTGTTTCTTCTCGTACCCTTTCACGTAAAAGTTCACGAAAACGATATCACAGAGTGATGCTCCCATGATCGACCGTAGGTCTAGATCTTACAGACGTAGACGAAGGAGAGGTAGTGGCTATGCCAAAAACAAAAAGGAGTGTTCAAAATAGCGGTGATTTATAATTTTTTTATTGTAATGGTCTTACTTGGTATAATTAAATTAAAAAAATTAAAAAAGAAAAACATGTTAGTCCATCGGACAATGCAAAAAAAGAAAAAAGAAAACATAAAAAAATAAAAAAGAAAAAGAAAAACAGTAAACAGTAAAAAAAATGAGCTATCACTGGCGGCAAACGCTGGCGCCAAAGTAATAACCTGGTCGCACAATATCAAAAAAAGAAGGGAAAAGAAAGCAGCACAAGCATAAATGTTGCATAGGAAACATGCATAGGATTTCTACGTGTTTCGTGCGAAATCCTTCCTTCCAAACATGCTCTTAATCTCTCGTTTAGATAGTGAAAATAGATTAGCAGCACAAGCAGCCGCGCTAATTTTAGACAGGACATCGAGAAAAGAAAGGCGTTTGTGAGCAAAATGTTGCAGTCTGTTGGTGTGTGGTATATGAACAAAGATTTCAGTTTTTGTAACAGCCGCACCTCTTGTGTTGTAGAACGAAGCTGTCTGCAGCCGAAGTTGCTCAGGTGATTTTTCTGCTTATGTGCAAACGTCTCCCCATGTAGTGAAACTGATGCCAGAAAGAGAGCTGCGACATTCTTTTGAGTTCAAATCCGAACAAGCCACACACCACTCCTCAATCTTCATACACCATTGGACAAGCCATACATGATAGTAGATCCAGCACTCTTCATACAGCTATTGCTGGATGGAAAGTTCACTCTTGACACGGTTTAAGCAGATTTTGAACAACGAATTCAGAAATCCATACATTTAGCAGGAACGAAGTAGGTCTGGACTCTGGAGTGATGCATATATCTCCAGATGCCACAGTAGCAATGCTGCATTCTAAGCAGCAGTGGGTGCGGTCACGGTCACGGCCGGTACTTGGGCGGCTTGCGCCGGAGCTGCCAGCTGACTGATGTTCTCCACCACCGCACGAATCCTGCCGCTCGCCAGCCCCGCCGTCAGGTCGTCAGCTTCCACTTTCAGCACATCCCGCCGGTTGCCATTGTCAGCTGCATACCTGCTGGCGCAGTGCACTCCGACAGCCATCACCGCCATTCCATAGACATTCGTGGTGACTAGGCGGAACGGGGTTGAAATCACTGCAGAAAGAGGGCCACCGATGATGGATATGGCCTGCCCGCTCTGCCCGACGACACCTTGCTCCGCCGCAAGGGGGCCAGTCTTGCAGTATATCGCGAAGTCCTCGCAGTTGTTCTTGAACAGGTTGTAGCACCGGAAACCATTGCTGAGCAAGTAATTGGCACGGCGGACAACCGCATCGTCGGGGTCAGGGGTGGCAAGTGTGCACGTCCCTCTCCTCGCGCTTTGGCAAGGAAAAGTGCTGGGTTTACAGCATATTCGAAATGGTAGAGCGCACCCCCTGCCAGGAAGCAGCTGAGGCAAGAGGATACCACCTCGTTTGTCTCCGTGGCTGCGGTAGCCTCGTTGCTACATATCGAGCACGGTGTGTTGCTTCTATTAGGGCCAGAACTCGCAAAAAGAAGATCAATAAAGGTTCCAGTTCCGACTTCCTGGTCCCTTCCTCTAGTAAAATGGATCACCTTGTCATCGCCCACGTATATTCCTGCGAGAAAATACAGTTATATGTGCACAAAACTATAGCAATATAGCACCTCCAATTAAATAGCCTAACCATTTCCTACAAAGTGACCACAAGAATGACACTACAGCAAGATTTGTTATCTGTTCCTGCAACTTCGTCACTCAATTTCCAGGTAAGTTTTGGAAGGATGAAGGTAAATACACAATAGATTCCGCGCCATGATGCGCGTAGACCCACGCGTAGATGTGATCCCCCGCCTTTAGGCTCTCCCTCCCAATCCTATGATCCTATCCATAACAACAAAAAGAAGATCTCAAAATTTAAACAAAAAAATCACTGTAGGGGATCCAGAGAAAGAAGGAGACCTGTTCGAGAGGAGACCCATGGCGGCGGGAGGCGAATGCGATTGGTGATTTGGTGGTCTAGTTTCGGATGGCGAGGATGCGGAGGGGAGGCCGGGAGCCGGGAGGAGGAACGAGACGACCGGAAGCGAAAAGGTGGCTTGCGCTTTACAGAGCGGGAGGTGAAAAAAAAAGAGGGCAAAGATAAAAAACCTAAAAACAAAAATAATAAATAATAAAAATTAAAGAATAGTAAAAAAATAGAAATCAGAAGCCATCGCTAACTTAAACAAGACTTATATACCTTAAAATTTCGCTCTAATATTTATTTATCTTCCTTTTAAAAACAGCAGTTTTGGCGGTCGGTCGGTCGCGCAAGCGCTGTCGGCAGGAGCAGCGGCGGAAGCGCGTTCGTTCTCGGGAGCTGAAGTTGACTATACACCTTCGTTTAAGCTTATCTACATAGAACCAATAATTCTATATGCTCCTGCGTGTGAGCAGAGTGCAAGCAGCTAGCGATTCAGCGAAACAGGCACTAGTACGCATTTCTTGATCGCACCCAGTTTGCACTCGTCTCATATAACACCTACAGCACCGGGTTTTTTTTTCTCTCGAAGAGTAACAGCACCAGAATTCGGAAGATACCCAACACAGCAATACAGCATACATGTAAACAATTGAAGTATCTTCAAGCTTCAGCACGGTACAACGATACAATTAGGCAGACTACATAGCTCGATCGGTGCAGCTGAAACTCCAGGCATGCAACCATCCAAGCAAAAGGTTGTGCAGTAATCATACGCCGGAGCACGAAAAGAAATTCGGTACACACACACGCGCGGCCTCACAAAGGACCGCCTTGATAGTGAGATGTTTTGACACATGACAACGTGGGGAAATAAAAGCACTGGAGGAGCGTATGATCGTTGTAAAACCATCAGAGATGATGTAGGAAGGAAAAGCATATGCAGGTAGAATATGACGCGATGAAAGCAAGACGTGAGCCACCAATCTTGCACTCCTTCCAAGTTCCAAAGGGGTCCCTTCCAGAAAGGAATTGATTCTTTCCGGTATTTCTTGATAGCATCACAAAAATGATAGTGCAAGAGATACTGACAAGCCGAAACCCAACACCGGCAGCATGGGCAAACTCGACATGCCATACCAAGATGCAAGAACAAATCTGTCATGTACATACATCATTGCTTGCTAATCAAGGGTTCACAGAAACCTGTACATGTACAATACGACGTGATACAGATCGAGGTTGGCCACCACCGGATCATGACTGCTGCACGCATTTTAAAGTTGATTCAATGGATAAAATTATTACAATCCAATAGAAGCCTACGAGTGTAGAGCATGATATGATTTGAAATTGGGGTTTCTTACAGTCCAATAGAAGCCTACGAGTGTAGAACATGACATGATTTGAACTCGGGGTTCATCGCCACTGCGTCCAAAAGATGTAAGCATTTCTAAATGTCCTTCAAGAAAGGAATAGATTCTTTCCAGCATTTCTTCATGGCGTCAACAACCTTCATAGTGTATTTCTCATCCTCTGGATAATATGCGACTGGGTCATCTAACAGTGGGGCTGGCAGATCTAGGACACCTTCTAGTGTTGCGTGCAGACAATATGCTGAATAACTGATGTGGTAACCACCTTCCTGGACAATCAAAATTTGCCCTTTGCTATGCTGATTAGCCATGCTCCTCATTATCTGTCCAATTTTCCTGTAACCATCCATGGTCAAGCACTGCCTTCCATTGGGGTCAAACTGCATGGACATAAAACATAATTAGTCTAACTGTCTAAGAGAGTAATAAAGTTAAAAATGAATGGTGCTTAAAATATCATCTTTATGCCATTTGGAGAAGTTTTTATTAGGACATCTGCAAGTATCACCAACGATGTGTGGTGTAGTGTACTGGTAGACAAAGGGAAGGAAGAAACAGTGAATTTAGATATCATCAAATTGGGAAACATGTGACTTAAAGAGATCCCTTATCATAACTCCAACATAATGATTATAGCAGGGTCCAAAACGTAATGCTTCAGATGAATCTATCAAAACTGAGTCGGATTGTATAGAAACCTTTCCAAATAGAGTTTGGTTTGGTTAAGAGTCACCATGTAAATTACAAACGTTTACACAGAAAATCTTTTAAACCATTACTTTCTTCCGGTTTCCGAAACCCTGATATAGACTGCAGTTGTTTCGTTTATGGCTTTCAGATTTCCTTGTTGATGCAAGGATTGGATTTCACCAATCAAAAACAGCAAACCTATTGATATAGTAATTAAAATGTTTGGCTATTTTTTCTTTGAGGTTTCTGCCTAAAACATTAATTGGGCTGAAGATTATTATCCATATAGCATCACTTCCATCTTCAATGTACAATAGTTCATCTTTATCTTATATCTGTTCCTCCCATAATTGCTAACCACTATTTTACTTTAGTTACACTGTATTAGAACTAGACATCTTCAATTAACATTAAGAAAATCCCAAATTGTTACAATGTTTTTAGTCATCCTTATTTGCACATGTAAATTTATTTCCCCCACATTATAATGTTTGTACATTCTGACACTATGCTCTACAAGATGCTCACTATAATGTTTATTTAATAATAATATTATAATTGCTAGCCTGTGCAATCGCACAGAATTTCAGCAAGTTTAACGAGTGTAACATACCATGTACTAAGTAAAACGGTAAAGCATACTACACAAACTCAACTCACCGCACTAGAATCTTGGCCGATGACAAAAACCAAAAGCTGAGGCTGAAACTTTTCTATCGCCGGAACAACCAATTCATTCATTGCATATTCGTACCCCACATCCCCACTTCCATTAGGCAAAGGTATATTGAGATTGTACCCAAGCCCCTTGCCTTCACCAATCTCATCAACTGAGCCACTCTGTGGGTGCGACGGACCCCATGAACCATGCTTCATGTGGAGAGAGATTGTCAACACGCTGTCTTTGCGGTAGAAGCCCTCTGCAGTGCCATTCCCATAGTGCACATCAATATCAACAACGGCAACCTTTGTGCGCCCGGAATCCAGAGCCAGCTGCACGGCAAGGCCAGCATTGTTCAGAAAGCAGTACCCATCGGCACGGTCTGGCTGCGCGTGATGGCCAGGGGGACGGACCAGCGCGTAGGCCATCTTCCCATGCCCATCAAGTATGTGCCTCATCGCAGATAAGGTTGCTCCAGCCGCCAGAAGCGCAGCACCCCACGAGCCAGGGTTCAAGAAAGTGCCTTCACAGAGCTTCTTGGCTCCACTGGAATTCGCTTGCACGAGCTCCTCTATATATTCTGCCAACCACAATAAGATTTAGCGATTAATTACTAATTACACAATAATCTTTTGCAATGCAAACACCATGGGCTTGTAGAGCTCACAAGGCAAGGCAATCTAGAGAAGACGAAGAATGCGATGGGCAAACCAATAAGAGCTTTACGTTAGAGGATTTTGTGAGGAGATTTGGGGGCTGACCGGATGAGTGGAAGGAGGGGAGCTCGGTGACGTGTGCGGGGCGACCGGAGTGCCAGGAGAGGAAGGGCGCGATGGGCCCGCGGCGGAGGATGGAGACCATGTTGCGGACGCGGTCGGCGTTCTCCGGGTGCTGGTCGAGCACGTCGAGGAAGCCCGGGTCGCGGCCCGAGTCGAACACGCCGCGGCCGGCGTCGTGGGCCAGCATGCCCTCGTGCCAGAACACCGCTAGCTTCTCCGTCGCCGCCGCCGCCGCCGCCGAGGAAGAGGAGGAGTCCATCGGCACCGGGGTTCGTGATACTTCAACGTCTTGACCGAGGCCAGAGTCTGGCTCCGGGCGAAGAGTCGCATATGCATTTCGCGTCTCCAGTCTCAACGCCTTGTTCGACAGGACGTGTACATGGGCCAGCATGGGATTAATGGTCCTAAAATGTGCATGTCGGGCTACGAACTGGGCCTAAGATTATTCTAGTTGGGTTGAACATTGCTAACTGGGCCTTGTTAGCTACTTCTGCTGTGCCATTTTCCTTTTCCTGATGAGAAATGGGAAGACGACACACTGTTACTGTTAAGTGCTAACTACAACATCCTGTCGCTGAGGACCGAGTTTTGCTCTGATAGTGAAGGACTGTTTGTTTCAATCGTAGATTCTGAGAAGCAGCTGGTAAGTATCTAGCTAGTTAGAATGTAGAGAAACTGGATAACCCCAGCTTCTGGCTACTAGTTCATTTTCTGGATTCTGTAACTTCTAGCTACTTAGAATCTGGATGAAAATCTGAACTATTTGGGGGAGCTGCAGATTCTGGGAGTAGCTATAGCTGCTAAAAGCTGAAACAAACAGGCCCTGAGGCTGACAGCGTGCAGCTCGCCTGCCTAGGCTTGAACATAAGTCGCCTCATTTTTAGGTACTGTTTATTTAAATAGTGTCTCTTAGAGTATACGTATATATGGGTAGGTCCTACTCGTTTTGGTTTTTTTTTCAGCTTCTAGTTTCTGTTTTTTCACTATTCACTAATTCGTGTTTTTCTGAATTTTTTTAGATTTTTTTGTATTTTTCTTTTTTTTCCGTGTTCCTTTGCATTGTCCGTGATGGGCTAACATATTTTTTCTATTTTTTAAAATTTAATTATATCTAAAAAATCAAATCAGCTACAATAAAAAAACAGCTATAATAAAATTTCAATTAAAAGCTAACATCCATGACTAAAACGAGCGCCCCCTTCAGTGATCAAGGTGTGTGTTCACGGTCTCGTGGTCCAAAAAAAACGTCCTGTTGCTAGCTTGCTGTAGCATTTGCAGTAAATGCCAATGTGGAATCTCTTCGAATCTCTCAGTTTCAGAACCGTCTTCTCGGCCTTTTCGTGTGAGACTTGTGATGAGTTACGAGTCCGCAGACAGCTGCCAGTAGAGAACCCAATTCATCGCCTTGTTATTTTTCGTTCTTTCGTAGGAGGCAGCGCACTGTAATTTCTCTCCCTCTCCTACCAACATCGCACTGCCTGTAACCTCTCGGACTCACGGCAACACTGTAAGGCCGTAGGTGCAAGATACCTCTCCTGTTGCATATATCCTCAGCAACCGAAGTACACCAAACGTTGAGTGCGTGAAGAGAGCTCTCAAGTCATTTCTGCTTTTCTCTCCACTCTCACTGCGAGTAAACTCTAAGATGACTTGAGCTTCATGCATGGCATGGACATGAGCTGGCTCCTTCGAAAATAACTTTGACCTGTTGAAAGATGGATGTACGTACCAAGGAAACCTGAAAGCAGATCAATTTCGAGCAATCTAATCGTCATGTTTTTTTCAAGGCTTCTTAATTGTTCACACAGATTCTCATACATTAACTGATTACTAGTATAAAATTTGAGCAGCTCATATAAAGATGGTACAGCACAACTGTGCCAACGAAATAACTAATTTGTTCCCAATTGATTAGCAGTGGCGACTAAGCAATTTTACTCCGATCCTAGCCTCCGCGATCTGGCTGGAGAAATGCGTCATGCTCATATGCACGCAACGTGCTGTTGCTCCCTTTCGCGTTGGCATCCTCTTCGTGGCCAACGCGGTGGCACATGGGTTCCACCCTTCGCCGATCCAGGATTTGCTTTTGCCCAATTAATTCCTCTTGCAAGGCTCGAGTCAGGTTTGCTTGCATGTGTGCGTCCTGCGGCACACGGGTCAAATGCTACTGTGATCAGTGTATCAACCTCTTATTTTTAGCTTCCAAAATTTTTTTGATATTTTTATAGTAAATAATTTTTAAACGGAATCTTGTCAAAGTGGATTTATAAGTTGATTGTAGTATATATTATAGCGACTTCATTTATATCGGTTAAAATTACACATAAATTTCTATTACTCTACATTATCTCACGAACAATCTAAAAGTTAAAAATCATAAGTTGAAATAAAAAAAACTATTGAGGAGTAGTTCGGTTGGTGGCCCGTGTAACTAGCTTGTGACCCGTTTGCACAGCTCTGGTCCCGACTCGCAAGTCGCAACTCGTCGCAACAACTCAACGTAGATGCTGCAACACTTTAATTGAAACGTTGAAGTGTTGCAGGATCAAAAAGGTTGCATTAGAGAGTCATCCTACAACGAACCCAGGGCAAAGCTAGGGGTGATGCCAGGTATGCACCGATGCACCTAAAAAAATCCAAAAACCTGCTGAGTGTGTTAGGGACAAATTGTTTGTCTCTTTGGACCTTAGCAAGGATCACAGTACAAGACTATATACTTGTGTAAAGTATGACCATATGAATTAACACAGCAAGCGTCCGATGCAACAGATGTCGCATTTGTACTCGTATATCTTCTTGGACTTTCGAGTAAAATTTAGAAAACAACGTGTTTTATGGTCATAGACACATAAACTCCACCCTCTGTTTTTTTGCTTGTGGTTCTGAACCCTAGATTATATGAACTTTAGGTTTTTACAAAACCCACCTTTCCACTTTAACTAAATATGTCATTGCTTTTGGCCATCCCCACCACTAATGAGTCTCCGACGAGTGGGACGTTTAGTTCGAATTAAATAAACTAGCTTATAATTTATATTATATTGTAGCTGATTTATTTTTCACTGTAGCTGATTATGACTTATTTAACGTAATTAAATTTAAAAGATTTAAAAATAGAAAAAACAGATTAGCTCATCATAAACAATACAAACAAAAACAAAAAAAGAAAAATACAAAAACTTTAAAAACCTAGAAAAAGATAAAATTTAGAAATAATGAACTAGAAAACAGAAACTAGACTTGTTCTTTGTGACTTCTAAAAGCTGTTTTTGGCTTTTGTTACAGTAACTAACTTTTAAATAAAGTATTTTTTTAAGATGTGGTCTACAAGTTAATTGTAGTACACGTTAAAAAACTAATATTTGTACCATCAAAAATCGCAAACGAGTATATCTCTTTCACAAAAATCGAGGGCTCTTCATAAAATAAAAAGCCATCGTATGGGTCAAAAGCCATCAACCGGAACTTTTAAAAGAACCGAGGGACCTAAAACTGAAACAAGCATGTCTATATTGTTTAGCTCTGTGGTGGATCCACTCCACCCGATGACCTCTATCCCAACTCAGATCAACGAGCTAGTGTGTGTGTTCTTTTTTGCAACTATGATCATTAAACATGTTTCCCCCCCAAATTTACTCTATTCCTTTTTAAGACATACCAAAGTTCTTGCCAGCGCTTGCACGCACTAAAAGCCGGTACGGAAACGTCGCACCTTTAGCTGGAACCCTCTACAAATCCTGAAAAATCCATCCACAGGTAGGCCCGTAGGTGTAGGTAGGCAGACAAAACGATCTCACCAGAATATTTTAGCCTCGCTCGTTTCAGCTTTTTTTCAACTTTAGTTTCTAGTTTTAGCTTTTTTTTTCACTATTCAGTAATTTGTCTTTTTCTGAATTTTTTTAGATTTTTTGAGTTTTTTTTGCATTTTTCTTTTTTTCTCGTGTTCCTTTGCATTGTCCGTGATGGGCTAACATATTTTTTCTATTTTTCTATTTTTTTAAATTTAATTATGCCGAAAAAGCTAAATCAGCTACAGTAAAAAAGCCAGCTACAGTGAAATTTCAGCCAAAAACTAGAAGTTATCGTTAAAACGATCATCCCTAAATCATTAGCTTATGAGACCGTTCGGTTAAAAAAAAATAGTGATTTATGATTGGATTTGTATTATAACTCATTTATTTTATATTTAATTTATTTAGTATAATTAAATTTTAAAAGGAAAAAATAGGTGGTTTATCACTGAAAATGGAAACGAACACAAAAAAGATAAAAGTCAGAAAAGACAAAATTTAGAAATAATAAAAATAAGTTAGAAATTAAAAACTAAAGTTAAAATAAACAGGATATATAGATGCGCATGCTAATTAATTAGACTGAATAAACTAATCAAAAGTACTAAGATCGAATCACTTGGCCAAGGCAAGAGAGGCGTCTGCATCGGCCGCCCCAAGCCGGGGTCACCTCACCTCACGCTTTTTCCGCCAATAATTCTTCACAAATCACAATCCTCTCTCCGACACTCGAGAGGCCTCACCTCACACCGTCACACGCTCCCATCTAAAGCCGTCTTCCTCGCTAAACACCTTTCGCTAAGAGAAAATCAAGTCTTAACCTTTCTCGCTAGTTAGGTCTCTGCCTGCCTGCCAGCCTCTCTGCCCGGCTCCATTTGTAGCTTTCCCTCGCCCTCGGTGTCCTCTGGTGGTTGCGCCTTCCTTCTCCGGCTAGGTTGCTTGAAAGTTGGAATTGGCATTGCTCTTTGAACTCTTTTAGTTTTTGATTTTTTTAGAAGTTAAAATAAATAAGATGATATTTTTGAAATAAATTCTCTAAATAATTTTTCGAACATAAATCATATGTATCATTCACGTCGATATCTTTGCTATCCATTATCTTCCTAAAAAAACACAGACAAAACTCATTGACATAGCTAAAACCATGCCTCAGCCCAAAATAATACGGGCATTATATTCCGAAGGCTCGAATCGCAACTGCAGAAATATTTTAGGCGCCTCGCTTGTCTCGTGACGCCAATGGAGCACCTACCATATTTGGGTTTCGTATAGCTTTTCATTTCAGATATTGCTCATCAAATTGGGAGAGAGAGAGAGTGAAATGTTGACATGACATGTGTTTGAAACTGTAATTATAGGATCACGTTGCTTAAGTACACGCAGCGTGAAAGTTTATTGGAGTACTAGTACTAGCAAAGTAGCAATGATAATGTCCGAAGAACCAAAACATGCAATGAAGTCTTGGCTTTTCCCTGGAGCTGTAATAATTGTGTCAATCGATAGCAGTTTAGGCTCGTTTATAATTTGATGTTTACATCAATCGCGGTCGTTGTTACCTTCACAAGCGGAATTTTCAACGTAATTACATGACTAGATAGTATAATATATTGTATCTACTATATAATTTTGTTGTTTTTGAAAATATAGTTATACTTATTATATAATTGTAGTATCTATATATGATTAATTTGCACCATAAAATCTAACTCCATCAAAGTGACATAGATATTCTTTTTCATCTTGATCAATGAGAGAATTTCTTATCTATATATAATTAATCTGCATCGTTATAATATGATCTCATCAAAATAAGTAGTGTAGATCCGCTCTTTTTATCTTGATTAATAAGAGAATTTATTATCTATATATGATTAATCTCCACCGTTATAATTTATTCCTACAGTAAGTGGTGTAGATCTTATTTTTTTCTCTTGATTAATAAAAGATTTTCTAGGAATATTATCTTTTCAAATTTAAGGATTATTATTATGAAATCATTTAGACCTTTAAAGCGAAATAGTAATACGACTTTGACCGGTACTCTTAGACATGTAAAGTAGTACATGAGCAATACAAACAAGCAGGATGGAGGGAGTATTGCTGTGCTCCGAACGGCTCTAGTTTTTATTTTTTTAGCTTTTAATTTATTTAAATCAAAAGCTATTTAAACGTATTAATTTTTAATTTTGGGGTTTTAACTTTTCTGTCTTTTTGTTTATTATTATTATTTTGTATTATCTATGATGATATAATAATTTTTATTTTTTAAAATATTAATAACTATTACAGTGTAATTTTAAAAGAAAATTATAGTCCAAAACCTAGATATAGCAGGCCCATGGAATCACAAGCAGGCCGCGGCCTGTTCTGGTCCGCGCAATCTGACAGGAAGTCAGAGGTCAATGCCTTGGTTTCGGCGAGTGAAGCCAACCCGCCCAGCCTCGGAGATCGCCTCAGACTGCACGAGCAACCAACAAAAGAACGTGACGTGCAGTCCGTGTGTTTCTGTGCGCCACGTTACTTCTTTTCGGGTACTGTTTATAACTTTTAATTTACGTCAGAGTAGCTAGATTTTAAGTAATATATTTTTTAAAATAAAGTTTATAAATTAATTATAGTAGATATTATACCGTGTAAATGTCTTTACGATAAATAGTCAAAATTTAAAATTTTAAACTAAAAATTTATAAATCACAATAAAAAAAACCTTTATATGCTCCGTTGCTTGCCCAGCCGGTATAAACTTTTTGACCGACAGCTTGACAGGCCATAGCATGGCTCATCCATGGCATATTGCTCTAGCTACATGGGTTAGTAATTTTATGTTCTTTTTCAGTTTATGATTAATAATTTATGATTTATAATTTTTTAAATAAATAAATAGAATAATTTTTCATCGCTTTTTTAAAGAGGTTTATTGAGACAGTTTTTTTAAATAGTTTATTGGTTTATCGATATTCAATTCATTTATACAGACACTCATATTAGAATAAAAAAATCAATAACCATATCTATAAACGATCAGATGCAACCTAATTGGACAGGACCAACGGCAAGTGAGCCCTGAACTTCTGATAAGAGCGGGGCCACCTGTCATGGGCGCATGCAACAGTAGTTTGTGCCGGTTGTCGTGGTGTCGGTGAAGCAGCGCTGGTATTTATTCCCCCTTCCTGCTGTTATGATGCTGCAAGCTGGGACGGTGCAGGTCTTCACTCACGCTACTCTTGCTTTGGAATTTAATTACCGCCCTGGAGTTCTTAATTGCAGCTACAGAGAATCTCCTTCTTTCGTGGGTTGTATTGGTTAAACTGGAGTGCTGCAGTGCTGTTACTCCGAGCTGTTGTTGTTGTGTGGAATCTTTTCAAAGGCACTTCTATTTTGCTATTTTTTGATGTAACGGTGACTTGATATCATCGCTCTGAGCCATAATAGCGAAGTTTTGCTGGAATTAGTGAATATTCCTATAACTAAGTAGATTCCCAGAAAAGAAAACACAACACAAACACATCAGCTGCCCCTCCTGGTTGAAAGTTAAATCCTACTCAAGTGAACCATCCTATCTCATTGGATCGACCTTAATTAAGAAACTGCTAGTGCAAAACGGACCAGCCATACATACACTATAAAAAGGCAGGCAAGTTGATGTATTCATGTGAGCAATAATTTAATCACTTGTTTATTTTGTTGCCCGTGCCAAACAGGATATAAGCCAATTTCTGATGCAATGCGTCGAGGTTTCTGCCTTGTTCAGACATCGATTCGTTTTTTTTGGACGGTTGCCGCAAATATTGATAGCAAATGCAACCAGATTCGGACCATCAAATTTGCACATACTAATCTGTCATGCATGAGATCGCATCAACGAAGTTGATAAAGGTGGCAAAAATAAACAAAACTTAAAATATTTTCTATAACAGAAGAATTAGGGTTTATTCTTTTGAGTTTTGGTTTTAGCTTCTTTGAAAGTTGAAAGAAATACGGTGGTTTCTAAAGTGGATTCTCTAAACGACTTTCCAAGTCCAAAAGCCATTGATTGCAGTACAAAAGAACAGAGAGAAGGCGGGAGGCTGAATTCAATAAAAGGAAGTTGAAAACTCAAATCAACAAAAATGTGCACGTACTGGTAGAAGTATCCAGTAGCAAGCACCCCTATAATTGACATGTAGCAACTCCTCAATTTGGACAATATACGCATTATAAAAAGGTATAAAAATATTGTACATACTAGAATGATGCTCCACCATGCAAATATGCAAAATCAAACAGAATGATTAAAAAGACAAAATAGTAGAGGAAGTTGGAAGACATAATTCATCAGTATCAGCGGGGTGGACACAGAAACTAGCATTGTTTTAGTAAATTCGAGAAACATAACCATTTTCTATTTAGCACCAAATGATGTGATCACTCAACGACCGCATCATCTAACCTAAAGTGCCTTTTTTATTTGAATCTGGTTATGTTTGGAAGAGCGAATACAATACCACACATACAAGTTTCTCTTGCATAATTATAAATATCCATACTTTCAGATTTGTAATGCAAAGGTTTAGATTTAAAACTACATATATGTATCAAACGGAAACTTCACATAAAGTGAAAGAACGAGAACTCGCATTTGAGCCAACGGTCACATGAGAGAAGATTTTCGTGCATTGTAATATGGGACACGGTTGGTATGACATCCGTAGGGAAAACTAGCGGCCATTGCGTCCCTTTGGGGTTGATAGGATGAACACGTCTAATTCCCACGCCGATCGGATGGCTACTGTCCATTCTAAACAACATAGCTTATAAGTTTTAAAAATTAGAAGTTATTGATAATATGTTAGTATTTTAATGTGTTTTTAAATTATTTTTGTATTATCTGTAAAAATATAATATTATTTTTTATTTTTTAATTAAATATCTCAGACAAATAACTGTTACTGTAGTATTATTTCAGTTAACAGCCATAATTATTTAGAACATGATCTATATTTCAGGGTTCACATTATGCAATTTTAAGGTGTATTCTCACCGGTATACGCACCAATTGTATTCAGATAAAGCTCTAGTCATGCTAGCTATAGAGGACAAAAGAGGCGTGTATGCAGCTCAGAGAAGTACCTTGAAGACGTGTTGCACCGCTTTAACCACACCGCTTATGATGTGCGTGTCATCAAGTGCATAGTCTTATTTGGTGTTTTTCAACTATGGCAAACGCCAAAATTTCACCATAGAAACTAAATTTTGAAGCACAATGTCACGATAACCAAGACGCTATCTCCGAGCAGTTTGGCTCGTTGTCTGCTTATGAAGACAAACACCGCTCAAATGCTCATGCTTACAGTTGCCTTACAATTTATCCATGGTAATATAGTATTTAACCTGTCCAAATTAATATAAGGTATTAGTTCTTCAGAGGGTGTGCTTGCAAATCAAGCTTAAATTACACAAGCATAGATTGGTACTTTGTTGTTAATGCTACATAAAAGTTATGTATACTATGACTTATCATGGAATTCAGTTTGAAGATATTTTGCAAGGAGGCGCTCAGTTAGTACCACCTATTAAGTATGCAATTGAATCCTTCTATGGGAGTCTGATGAGGCACATTTCTTTCCGAAATTTCTTGCCTCTTGATTCTAAACTGAGCTCCTTGTGAATACATTCAACTTTTCTTTGGAAGTAATAACTTGCATATCGGCTTCTTTTGAACTCATGTAACGCAAAGATTTTCAATTTTATTGACACTTTGTTAATTTGATTCAATTGTCCATTTGTAGCTTATAAGTTTTAAAAATTAGAAGTTATTGATAATATGTTAGTATTTTAATATGTGTTTTTAATTATTTTTGTATTATCTGTAAAGATATAATATTATTTTTTAATCCACTTTTGTGAATTCATATGGATTTTTCGTCACTAATACCAACTTAGGACAGTAATTAGTAGAGCCACACTCGCGAAAACCTGTCATCTCCCTCTTTTAAATTCTCTCGATTTGCTTTTAGCCCCACCGCATCTTGCGGTCATATGCCCCGTATATAAAGCACCGAGCAAACTCCGTCGCCTCCACCAACACCGTTACGCCGCACCAAAACTCAAAAAGAAAAAAATCAAATCCAGAGCCCGAAGCGACCAACGAGGCCAGTAGGAAGCGGCCGAAGCAGACGCGCGAGCGAGCCGGAGCGCCGGAGAGGCTGGCTGGAGATCTCTCCGCGACCGCATCGCACGCCGTGCGTGTCGCCGCCGACGTCGCCGGAATCTGCCGGAACCCCGCGTCTCCCGCTTCCGGCGAGAAGCGCCGCCGGCGGCGGCCAATGCAGGTGGAGGCCCCCGCGGTAAGGCCACCTGTCTCGGTCGGGTTGCGCGCGGCTGGTGAGAAACGAACACTGTGCTTTTGTGCGACACAGTTGCTATAAATCCGTAAATTTGCTGCTACTGTTTTGGATAACCGATGCGCTAGTTTTCGCCAAGTAGTTCATCGCTTCCCGTGTTTAAACACTTTCCTTGTGCAATAGTGTCTCTCCTTTCTAAGAAAAGGTGGTCGTACCACATGTTGTGGATTTGATTGGATGGCACGTGACGCGAGTACGCTTTGTTCATGTTGGTGTCTCGATGCTTTTTGCAGGACTTGCTAGGATGTGGAGGCGTTTGAGCTGCAGTTGGGCAAGAGAAATGTGATTGATTTCGGTATTTAGAGATTGATACAAACAGGTTGCGAGTTGCAGCTGTAAAGCGGTGATTGTCTTTTTTTTTTGGTTACGGATTGGGTACGCATGGAGTCCCGGATGGATCAGTACGAGATCATGGAGCAGATTGGCCGTGGCGCCTTCGGCGCCGCCATCCTTGTGAATCACAAGATTGAGAAGAAGAAGTACGGCATACTCCAGTTCCCTTCCGTGAAGGTGTATAGTTTGTTTTCTCCCGTTGATGTTGGTGATCATATGCTTGTCTCGATCGCAGGTATGTGTTGAAGAAAATCCGGCTTGCGAGGCAGACGGAGCGCTGCCGCAAGTCTGCTCATCAAGAGGTTAGTAGAAGTGTGGAATCCTCAGGCTATTTTTTATGTTGATTCGCTGGTGTTCATTTGAGGAATTGATCAAGAGGAAAGCAAATTGCAGATGGCTCTGATTGCTCGGCTGCAACACCCTTACATTGTTGAATTCAAAGAGGCTTGGGTTGAGAAGGTTTGTCCTTTAGGAACTTGTGCTTTGTTTGTTCGGTTTGTACTTGTTTAGTTGACAAGGTGAGTTTTGCAGGGTTGCTATGTCTGCATTGTCACAGGCTATTGTGAAGGTGGAGATATGTGAGTGTGATATTGCACTTTGGAGTTCAGTTTTCTCGCTGCCATTTTTGTACACTGTATTTGTCTCACTTTGTTCTCTTACCACAGGGATGAGTTGATGAAGAAATCAAATGGTACTTACTTTGCAGAGGAGGTATGAGATGACTGTCTCTTTTGTTTGTCTGAATGGAGGAAAAAACATCCAACATTGGGCTCACAATACTGTTTGATCCTCAGAAATTGCTGAAATGGTTCGCTCAATTGGTATTAGCTGTTGACTACTTGCATTCGAACTATATCTTGCATCGTGATCTGAAGGTAAGTGACAACGGATAGTATCATTGTTGATTGTTTATATGATAGTATCATTGAAAATTGTTCCTCATAATTGCAGTGCTCCAACATATTTCTCACCAAAGATCAGGATATACGCCTTGGTTAGTTCCTGATAACAAATACAGTACTGCAATTCTGGAGCTGTCTGCTGTTTCATACTACATCAGCATCTTCTAATTCCATGTCTTATCGTTTCACAATTCATTGGTTTGCATGCAGGAGATTTTGGCCTAGCTAAGACTTTAAAGGAAGATGATTTAACTTCTTCAGTATGCTCTTTTTCCCTATTTCCTCACAATTGATCTCTCTGTAAAAACTCTGCATTATCTTAGCCTTTCCCATTGTGAGAAGAACATTACATTACATTTATTGATCCCTCATATGGTATATCACCAGAGACACTAACCCTGCTGTTTATCATGTGTATATCCCTCGCACCATTTATACTCTTCCCTTATACCACGAACCATATAGACACATTCATCTGAATTGTGGAAAAGAAAAAAGGCATAATTATTTTTCTATGCTCAAACTATTACTGAATACTGACAGCATCATGCTTTTTTTAGGTCGTTGGAACACCAAACTACATGTGTCCAGAGCTGCTTGCAGATATTCCCTATGGATTCAAGTCAGACATCTGGTCTCTTGGTAATATTTTTTTCTGACTCATGCCTCTTTGTAATATTTATAGATGATCACATAAGTGCATATGCAATTTAATTTAACTTTTATGTGTCTTGTATAGGATGCTGTATGTATGAAATGGCAGCTCATCGACCTGCTTTCAAGGCTTTTGTGAGCTCTTATCAGATCTTATTTCTTCCTTCGCTATGATTATCTAGGAGTAGCTTTCCTGGGTGGATTATGAGTTGAACATTTATATTTTTATGTTACATTTAGTTTTTCTTGGTTAATATACTGCATAAACTGCAATATTTTGGCAGAAGTAGCACAAATCTTGACTAACTCTGTGGTCTAACCTCTATATTTTCATTGGGACATATTTTGACAGGTAGTATAATTTACAATACAAGCAGACACACATAATTTAACTTAATTTGTAAGCTTATTGGTATGTAAAGATATGATCTTTTCAAGGCAATGCTCAAAAGAGCTTTGGGCTGAGTTCCAGAAACAAACTAACTACCACTGGTAATTGGCCAAGCTGAGTAGAATGGAAGTCATGTAAACAATTATTGACTTAAACATAGATGTACATATTTTATAGTGTTTGAGCATCACTGGTTTTCAAATTATTTACGCAACCTTACGAGTAATACCTATCTCAATTGTCAAATATGATATTATGATTTTTTCCGTAAAAAATGGTTGGCTAATGGATGATTATAATTAAACCAAGCTAACCATTTCTTTACATATAGCATCAAAATTTGGAATATATCAAAGTATCCAAAATAATTTGACAACAGCAGCAAAAAAAAAGAAAGTCTGTACACCACTAGATCTATTTAAACTTTGTCAACATAAAATCTGGAATGTTGGGATTCTTGTATGTCATTTGGTGATGCTACTATTTGTGACTGCTGTTAAAAAACAAGCGGACTTATCTGATCAGCATTGCTTGCAGGATATGGCTGGATTGATAAGTAAGATAAATAGGTCCTCCATTGGTCCCTTGCCTGCCTGCTACTCTCCATCTATGTACGTGACTGTCTTCATATAGTAGGTTGTATGGAAGCTGGGTATTTTTTTCTTTTATGTTTGAAAGTGGTATTTTCTATCATTTCCATCACATGATCTGTACTGTAAGTCCTCATGCTTATTCTTATTCTTGAGAACCTAGCAATGCTTTGGTAGCATATGTAGTAATTCCGGTAAGTTGGTAACTGGTTAAAAGTTTATTTCCTTTTTCCCAGTTATGATGTTGTAAGAGTTTCATAAAGAATATGCAACTCAAATGGCATTATTTTGCTGTTGGATACAGGAAAACCCTTATCAAAAGCATGTTGAGGAAGAGTCCTGAGCATCGACCTACTGTAAGCTATATGAAGCTTGAAACCTTCTATCTAATAGCTTTGTCTCTTCCATCTGGGTTCTGAAAAAAATGTCATTTCATGTAAACAGGCATCTGAGATTTTGAAGAATCCATATCTGCAGCCTTATGTTAATCAATACCGTGCTCTTTTTTATGCTTCAAACCCCATGCGGATGCCAGAGAAACCATTATCCACTTCACGGGGCAGTCAAAGAAGTATGTCTGAGAGCCAAAGCAGTAGCATTTCTGGCAGTGATATAGACAGTACGCAATCAAGTGACAGAAGCGCATCAGGTGGAGCTGCAAGTACTGATAGCAAGGCCGTTGATATTGGAAGCATTCAAGATGCGGGTCGAGTTGACTCAGATGAAAAGTGTGCAACACCAGAAGATCTCAGAGGCAACAAGGACATTTCGTGTGTTGAACTGAAAAGACAAGATTCGTCTAAATCCATACATCAGCATCCCAGAGGTGAGAGTAAGCAACCAAAAATCATTGAGAAGATAATGACAACTCTTAGAGAGGACAGCAGACTTAGAGAAAGCAATTCTCCTGTGAGAGCTAGTGGTGTAAAGCTGAGTTCTGCAGCCAGCAATACGAATCAATCAGAGCAATCATCGGAGACTTCAAGGCCTAACAGTGACATTTCATACAGTTCAAAATCTAGTGACATTTCATCTCATGGATTGGCAAATATCAATGATGGATGTGTGAATCCAGTTCAAGCATCACCACCCTTGAAGCAACTGGTATGAGCCTGGTTTTTTTATTGTGCAAATCTAATTTGTATTTATTGCTAATTGCTTTCTCTTGGTACTGGTATTGCAGTCACCTATTGTTGAACACCGTCCAAAGATCAAAACTGCTGGGCCACCAACTCCTGAACCTGCCAAACAGATGATAGAAAACGTTTCTTCAGCTTTAGGAAAGCCTAAGATCAAGACGCCACCTAGTGCTACTAGACGGCCTAGCCCTCAGAGACAAGTGGGAGTAGGGACTCCAAGCGTCCCAGTCACTGTGGCAAAACGAGCTCATACTAAGGTCATGACAGAGGGTGAGAAAACTCCATTCCAACCTGCCCATTGTCCAGATAGTACTCTCAGTGATTTTCAACATACTGTAAGAATATCTAAAAATCCTTCAGAAGGACTGAACATCAAGCTAGATAATCCACATGCAAAATCTGCTCCTCGGGAATTTTCCACTGTAGCAACCAAGGAAGACATCAGTGCTGGCTCAACTTGTACAGTTGGTTGTGTTGAAAAGATCGACCAGTCTGAACTATCTGGACCTAATTCACCAGCCTGCTTGATTTCATGGTGCACAAACTCAGCGCCTGATGCTGCCACAGAAGAGGATGACCTGACAGCCATAACATGTTCAGTAATTAACTCCGACATTTTGCAGAAAGGTGTGGAGAACTCTGCTTTGGAGCCATCCATTTCAAGCTCTGAACAAGAGTTTAATTGCAAGGATGATGTGCAATCCAGTAAGCATGGGCAGAGTGCTGTCACATTACAAACTGGCGAGGATAAATTTACTGTCCAAGAACTTCTTCCATCGATACCAGACATTGCTTCTTTTGTTTCAACCACAAAAAGCACTCTGTTGGAGAAGGGGCCCAATTCTATTCAGCCATTGAAGAAACAAACAGTTTCTCATTTAAATCCACCGGTTGATGATGCCATACAGAATAATGGACACAGCAATTTCCATGTTAGCGATGAGCGGCCAATATCAGAAAATGTTCAAGGGGAAACACAGAACATGGATGTCAGCAAACTTCTGAATGTGGTAAGAGAAGATCTGGATGTAAGAAGCAGCTCGTGCTCATCAAACACACTGCCTACTGGACCTTCCTCAGTTACTTCCATATTGCATGTTCGAGAAGCCAATGCTGACAGCAAGATTCCAGCTAGCTCAGATGCAGTAAAATTATATAGTTCCAGGGACGTGAAACCTTACACGTTTGAGGCCAACAATGGAGTCAAGGAAGAGGCAAGCCCTGCTAAGGAAACACTAGATGTCACGTCATTTAGGCAGCGAGCTGAGGCTCTTGAAGGGCTCCTGGAGCTTTCTGCCGACCTGCTGGACAACAACAGGCTTGAGGAACTTGCCATTGTTCTGAAGCCGTTTGGGAAGGATAAGGTCTCTCCGCGGGAAACCGCAATCTGGTTGGCAAGGAGCTTTAAAGGGTTGATGAACGACGAAGCAGGTCGTGCATCGATGTGAGTGTAACCTTGAGGCTTTTTGTTTGCTTCCCCTTGTGCCCTGAGTTACTCAAAGTCTCCTGATTTGATAACAGCGTGGTGTGATCTTTGTTGCCCGGTTTTGCTTTTTGATTCAACCATTCTTTTTTTGGCGCATGTTGTATATAGCCAAGACTTGTAAACAGAAATAAATTTGCCTTTGCTGATCAAATGCCCTCACTTGCTAATTGCTATGCTCATCTTCAAGTAATATAGTACTTGCTCAAGTTGCACCATACTCTTCGCTGTCAGTTATCTTTACTATTTACTCGCTCCAACGTTCCCTCTCACTGTTCTGTCACAAACAACAAACGATTGTCGGTTGTATGTCAAGTTATTGCCAGTTTGCCATGGATGCTTGGCGGTTGGTATGCGGCCTATGGTGCAGAGTAATTTCCCGCTAATAATGCAGAGATGAGACGTAGGATTTGGCATCTGCACCTCGGGTGCCGCTTTTTTGCTCTGACGAAATCCGCAGGAGCAATCCTTGTCTATTTGCAGAGTTTTTTGAATGGGCAATTCGCACTGTTTTTACGTGACTAGTCTGAATTCTAGCTGGGGGTGCGTGCTGCAGAGGCCTCGGTTCATTTTTCTGGCATTCTGCACTTGTTTGGTGCTACCACGGTGAAGCATGAGCTTCCGGCCCAAGGCCCGGAGGTAGCAGCAAATTGGGTCTAGCCTATTGTACGCACTGGATAGTCGTACGGGCAAACAGGAAAAATCTGGCCTTTTAAACGGGCGTTACTTGGGCTTGGGCCGAATGGAGGGGAAAGCTTAGGTGGTGGAAGGGGGCGGGAGGCGAGTTCTGCAGTTTACACTGAAGCATACGGAAGAGGGTGATAGTAAAATCAACGTATTTTTTATACTCCTCTGTTTTTTATTTAACTTCCTAGAATCTGTGCTGTCAAGCAATAAATTTAAATTATCTAGATTGACAATACAAAATTATAGCATTAAATTTTTTGTTAAAAATACTTCTCATAATATTATAATTTTATTAGTATATTTTAATTTAAATTATAAAAAGTAACGATGAAAATCGTATATTAAAAACCGTAAAAAATAAAAATATCTAGTGAAAAGGAAAGGAGGGAGTAGTAAAATTGTGGTGTGCAACATTGGGATGGGCTTGTCGTAACACTATGCTCAAAGCATGATCGGGAGCAACCAACAGCTCCTTAAATTAGCTAACCATCCTCAAATTAGCTAACCATATACTCGAAGGCAGCACATGCATGGTGGCATGGATCCTACAAAGTATACGAAGCATTTGGGCAATTTGATGCCCTGTATTCTCCCGGAGTACGACTAAGATTTGGCCAACGCACCCTTTTGACTTCTCTGAAATCGTGCACTTGCCAGCACTAGCTGTTAATACGAATCGATTAGTCTCATTTTTCTTGCTATATTATGTTCTGTTGTGACTCCATTTAAGCATCACTATTCGGGTAGTAGCTCACTAGCTGCACTGTTGGCCAGTCGGCGCATCTGATCATGATTATGTCATGGTTCGTGTGTGAATCGTATTCAGCACTTTCAATCTTCAGTGTATCGGGCCAGACACGAAAAAGTCGCTAGCCGCCTGTCCTCACGCGCGTGCGGAGTTAGTCAACTCAAAGCAGGCTTTCGTCCTACCCGTTATATTTTATTTCTTTGTGATCTAAGGTGATCTGATCCGGTAACTCATTTTTTTCACTATTCACTACACTATCCACTTCTGATTTTTTAGATGTTTTTCTAAAAGCCAAAAGCTATCGCTATTCCGATCACCCCCTAAGTCTGGTCCGGTCTCATTATTTAAAGATTCTGATTAGATTTCACACAATATTTTCGATAATTGACCAATAATACGAATTGACCGAATGTTATAATTATTATTATTTTTATATTTGTAATAAATTTTACACCGACTTACACCAAATATGGTGTGTAAGGTTATTTGTGCTGACTGAAGTTAGACATGGTTACTCAAGACGCTTCTGACTACAACTCTTCATCATCATCTTCTAAGACTACTTCTTTCTTCTTCAAGTGGGGTATTGTTTCTATTTGAGCAGGTTATTATTCTAGTTTCTAAGTACGTTTTTATTTCTATTACCGACTAAGACTCTGTTCTTTCTTTGTCTAGAACTATGGGTCCTAAGGCTATTTATACATATAAGCTGATAGATAGTGCACATAATTTAAGTTTCTACCAATGTAATACGCTAAGAGCATTCCGTAACTTCTTCTCCATATAATGATTTCATTGATTGTACATTCATTGTTTTTTCCCGTAAAGGTTTTTATGATAAATGTTTGTCTCGTGCTCCTAGTTATTCTACATTGTTTCGAATTTTATTATGCATTTTATAACAAGTGGTATTAGAGCTTGAATTTTTGCCTGATCAATCTAGGGCATACTCGACACAACGTTAATGAAGTATGATCTTCAGCTGCTGGATCATGACACAAGATTTTCTCTAGTAAATCAAGATGCGAGCTGTTCTGTCATAGCTCGATTTAGATGATGCGTTATTGAGAATCGACAATATGTTTGCTGCATGGTTCATTGAGGAGGAGCAAAGGAGAGATCGTAAGGCTCTCTCTTAAATCCTCTAGAAAGTTATGAAGAACAGATCCGCATGACTAAAGATCCGATCGCAAGATGCATATAAAAAGTGTTTTCTCTTTCAAGTTGGCGTACCGCTTTGAGCCGCCGCCCGAGTTTCTAACGCTGTCGCTTTCCAGATACAACAAAGTCGCCGCCAATTGACGTAAGATCACCTGACCACGTTTAAAGATGTGGTCACCGACCTTAAAGCTATAGAGGATCCGATCGATCAACTCAAGATACATATAAAATGTGTCATTTTCTCGTTAGACTTCAAGTTGGCGTATGGGAATCCAAAGATTAATTGACGTAAGATCACCTTAAAATACGAGCTCATTCCATGACTCAAAATCTCCAAAAACAAGCACAATTGGACACTCCCCGGCTGAAGCCACCTGACCTCAACCGGTCCGACTGGATTTTACAATAGGTCAGACTGTTCACCATATCCAGCAGACCGGATTGCAAATTTGGTTCAACCACTGCTCCAGATCACTCTGCTACCAACAATGACAGTGACCAATAGTGATAAAAGAAATGATAGTGACCAACAATGAGATGTCAATTTAGCTTCTAGCTTCTGTTTTTTCACTATTCATTAATTTCGTCTTTTTCTTTTTTTCTTTTTTTGGGCTTTTTTGGGCTTTTTTGTTTTTCTATATTTCTTTGTATTGTCTGTGATGGTTAACATATTTTTATATTTTTAATTTTTAAAATTTAATTTTGTCAAATAAACCAACTCAACTATAGTAAAAAAAATCAGTTACAGTAAAAAATTATAAATCAATGTTATTCTAAATAGTCCCTAAAACTACACCACCAAGAGCCAGAGGTGACCAACGCAACCTAGGAAAAACAGAGCCTGGACCACCGCGCGCGGCTCGCTCGCTTGCTCGACGTGCTGGTCGTCCCGTTGCCGCGCGCATCCCTGTTGTTTTTAGGGCAAACGCACGAGAAACGTAGTAACGTACTAACGTGCCGCCCCCGTACGTACGCTGGTTAATTGCCTTTCTGATGGACACCGTGGCCGTTCTGGGTCGCGTCGCGTACATTATTGCTCATTTAGGCTTGCCTCCAAACAGTTTCGGCTCCACTTGAAATAGGTCAATTTTTTTTGGTGTTTTGGTTTTTTTACTTTTATTTTTTCTTTATTTCTTTCCATTATTCACGATAATATAACGATTTTCCTTTTTTCTTATTTTCCTCATTTTCTCTTATTTTTTGATATTGAAAAAACTAATAAGTACTTCGGTGCATTTGCAACTAAAAATCAACAATTAAAACTAGAAATGGACTTTTAAACCGGTTGAAGCGGCCCCTTAGTTGATTGATCACCAATTTGCCTCTCATCTGTAGGATGGGAGTACTTATTGCTATGCGTCCCAATGGTTGTTCTTTTTTAAAAGACTATATAAGAACAAGGTTGTCAGGATTATGATCCCAAATAAAATCATTTTTCATCTGACGGGATCGGATCGTAGAATCACAATTCTATCAAAATTTTAAAAGTGTATATATTTTATATAAAAATTAAATTATATTTCTAAATATGCAATTCTATAGTAGATTTTTTGAATTTAATTTTATAATTTGAGTACACTTATTCAACTTATATTAAATTAAGGTTGATTTTTGAAATTTATTTAATTATTTTTAATAATTGAATAATTTAAAAATGCAATATGTCAAAGATAATATTTTTTTACCTTAGAACAACAAGTAAATAACAAAAATAAAGCAAATTAAATTAGTGTAATTTAAACCAGCAATAGGTAATATCAAATTTTATATGTTAATATAATTTTTTGTTAGTCCTACCCGATCCTTTGGTTGAATCGTAATTCCACTACGATACTACCTGATTTTGATTTATCTTGCGATCTGTATTATCTATTTTTAATAGGAACGTACGATACTATGGTACGTACGATACTATGGTAAGTATAACCGCGAGAATTTTCACCGTGATCGATACGATCGACGATCGCTGCGTAGGAATGATTGTTCTTACAATAAAATTTATTTTTTCGTTTTTAAAAAATTTACTTACTAATTTTTTCGTTTTTGAGAATTTTCACATTTAATGATACTAATAAACGAGCTCTATAAATGAGTGGAATTCTTGGCTGCCTACTTGTGAGTGACCGTTCGTAGAATTTCTAAAGAAACCATTTTTATGCTAACAGCAGAAGCCAGAAAGATCCCTACTAACCTTCCCATTTCAACCCCGGTTGGACGGGGTTGCCGAGCGTGCATCGGTACATGCATGCGTTGAAGCTGCTCCATGCGTGCAGCAGTTTCATTCCACTGTAACTTATGTTGGTTCAACCCGTTAGAACCGGCTTTGAACAGCACTACTTCCCATGCATATCATTTCCCCTGTCGAATATACATCTGGTGGTACAGTACAATTACCTAGGTTAATTTTTTGGTTACAACTACACGCGTAAGGTACGTACTGTACAATGCTTGAAACATGCAGCCTCGTAATGACCCTGCTCAGCGAATGACACGCGGGCCCCAAAGGTGGGGCCAGTACGGGAGCGGGGCTAGAGAGAGGAGCCGAGCGCCACGGACGCAGGGACCATGGGCCAAAGATTCTTTTTTGGAAGTGGTGCTGCCAAACTAAATGAACAAGAAGCGTGGCCGTGTTCCAAAATGCTAGTCTTTTGATTCGAATGATACATGTTAATCTTTTATATGATATTTAATTAAAGAAAAAAATAAAAACACCATCATATCTCTACATATAATACAAAAAAACTGTGTTATAAAGCCAACACATTCTAAACGGCTTCTAATTTCTGGAAGTTAGAAGCCGTTTAGAACACGTTAGCTTTTTAATATAACTTTTTTCTCTTTATTTTTTTTTTCTTTTGTACTATCTGTGCATATAACAATATTTTTATTTATTTTATTATTCTTTATTTTTTTAATTGAACACATCAGAAAAAATTAACAGCTACTTACAGTATTATTTTAATAAAAAAACACAGTATTTTAGAACAGAGATAAGTGGTTCGGACAAAACGGCACAGCTGCCACACGGTGGGCCACAGCTCTGGGTGGAGCAGACAAGCAGTCGCCCCATCCACATGAGACTGGACACTGGAGCACCGGGCGTTAAAAGAGCGTTGCCTGGAACAGTACCAGTACCGTTTCTTTCTCCTAAAACGCTGCGGGAAACGGGGTTTGGCTGTTTGCGACGTAACACATAGCTAAATGTGGTGTGGCCCTCGTGAACGTGGCATAGGCCATAGGTTGTGTGCCGTAAATGAATTTCGTATAACCCACGTACTACAATACTAGGCACAGCTCCTACGTGGCTATAGGTGGGTTTATTTCGGTTACCATTTAGTTTATGACTATATCTAATAGCTTTTAGTCTTAATATATGCATTTATACAAACAAACTAAATATCGATAAGGTGCTTCAAAAAATCTATTATAATAAGTCGCTTTGAAAATATGACGAAAATGTTATCCCATTTGTTTGTTCGATGGAAGTTATGAACCATAAGTTGAAAATAAATGGGCAAATTAATATCATATTCACTTGGCGGTTTTTTTGTATAGTGGTCTACTAATACGTTCGTTAATGAAGGACAACGTGAGAAGGTTTAGCATAATATTTTGACGAACCATTGCAATTTTTGTGGAGCGGGTATTTAATTTTGCAAAGATCGTATTTTATCTAGATCAGTTTTTGAAATTTTCAAACAAACCGGACTGACCGCTAGGCAATTGCCGATTAGACCGACAGGCAGAATGATCAAGAATGCCGGGTAAGATAGCTAAGCTCAAGTATGGCACGAGGAAAGTGAAAAATATTGAAGAAAAGTTCAAGCGACGGGTTGTACCATGTGGCTTGGTCGGTCCAAATGAGACGTGGTCTAGTAGTCCAGTGGTGCATCTGCACATGGTAAGCATGGCGATTGCTTATAAGAGAAGATGAATACCGTGTCAAGAAAGGGTATTTTGATAAGTTGACAAAAATACTAAAAACTATTTTAGATCAAAACCACAGCGCTTGGAAACGCGGTTTAGGTCGAGGAGAAGCTGAGAAGATCAACTTGAATCAAAAGCTAAGAACTTAGTGGATTAGACTAGGTGTTTTGCAAAACATGCATAAGTGTAGTGTGTGAATAAAACCCGTGTTGTGTAGGTTTAACGGGTTTTCTCCATTTGTGCTATGTGGATAGCATCTATTATGATTAGATGATATTGATTACCTTCTCTTTTTAACGGGTTGGGATGGAGACTTGCTGGTGAACCATTCGGCCATTCTAGCTTTACTCATTGGGGGTGAAGTGCTCTAAGGTTAAAGTTTAAGGAAGTTTGAGTGCAGTGATATGCTTTCTTGTCCTCTAGGTAGAGTGGCTATAAAACAGCAATATATTAACTTTATTCATCTATCATGAATCCCTCTTGTTTTGATTAGTTTTGATCTTTTCTCCCCACTTATTGATTTTACTGGATGCCAAAGATGAGTAAGAGATGAAGATATCTCATGAGAATCAATCCACATCTATCTAGGCATTAAGTTTTTTTTAAGTTCTTGAAGTTACCTGGTTTTGCTAGGATTTGACTTTTTCGAGTGATTTATTGATCCGAATGTTTTTGCCTCTAATCCTTAGATGTTTTTGCTTGCAACATGTGAAAATACATTTAGGGCTATATTAGCCATCTTCTATCCACAAGCAAGTTGTGTCTCTCGTTTTCAGTTTTTACCTTATTTTGATGCAATCTTGCTTAATTTTTAGAAAGGTCTAAATTTTGATATGGATTCTTGTGATTCTTAGTCAGAATACGTTTCTGAGATCTTAAAGAAGATGTGTACAGAATTCTATATCATTTGGATTGGTATTTTTGGAGTTGCACTAAAAGTTGCATATACTTAGGTTGAAATTTCAGTTCTGGAATATGGAAAGCTACTCAGACCACACCTCTCTCGATCATATCGCTAGGGCCGGTCAAATCACCACTAGTTGGTGGTCCAAATGTCAAGCACCGGTCAGACCATCTTGATAGCTGGTCTGATCACTTGAGCATCGAATTTCTTGAAATTTTGGTTTTTTATTTGCTGGCTTTGTGTTGATTTTTTTATCCTAATCTTCATAGCTCTATTGGAGTGAAGGATCGGTGAATACTTAGAAATTTTTTTTGAATATATCATTTACCCCTCTCTATTGCCATACTGGTCTTACAGGTAACAAGCAAAATGGTTATAACAACATCTCACACAACGCTCCCATGTAATCAGATGTTAAAAAACATGGATTGACACTTTGGTGCACATGAAATGCGCGATTACAACACAGAACAGAATGCCATTGGAGCGCCTGTGCTGCACCCTCCACCTAGCTAGCTATGTATCGATCAATCGATTCCAATTGAGGCGTACGTACTAGTGGTCTAGTGGAGAATTTTTGGCATATATGACATTGTTGCATCCCGTATTTACAGAAATAGCAGTATGTGCACGATAATAGCAAAAATTTTGTTTTTACCGCTCGGCCACCGGGCGGTGACGCCATAGAAGCGACATGTGGCAGCTAAAGCGTGCCACCAGGAGGTAGGTGCCTGCCGCCCGCCCACCATGTGGACATAGACTTGGAGCTTAGTGGTCGGGCTATAGTTGATTAACCCGTGCGATTAGTTGGTTAATTGCATGATTAAGAATTTATTTGCGCACTACTTGTAGAATATTTTAGATATAGCAAATGAGCACAAAAAATACAAAATTTTTTGTGGAGCTTGCCAAGGAATCATACTTAATTATGTAATTTTTCATAGTTTTATCTTTTCTAAATTATACTTCAAAATTCATTTAATTGTACTAATTTTAGAAATTTTTTAATATAAAAAATGAGCTCAAAAAATTATGAAATATTTTTTCAAGGATCCTCATATCGTAGACTTGATTTCATAATTTTTTTAGAATTTTATATATTCTAAAATTATCTCAAAAATTAATGATTTAGGTATAAAAAATTAGGATTTTAGGTTTCAGAAATCAAGGTTCCATGATTTCATGTGACTTGGAATGTGGGAAGTTTAGTACGAACGACTATTTTAGGTAAGATACACCGATTAAAGCCCCTTGGAATGATTTTGTGATTTCATGTGACATGATTGAGACCCCGAACCGCATTAAGCAGGAATCCTACTTCCCCTGCAACGCGCATGAAATGACGTCCATGCACATATTTTGACCGGTGTTCTACTATGTGCTTTTGAGAGCAATAATACGATCAATCATATCTATATGCATGGAAGGTAATAATCGATCTACATTGCTTTTTTTGTAAGGCATGCACTGCTATTGAGCGTTGGGTTGACAACAAAGGACGCACATGCTTGGTTCACAGCAACTAGCACCTCAATGTGTGTGTGTGCATGCTTGTTGCTACCCATACATGCATGCGTACCAGCTTCCTTCACTTTGCTATGCAAATCAAATAGCAAAGGAGGCTCATAAAGTTCCAGATGGTACTACTACAATGCATGCATTCATATCTACTCTAAAGACTATTGTTGGCAAATCTGTTAGAAGTGGTATTCTCTGGTACAAAGCATCTTCAACACAAAAAAACTGATAGAAAGATAATATGCTCTTCATTTCAATATATTACAATCATTGTATGATTACTTCTCAATAAAAAAGAGATACTATCATAGCCGGCATCAACCAAATGAGTAACTATGACACAAATGTTCCTCATTCACATGCAAGTGCTAAACAATATGCAAAACTATTGATGAATAAATGATGATAAAAAAGAACTAGAAAATAATGCGGTTATTTCATGCGTGTGACTGGGGAAGCGGGATTCTTACTTAATACGGTCCGGGGGGTCTCAATCATGTCACATGAAATCATTTTAGGGGTCTCAATCATGTCACATAAAATCATGAAATAATTTCGTGGGGCCTTAATCATGTCATATGAAATCATGAAAATATTTCATAATTTTTGGAGCTCATTTTCGATATTAAAAAATTCATACAAATAGTACAATTAAATAAATTTTTGAGTAAAATTCAGAAATAATAAAATTACAAAAAAATACATAATTAAGTACGTTGCCTGGGAAAGCTTCACAAAAATTTTCGTATTTTTTGTGCTCATTTGCTATATCCAAAAATTCTACGAGTAGTGCACAAATAGATTTTCTAATCATATAATTAACCAGCTAATCGCATGGGCTAATCACCTTGAGCCTTGCCACTGGGCTCCAGGTCTGTGGCCGCATGGTGAGTGGATAGCAGGCGCCTGCCGCCGATGCCGGACTCTACTGGCCACATGTTAGCTCCACAGCATTACTATCGGGTCAGCGAGCGGCAGAAGTGATATTTATATAAATACCGTACATGTAACGATATTTTTATAAATACGATTGTAAATAGCGCTATAGATATATAAAAAATTCGTCTATTGGATGCCGCTGGGGCTGGGTTGCGTTGTCGTATCAACGTCGACGCCGAGCCTACCTGCTGTGCGCGTCTGTATCCATTCCGTGATACCGATCTCGACGGCACGTGCATGCAGGGGACCATGCCCAGCCGAGCCGGTCCTCGAACAGCCGGCCAAACCGCTGCCGATAAGACGTTCGCTGTTCTCACATGCATTACAGGCGCGCTTGCGTACGTACGTACGCCGCTGTTAGATCGAGTAGTTGTCTAGCTAGGGCCGCGCGGCCGGCGTCATGTGTGTGCGTACATAAGTGCAGCCCTCAAAAACGGGCTCGATCTCGCCCTGCCGATCAGGTCCAAACTTGTTCATTGTCCGGCTGTGCATGCGTTATGTGTGCGCGTGATGTGTTTATTCTCGCTGGGTGTCACATTTACTGCGAAGTACTGTGTTACGTTGGTCACATCGTTGTCATTGTTAGCTGCTAGGTCTGCACGTTGTACCGGTAGTTGGCTAGCAGTCACACTTTAGTTTCACTTACACAGTTACACCAATATTGATCTAGGATCGATCAGCGCGGATTACGAACCATGTGCGTCTTATGGACCAAATGAGGCATGATCCATGGATTATTAACCATTGCTAGTTGATTGATTAACCTGGAACTACTACACATTACAGGACAAAAATTAATTGACACACACACACACGTCGCACACGCGGTAGCACATAGAGCAGCGAGACCTAGCCTGAGACTAATTTGATTTACCTCAGGCCGAAAGAGACATGGCCGCCGGCGCTACTGCTCTCCAGCTCGCTCCCGGTGAGCGTGAAGGAGGAGTGGCGGGAGGACCAGGAGGCGCAGGCGGAGGCGGAGGCGGCCAGGTCGACGAACGCAGCGACGATGGAGGCGTGGGTGTCCTTGCCGTTGGCACGGAGGTACCACCCCAGCATCTCCTCCAGCCAGTCCCAGTCGCCCACGCCGTGCGCCGCCATCATCTCCTCCATCGACACCCGGAAGTCCCGATACGGGTCCGCCGACTCAAACGCCACCGCCACGCCGCCGCCGAACGACACCGCCGCCTCGTCGCCGTCGGCAGAGCGCGCGCGCGCCGGATGCTTCTTCTCGAGGATGGAGCTGGAGGGCGCGCGGGGCTCGAAGAGGAGGCGGTCGGACCGGAGGCCGTGGATGATGGCGTCGGCCATGTCTTCGGCCGTGGCGGAGGCCTCGGACTCGGTGGAGAGGATGTCCGAGGCGCAGTCGTGGTGCATGCGCGCGGAGGAGTTGGTGAAGGAGGACTCGGCCGAGTCGAGGAAGAGGGACGCGATAGTCTTGGCGGCCGCTGCGGCTGCCGCGGCGGACGGTGAGCGGAAGGAACGTGTTCTTGGGTTCTTGCAAGAAGGCCACATCCATGCCGGTGGGGTGGCTGTCGGAGGGGGAGGTGACGACGGCGGGGTGTCTTTGGCCGAGTTGACGGTGTAGAAGAGGGAGCTCAATGGTAGCTTCCTCACCATTGGCGTGGCAGTTGATGTGAAGTGCAGGAGCAGCAGCAGTACGACGAGGAGGAGAGGGAGATGGAGTAGTAGAAGATGGTTGTGTGTGTGTGTGTGTTTGTCAGTGGGGGTTCATTTGGGAGTAGACGGTTTGCGTTAGTTCGGTTTTTGAAGGGACTTGTGGGAGGGAACTCAAGGAAGAAGGGTGGACCGGAGAACAGGGTAACGGGCAAGATTTTCTATGGCTACTCAGTTCTGTGATGACTTATTTTAGGCCAAATTGCATAAACCCTTGAGGTCACTTCAAGTTTGCAAAACCCATGGAGTTTTTTTTTGCCGCGTTCACACCCCCACAACTTTCCTCCGTTTGCAAACTCCCCCGATATCATTGTTTTGTTTCACTAAGGGCATTTACAATGTGTAAAAAAACGGGCATAAGGCTCTATATGGTAATCTTCAAGCTCACCTTAAGTATTAGGGAACTTTATAGACCTGTTTATATTGGTTTGTTTCTAGTAAAAAAGCTAAAAACCAATACGTACATCCAGCTTCTCGAAATGGTTTCTCCATTTCTCTCACTACCGTCTCACTTTAAGGATAAGACAAGGGTTACGGATGCATGACGCACCTCACTTTTCTCACTCCCATCACACGCACACATCTCTTCCTCACTTATCACACTGCTTGTGTCCCCCTTCTTAAGGTCACTTCTTCTAACCACTACTATTCATTTTCAGTCAAAAATCATAAGACACAGCCAAAAACTATCAGCAAAAGCCAATATGAACACCCATCAATCAGCAGCTACGACAAGTCCACCTTAAGCTTTTGGCCCGATCATAAGGAATAAAAAATACGTATGCCTATTTGTCGGATGGCGTAAAGACATGTAATGTTTGTTGTGATCACCACCACACTTAGGAAGGGAGTCAGACCGCCAGTTCAGCAACAAGCCATCCCATTGTATCCTTCTCTATTAGGAGCCAATGAGGAGCTTCCTTAGGCAGGAGTGGTGATGGGGAGCTCGGCTGTGTGACACACATCGACATTCGATCTAGCTATAGTAGCAGACGACAAGCATTGCCACTAGATTGGACCGAAAGCATTCAATGAAGACATTGTAGCATCTAGAAGCTTGGGAAGGAGGCCAAGGAAGGCATCCTCGGTGGCGATTGTTAGTGATATGCCTTAAAGACAATCATAGAGATGATTGTATCACTTCTATGTTTATAATCTTTTGAACAATTGTTATTATGTTTCTTGAATGAATCATCATTTATAAAGGTTAGCAAGTATATAACTTATTGGTGAATCTCTTTATTTGTTATATGATATCATTATAAAAGAATCACTGGTCAGAATATTAATGATTTATAGACCAACACATATATTGATTGATGACAATGTTTCACCGGTTATAGATATGTAGATATCAAATCAATAATATGGACACATGTTAGATAACATGGTGTTGGATTGACCCGTCTTGAGACATTGTTAAAATTGTTATGTCATATGTGTCATCAGTTGGTCTCAAACAATGATGTTGTATAATTATTGTACCTGGAATCAGCATAGTTTTCTATATGTGCAACAATGCATTTAGGGGTTATCAAACGCTACTCCGTAACTAAGTAATTATAAATGTAGCTTTCGGGTATACTATAAAATATTTGGAGGAAAGTGACTAATCGGATATGAGATTTGTCCCTCCTAACATGAGAGATATCCCTAGGCCCCTCGATGTGGTCAGATAAAGAAAGTGCATAGCCATACAATGAGTGGTCGAAGAGTTGACCACATTAAGATATCCATCATTAGATCAGAAAAAGATTGAACAGTCTATGGATAACACGTTTCTCACCTGGAGTTCGATTGGATATCGTGAGGCAAAAGGACAATACGTAAATAGATTGATAGATTTGATCGGTATGAATTGGTCGTATAGAGATACTGACTGGTCTCGATCTGGTCGTATGTGGATACGAACTGATCATAACCTGGTTGAACATATCATAGATAAGTCTATGATATGGTTGTATGGAGATACGAACTGGTCGTGATCATATACGGTCTAGTCATAAGGAGTTATGAACTGATCGTGAGTGACTAAGACCTAATTACAGATCATGTTATATAAGGTTCATCCAAATTGATCTTTGTGTATATTTGGACATCAATATGTTCTGCTAGGGACCGCTACTGACTAGTGATCAGAAAAGTGTTTTCAAGTTACAATCCAGTATAAATGAACCTACAGGGTCACACATTTAACATGTTATAACAATAAGGGTTTGGATGATAGACTTTGAGTCTTATATGATCTCTACTCGTATTAGATAAAAATCCTGTCTAAGGCTTTTGAGTGGGATATGATCTCTACTCTATTAGATATGGATATAGTCAGAGTATCTATATAAAGAGGTGCATGGGTTATGGGTTGGATGCGTCTGAGACACATTCATCGAAACCCTAGCTGCCACCTTTCACAAACCCTGTTGTACATGCTGGTGCTAGCACACTAGCGTACGACATTCCATCCCTAGACGTGTGAACTTTGGTAGAGACACTACTCTGATTGTAGCGCTAATCTGGGTAATTACGAGGAGGAGACAATATGTTCATAAAAATTGACTATTACTTATAAACGATCGACTACTTTCACTACATCGACACGCAATACGTTAAATCGGGCTACTTCAACTCTTCTTCCATTGCACTACGCATCTAGTGGTAATGATCTATGATCTCTTACTTGCATAGCTTCCTGATTAACGTGGTAGAAAATTTTCTATTCTTTTTGGCTTTGGCTTATAGCTTTTGGTTGTGACTTATGGCTTTTGGGCTGTTCATGAGAGAGAGTACGGAGTAATAGAAACTTATATGCAGTTTTGTCTAATATAAAAGAAATCACTACAGTGTGTACTTGAATTAACTTTTAGACTCTACCTTGAAAGGACATTTCGTTTGAAAGCTAGTTAATGTAGAAAAGCCAATAAGCAACTTTTAGAAGCTGAAAAGAATAGCTCCTTTAATTTGTGCTAGTGTAGCCTATCCCGTATCCCAACAATGATGAAGAGGCCCAGCAGTGGGGTGGAGAGGGGGAGTGGTTGGCGGAGGTGAAGAGCTAGGGGCAGCATTGGGTGGAGAGGGGAGTGAGCCACGACAGAGAAGAGCGGCAGTTGTGGGGTGGGAGAGAGAGACTATTTTTTTACTATGTTGTGGACCCACCTTAAGGTGTCCTCAAAGCAAAAAGCATTTACTCTCAACTACAAGGTACCTTGACATAGTTATTGCAAAAGGAAAAAAAAGGGTCCATCGACATAGAAATGGAGCATGCACACAGAGGATCCACGGGTATCCAGTAGTTCCACAAAAATGAAAAAGGAGGGCATATGTTGCGGGGAAGAAGAAGCAAATCTCAATAACAATCATCGGTAATACCTGAAATGCTCTCAACCTAGATGGATAGCTGTAGTATTGAGTATGTAGAGGGTACGCACTTAGGGTAGTTTCAAATTCTAAATGTTCATCGTTCTAAAGATGCACTGTAAAATACTTGTACTCCGACCATGAATATAAAGTACCTATCAGATTCAATATGTGCATACAACTTTGTTTTAACATTTAACAACATATCATGATGAGAAAAACCCTTGTATGACACCCTTTGGGATGCTAACCCCTTTATCAACCATCTAGACTTCTCTCTTAGCTACCCAAAACTTTGTGCGGGTAGTGTTAGAAAATTAAAAGGCAAATAGCGAAGATAATCAAGAATAAGAGACATATATTTTAATATGAAAAACCCTTGCGGAAAAAACTATGGCGCATAATCGATGATGATCGCTATATGAGGATAATTACAAAATGATAGGGATTTACAAAAAGTCGTCAACTCATCCTGTGTGGATTACGGAGGGTATAAATGGAGGTACAAAACGACTTGGAGTCAAAGAAGGAAACCTATCCAAAAAGTGGCCCTCCGCTACCACAAACTGTCCTCCATCAATATTATCATAATTCAAATAACATAAATCAATAATATCTACCTTAAGATGAATTCCCTCTCGTAGCAAATAAAGAATTATCAAGAACTCCTCAAAACAAAAATCAACTTGCACTGAAAGTCTCTAGGACTAAACTGTGACACAACTAAGTCTGAGCAAAGCTCAAACTTAGCAGTTGGAACTGACTTTGTCATCATATTAGCTGAATTATCATAAGTGCTTATCTTGCAAACCTTAACATGACCTTGAGCAATAACACCTCAAATGTAGTGATATCTTATATCAATATGCTTTGTTCTCTCATGAAACATATGATCCTTCGTAAGACAAATAGCACTATGACTGTCACAAAACATACTGATGCAAGATGTACTTTCACAAAACTCAGTGTGTAAATTTCTCATCCAAATAGCTTCCTTATGAGCTTCATAAATAGCCATGTATTATGCTTCCATGGTAGATAAAGCAACAGTAGATTACAAACTTGCCTTCCAACTAACAACACAATCTCCAATAGTAAATATATCACTTGTACGAGTCCTTCCTTTATCTAAATCACCAGCAAAATATGAGTCCATCTAACCAATAAGTCCATCTCTAGTTTTCTCAAATTGCAAACAACCATTAGAAGTACCACGCAAGTATCTAAAAATTCACTAAACTGCTTTCTAATACTATTTTTCAAGATTAGTTATGCATCTACTAACAACACTCATTGCATGAGATAAATCAGGACAGGAACATACCATGGCGTACATTAATGAACCAACTGCATTGGCCCTCCGTGGTAAGCCCTCTGTTACCTCAAAATGTCCTCCATTAGTATTATCAGAATTTAGATCATATAAATCAATAGGTAGGGTTAAAGTAATCTTCATGACCGTGTCATTGCTCAAAACAACCTACATTTAGAATTATAGGGAGCATGTGCTAATAGCTTGAGATACTACTATTTTAAGTTGCCAACAAACACTAAATTTAGGCCTATCTATTTATGATTTGACAATTTCCTCAAAGGAATCGACCAAAAATTTTGACTGGATCAGACGTCCAGATCTCTCTATCTCTTCTCTGATCCCCTCCACTAAAGGGAGACCGATCTGGCCCATGTCAAAATTTCCAGTAACTCAGGCCCAAATCCTAAATCTTGATCTAGACCCATGCTAGCACCTGCATGGTTCCTAGGCAACACCTTCAAGATTCCCAAGCCTCCTCCTTGTTCACCCCGATGCCTCCTCTTCCTCCTTGACATTACTAATGCCTTCGGCATTAGTACAAATTAAGGTGGGTGTCACCTCCAATGTTGTGCAATCAACAACATTAGGGATGGAGCCAGCTTCACCAGAGCTTTGCCACAAGCAGGGGTGGAGGCAAGAATCTTTGAGTACATAGTAAGGCTAGATATCTGACAAAATTCCAAAAAAAAATCAGGCTATATTATTTCTGTGAGATCAATGTGTAGGTCACCACATGTTGTGTAATGGGTATTTGATTTTGATTTGTATGTCTTGTCAAAATTTGAGTTTGATTTTGAACCTTTTCAGTTTTCAAAGTTGCTGTTAGGTTTTAACAGTCTAATCAACCTGGCAATGATGGTCAGACCAGACTTGAACATTTCTTCAGATCTTTGTGGCTATGGAGTGGTCAAATCGGTCTATGGAGGGAGGTTTGAAAGCCATGGGGACCTGCGGTTAGACTGGTGGTTAGAGGGTAGACATGTCTAGGATACCCAGACATGTTTGGGGTGTTCAGAGAGGTTCTAGAGAGGCCATACATGTATGGGGTGTTGATAAAAGTGTGTTTTGAGTTGAGATGAGTTCAAGTCATGGCTTGGTAATCATGAGGTGTTGTGTTGAGTTGCATGATGCATGATTTGGCTAACGTGAATCAAGAGCATAGAACTTGTGCTCGGAACTGGATTGCTTTGTTTTGGAGAGTAGTGGCTGTCAACGGCAATGGATTGGACTAGGCATGAGAGATGAGGTCCGTGCAGTTAGTTAAATCCAGGTAAGGCTACATGTCTCAAACAGGAAGCATAGAAGAGACAAGGGTCATGATGAGATGAATTGGTGCATGTGGTGCACCAAGCGACAAGGCCGATAAACGTAGAGACGGTTTGGAAAAGTCCAAATATGTGAAGACACGATAGCTAGTCATTGGGTACTACAAGTTATGTATCAAATCATGCAGAGATACTTCAATGGATTGGATTGTCTTTTCAAGCTATCAGAGCCCTTTGGATGAGCCAAATTGAAAAGCGTGCGAGTGTGTAAAACCTAGTATGATATTTGGTTAACGAGTTAGCCCATGTAAATGGATGAAAACAAACTAGAAATGTTGGTTGTGGTTTCTTGTGAGCCTCCATATATAAGGAGAAAGAGATATTAGCTTAGGTGCTAAGCTTCGGAGAGAATGGGGTTAGGGTTTATAGAGGAAAACTTTGTGTGTGCGCTTCATGGAGAGGGAGCTTTATCCCCTAAGAGTGGAGTAGCTTTAAACATTCATATCTAAGTGAAATACAGATCCAAATTTTGTCTAAGTGAGTTTTACCATGGATTTCTCCTTGTGCTTTTGATTTGCATGGTTATCTTATTTTGATTTTCTTCCTCTTTGATCTTGCTAGTTCCTAAGGATGTTTGGATGATAGAAGAACCTCCTAGAGGCTAGATCCCATCCATCTAGGCAACTCTATAGCAAGTTCTTGGTGTTTGCCCCGGTTTGCCTGTTTTGATATGATCTACCTTGTTTTGCGCAAAGGTCAAAAGTTTGTTGAATAGCTTATCGATCCATTGATGGAATAGGTTTATAGGACCCCGAGAAGCTACATTTCAAGTTTCAAGTTATTTGGTTGAGTAGATTAGAAGTTAGGTTATTTTGAGAGCTTGGCGGCAGGTTGTTTTCTATTCTAGATTGGTGAGCGATCAGATAACTATGACCCAAGTGGTCACATCGCCTAGGCCCAGTTTGATTGCTATGATTCCTGTGGTCAGACTAGCCAATTGATGTTTTGGCCTATTTTTTTGTTCACTTGATTTGTTGGCTTCTGTTTTATACTTGTTTCCACTGTACATCTAATCTAATTAGCTTCTTATAGCTAATTGAGAGAGAAAACCAAAAAAGGTTGATTTTATAGAAGTTAAAAAAGGAGCAAAGATCATTCATACCTTTGATCTCTTTCGTCGATCATATAATTTATGAGAAAACAATTACTACTTGGAGATGAGGGATCCAAAGAACTACTCCATCCGTCCCGCAATATAAGTTTTGATTCTTGAAAAGCGTCATCCCACAATATAAGTCCATTGCGAAGTTCAAATATGTAGTTATTACAATATTTTCACCATATACCCTCTACTTTAATGCTGAAAAAAAATAAGTGAGTAGCTGTAGTACGCCATTTAATAGGGGTATGTGTAGTCTAATAGTATTAATTTTTCTTTAATTTAATGTCTCCTTGGTCTATACACATGGTAGGCTTTAGACTTGTATTGCGGGACAAAGGCAGTAACTGCCTTTAATTTAAGAGAGCCAATATAGGTGTAAGGGATGTACGGTGACGCACAATGCAAATGGAAGAATTGAAGGACTAGCTACCTAGAAGTTGGTTGCTGGGTGTTTTTGGCTTTGGTTTATAGTTTATGGTTGTGAGTTATGACTTTTGGTTTATTCGTGAGAGAGAGAGTATAGAGTAATAGAAACTTGTGTGTGATTTTAGCTGATATAAATGAAGTCACTACAGTGTGTATGACAATCAACTTATAGCCATCGATTTGAAAAGGCACTCTATTTGAAAGCTAGTTATTGTAGAAAAATCGAAAACAACTTTTAGAAGCTGAAAGAAGAGGCCGTTGATTGCTGTAATGTTAATGTTGCTATTTGCATCGCATGACTTCCTTACTTCGCCGTGCATGCACTCACATTTTTTTGATAGTGAGTACAACAATGACACACTCACGCACACACATGACACCACACACACACACACACACACACACACACTCACACACCCACGTGGGTGCGTCCAATGTATATGCTTGAAGCGAGATGGAGACCCAAGAGTCTCATGGAGCGTGGGCATGCGCTTTGACTACCGGAAGCACCCACGTGTGCACGTACTTAGGGGGACTAATCACATAAACAATACCCAATAGTACTATTCATATGAACAGTACCCTTGAAAAATGGGGCTACTACCGCACCCTTTGCAAACTGAGCAAGCTTAGTCCCTCTCGTGCACTTGCATTTACCTTGAGGTGAAAGCACGTACTAGTATGTTAGGAACTAGAACTGTTGGGCCTGTTCTTGTCGGCTTTTGAAATTAGCTTTTGACTTTTGCTACAGTACCTAATTTTCAAATGAAGTATTTTTTTAAGACAGGGTCTACAAGTTAATTGTAATACACATTAAAAGCCTAACATCTATACCATTTAAAATCGCAAGCAAGTATCTCTCTCTCCGTAATCTCTATCGTAAACAGCTAAAATTCAAAAATTTCAACCAAAAGTCAAAAGCCACAACCACATCAAACAGGCCTCCTTCATGTGATTACTTTTCTAACTTCCTCTAGTTTCCCACGCTTTCTACAGTGCCCTGCCATGAAAGTATTTATACTACTGTTTCTTCACCGATGTGCTGATTAGAGATGTGGCTGTGCCTTGCAAGAATCAACAATTGCTGCATCGATCTCATGCACTTCTCCATCCTTTTATGATCATGATGTTGGCAGATCAAGGAATTGTGAATTTGTATCTCTGATGCCTGGCCTGTTGTCTCGGAGATTTCATGTGCTACGTACGAGCTTGAAATTCCTAATAGGCCCAAGCTTACCAACCGTATTGCCTTGCATATATGTACGCAGGTCACCGTCGCCTGGACCATCCCCATTTTTGCATTATTTGCACTCATCTAGTGCCTACCAATTCCTCAAACTTGTATGCATGCATTGTTGTATTCACATAACCTAGCTACTAATTAATTGTGATCAAAACTGCACATGAAGATGCATATACAAGCACATTTATCATACATGTCAAATTAAAGAAGAAGTTTACATTACATAACCCAAGCGATCAAGCCTCCTCAAAATAAGCACACCCTAGCCGTCCAGCCCGACAAGCGTAGGGCCACGGAGTTCATGGCTGTTAAGATATCTGAATATTTGAATAGGATCTTGAGATTGATTGTATTTAGTTAGGTTCCAAGTATAGATGGATATGGAATCAATCTTGGTGAATATGTAAATCTCATGTAATCTCTATAATATACATACATACATGCATACGTACGTACGTACATACATACATACATACATATTCATGTGTGTGGGCCCTGGTTGATTGTGTCGGTTTCATCTAATCTCTTTCTCCTATTCTCCTTTATTCACATGGTATTAGAGCCTTTCTTCCTCCACAAGAGATGACTTCTTCTGGCTCAACTATCCTAAGCTCCGGCTCCACCTTCTTGGCATCATTTGGTGTTCTTCCTTCGCCATCACTTGGCCATCTTATTAATGTCAAACTAAAAAGGAAGAATTATCTTCTTTGGAAGCCTAGTTCTTGCCGTTCCTTTGAAGCTAGCAACTTCTTGGCTTTGTCGATGGCACATCCGTTGCGCTAGCACGGATGTTGATGCAGACCACGACCAACGGTGCAACATAGGTGCTGAACCCAGCGTTTCAAGTATTGCTGAAGCAAGATCAAATGGTCCTCAGTGCGCTACTTTTGTCTCTCTCAAAAGACGTGCTTGCACAAGTGCCGTTCCTGAGCACCGCACGAGAAATATGGGTGACTCTGGAAAAGATGTTTTCTACCCACTCAAGAGTCCGGATCATGGTGATTTAGATGGAGATGGCTAACTTCCGCAAGAAGGATCTTGCAATGATGGAGTACTTCAATCGGATGAAGATGCTCGCTGACACATTGGCGTCAGTAGGGCACCCAATGTAGGAAGAAGAGATCATCATGTACATCCTCTCTGGCCTTGATGTAGACTACGACTCCCTTGTCACGTCTGTTACGACAAGACCAGACATAATCTCCCTCAGCGATCTCTATGCATATCTCATAAGCTATGAGATGCGCAAGGAGATGAATGAGTCTGCTCTACAGATATCTGGCTCCTTTGCCAACTACATGTCATGTGACAAGGGCACACACAACTACATCAACAAACGAGGGCGTGGCAGCGGCAAGGGCAGTGCACTGCCCAAGATGAACCAAGGAGAAGGTGGCTAGTACAAGCCAAGAGACAGACCGATATGTCAAGTCTATGGAAAAATAGGGCATGTGGTATTAAAATGCTACCATCATTTTGACCACTCCTATTAGTCTGATGACATCAAGATGGCGGCGCTCACGTCAACTTCTCCCTCGTATGCTGACCACATCACAACGGTCCTGCCCACACTTCAACAGTAGGATACAAATATTAGGTATCTTTTTATCGATGATTTCTACAAGTTCACTTAGGTGTATCTCCTTAGAAATAAAGTTAATGTGTCCCAAATATTCCTTTGATTTCAAATTCATGTTGAATAGCTCCTAAACACAAACACTCTTTCCTTTCGAAGTGATATGGGAGGTGAATAATGGAAACTAAACAAATTCTTTCAGCAAATTGGCATAGAACACCATGTGGCCTGTTCACATACCCACAAATAAAATGGTTCCATAGAACAGAAACATAGACATATTATTGAGATGGGTTTGACACTTTTGTCTCAATCTTCTATGCCCCTTCGTTTTTGGGATGAGGCATTTCTCATAGCATGTTACCTTATTAATTGCCTTCCTAGCAAAGTTATTCAAAGTCTTTGTCCTTTCAAGAGACTATTTAGTATTAAGTCAAACTATACCCTCCTTCACACATTTTGATGTGCGTGTTGGCCACATATGAGACCATATAATATCACAAGATTGAGTATCGCTTCATACAGTGTGTGTTCATAGGATACAACAACATGCATAAATGATACAAATGCCTCCATGTCCCATCTGCCTAGGTTTACATCTCTAGTGATGTTGTGTCTGATGAACACAACTTTCCTTTCTCTCAACCTTCAACATCTATCTAGTTCTCATCCTTCATCGAACAGGCCATACTTCTGCCACAATTTTCTAATCCTTTTGACCACTTTGAAGATACTAACTTGCTGCCTTTGCAATCTGGTTTTTCTTCTGCAGGAACTTTGCAGCATGATGGGCAAGAAGTCCATAAAGATGCAAAAAATGCTGATGTTGAGTTGCCGTACCCTATCGATGAAGCTGCAATAGAACTACCAGAGCTATCACATCTAGTTGTGGTAGCCACTAGTACAGTAGGCTCAAGTGGCGGACAATAGTCTAGTGCTGCTATAGTACCTACTCGACAACATGCTATGTACACTCGTCATCAAGATAATACTCGACAACCCAAGGTGCTTAAAGATGGTACACTTTTTTATAATCCCAACCGGCAATCCGTGTGCCATGAAGCAATCACATGTGTGAAGCATCCAGAATGGTAACCTGCTATGGATCATGATCACATTGAAACAATGAAGCATCGACAAGTGAATGTCATTTTTTGCATATATTTTTTTGTCATTTTTCCCTATTATTTTTTTTGCATTTTAGACCATTTATCATCATTTACACGCTTATATATAAAATTAATTGCTCAATTTGGATCATTTTACACTTTTTGTAATTTTTCCACAGGATGGTGCGATTGAGGCGCTTAAACTACAAATCTGGACTTCTAGGACTACTCTGTACTATGTACACGTCACTGTGAATGCGTAGGATCTTCCCGCGATGAGATTGGACTTCCGGAGGGGCTAGAATAGAAGAAATCATAAGAGGAAGGGACCTAATTGTAAACCCTAGAATCTTTGAGGGCTAATATACAAAATCAAAATCCTCAATCTTCTCAAAACCCTAGCCATCGACCATGGAAACCTGGAGCCTGGCTTTCTTCTTTTCCTTATCCCCCTTTTGCTCTCCTCCCCTTCCTCTCCTTAGCCAGCGGCAAGGCTAGGCCAGCTCACCACCGTGCCACCCCTTCTTCTTCCGCCTACCTTGTCCAGCTGCCGCCACCATCAACCTCGATGGCCACATCACCGCATCCATCGCCGCCTCTCTCCTCCGATCAGTCTGTAAGACATCTCCACCGGTGCGCCACCCCCTTCAACCCTCAACATCCACCAAGACCCCACTGCCACCTCGCTTCTCATGCATCGCCACCTTGCTCTTACCCCGGTGCACCGCTCTGCTGTTGCCTCCCTCTTCTTCTACGTCGTCGACACCCCACTCCTCTATTGCACCAACTCTCCCCTGATACTCTTCCTGCTGTGTGCTGTCCCTTTGCTACTCGACCGCTCCTCCTCTGCTACTCTACTGGCGCCGCTGAGTTCTTCCTCTATGCGACCTCTACGACCTCTTCGCCGACGGCCGCCCCAACTCTTCTACAGTACTGCCTTCCTCCCACTGCTTCCTCACCTCATCAGCTCCACTGCGCCGCCTCTCCACTACCGACGACCACCTTCACCTTGGCCTCCTCTGCATCCCTGCTCCTCTCAGTTTATCACAAACTCCCCACCCCTTTGTTTTTTTCTTAATTATTGTTCTATGTTAGTTAACCACTATTGAATGTTCACTGCTATATGCACTATTAATTACTATTGATGATCTGTGTTTGTGAGATGTGTGATGCAAATGTTAATATGAGATTACTATGTTGTTCAGTTTTGTTATGTGATAATATTAGTGGAGTATTAGTGCCTGTGTAGGATTTTTTCTATGTTCAACTCATAGTAGTAATAGTGGCTAGTGTTTGTGATGTATGTGTAGATATCTGTTCAGTGTTCATGTCATGTGCTTGTGCAGTTGTTAGTATCTATGTTTGTCTAAGTGCCGTCTTGTGTGAGTTAGCCAGAAGGCGACCGTTTCCTCACCCTTTTCTACCTCGATCCCCTCCTTGTTGTCTAGAACCCCCTAGTGCTTCTAGACCTCCCTCTTTTCTTCTATTTCATGGTCGATCGGTAGTTAAGTCGTGCATGCATTTGTCATAGTTCTGTGTTCGTGTTGTCCTACCATTGTCTAATTGGCTACCGACCGATTTCCCCCTCTTTCTTTCTCTACATCCCTAGTGCTTCTCGACTTCCTCGTGCTTTCTAGCGGTCAGTAGTTAGTTAGCACCATTTGGTAGTTAGTTAGTCAGTCAGTATTTTAGCGTGCATCGTTGGTGTAGCCTATTGTCATGTTGTTGTTTGTTTGGTCGTGCGACCTCAATTCGCATGGTCGTTCATCCTGTTGTCTTTTGTTTGTTCATTTGTTGTTTCGTCCGTGTGAATTAGGGTTTGTTCGATCATTTTTGTTAGTTAGTTGGCTGATTCGGTAATCATTTTAGGTTTATTTTTCTATTTTATCCCCTATTTGAATTGACCTAGCTTTAGCTGAGCATCGTTAGCCTTAGTCTCGTCCATATGGAGAACATGACACTCGCCACTATTTCAGTGGCAACCCGTGCACTTACGGATGTGCTATTTTTGCACGATCAACAAGGCATCAATGTAATCTTCTATAAGTGGGTTTATAAGGTCAAAAAGAAGGTGTATGGATCAACTGAGTAGTATAAAGCACAGTTAGTAGCTAAAGGATTCAAGCAATGATACGGTCTTGACTATGAGGACACCTTCAGTCCTGTAGTTAAACCTATCATCGTTCGTCTTATCCTCTCTATTGCTGTATCAAAAGGATTGACATTGAGGCAATTAGACGTGCATAATGCCTTCCTCCATGGTGTACTTGAAGAGACTGTTTATATGAAACAATCTCTTGGGTATGTAAGTCATAATCATCTTGAGCACCTTTGCAAACTTGACAAGGTTTTATATGGTTTGAAACAAGCACCCAAGGCATGGTATGCATGACAGAGCTCAAAGCTACAAGAACTTGGTTTTATACCATCCTTAGCTGATACCTCACTATTCATCTATTCATAAGGAGGTGATATCGTTTATATGCTTATTTATGTAGATGATATAATTGTGACAAGTTCCTCATCTACAGCTGCTAGAAAAATTTTGGGCAAACTACAAGAGGAGTTTGCTATTAAAGACCTAGGGGAGTTCCATTACTTCCTAGGTATAGAAGTGACAAGATCATAGGACGACATGATGCTTAATCAGCATAAGTATATCATGGATGTTTTGAAATGGGCAAATTTGGAAAATTGTACACCTACTACAACACCGATGGCAATAACAAAGAAGCTATCCAAGGAGATAGGGGAACCTCTGTTAGTTGCTGAAGCCACAAGATACCAAAGTATTGTTGGGGCACCTCAGTATCTGACATTAACAAGACTAGACATTGCTTTCTCGGTCAACAAGTTGTGTCAATTTTTGCACTCAGCAACAGTGGGTCACATGACAGCAGTAAAAAGAATTCTGTGATATCTCAAACTCACATCCAAATTTGGACTAGAAATTCAAAGATCCAATTCAGTTTTGGTCAGTGTGTTCACTGATGCAAATTAGGTAGGAGATGTTGATGACAGAAGGTCCACTGGAGGCTTTGCTATATACTTTGGTCCCAATCTTCTTTCATGGAGCTCCAGAAAACAACCTACTATTTGACGTTCGAGTATCAAATTAGAGTACAATGCTCTTGCGAATGCAACAATAGAAACAATATGCATTCAGTCCTTGTTTGGTGAGTTGGGAATTTTCTAGTCTTGCCCACCAATCATTTGGTGTGACAACTTGGGTGCAACATATTTATCGACAAACCTTGTTTTCCATGCACGCACTAAACACATCAAAGTTGATTTCCATTTCGTTCATGAGAAAGTTGCACAAAAGGCACTAGAGGTCAGGTTTATATCTTCTCAGGATCAAATAACAGACATTCTCACCAAGGCGTTATCAGCGTCATCGTTCTCTGCACTCCATCGCAATCTCAACATGTGTTCACCAGGTTGAGATCGAGAAGGGTGTTAAGATATCTGTATATTTGGATAGGATCCTAAGATTGATTGTATTTAGTTAGGCTCAAAGTATAGATGGATACAGAATAAATCTTGGCAATTATATAAATCTCAAGTAATCTATATATATTCATGTGTGTGTGCCCCAGCTGATTGTGCTTGTTCCATCTAGTCTTCTTTCTCCTATTCTCCTTTGTTCACAAAGACCAAGAAGCTCAATTCTTTGTAACCAAAGTGCTAGTGTTGCCCTACATGCCGGTTGCAATAATGAAAATTGTTGGGAATAATCTTGACTAGTATCTTAGTAAGTTGAGTCATGCATCAGCATGATCAGACTAGATGTGCTAGCTGCTGTGCACCGATTGAATAGTTTTGTTAGGATTTGAGTTTGTTACTTCATTTATTTGGATAAGTATTGAGTTTTTGAGTTCTGTTGCTTGACGTAGAGTCTTGTTGATCTCTATATAAGTCGGGTTGTTGAGTTAAGAGATAAAATAATAGTGGAAACAACGCCAAGCAGTTGCGGTGTCACAAAACAATTTGTGTTCATCTTCTATGTCACAGCCCAAGTTTTCTTTCAAAAATAATAATAAAATAAATAAAAAATAATAATAAGTATAATTTAAAATAAAAACAAGGGTTATTTGGTTGAGTTTTGAATTTTATCTCCCTTGTTTTTTTACTTTTAAAAAAGGACGTTATTTTGGAAAGTAATTTAAGTAAAAAATATAAAATATTATTAAATAGAGGATAATTTGAATTTTTGTAAACATCCTAATTCAAATTAATTATCCTGAAGCATTAGTCTTTTATTTGGTTTTTCTATGAATTTTTGGAATTTAAAATTTAATTTCAAAATTAAATTAATATTTTATGTAAAAATAAAATAAATACCAACTTTAAGTTAAAAATAATTTTCTAAGTCCAAAATAGCTCAATGAATTTCTTCAGAATTTTTGTGCTTTATATGCTATTTTCTAAGTTTTCTTGAAATAAAAAAAAGAAACAAATTGGGTTCCCATTTGGTCACCCAGCGAGACCGTTCCCTTATGCCAGCATGCTTAACCTCTAGGTTACCAATGATTGGGCCACCACATTCACTTCATTCTTTCTTGCTCTATTCCTATCCTTTCTAGTGCCATGCTATTGTTCATCTTGAAGCATGATCAGAGTAGAGATTGAGAGCTCGTTTCTTCTGTCTCCTTCCTCCCATGGCAACTTTCAAATCGAACCTTATCTCAATATTATCCCAAAAAAGAAAAGTTATGTCAAATCATATAAGGTATCCATTCATTATGGCCTCATCGTGATTGGTTCCACTGTTTGCCTTGTATCTCGTATTTTCCTAAACGGATTCCAAACCGAATCCCACATATTTAAATCAATTTCTACCTCCTCCAAGCTTATAAATAGGACCCCTTGACCCCTCCTAACCCTCCTCATCCCTTGCCAAGCCTCCTCAAAGCCTAGAACGCTGTTGCCACTGAAGCCATCCGGTCCCAAATTTGCTCATCGCATCCCAAGTTATCCGGTGATATTTTTCATGATTCTTTGATGTCACATCTTGTTCTTATGTATCATCAATCTTCTTGCTAAGTTAATTTGATTTTGGTGTAGTATATCTCACAGAATCGAGTTTTCCCTAATCTAGGTTGAAGTTGCTTCTTGACATCAATTCATCACCTCCAATGAGTTTTAGCTTATGCCATCACTTCTCTTAGACTTGCCTCATTGCATTCTACGCCCTTCCCCCTCCTTTTCTCCAAAAACCATCCACAAATTTTTGCTTGACACCTAGTTATGGTCGCCTAGGGTATCTCGCGTTCTCATCTATCTAGTGATGCTTTCTCCAATCCTTTTACGTCAAAACATGCCAAACCATTCCAGATAGTTACCTTTGAAGTGGTTTTGGATTTCGTTCACTGAGCACCAAGATATTGAGTTTTTTCTTTTTCCCTACCGTCGTGGTTCAAATGTCGATTGTGTTTCCTCCGGTAAGTTTCTGGCTTAGCCAACAATTTTTCTAACTTCACCATACCGCGTTCTAGCCTGTACTCATGCTAATTCTCCATGTTCTATGCCTAAGTATTATTTCTCTCTTCAACCCATGTCGTTGTCGCCACCTACACCTTCACCGTGCTCCGTTTGACACGCCATCACCTCCTATTTACTCCTTGGGTCCCTAGCAACCCATTTTGCCAATTGTTTTCAGCTCCTGTGCCGTCTCTCGCTAGTGCCAGAGCCAAAACAGTGGAGCTGCTTCTTTGTTCTTTGCTCTCACGAAGGTTTTCCTTTTTCAGCATTTTCCTGTCTAGCAATTTTCCAATCTCTCGTTCTCCACTACCCGAACTCCGAATAAAGTGATTTAAGTTTCTAAATTCATAATATATCTCTCAGTATATATTTTATAATTTTATGATTTTATTTGTATTTTATTTAAATTTAGTTTGTTATAGCTTTTCTTGTGTAGACTATGACCTTTTCGAAGAGTGCGACTTCATCGATGATTATGACCATCAATATATGAAGCAAAGCAAGTCAAGTCACACACCTTGATCATGTTAATCATAGATTATGAAATAAAATTATATTATTTTAAATTATTCTACATGCATATTTTTATTCAATGTATTTCAATTCAGTTTTCAGTTGTTAATGTCTCCATTGATATTGATTCCCCGACACCTTATAACCATAGAATAAAACTCTGGTTAGTACACTAGTATGACTAGAGAATTTTTGCAGCAAATGCTTAAACCTACTTAGATATAACTTTGCCAGTTAGGTCCATATCTAATTAATGAATAAATGTCATTATGGTTGGTATTTATCTTTGCTGTTCACTATGTGCACTAGCTAATTTTGGACTAGTGCGATATATATAGAGGATACGAGAATCATTGCTCTAGAGTCTGACATTCTACCTCCAGCACCTATGTTCATGTGTGATCTCCTAGTGAGTGTGTTCTAGGTGATTGTGTTGAGTCATCCCAACAATTGGTATTAGAGCTAGATGAGAAGTGACCGTGGTGGTGGGGCACCAGACGTCGGGGTGCACACTAGTCGATGGCTGGGCGACCTATAGCCTGGTCTGACTGGGGTGAGTAATCGATTTGACTGGGAGGCCTAGCCACACTCACAAGTGAGCTTCACAGCAACACGTTGGGTGACCTAGTTGTGGCTGCACTCACGAGCTTGCACTTCTAGGCTTCCTTCTTGCACCTGAGCTTGGCATGCACCTTGCAGCGCCTCACCTAAAGTCTTGATCTGTTCATGCCTAGATAGCTATGTCGAGGGCACCAGGGAGGAGCGACACTGGCAACCAATTGGTGACATTAGGTGCAACAACAAAGGAGAGTTCCACTGTCTCGCTACATTATCCGATGCTCACATCGAGCAATTATGTAACCTAGGCAATCAAAATAAAGGTGTATAAGAGGGCACAAGGAGTTTGGGATGCGGTCGAGAATGGTGACATCAATGTGTGCAAGGATCATATGGCATTGGTGGCCATCTATGGAGGCATCCCCGATGAAACACTCTTCCTACTGGTCAAAAAGAAGATAGCCAAAGCTGCATAGGGGGCATTGAAGATGATGCATCTTTGCATCGATCGTGTGAAGGAGGCAAAGGTGCAAACCCTCAAGACCAATTTTGAGGTAATGTGCATGAAAAAGATGGAGTCGATCGACAACTTCACCACCAGGTTGACGACCATCGTCAACAAGATACAAGCCCTCGATGGGAAGGTGGAGGAGTTTTTTTGTAGTGAAGAAGTTCTAATATCGAATAGTTTGGTGACCTCAAGACAATAACCATAGCGGAGGCCATCGGTCATCTTAAGGCATATAAGGAATGCACATGTGATAGCGGGGACAGTGACAATGAACTCTAGCGGTGATGGCTGAGGCTACACGAATTGAAAATTCAACAAGGCAAAAGTGAGGTGCTATAATTGCAACAATTATGGAAACTTTGCTTGGGAATGCCGCAAGTTGAAGATGGTGGAGAAAGTGCTTCTTGTCGAAGCTCTCAATGATTATGAACTAGCCCTGTTGTAATGATAGCATGGAGCGTGTCAAGTCAAGATTAGGGGGAAAATGTTGAAAATAATCTTGACGAGTATCTTAGTTAGTTGAGTCTTGCATTAGTTGAGTCACGCATCAATATGAGTCATGGGTATGTGGCTGTAAGATCAAGGAGACCGACTAGAGGGGGTGAATAGGTGCTAATAAAATCCACTCTTTGGTTAAAACTGAGTTTATATGCGAAAGCATAAATCAAATTAGTTTTACACAATAAAGGCCTAAAACTTCTAGTTTTACCTAAGTGCACTAACACCCTAAGTCTATGTGAATGTTTGCAATCCTAGAGTGACAAGCAATCAATTCGATTATGTTGAGGGAGTGTCCCCGCACCACCTTGGGCCCACATCGACTTCAACGTAATGACACACATAGGGCGATCTACCCCAGGTGAAGTCCGCAATCCAACGCCGGTGAAGTTTGCGACCAACCCTGAAGGGTGTCCAAAGCCAACCCTCAAACAAGGTCCAGAGCCAGCTACGAACCGAACCTTGGAGTCTCTTGGGCACGGTGAGACCCCTGTCGTGCAAAAGACAAAGATACCCTTAGAAGTAAGCTAAGGCTCGAGGGTAAACTTGTAACTTCACTTAGCTCCCTCTTCCACTTTATAAATAGGACCCCTTTTAAGTGGAGAGAGAAATGCCATTTTGTAACCCTAGACACCCATATTCAATATAGTTGGTCATACGTATGTAATTCTTGTGGAGTCCCTCCGCATCCTTGGTAGTCCACGAATCCGATTGGGGGTGCTTACAAGTTTACTATCTAGTCTCTTATCGATGATAGTTGATGCCATCCATAGGGACTCGAGTGAGAAGTCATGCTACTTGAAAAGGGGAAGGCAAGGAAGGCACTGAGGTGGGAGGTGCGACCCCTCGGAGGCCAAAGTCAAGCGGAATTGCAGCTAGCGCTACTCCAGGCCCGGAGGTGCAGTCGGACCTCTCCATGGAGGTTCAGGCCACCAACGATGGCCTCATGGGAGGCTTACCCCCTGAATGCTCGCTAGGAGGTGAAGTGGGAGTTTGAGGACCTCCGAAGGCAATTGAGGGAATCATAGTCCAAGACGCTATGGTCTATGGTCGAGGCTTACCAAGCGGGAGAACTTCAGGTGTAGCTCGAAAGGGCATAAGCCGAGGCAAGATCCCTACCATTGTGGAAGCTTGAGAAGCTGAGGAATTAAGGAACTAGTTGGAGGAGACATGGGCATTGGCACGGTGGTCAACCCGCCATGAAGTGTCCAAGGACAAAGCCCTCAGGGCTAGGCTAGCCGAAGCCCATGCTCGGGTAAACTTGCCAACCTCGGTCAAAGCCCAAGAAACCAATAATCTCAAAGTGCAGCTCTATCAATTACAGAGGGAGGCCCTCACCTCGGCTGGGGTGTTGGAGTGAATCGCGATCACCTGGGGGTTGGGTCGCCTCAGGTTGACCAAATGTAGGACTCAGTGCTTAACCCAGTGGCAGACTTCCCCCATGTCCCAACCTCAAGGGGCTCCTGCCCATGAGGTCGCAAGTCTTATTGACCACTCCAACTCACTGAGCTTGGGTTTGCAAGCCATGCTGTGACCAATGCATTTTTTAATGCTGGAGGTCACAAAGTATTCGGGGGGCTTCAACCCCATGGAGTTTGTCTATGTATACAAAACCACGATTGCAGTGGTAGGAGTGGGCAAAACCACTAGCATTAGCATTACCATGGCAAAAATGCTCCATGTTGGACTCCTGCTTAGTGAGCTTGTGGTATAGCTTGGTGATTGTCTTGCAGTCTACGTCTAGGTCCCATTGTGCTATGGTCGCGCTACCCTCCACTTCCTTCATAGACCTCTTGTTCTCCATCAAGATGGTGTTCTGCATGGAGGACAACTTGCACATGATGAGGAGACTCTACAAAAGGAAAAGGTAAGGGTCGAGAGCTTGTCAAATATAAGTAAATAGACGATCTAGTTACCTTCATGAGGTCACACTCCACTAAGGTGAACACCTACCTTTTAGTCAGATGGTCATCCTCGAGACCGAATTGAGGGTCTAATGCCCAATCAGGCCGCTCACAAGGAGCCAGTTAGACCACTCGCCATGAGCCGGCCAGACCATCGGCTGGTCATACCTCCAACTAATTGCTGGCCAGATTGTCGATCGGTCAGACTGCCACCTTATGGCTAGTCAGACTGCCAGAAGAGCTGACATGCATATATTCAATCAATTTACAAAATACATTCACAAATTGTGGTATCATGCAAACAAAAAGTCTAAGCATGATTCACAATAAGTTGTAAAACACATCTGCACACTTTTGAATCATGCCACAAAGATTAGGGATATGGACTTGAACTGTTTGCAAAACACATTCGCAAACTTAAATCATGTGTTGTGAGGATTATACATAAGCCTTAACTATTTGCAAAACAAACTCGCAAACGATAGCATCATGTCACAGAGAGCTAGAGCAAACTACATGAGCTATCAACACATGACACACTCAACCTACTAGTCAAAATCTCTCTTAATAGTATGACAGCCTATACTACTAACTTGGTCTTTTACTAAACACCAAGACCGATAAAATGACTAAGAAACACATTCTTAGCCTATGTTAGTTATATCTTTACCTTATGTATCTTCTTGAAGATCGATGACAAACATCTTCTCTCTAAATTCGGATCCTTGATTTTCACCATCAACATATGATGTTCTTTACTTGACTTGATGACAATCAACATATCAAGTTATATAAAATCTTTATCATCATGGAATATAACCTATCCATTTAACTCAATAAAAATATTAGTTTCACAATATGATTGTCATTAATTACTAAAATATATCATTAACTCATAATAACGGATCTAGATTCTTCAGTCGGTCGGCAGTCAGACCATGCGCGTAGCATGCCCAGTTGAATAGTTCTATTAGGCTTTGAGTTTGTTAGTTCGTTTATTTGGATAAGCGTTGAGTTTTGAGCTGTGCACGACAATGATGAATAGCGATGGCTATTAGGCTTTGAGTTTGGTAGTTCGTTTATTTGTATAATTAAATATAAAAAATGTAAAAATAAAGCGCACGCGTCGAGAAGAAAAACAAAACACAAAAAACCAAAAATACAAAAATCAAATAAAGGCGAAAGTGCTCTGATTGCATATAGTCGTGAAATGCGCCCAACGCCGAACACCACAGCTGTTTTGATCGCTCGCATAGAGTCCGGTTGGTCTCTGTATGAGTCAGGTTGTTGAGTTAAGAGAGAAAAATAACAGAGACAATGACACCAAGCAGTTGTGGCGTCACAGAACTCTTCATGTTCATCTTCTACCTCCAGCGCCTATGTTCATGTGTGATCTCCTCGTGTGTTCCAGGTGATCGCGTTGAGTCATCCCAACAAAAACTTGACAACATGCGCGCTGCTAAGGAGTAAGGACGTCTGCCTCTCAAGAGCAAATCACGTATATTTGCAAGGAAAAGCGAGGACAGAACTGTGTGGAATTGAAGTGTGGGCGCACGCAGGAGAAGAGCTAGGGCTACTCCTTGCTGCGAGGACCATCTTTCTATGTGATTGCTTCCTGCAATAATGCAGGGCCTAGATCTCGCGAGGCCCACGTACAGATGCAGCACATAACAGTAGCGACCTTGTATCATACATACGCATATATGTGAACCACATCAAAGATGCAACTTGCAACAGGATGCATGAACGCTGTATTCATGCCAAGTTACAAAAGAGGATTCACATTCTCGTTGTAAGCATGTACGTACGAAAGAGAGATGGGGAGAGAGATGACGTGTATAAATACCTGCAGCAACCTAGCTGGAAAGAGATGGATCGATGGCGATTTAGATCATGTGATCTGTACTCTGAAAATTTAGAATCCAAAAGTCGATGGATGAATAGGCGCGGCTCGCGAGCATCGGCACTGTGCCCCATGAAAAAAAAATAAAGATGGACAGCACCCCTTCACAGTAGGGCGTAAGCTGCCATCTTTGGACGCGTCCAACGCGTTGCTCAGCGGCTCCGGGACTATTTACCATGATGACCGAACAGTTGTACGTATGCGCCTGTAGTATGGCACTGGGTTGCATGCACGCTGCAGCTCAGGTCGCCTCGGTTACTCGCGAGAAAGCAAGACATTAATCCATCTGATCTGGTCCTAAAGGCGCATGCATGTGTGAGTAACCTGGTAGTAGAGCAGTGTAAAGCGTTTGCGCTTTTTACATCTAGACTAGAAAAGTTTTACAGGCGAGCTGTGCGTGCAACAGCTGTAGCTTTCTGAGTTTTGCATGGCCTCAGATCTCGACTTCAATTTGTAACTCACAATTTACATGTATGGATTTGTATAACCATGTGGATATATCTTCGATGATGATGATGAAGCAAAGAAAAAAAAATCATGATATGTACTGCTTTTTTCTGGCAATCTAATAGAAAGTAAAGAAACAAAATATTGGCGATAAATAATAGTAAAAGTTTCTCCTTTACTAACATCTCTAGCAAGTGGCAAATCCACCCAAAAGATCATCACAGTTCACAGGAACACCAGCCTTGTCTTGTGTTTGCACATTGCCATCAGAGGAACAGCAACCGGTCAGGCTTTTTTAGTACCATTCCATTTCCATACTCTATATAATCTCCAACATCTTATCATCTACATATCCCCGGCCTCTCTTCAATGCACCCGGACAGCATCCGAACAGTACATGGAAAAGAAATCACAGCAAGAACACTTGAACAATGAAATTTACCTGCCTGTTTTTCCCTTTTCACCTTTGGGCTTCAGACAAGTTCGTACAGAAGGTGTAAGTGCAAAGAAAGAAAAGAAAAGAAAAGCAGGCGGCTAGCTACTGTCGCCATTGGCCTGAAACTGAAAGGCAACCCAAAAGATATGAAGCAGGAGCTGTGCGGGGGTGCATATGTGGCTTGCAGCGCTGTTCTGCACAGCGTGCAGAGCTCTGCATCTGCATGGTGTGAAATATGAGAAGAAATGCTTGTTTATTTAGGAGTAGTACCCTGTAGTCTGAAGCTTGTGCCACCTCGTCTGAGCATCTGGCCTACAATATGCAGCGTCCTTTAGGGTTCGCAGATTTTCTTTTCTCACAACATCTTCATGGGATATGTGCACGGTCGTTGCCCCATTATCGATTCAGAGTTGAAACTTCAAACTTGCTTTTTGACTAATGTACTAACATAGACAGTGCAATCTAGCCTAGGTGTATGCCAGATTCACGAAATGATGCAAATGCATTGCACCGCGCCGATTTGAGCTGGGCAGGGACATACTCATGCGGTACGGACGGGCCACGGCCCGGCGCTTCCAACTTGCAGGCAATCGTGTCCTGCAAGGCCGGAGCGCGAGACACGCGCCGCGCACACCGAGCAATTTCGTACGGTTAATCCGCAGTCGATCAGGCTTTGCTTCGAGAGATCCAGAGGCGCCATGCGATTCCCACTCTCCGTGTTCATTAACAAGAACCGTGATACGTTTTCGGGTTTTGCTAATGACGAGGCGTTTGATGTACAGGAACTACGATATTAATCAGGGGTCTTGCCAGTTGGGATTACAAACTTGTCGACAAATGTAGATTTTGGCGGAAAGCACCCGGCCGCGCACGGACGATACCTGCCTCAGCTGACGGGAAAGGAGGCATCCGTAAGCGTACATATATAGTATGAGAAGTGCTTTAATGCTTTTTTCAACAGTGATTTGTATACTTTTAAAGCACGATGAATGGTAGATAGATACAACTTACCTCTTCGTTTGCTTTGAAATTAGTATAACTCTTGTTAAAAAGAAAAGCATAGAAGTATTACTCATATAGTATTTGCATAACAAGTACATTCGGCGTCCACTGCATGCGAGCAAGCGTGTGCGTGGCATGGACTTCACAAGTGCCGTCGAGAATTTCTGCGTGGATCAGCAGCCTCCTGATGGGCCCACTTCCTATGGACGGACCGACGGAGGAGACCTGCTGGCCAACGGCCCATTACAGGACGCCTGCGTCCCATCAGTCGTAAACGGAAACCTGGGCCGACCGGTCAAATCACTAGGCCGGCCTGTACTAAAATCGAAGCCTTGCCCGTTCATCTGATAGGTGAGCGCACAGCACGTGAGTCAATTCGGCCTTTCCGTGCGGCTGCCCGGTTCGCTCTGCTCATAGAACTTAACCGCAGCGCGCATGTACGTACGGGCCGCGGGCGCGAGGACGGCCGGCCGACCGGCCGGCGCCGTGCCCCGGTAGCCGCGCGCGTCGACGGTCGACAAGGGTCACGACGGCGAGCGACGGCATTGCTCACAGAAACAGAGCCAGAGGTCCTGCATGCTTTCAAATCGATGAACGCGCAATCGATGGCCGGGACCTGCGGCACTCGTACCTTGGTCGGTCTGCGAGATTTTTTATTTCTCCATTGCTGTCGTGGTGACAGAGGCGAGAGACGGGGGCGCTCATTGGGTGGATTTCTCGGTCTTGTTTTCTGCATGTCTTCTGTAGCCCAGCCTGCAGCGTTGTCCCTGACCCAAAGGTAGTTCTCGTGTCTGCTGGGTTATATGTGCCGCTGCTGTTGAGATGTATACATGCACCGATGCACGTACTGCTGCCCTGTGGCCGGAGGTTAGAGGTTAAAATTTAGAAGACCTCCGATACGGCCATATATACAACGGATTTGACCAACAATACGGCAGTCTATATACCTAATTATCGCCCTCTTATGCTCACAAGAACGTTCTGAAATTCAAACCCTTAGTCGCCTGGCATTTCAGAAAGCACAGAGCCTTTGTCCGTCCGCATTGCTCGTCCAGTTGGTCTGGTAATTGGTGCTACCTGGCTAGAACAAGAGATGTTTTACGATGCTTGGGAATATGTTAGTATGCTAAAAACAAAACTAACCTCTCCAATTAAGTGATGATCGTGCTTGCCTCATGAATGTTTCTGTTTTAACCTCACCTTTGATTAATCTTCAGAACATCTATTTCTAACTCTTCAGTGCCCATCTAGCAAACATATGGTCAGTTAAATTGGATAAATCTTGATTGTATCATTATACCTCGCCTCTAATCTTCCAGAATTCCTGTACCAAATTCTGCCTTGCTTTATACAACATTAACAGTGTAAGTGATGATCTGTGATCGATCTGCTTCCGACCCCTCGAGTACGTGTTCCAATTGCAGTGGAGGTAGCTAGCAGATGGAATATGTCAAATAAGTGGCACATATGGACCATTGACCCCGTAATAAATATATGATTTGCGGAACAAATTTGCAAGCTGTTGACACTAGCGTATCAACTACGACAGCGCACGTGTATTCACGTGTATATCGCCGTGTGGTAGTCGTCGGCCGCGGAGCCGCGGGCGTGGGAGGAGGTGGAGGAGGAGGAGGTGGCGGGAGAGGCGGGAGAGGGAGGCGGCGGGGGCACACTGCTTAGTTTTCTGCTCGACCCTCAGTTAATTCCCCATACCATGATCCACGCTGTGGATTTACCCGTCCATTATTTCTCGACCGATCGGTCCTTCTCACCTGTGTTAGTTAAACTTCATTCAGGACCAAAGTGCATCTGTGCATGATTGCTGTATGCTAATCTACATGCATCATGCAGGAGTACTTCTAGATGGCCACGTTGAGCATCAAGTGGAGAGCACTCAGTTAGCATCTGATCTGAACACTTGGAATGCATTTGCCGCAGATGGCTCAATGTATTGAAAGAACAGCTCAGCAGGAGCTGTAACCCTGGCCAAGCAACAACTCTTATTCATGAGCACTTATTATTATGTATCTTCTCTCTAGGCACTATATGGCCTTTAATTGTGGTGAGGTTACGAGCTGATCTTTTAGGAGGGGGAATTTAAAGGGTGAGTGGTTGGTCGACCTTGATTGTATTGCACCCCTAGCTCTGTTTAATTTGCATGACAAGGGTGGATGTATGTAATTTTTGCGGTTTACTACTACTCTGCTGCATGGCCATGCACAGTTGCAGACACCAAGGATGTGATGTGATGCACGTTCTGCATCATCAGTTGAATGCAACCATAAAATCTTTGCCTCGTCTGCCCAAAAGTAGCTAGCTAGTGTGAGAAAGCCTTGCCATGCAACTGCATGAACATCACCTGAGACCAATGGCTTCTCCGGATCACTGTTCGACTGGTCCTTTTCAGACAAGAGACCGGCCATGAAGTGATGTTACCAACACATTGCTCAGTAGGCAAGATCAACTGCCTTTATTTCGATATACATTATATATACTAGTAGTATTTTTTATAATCTTGTTGCTGCTGCTGCACTATTGCTTGTAGGCAGCTGTTGACTTGTGCCAGTAGCTAGCTCTTACAAGGAGGAGGGAGTGTGCCTTAATTCTGTGTGCAACAGAGGTGCGACTACAGTGGAATATGAGGGCATTTAGTGGCTGGCTCGAAGCAGTGTGCTTCAATTCCTCCTTTTCAACAATGCATTGAAGCGACAAGGTTGGCATGAACTGTGGTTTCATCACCCTGACACAATCCCCCCTTCTTATTGCCCTCAACTGTCTCCAATTACTCGTGCATTTATTTGGTTTAAAAGCGAGTTAATCCGCAATAGTCTCCCCTTTGAATGATCCTAACCACCCAGCGCATCGATCTCCCCGTGCCTGCTCATGGATGGCATGATCTTTCGATCTCTGAACCAAACAACACGCAAACTTGTTTTGCAGAAAAGTTGTCTGAAACTCTGAACTTTCGATCTTATGTATGCACTGCCTGCCTTTTGATTCCTATTCCGTGATCTTTGTATGTTCTCTCCGCATACAGTTGTGTTCTCTGAAAATTGAGATGTGAGAGCGTACAATATTTAGGATAATCACGCTATGTAATTTGTTGATTCAAATCACAAAGGGTTATACATATATATAACCTAGCATGACTAATGGAAATACATGACTAATATAAACACAAGACTAATATGAACACAATACAAGATTAATGTGAACATATTAGTTTGAGCACAAAGCATGAGGAGGCGAGATGTTTGGTAATCAAAAGTTCAGGCTAACACGCCCCCCTCAGTCTGAGCGTCGGCAATGAAGACGTTCTGACTAGATCTAAACTCTATGAAGATAGAGGTAGGCAATCTCTTGATAAACATGTCTGCGAATTGTGATGACGTTGGTACATAAAGAACGCGGACATGATCGAGAGTGACGTGCTCCTGGTGGTGTAACGGCTCGTACTCGCGGATGATGGGGCCGGCGATGATGATCTGGCGTGATGACGACGGTAGATGGGACGCTCGGAAGGCCGCGGAGGGAGGGCCATATCAACAAGCGCACCGCGTCATGCCACGATGTCATCGGAGGAGAGGAGGCGTCAGAGAGGTCAAAGCTAAGGCGGTGAAGTCCGGATCGAGGAACATCGATGGGTCGGTAGGGCAACGCAAACCAATCTATGATCGAAAAATAGGGAAAATTCGATCTTAAAATTACCAGAAAAAACTCTAATTGGTAGCCAATCGGATGATCGGTGACATGACTTAAACTACGAGTTACGTAGCCCCCGAGAGAGATCATGGAAACGAGATCATCTCCTAGGGGCAGCGCGGCGGAAATTATAGAGGCAGCGGCTCAAGAGCGGCACAGCTCTGATATCATGAGAGCGTGAAATATTTGGGGCAATCACGCTATGTAATTCGTTGATTCAAGTCACAAAGGGTTATACATATATATAGCCTAAAATGGCTAATGGGAACACATGACTAATATGAACAAAGATTAATATGAACACAATATAAGATTAATATGAACTCAAGAGTTTAAGCACAAAGCACGAGGAGGCACGACGTTCAGTAACCAAAGGGTCAGGCTAACAAAATGGAGTAATATGGACTATTCAGAAGTTTTCATGCTAGTGTACGTATGTAAACGTAGTGTTCGGTCGATAGAACATGAATGCGCGCAAGTTAACTAACGATGAGCTGCCTAGGTGCCAACCAGGGACCATGTGAGAAATTCATAATATTGTTGAGATAAAACATTGTCAAGTTTATAGAGTTAGAGTTTAAATTTTGCATCATTTGCATTTATCAATGGGTTTTGTCAGCAAAACTAGTCTGACCGTTGGCTAGTTGTTGATCAGATCGCCGAGGAGTTGTTGGTCGGACCACTAAGCGGTATGATCGGACATTTAATGGCGGTTATAATTTTTCAAAACAAGTGTTTTGCATTGGACTTGACTGGTCTGACCAACTCCTAGTTGGTGGTCAGACTGGCCCTGAGAATTGGTTATATAATTTTGAAAAATTAGCTTTTGGATGAATTGAATTATGATGGGTCAGTGAATTTTTATTGTATGAATCATATTTTAGCTAACATGGGTCAAGTTGTGAAGAATTTATATCAAAAAATGATTTTCTTATCTTTAGATATGCAAGGAAGTTTTGGAGTCAATCATAGTCCACGACAAGGATCGAGACTACACTCATGGAGAGTCAAGACTCAGAATGGTCAAGGATGTCAGGTGAGATGGTTGAGCTTAAATATGGCACAAGAAAAATGAAAAATATTTAAAAAAATATTTGAGCGACGGTTTCACAAAGTGGCTTAGTCAATCCAAGTGATGTGTGATTGGATGAAACTGGAATAGGAGAAATTTGCCTATGTATGGCAAACCATTGGTGTACCTACACACAGCAGGTATGATGATTGCTTGTAAGGGAAGATGAAGACCGAGTCAAGAAGAGGGCATTTTGATAATTTGCCAAATAACCAAAAATTTCAAGGAGAGGGTATTTTGGTAATTTGTCAAGGAGATGCTAAGAAGACGAAGTGGATAAAAAACTAAAGACTTAATGGATTTGGGCTCATGTGCTTTGAAAGCGTGCATAAGTTAAGTGTATGAGTAAAATCAGTGATTTGTGAGATTAATGGATTTTCCCAAATGTACTAGTGGATTGTATTCATTAGAGTTAGATTTGGATTGGTTGTCTTATTTATTTAACAGATTAGGATAGAAGCTTGCAAGCTAACTATTACAAACATCTAAGATTCCAACCTTGTGTTCTAAGGTTAGAATTAGAGAAGAGTGAGTGTTGTAGTGTGCTCTCTTATCCTTCAGGTGGAGTGGATGTAAAATATTTATTCTCAAGTAGCAATATATCCTCAAGAGCTAGGCTTTTTGGTTTTTTATGTTGTTGCTTTCTTCTTGGTTCCTAATTATGATATTTGTAGCTCTGTAGGTACTAGAGAGAAGTATTTGAGAATACTTGGGGAAAAATTTCTAAGGCACCATGTACCCCCCTTTGTGCCATTGTGGTCCTACAAGTGGTATCAGAGTCGGGTTAGGTTTTCTTGATGGATTTTAACTGGCTTTAGATCCATGGCATTAGATAAGTATCAACCAAGCCACCCCATCTTCAATGGGGTTGACTTTTCTTATTGGAAGACACAGATGCACTCTTACATCGAAGCTCAAGGGCACTCAGTTTGGCTCAATGTTAAGAGTCCTTATGTTGTGCTTACTGATGATCAGATGAATACACTAGATGTGTAGGCAAGAAGCAAGGCACGGAATTATTTGATTTAGGAGCTTAGTCAATCTGACTTTGAGTGAGTAGCTCATTTGATGTCTACTCATAAGACCTAGAAGACCCTTGCTGGCTACCATGAGGATCTTACCACAAGTAAGTGAGATATAATCAACTAAAGAAATAATACTACAAGATCGAGCAAAAATCTGGTAAATCTTTAGATAAGTTGTGGGGAAGATTTACCAAAATTATCCATGGTTTATATGCTATTGGCTTGACTTTTTTTTAATATGAGAATACATGATAACTGCTGAGTACACTTGATATGAAAGTTTGGGGGATAAAGATTTCTTCTATCAATGATAATGCTACCGTGAGTGAGCTTACTATGGATAAACTCTACTCGAGGTCGAAGACGTATAAGACTGACTTCATCTCATGTCTCTCTAAGATAGAGTCGATTACTCTTGTAATTAACCCTACTCAAAGTAGCTCCTCTAGTCCTTTGGACTTTGGTTATTCTAGATTTTCATTGTTCGCTTTGCATCCCCTGAGTGATGCAAGGTATAGAAGATTTCCAAGGATAATTTAGCACTCATATCCACCAAATTCATAAGAGCTTATCACAAACTAATAAACAGAAAGAGGAATGGTCTTTTCACTTTCTTTGAGTGTGGTGACACTATAGGATGACCCATTTTCACTACTCGCATTACGACTTGGAAAAATCCGCTTTTGCAAGCAGTTAATATAGTGAGAAAAATATTTTAGTTTGTAAGTAGTAATACCACTTGGGAAAGGATGTATTGTAACCTCATCTACCGATGGCAAATTTATAGATTATTGTAAGTGGTAGCCTCAGAAGAGAATATAATTTGAAGCTATCCTACCACTATGAAAAGTCAAGTTGGCGGGTAGAAAAAATTTCCATTTCCAATGGCATGCATGGGAATGAAAATTGCAAACACGGTCCTAGGCCATGAAAATAAAAAAGAAGTGAGCTTTTCTCACCACATCCACTCACACTTCCTCTGCCCTTATTAGCTACACACATACAACACTGACCTGCCTCTTCGCCCCCAACCTTCTTCTCCTCCCATGGCTTCTAGCGTTTAGGAAGCAGCCTCTCCCCTAAGCACGTCTCCAGCATCTCCCTCAATCCACGCCTCCAGCATTCCCCTCCATCCTCCCTCTCAATACACACTAGCAACATCCTCGTACTTGGTCCATCCAGGACACCATCAGCTGCACCACCATACTCCTTACACCCACGAGGTTAGCAGCCCCTGTATTCCCACCATCCACGACGCTAGTAGCTACCTCCCATACCTTCTTGGTTTCTATTTATGAGCAGCCAATATTCCATTTTCTTGCAATTGTTCTAATCTTGTTGTAGGTTTTTCTTTATTTTTTAGACTAATATCAGTGTAGACTGGTTTGACACATGCACTTAGGGTTTATTGCTTATGAAATTGTTTTGCATTTTGGTGATTATTTGAGTCCTTCACATAGACTTTGGGACAAAAGTAATATAATGGAGGAGATGTAACAGAGAAGGAATCCTTAATGGTTATATTTACTTATAATATTTCTATAGTATCATGGGCTTTTTTTGTTTCTTTTGATGTTGCTTTCCCAAGTTTCTATATTTCTCTGTCCTATCTCCATGCCAATTTTTAGGGGCAAGCTAGAAAGTCTTGACTCTTCTAAATCTGAAGCAAGGTTCTTTAAGTTTTTGTTGAAGGGATCAACATGGACAAGCAATGGATGAGTGAGCCTAGGTGGGTTGTTGAATAAACATTGTTATGATAATTTATCATATATAATGTTATTAATGCTATTAATGATGAATTGTAGGTATTCAAAAGAATATATTGAAGGTCTAGAGAACTTTATAGAATTTGTTTTTACAAATTCTACAAAAGGAAATGAAATTCTATGCCCTTGTAAGAGGCGTGTTAATAGTGCTTGGAATGAACCAAAAGTTGTGTATGGACACTTGATATGTGAAAGGTTCATAGAAGGATACACGCAATGGTTTTTTCATGGTGAACATATATCATTTGCACCACACTGGTAGCCTAATATAGAATCTCAACATAATATAGAAATAGAGCAACAAGTAGATGATGAGGTAACACAAATGCTTCATGATGTAGGATATGGCTACGAAAATATTGCTGATGATTTAGGTGTTGATTTTGATTTAGAGCATCAAAACAAGGATGCAGAGCCTTTCTAGAACTTAGCAAATGATGCTAGTCAGATGTTATATCCTGGGTGCAAATTTACAAAATTGCATTTCATTGTGAGGCTTCTTCACACAAAGTTTCTTGGTGGGTGGACCAATACTAGCTTTGATGCTCTTTTAGAATTACTGAAGGAGGCATTATCAAAGGACACCACACTGCCAAAAAAACTTTCATGAAGCAAAGAGGATAGTGGGAGCCTTGAATTAGGTTATGAGGATATCGATGCATGCAAATATGATTGTGTGCTTTTTTTTTGGAAAGAGAATGCAAAGCTATATTCTTGTCAAAAATGTGAAACTACTAGATGGAAGATAGAAAAAGCGAAGTCTAGATGGGAAATGGATACACAGGGTTTCCCAAAAAGTTCTTTGATATTTTTCACTAAAAAAGAGACTACAAAGGTTATATATATCCCAAAAGATAACAACTAATATGATATATCATAGTGAAAAGCGACAAAGGGATGGGTTAATGCGTCATCTGACTGATTCTAAAGTTTGGAAGGATTTTGATAGTAAGTACCTTGACTTCAATTCTAATTGTCACCATATTAGACTGGACTTAGCTATAGATGGTCTTAATCCCTTTTGAAATTATAGTTCATCACATAGTACATGGCCTGTAGTCTTGATTCCTCTCAACAATCCACCATGAGTGTGCATGAAGCAACCAAACTTCATTCTCTCGCTACTTATTCCTGGTCTTAAATCTCCAGGGAAGGATATTGATATTTACTTGTAGCCTTTGGTTGATGAAATGTTAGTGGCTTGGGGTGATGGTTTTAGAACATATGATGCAGCAAGAGGTGAGAGGTTCCGATTGTGGGCTAGCTTGTTGCAGACCATCACTGATTACCCAAGATTAGGATATATATCTGGGCTGGTGACTTCTGGTGTAGTTGCATGTGTTCCTTGCCACCCTAGGACTTGTTCCCTTCACCTAACAAGTGGCCATAAAGAGTGCTACATGGGGCATCGTAGAGTCTTACATCATAATCATGAATTTAGGAATGATGCCAATTCATTTGATGGCACAAAGGAGTTTAGGGAAGCACCCATCTCACTTTCTGGATATGATTTTGTTGAAAAAACAAAAGATTTTGTAAACAATTTTGGAAAGGACCCAAAAGGGAAAAAACCTGCATAGAAATGTAAAGTAAAGGGCCAAAAAGATATTTGGAACAAGCGACCTATATGAATACAATTGCCGTATTGGAAGGACATCTTGTTGCGGCATAATATCGATGTGATGCATATTGAGAAAAATGTTTGTGACAATATAATCAACACACTTTTGGATATTGATAAGAAATCCAAGGACAACTTGAACTCTCATTTAGACCTCCAATATTTGGGTCTTAGGAAGGATCTTCATCCTATTTCAGTAGGTGATTAGTTTTATTTGCTTCTTGCATGCTACACAATGAGCTCTAGTGAGAAGAAAATATTTTGTGAAGTGCTAAAAGGTGTTAAATTTCCAGATGGGTATGCAGCTGATATACGTAGTCATGTAAATGTTGAGGAGAAGAAAATAGTTGGTCTAAAATCCCATGATAGCCATGTCCTCTTAGAGAACTTGCTTCCATCTGCTGTTAGAAGGATTTTACCTAAAAATATGAATGCATCACTAATTTGTGTGAGAAATTTCTTTAAGAAAATATTCTCACTTGTAATCTCTGTGAGTGATATGGAAAACCCAGAATATGAAATTGTTGAAACTTTGTGCCTTCTTGAGAAGATTTTTCCACCATCTTTCTTTGATGTTATGGTACATCTAATGGTCCTTGTTCTAGCTGAGGCAAGCCTTGCTGGCCATTTCCAATATCATTACATGTACCCTATAGAAAGGTATATATATTAAAATAGTTTAATTTCCTAAAATATGTTTTGAAACTTTGGTATAATTAGTACTTAAAGGATATGTTCAAACAAGGAGTCACCCTAAAGGGTCAATTGCTAAAAATTATGTGTTTGATGAGAGTTTGACATTTTTCTCTCATTACTTGAATTGTGAGGCCAGAGTAAACCATCGAGCTTGAAATGATGATGGTGCTTGTAATGATCTATCAAATGGTACCACATACCTAAACACTGTTGGCTGAGGTCTGGTTGGGAAGTGCACTGTTACATTAGACCCAAAACATGGCCGCAAACTCATAGATATGTTTTATTTAAATTATAAGACCAGTTAAATCATATAAACATTTTGTAGTATCTTACTCCATTATATGTGTAGAAACCATTTGGAGTACCTTTCTTCAATTGGTCATCAAAAGAAGCATAAGAGAGAGCGTATACATCATACAACATTTCATGAATGGTTTAGATTGCATGTAAGTTAGTTGGTAATAGTTAAATTAGAATACATACACACACACACACACACACACACACACACACATATATATATATATATATATATATATATATATATATATATATATATATATATATATATATATATATATATATATATATATAAAATACATGTTAACCAAGCTTATGTATTTATGTTATTAGTGAACCATTTAGTAGCAAATAAGGAATATGTGCCGCAGGTTACCACAAAGTACAATACCTACACAATAAACGGATACAATTTCCACACCAGATCCTATGACAAGGACAGGATGTTTCAAAGTAGTGGAGTGGTTGTTGTTACAAAAACATGCAGTTTTTCTAGCTCAAAGGATCAAATCCACGAAAAGAGGATGTAACTTACTATGGAATAATAACAGAAATACTTCAGTTAGATTATCATAGGAAGGGTACCACTATACTATTTAAATGTGATTGGGTAGATATCCGTCATAAAGATAAATGGGTAAAAACTGACAAACCATATGTTTTAGCATCACAAGCAACTAAGTCTATTATGTCAAAGACCCTATTGATAAAAATTGGCATGTTGTCATTCAGTCAAGGCCTAGAGACATCTATGACATGTCTACAAGGGAAGACATTGAAATTGCAGCCGAAATGGATAACTTTTAGGAAATTCTAGACTTGAATGTCAATGTGAACAGAAGTGTCCATGATAGAAATGATAACCTTACAAGGACAGGCATTAATGGTATAATTGTTAATGAAGCACATGCTAACATGGGGAAGTAAGATATTATCTAGTATTGTATTGAATAACTAACTATTCTTGTTCACTGAGTTTAACTTAAGTGCATTTTGTTTTACTTTGCATGCTCCCAATCTAACTGAGTTAGCAGCTAACCATTTGCTTATTAAAATATGTGTAGTCAGAAAGATGCCAAACATCGAAGGAAGAAATAACAGTGATAGGTGGAATCAATACGAAGTGGAACGAGAAGCGAATATTGAAAGAAATAATATCATATTAAGATCATTGAACCTCCCTGTTCAATTAGTACAAGATGAAGCTAGGTCATCTGCAAGGAAAAAAGGTTATTAGATTTTTTTGCTGATTCCTTGTGACCAACAATTTTCTTCACATACTATTCATCTTATGTGATGCTTGTGATTTGTGCAGTCTAAGATACAGCCTACCAATGCCACTACTAGACCCATCTTAGATGCCCAGTGGGAGACTCGTCAATGAGAAAAGTGTACTAGCATTGAAAATGAAGAGGTGGAAGACATCCAAGCTGATCCTAACTATGATTATGTAGATGAAATGCTGAATGCAGGTGAAGTCAAACACATATATCACGATATATAGTCCAATGGTTTTGATTGTAAATTACCTACTATTTGATTTTAGAGCCAACAAATAGTGGTCAAATAAAGGGAAGGAATGGACAAGGTCCAACCTTGAAGCATGACATTTGGATGCACGGAGATGGACAAAAAATTCATGTCCAGTGCAACGAGAGGCATCAACCTATTGGAGATCAAGCTTCACCACTAGCCAACTACATATCAATAGTGGTGAGGTCAGGAGTACCTCTTTCAAAGAAAGAATGGGGTGAAGTTGATGATGACAAGAAAGGAGCAATTTGGGCTATAGTGAAGGTATACTTTGGTCATAAATTGAATGTTTATTGTTGATAGGGATGTCGTGTATTATAACTAATAAATCAATATCATATAGATGTTTTTTTGATGTAAGTGATGATCTTGAGGAGTGGGTTCTAAAGGAAGCTGCACTAAGGTGGAAGGATTTTAAATGTGAAATAAAGAGAAGGTACTTTAAAGAAGAATTACTAGATAAGGAACTATTTGAGATGATAATTGGTAAGAGAGTACCCATATCTGATTGGATATGGCTTGTCAAATACTGGAGAACACCTGAGAGCCAGTTATAAGCCCTACATAATGTAATTATGTATTGTTAAACATAAACTTCCTGAATTGTTATCAAATTATCTAGGCTCTTAGCGAAGTTGTAATAACAAACAACGTGAAGATGACTATGACTCATACCACTGGAAGCAAGAGCTATGCTCGAGTTATAGATGAACTGTAATGTCTAAGTGCATCAATACTCATTTTAGGTTTTATTGATAAATAAATTTTGTTATGTTTATGTGTTTCCAGTCAAAAGAACTTGGTTACATACCAGCAAGGCATGAAGTATTTATCAAAGCGCATATTCACAAAAATGGAACTAAGCAAGTTAAAGTTGTAGACTTGATTGTAAGTGATATTATGGAACTATATACATGCATGAATGTAGCAAAATTTAATATACATGCTTTCTATGTTTTAGGGAAGAATTAGGGAGACAATGGCCAATAGGCCAGAACTTGCTGCAAAAACCATAAAGGATGGAGATATATTCTCTCATTTATGTGAAAAGGGGAATCAAGCACGTGTTAGTGTTGTAGGACTAGGGCCAACACCTCAAGACCTAAAAATGGAAGGGGTACGAAAGTCCTCCTCCACCTAACTCCAAGTAACTAAAGCAAGATCAATGAGATTTGAATATGAAAAATAGGTTTTTAAGTGAGCGCTTGGATACTAATGATGAGAAGATGTCACAAATTAATGGCATAAGAATTGGCATAACTAAAGCAAATGTTTACTGCAGGACAATCTAGGCAAAATGTTGATAGCAATGGTGATGGACCATCTAACTTTCCTGCACCTACTTCAAGACATTCAAGGCAAAATGGTAACAACAACTACAATTGAGCATCAAACTCTCCTATATTTGCTTCCAAACAGTGTAGGAAAAATGGTAGTAGCAAAAATAATCGAACATGGAACTCCCCTGTGCAGGTGATGTTTTTTCTTGTTTGTTATCTTTCCAATGACACACAAGACTATTGTTAATGGCTTTCTTCATGTATTTTGTAAATTTTATTTTAGGATCTGGGATGTGAAAGTGATGAGAGCGATGTTATATCTTGTGCTGATGGAAATAGGCCATGTAATGAGGTATGTTCGAGTCATAAAAAACATGTAAATTTCCCCTGCAATCTTCACTTTAAAACTAAGTTTCTCAAGGTTACACCTCATTTGTATATATAGATGATCAAAAGGAAGGTTGCTGGACAACATGCTAGTCATGAGGAGGTATTGTTACAGACTACTTATATTTTCATAAATTTGTATGCTCTTGGTTAACATGCAATTTGTATGAACCTAATAGGGTGAAAAGGACATCATTTTGATTTCAATTGTGAGTCCATATGTTTCGGTAACTAAACCTACTCTTAAAAAAACAAGTTTGATTGCTGTTGTTGGAGGCACTCGTCTTGGCTCACAATGTTATGAAGTGGCTGTGAAATATGTACTAAAGAAAGATGTTATGCTGCTACGCCCAGTGGGAGATGTTACAAAAATGAGTGATGCATATGGATTATCCATTGCATGGCCTATTACAAAAGTAATGTCCACTGTTATGATCATTCTTGTGCATTGAGGATTAGAAACTAAATTAATATATATTTATAAAAACCATGAACTTGTAGATCCAAGGTGATGTTAGAACTGGACAAGGTGGTGTACCAACTAGAACTACACATGGTGTTAGCCCAACTCGTGGAGGAAAAACTAATATTATAAGTAAATGATTTAAATAGTTAATTTAAAAAAAATACTAATTCAACATTATTCATTACGTTGTCCAGGAGCAAGGCACAAGGAAAAGGACTAAGTTGGGAGTGAATGGATGCTCTTTTGTTTTTTTCAGGTAAAGGGTTCATAATATGAGTTCTTGCTTTTTCATGTGTATGTGTTAGTGAACTCTTGCAAAAGATATCGTCTAGATGTATATCTATTTGATCAGGTGGTGTGTAGAGCTATTCATTTGCAAGTCTAGCTTCCTTCTTATGTTGGATCAAATAAAACATCACATTCAATTCTCTTCAAAATTTGATGCATGATGCTTTGTTCTTTGTAGATAGCTAACAGGATGACACAAGAATTAAATAAATTTGACGTTTAGTGTATTTTGGTTAAGATGGACTATCTAGATTGTCTTGTAGTTAGTTGAGTGTTGATGTACCCCCAATGACATATTTGTTCCAGTATAACATCTTAGTGCTCTATTTTTCTAACAAATTGTGTTAAGGAGACATACACATGTCTATGTTCATGACAATGGATGGCAAATTCCTTATGAATTAATATATGCACTCCTTTAAACATTATCATTGTTCTATGTTCTTAGATGTTATGTTTGAAATTTGTGAAAATGACAATCTCTTGATCATCATCACTATTGATTTACAAAAGTTAATTTTGAAATCTGCAACCATAATAACAAGTAGGTTTATAGCTTGCAATTGAACATTGCAGTTGTACCATCACTTGTAAATGTTTAAACTTCCCTACCGCAATGATCACTAGGGATTAATTTTATATAGCAGAGGTACTGCTTGGGAATAAGAACTACTAGGGAAAGTTTGCCCAATGATTGAATAGGTGTTGATTCGAAAAAGAATCCTCAATGGTATGTTAGTTTTTTATACACGTTTTTCCTAGAGGTAGGACAGCTAGTAAGGATGGGTCATCCTGTAGTGTGAGCCGAATCACATTCGAGCTAAGTACCCCAAACTGAAGTGCAAGGAGGTGAAGGACTCTCGAAGGCGTCCTCAAGCTCAGGATATGAAGTCCAAGAAGCCCAACTACCTCAAGTGCATCAGGTAGGTCCTTGCCGCTCTTGAGAATGTCAACATGAGCGATATGGACTTGGGGACTGAGGACAATAAAGATGACTCCAGGAGCAAGAAGAAGACCCAGGATTTCATTGGCATACGCTTCATGGCTAAGGGTAGCATCACCAACTGTTGGACCGATGCCGGCAATCAAAGAGGGGCGAATGATTGTGAAAGATTTTTCAATTTCCTCAAGTATTATAAATCTTTGCTTAAATGACTATGAGAGTCATCTAGCTCAGATCACACCTCCTACAAGAGAATCACAGAAATCTAGAATAAACAAGAGCTAACAACCAAGGTTTACCTGCTGGTCCGATAGCACACTGGTGTGCTAGTATGACTGTGCTGGTGCTACCACCAACTCGGGGATAGTATATGGCTCAATAGTACTACCGTTGAGGAAGGCCAGTACTACCTGCTGCCCTGATCCTGAGTGCAAACCCCTCGGGACAAAAACCAAATTTGAGTATCTTGAGCAAGCCTTATCCAAATGCTATTAAAATTGGTATGGACCTAAGCAAGGATGTCAGGAACCAAATCAACACGAGGTGCTTGGACTTAGATCTATCCAATTTGGAAGAATTGCTTTCTAGGTCACAAAAATACACTAAACCCTAAAACCTAAATTACTTCTTGCTTGTGAAGATCTAAGTCATGAGACTTTCCAGATCATCTGTCACATGTCCTAGCAAACTAATCTAGTCACAAATTTGGACTAGGAAGGCCACGATCACAAAATCACAAATCATTGTCTAGAAAAGGCTAAAGCTAGGCAAGATCTTGATTTTTTATAAAGTGATCTAGTTAGGCAAAGATTGATCCTAAGGACCTACAAATGCCTCTTACACATCATGGGCAATAGTAAGAATAAGAGGGGCATGAAAAGAGCAAAATCAACACAAGCAAGGGTGAAATCAACACTTGACTGATCTGACCGGTCCCTGATTGGTGGTCAGACTGACCCTGGGAATCGGTTCTGTGATTTTGGAAAATTAGTTTTTGGATTAATTGAATTATTATTGGCCAGTGTCTTTATGTTGCATGAAGCATATTTTAGTTAACGTGGGTCAAGTTGCGAAAAACTTATGCCTAGAAATATTTTCTTTATCTTTGGATATGCAAGAACGCTTTAGAGTCAACTATGATCAACGGCGAAGATCAAAGCTATACTTATAGAAGAGCCGAGAGCTAGAATGGTCAAAGATGCTAAGTAAGATGGTTGAGCTCAAGCATGGTATGAGAAAGGCAAGAAATTGAAGAAATGGTTCGAGCGATAGGTTGTACCAAGTGGTTTGGTTTATCCAAGTGAGGCGTAGTCTGCTGGAACTAAAACAGAAGAGACTTGTCGATATATGGAAAGCTATTGGTGCACATATACATGGCGAGCATAATGATTGCTTGCAAGGGAGATGAAAGCCAAGTCAAGGCAACAGTATTTTTGTAATTTTTCAAATACCAAAAACTTTGTTAGATCAAAACTGTGGTGTTTGGGAAAGCGTTCAAGTCAAGGAGATCTGAAAAGATCAAGTGGATCGAAGACTAAAGGCTTAGCAGATTCGAGCTCATGTGCTTTGAAAAGCATGAATGAGTTGAGTGTGTGAGTAAAATGCATGTTGTGTTGAGTTAATAGGTTTTCTCTAAATGTGCTAGTAGATAGTATCCATTAGTGTTAGATGTGTGCTAGTTGCCTCATTAATTTAACATGTTAGGATGGAGGCTTGCATGCTAACCATCACAACCATCCAAGATTTCAACCTTGTGTTCTAGGGTTAGATTGGAGAAGAGTGAGTGTCGTGGTTTTCTCTCTTGTCGTTCAGGTAGAGTGCATATAAAATCTTTATCCTCAAATAATAGTATATCAATTTTGTTCATCACTTATGGTGTCTCCTTATTTTGGTTGATTTGCTCTTGTTCTTATTAGTTTGATTTTTTTTTCTCTCCCCTTCTTGATCTTGCTATGTGCCAAGAATGTGTAAGTGACGAAGATGATTTATGAAGATAAAATCACATCCATCTAGGCATAAAGTCTTGCACGATTTTAAAGTTGCATGATTTTGCTTAGTACTGGCCTATTCTTGAGGTTTCTTGATTCAAATGTTTTTGTTTTGAATCTTTGGGAAATTTTGTTTGCTGTTATATGTAGGAATATATATAGAGTTGTATTGACCATTTTCTACCCACGAGTAAGTTGTAGCCCAAGTTTTTAGTTTTTGTCCGACTTTTATGCAACCTTACTTATCTTTGAAAAACTGTAGGAACTTTGATAATGATTCATACGATCTTAGGATAAAATAGATTCTGAAGACCCTAATAAGGCGTGGGCAAAGTTTTATCTCATTTGGTTATGGATTTTGGGAGTTGCCCCAAAAGTAGTTTGGACTTAGGTTAATTTTCTGTTCTAGAAACAGTAAAGCAGTCTGACTGCTCTATATCTCGGTCAGACCCGATCATCGGTCGGACTACCAGTTTGCCGCGGGTCAGACCTCTCGGGTGCAAGAGTTAGGCTTTTTGGTTTTTGAAGTAGTTGTTTTGTTCTTAGTTTCTAATTTTGATCTTCATAACTCTATGGTTATGGAAGAGAGAAGAATTAGTCTTTTTAGTTTTTGAAGTTATTGTTTTGTTTTTAACTTTCAATTTTAATCTTCGTATCTCTGTAGATATTGAAGAGAAGAATTTCAAAATACTTACAAAAAATCTTGAAGGAAGTTCACCTCCCTCTACCATTATTACCATTGTGGTCCGTCCGTATGAAATGCATTTGCACCTATCGCTTTTTCGCATGTCACTGCAGCATATTTACGCCGCGTCAAGCTGTACCCGGGTGCGAAAGGACGCCAGACAAGAGCATTACGTTCTATAAAAATCTCCAAGACAAAATCTTAATCCTTAGCAGCACTGGCCCGTACAAGCACATCACTTTCAACAGAACACACACTACGCACACTACACCTCACAGACAGAGCAGAGACGCGAAATTATTACCTAGACCCGTTCCATTGGCACCCCAATGTCCGACACACGCACACACGCATGGCTGTAGCTAGCTTACGCTTCCTAGTCCATGGAAGAACAGGTCTACGCAATAATTCCTTTTCGATCAACTCAGACATGAACACGAACACGCACAGGATTAACAAAAGAGATGGTGGTAGCAGCTTAGTTTCTTGCAAGAACAGGTCGTCGTCATGACATGCACGGCCAGCCATGTCAGTTCAGCTCCGCTGGGCTGGCGCCATGTCAGGACAGGTCAGGTCAGCCGCGCTTGCCCTTGCTCTTGCCGGCGCCGCCGACGTGGCGCGGGTCGGCGCCGTCGTTGAAGTCGAGGAGCACGGTGCTGTGGCACTTTGGGCACTTGGGATCCTCCCGCGACAGCATCACGTACATCATGCACCGTGGGCACCCCGCCAGGATCATCGGCGCGCCGCCGCCGCCGGCCTCCGGGCTCCCCTCCGACGACACGCACGAGCTCGGCGGCGACGCCGTGGACGAAGACGACGACGACAGCCTCCTCGGGGAGCTGCTGCCGCCCGGCGCCGCCGACGGGCCCCCGCGGGACCGCGACAGGTTCAGCCGCAGCTCCAGCTTCGGCCCCTTGCCATTGTTCCTGCTCATCTTCAAGTTCAATCCCGCGCTCAGCTGCTCACCACTGCACAACACCAGCTAGCTCGTGTCATTAGCCCGATCCCAAAACACAGAAAAATAGCACCAGCTACGTAGTACCAATAATGGTCGACCGATCGATGTAATCAATCAATGAACGTTGCACTGATGCACTTTAGTACCTGCTTGGACTTGAAGCGTCGGCTGCGATATGATCTATCTATCGATCGGTCAGTCGTATACACACGAGAGGTTTATATGTAGTAACTTTTCCTGGCTGGGGTGGTAGCGGCGCGGAGCTAGGAGGCGGCCGGCCACTCGCGTGCATGTACCGGTAGGTGCTACCGGAATGAAGGCCGGCCGGAAGTGAAGCCCTTGTGCCTGCCAGGGTATTTGTGGGGTGGTGGTGCAGCTCCCGTTTGGGGTTATATAATGTGGAGGGCGCTGCGTTGGGGTGGAGGTGGAAAGCAAATTCTATGGGGCGAGTGTCACGTGAGGTTTCTCTTCAATTGTTATTGGATTAACCTGATCATATTGATCTAATGAGGAGTCTCACGTGAGACATTTCTCCATTGTATTTTTTTTCCGAGGAGGTGAGATCCTCCTCTATTGTATTTTTTCTGTGGAGGTGATGGTTTTCTTTATTGCCATGAACAGCAGCATTTAAATTCCTGTTGCTTCCCTCCGTCTCGGTCGATCAGTCCCTCCGTTCCCACAACCACAACGCATTCCGATTCCGATGCTAGCTAGTTAAGATAAGCTAAGGCCCTAAGATCCTCCATTTTGGTCTCTAAGTAAGCTCCCCTTCTCTTTCCTGTTGTTGGGGATTTAATTTATTAATTGGATTGTGAAATTGGATGGAGAGAGTTAATTAAGGGTTAATTTACAGATGAAAAATTGTGGATGACATGCATCTAGATGTTAGAATAGACTTGCTATTTCTCTTGACGAAATGAAATTAAATGAGAATGAGGGCATGGGTACGGAGGATGCGTTAATGAGCTGGAGGTACGTACCTTAATATTCTAGTGTGTCTGTCTGCAGTAAATATAAGCCGGTGTCTAGTAGGAGAGTGCAACTGAAACTAAAAGGGACAATGACCCTGTACGTGTAGCTTCTTTTTTCCCTCATGATTCCATGAGGGCGCTACGAATAGGTGCTACTACAAAACAAATTTATATTAGACGTCTCATCATAGATGATTCATAAAAATCATCAATGTTAAATGTAATCACAGATAATTTATGGTGAGAATCGTCTGTGATATTTGGCATATCACAGATAGTTCTTGGTAACGTCTGTGATATTTCGCAAATATTACACACAGTTCTTACCAAGAACGTCTGTGATATGCCAAATATCACAGACGGTTCTTTGTAAGAACTATCTATGATACTTCATAGACGGTTTGTATTACAAACCTATGTGATATGTTTTCCGCCTCATATATTCCTAAAATTTCATAATTTACTGCCTGAGTTTGAGTATGATTCTGCTTTGACACACATTTAGTAAAACGGACATAATTTTTACATAGGTGTCTATTTTTGACGTTCTTGTACTCGTTAGAAAGCTAACAATAAGCCCGATCCAAAAAACACCGCCAAAATTGGCCATCTTTAGCCTCAAATGTGCATCGCAAGTTTTTTATTTTTGTTTTTACCAAAATTTTCATTCTTCCTTTCGAAATTTAGGTTCGTCTCAACTGCAAAGTTGTAGATCTCGTCGAAACCTTTCAAATGAGTATATATAAGCTATATAGAACTTTGCTATTTCATATTTTGAGACTAGTTGTTTATATTATATCGGTATATGTAAAGTCTTTATCACAGACTGTTTGTAGTTCAAACCATCTGTGATAATTATATATCATAAACAGTTTGTGGTTCAAACCATCTGTGATAATTTGATCTCTGACCGCTGGGCCAGTCAATCCTCCTCAACCCAATTCCAGTCAATAGAAATCGACCAACCCACACCCTACGGATCATAGCTCCCACCTCTCCCTCTATAAATGCTTACCCGAACCCATCCCTTACCCTTCATGCACTCAAAATGTCTTCAGGCTCACTGTCCTCCTCCTCGACCTCTTTGTGGTTAGGGCTGCTTACAAGCGGGGATCTTATAGAAACGAGTGCAAACAATTTGAAGGTCGCATACCAGGTCAGCCAGCCAGCACCTATTTGTGTTTGATCAAATGCGTCTTAAGCTTCCTCCCTCTATTATTTCTTCTACTTATAGTTAGGCGGCCACTAAGAAGGTCTACCTGAGCTGCATCAGGGACGAGACATATAGTTTGTGATATTGTAATGGTGGATTGTAATTTTGTGATATTGTAATGGTAGAATGTAATCCTGTGATGTTGTAATGGTGGATTGTAATATAAATAAAATGTTCTCTGCTATGTTTGCTATCGTATTTGCTTGTTTTCAAATGGCATAGCTAATATTTCCTGAAGATAATTCAAAAATAGAAAAAATTTTAGGTTTAGAATGAACTATCACAGACGATTTTGTAGTATAAACCATCTGTGAAGAACATCATAGACGATTCAAAACAAAAACCGTCTATGATACTTACACATCGTAGACGGTTCTATATATAGAACCATTTGTGATGGGAAAGTATCATGGACGGTTTTATATATAGAACCGTCTGTGATGTGTGAGTATCACATACGGTTTTTGGTTAAAATCGTATATGATAGTGTTTTTCACAGACGATTCTAGTTACATACCGTCTGTATTGTATTTACATAGACAGCTCACAAACCGTCTGTGATAATTTTCGATTATCACTGACCCATAAATTCAAATGATTCAGAAAACCGTCTGTGATGATGTTTTTGAACCGTCTGTGATGATGATTTCTGTAGTAGTGAGGGTGATGTAAGCAGTGTTCATAATATGTCAAGTAAGTAAAAGGCTGAGAGGGTAATTAAGGAAGAGAGGCGATAGTAGTGTATCATGCAAGATATTGCCTATTTGAGATATCAAGAAAGCTAGATGATAGGAATTGGTAAAAAGAAGAGAGAGGGTGTGAGGTAAGAGGGGAAAAAAATTAATTGAGTAGGGTTGTTGTTATATATCATATATTAAGAAGATTGTTTCTAGTTTTATGTCTATTTGAGGTGGTAAGCTATAGATATTGATATATAGTATCTGCACTGAAAGTACCCTTAATTTTCTACCCACATTAATTTGCTTCAAGTAAGATTTTGTAGACATTTACTCGTTTCAGTTTTTTTTCAGTTTCAGCTTTTAGTTTTAGCTTTTTTTCACTATTCAATAATTCGTCTTTTTCTGAATTTTTTTTAGATTTTTTGGGTTTCTTTGTATTTTTTTCTTTTTTTCCCGTGTTCCTTTGCATTATTTGTGATGGGCTAACATATTTTTTCTATTTTTACATTTTTTAAAAAATTTAATTATGCCTAAAAAGTCAAATCAACTACAGTAAAAAAACCAACTACAGTGAAATTTCAACCAAAAACAAGAAGTTATCGCTAAAATGAACGCCCTTAGTTAAGAAGGGCAAATTGTATGAAACTTGTCGCCGAACATTTCCGAACTGAGTTTGCTTCTTGAAAATAAACGTAGTTGATCCCAGTTCCTGAACTCTCAATATGTTTAGTTGTCCATTTTGTTGTTTAAGCTCTTCAATTTGGTAGATTTTTGTTCTCCCTTCCAACCTCTCTAACGAACTGCGAATTCCCATAGGAATCCTGCTAGAACCGTTCTGTTTCCAACCGTGCATTTTTGTAATTTTTTATTCCAAACAAGCCCTAATTTGTACTATAAATGATGTCTTAAAAGACATCAATTCGACATTTATATGCATCTAGTGAATCTAGTGTGATTTATGTGCTAAAACGATGAAAATCGACTGGGACAAACGAAGTGACAGACCAAAATCACTATGTTTGGAGACTGAGGATTAGTAAGTTCAAGAGCACGTAGTCCTATAATCCTATTATACACATGCAGGTCCCAAAAATACTCTAGGCTGTTCAGTACAATGTAGAAATGGTGCTGCAATCGTGCGCATCCGTGTAATCGAAGACTCGGGCTCAAACTTCGGCGCAAACTGACAACTGCCCCTTGGTCAAAAAAAAAAAACATGTGTTTTGGACATGGTTTCAGAACGCTACTTTGACCACTAATTTTTATTATAATATATTTTATACAACTCAACAATATTATAATATTATGAAACTATTTTTTAAAATAAATAAATATATTATTTTTGGGTATCAAATCTAAATATTTTAAAAAGGTATTAATAACTAAAGTTTTGAAAGTTTAACTACACATATCTAAAAACAACATCTTTTTGTGACCAGAGAGTAGTAGTAAGAAGCTAGGAACTGATGCCAAGTAATTTGACCTTGAACAACCATGCTTTGTCACCTTAGATGAAAATCTAGTTAGTACAATAGTATTGACTAGAAATTTTATAGATATTTAACCATGCTTAGAATGATTGAAATAGAAATATTTGTTTTACTTCAGAACGATAACTTTCTAAAATATATTCTTAACTTCGGTGAGTCAAGAAGATATATGAAATATTTCAACATAAAATATAAAACTTAGTTTGGACTTAGACTAATGGTTAGGTGGTGGGTGCTGGCATGCGTTGTTGTTCGATGACACAATGTTGATTGTCAGGCACAAGAGGTATATGATTTGAGCCTAAGTCAAGTTAAGGACCGGTCTATGAGTTACTACTACAAAGCCACATCATACTACCACAAGGTGGTATGGAACAGTCATAACTGATTAATTTGTGAAGTCCCAACTTTGATCTCGTTATAGGTTGAATGTGAGCATGACATAGGCCATGAGAAGTCTCACACGGTACAAGAGAGGTTCCAACTGTGAATTCATGTTGTAGTGAAACCTTAGTGGCGATGTGACCAGATTGAAGACTTAGCATTATAAAGATTTTGTCATGATCTCCCTACCGTACACCAAAAAAGTGTGTTTATCCGGTGGTAATATGGGATAATTATGTCTTTTGGGTAAAGTTGTATAACCTCTGCAGACTGTAGAACTATTCTGAATAGCCGTGCCTATGGTCATGGACAAGCCGAGTAAAGTTTTTCACAGATTAGACTTTAGTTTTCAAAATAATTTCTGAAAAGGCCCATGGATGGATGGAATCTATAGAAAATTTAAAAAGCATATGAATAGATAGAATTCGTATGAGTTCTTTTAGAAAAGATGGATTAGGTGGGAAACCTATAAATAGGTTAGCGTTTGGTCAAAGTCTACACTAACGATATTATTTTGTTAAATTACTATATCTATCTATTGTATCAAATTTAGTTTTTAAATCTATTTACAGTATTTACGTAAACTTCGCTTTACGCTCAATTAACCTTACTATGCCTTTCATTGTTAACCTTTATGCATACATTAACTCTGTTAAATCTCCTGGTGTAACTTGTGGAGTACTTTATATACTTATGTTGCTTCATTCACTATTTTCAGATAAGGATTTCATCAATTTGGTGAGGATAACAACGAGTAGACCACGTCTTACAGTCATTCACCTGTAGGCAGGTAGGTTGGGCTACTACTTTATTGATCTTCTTTCACTGCTTATATTTAATTTTGGTTTATGAACCATTGATGTAAACTTTGGCCATCAGACTCATATTTAGTTAATGAATAAATGTCATTGTGCATGATATGAATCTTTGTTATCCACTGTATGCACTATCTTAATCCTGGACTAGTACGACTTACACAGAGGATCCAGGAGTCGTTGCTCCGGGGTCTAATAGATACCAGCGTATATGTTAGTGCTAGGTCGGTGTCTGCACTAATGTAGTTATTCATTTAAATTACCATCTTTATTTAAAATATTAAATTCATCAATTTCAATATATTTATTGTATTTCATTAAACTGCTGTTTTATGCTCAAATAACTATGTAAGTCTTCGTTTGTTGTCTTTATCATTATATTATATTTTCCTGTGTGGTTTACGGATTACAAATTTGTAGTCACCCTTGCTATCATCATCTCAGAGGAGGACGACTTTGACTACGGTGTAGACTAGGATTAGTAGGCCGCGTCTTACTATTGTCCGCTTATGGGCAGGCTTGGGGCCTAGATGCTTTTATCCTCATTTTTAGAAAATCATTTTATCTCAATAAACAAGTTAGTCCCTTTAATCATTGTCGTGATTAATTACCAAAATCATTTTTAGGGGCCTAGATGCTTTTATCCTCATTTTCAAAAAATTTAACCGAGTCTACAGGAATGTGAGGAAGAGAAGAGGTGGCATAATCACTTATTTTAAGTGTGGTGAGTCTAACCACATCAAGGCATTCTATCCCAAGCTTAAGAACAAGAGAGAGTGGTAAGATAGAGGTTGCCTCTCCTTAGCTGGCCAAAACAGTGTTTAAATTAGTTGGATTTGCCCTCACCACTTCTAGCAACATTAGTGCTTCTACTTCATCAAGTATGACCCCTTAGAAAGTCAAGTGCCACTACACCTTTTGCAAGAAGGATGATCATATTATAGAGTTTTGCTATAGGAGAGTCAAGATCCTTTGTTGTAATCATGCTAGAGCTTTGTTGAGAATTTAGGGACAACCCCATGCTACTAGTGTCTCTAGAGCTCGAGGTAGACCTTCTTTTGTAGATGGGTTCTATGACACCTTTGGTGGTTTTAGAGAGCAGCATAATTCTAGATTCCAGGATGCTGGGTTTAGGCCTCTAGTAGCCCCTAGGTAGGACTTTAGTTGTTTTGGTCCACGGCAATGCTTCAAGAGGGATTTTAGAGGTCCTCAGGTGCATCCACATGTTCATTCTGCTAACCCACATGTTGGATATATTTCTGGCTTCCCTATAGGTTGTCTGTCTCGGTACTGGTCTCCTAGATCATATATCACTTACCCAGTACCAGGACATCAACTGCTTCTGTCTCTGTGATGTAGGCTAGGGTGTGAGGGGGAGATCATGTGGATCATGATGCTTCTTCAGGTCTCTCACCTCACTTGGGCAACCAGTGATGGCTATCACCTCTTCGGGATGTAGCTTCAATTAGCTACAACTACGTCGCCTACATCTCACCACCACGTAGTGTGACGGAAGTTTGTTCCCTTGTGATTTTCAGCATCTTGCTTTCAATATTCTGCATTGTATCTCATATGGGGTTCTTGATTGCAAGGGTAGTGGTTTTCAGGCTAGCTTTAGTCATGTACTAGGCTGGTGTCTATCATCAATCCTTTCCTTTTCTCTTTAGGTCTTCTAAGCTGCTCTTTCCTGTTACCTCATTTTGGTCTAGGTTGAGCTCGCTTCTGCATTCACTAAAGTCTAGCGGTGGGGATATCTAGTGGTGTAGATTTGCTCCTTAGCTTGATGTTTTCAAGACTTAGAGACCATGTAGAGTTAAAGTTGTATTTGTAAGTGATCTCTTTAGAGTTTTTCTTTTCTTTTGAGCCCTTTTTGGTCTAGGGTAGCTTGCTTTTCTTTCTTGAGTTTTCTCGAGTCTATGTTTCAATGGGAACCCATCTCTCTATCTCTTCTACAAGTGGTACCCTTTCTAGTAGAATCCTTGATTTCCTTTAGAGTCAAGTTTCTGCTTTTGCATCATTCTGCATGGCATTAAATTGTGAATACTATTTGTGTAGTATAAGCTTTGACTATTACTCTTTTGAGAGGTAATTTTGAATTGATGTTGCCCAATGCCATGCTATGCCTACTTAGCTAGCTTTGTCATGCCTTTGCATGCATATTTGAAATCTTGGCATGACTAGCTAAAACAAATGTCAACTTGAATTAAATTGACAAAGATGAATGTTAATTTTGACTAGTTATATCTCTAATGATGCTTTTATAATTCATGCCATGTCTAAAATATTAAATCATGGATCTGCATTGAGCTAAAGTTAGTGTTTTGCTAGTTCTTTTAGTGAATAATTCATTTGTTCATGAACAAGTGCCTAACTTAATGAAATGGTCTATAATGTGTTGAATTATGATCTCAAGAATTCTTCCTCATGAGACTACTTGCTTTGCACTTGACATGAACTCAGAGAGAGTTTTGTATGACCAAGATTACTCTTTTAAGCTTCATACTTAACATAGTTAACTAAGGCTTAAGATCTACTAATCTGATCAAAATAAAATTGTGAAATGGTTGAAACTTAGGAAGATATTGTGGATGGCTCCTAATCCAGGATGTACTTTTCTATGATAAGACTTAAATAAGTTAAATATTGGTCAAAATTAGCTTTAATCAAGTGCTTAAGCATAATTGGCTCTTTCTATAACTTCGAGCACTTCTAGTCTCAACTTTAGCTTATAGACTTCATTTAGTCTTTTTGACATGGCATGGCTTCTATTAGGATACCTTTGTTAATCTTGCCATTTTGAAGTCTTACATAAATTGTAATACATTTGACTCACTATCTTGCTTGAGATTGTATATCCATTCTTAGTCATGATGTTGATAGCTTTGTATGCCCATTTTATGTTGTTGAGTGGTATTCTTTTATTTTTATCTCAATTTGGATGATTTTCAAAGCTCCTATAGGCATTGCATTTGCATACATGCTCATACATGATGCAAGCTCACCTTCAAATGTCGAGCAATTTCTCTTTTTCTTTGGACCATCAGTAAGACCTTGCCATTAAGAGGCCTTTGGAGTAGGGATGGCAATTGGGCGTAACAGGCATGGGTAGTGCTCGTCCATACCCATACCCACGACTCCGATTTACGCCCACGGGCATACCTGCGAAGGACAACAGGCGAAGAACCTCGCCTATACCTGTCGCTCGTGGATACCCGTCACCTGTGGGCATGCCCGTTTACCCGCGAACACCGCGGGTACCCATCGCCCACGGGTATGCCCGTTTACCCACGAACTGAGATCAGCGTATGAGAGTTGAATTAATGACAAATATATAAAAGTAGCAGCTGTTGCTAGGAAATATAAAAGCATCACATTCAAATTCACACATACATATAAGCATCACACTCACATCAAATATATATGTCCTTAAAAAGTAATTTTTATACATACATAACATTCGACCTGTCAAATCGTGGACTCGCGGGTAAACAGGCGAGACGCGTACGGGTGGAGCTCACTCATACCTGTACCCATTTACCCGATGGGTAAAATTTTTCCCCCGTTTTCATACCCATGGGTAAAAAATATATCATATACCCGACTCTATTAAGATATTTACCCATGGGTACGAGGGTAAATGGGTACAATTGCCATCCCTACTTTAGAGTGGTTTGGAGCTTCTTGTCAAGAATTTACTCTTTCTTGTGTTAGCTCTTCTTAGTTTTCTGCCAATATGGTTATGTTCCTTTCTTTCTTTTGAAAATAGACTATGTGTGGTTTTTGCAACTTGTAAACTTCTTTTGTCAAAAACAAATTGTCTTTTGGGTGTTTGTCAAATTATTTACCAAGGAGAAGATTTTAAGACCATGTGGAGATCACCCCACGGTGTGTAAAGTATTTGACTTTGATTTGTAAGTTTTATCAAAATTTGAGTTTGATTTTGAAGCTTTTCAATTTTTAGAATTGCTGCCAACATTTTACCGGTCTAGCTAGCTTGGCAACGGTGGTATGACTGGTGGCTATGAAGCGGTCAGACTGGTCATATGGTCTTTTACAAAATAGGCACCAAACACTTATGTAGGTGTGTTTGAGAATGTCTTTGCACTAGGTGCCACTTTTTTTAGAGTTTTGAGCTGAAACTAGAAAGAGTTTAACCGAAATTTCAGAAAGACCGATGCACGTAGAGATGGTTCGGGCAATCCGAATGCGTGAAGATATGACAGCTAGTCATTGGACACTATAGGCTACATGTCAAAGCATGCGGAGATGCTTTAATATATTAGATGAGTGTTTCGGGCTATTGGAACCCTTTTGGTGAGCCACTTTGTATAGCGTGCTTGTGTAGGTAAAATCCTGTATGGTGTTGGGTTAACGGGTTAGCCCATATAAGTGAATAAAATTGAATATGAGGTGCTAATTAGTATTTCTTGTAAGCCTCCATATAAACGAAGGGAAAGGTGTTGGCTTAGGGGTTAAGTTTTGGGAGTTACATTTCAAGTTATTTGATTTAGTAGATTAGAAGTTAGGCTAATTTAAGCTTTTGGCGGCGAGCTCTTTTATGTTCTAGATCAACGAGCAGTCAGACCGTCATGACTTGAGCAATCAGACCGGTCCGATGCCTGCAATCAGACCGGCCAGTTGATGCTTTGGCCTGTTTGTTGGTTCTTTTGTTCTTTTGACTTGTCGACTTCTGTTTTATGCTTTTTCTACTGTTCATATAATTTAATTAGCTTCTTATAGTTAATTGAGAGAAGAAGATAAAGGAGACTGATTTTGTAGAAGTTGAAAAAGGGCAAAGATAATTCACTCATCTGATCTTCGCTATTGGTCATACAATATTTTTGTAGGGAAAATTTATTCTGTAGCACTGAAAGTTCATTGTTTTCGAAAAATACCATCAAAAGAACCGGGCTCCAATAAATACCATCGAAAGGCCCACCTCGCTCCGGGATTTAACACTCTGTTAGATTTTCACGTTGACGGTGTTAACTGAGACAAAAATACCCTTACCCATCGAGCCTTCCCCACTGAGCCCATCTCACCTTCCCCGCTTGTTTCACCGCCAGCATCGCCGCACCGCGCGCCGCTACCGCCGCCGCGCGCCGCTTGCACTGTGTGCTCATCGCTGCGCTGCCGCCGCCGCCGCCTGCGTGCTGCCAACTCGCCGCGCCGACCGCCGCCACGCCCGAAGCGCTGCACGCGCGGCGCGTGCGCTGAGGCCCGCGATCGCCGAGGACGGATCCGGCGAGGAAGCACCGATCCGTGCGGGAAGGCCGGATCCGCGTCGGTCGGGGCGGCGGCGGCGTCCGGGTGGAGGAGGGCGCGCCGAGGAGGAGGCGGCGGCGGCCCCGAGTGGAGGAGGCGCGGCTCGGGGGTCGGATCCAGATGGATCCGGCGCAGAAGCATCGATCCGGCGCGCGGAGGCGGATCGGCCAAGCGTCGGGTGGCGGCGGCGGCGTCCCGGTGGAGGCGGCGGCGGCGGACGGTAGGAGGCGCGCGCGCGAGGGCGCGGGGAGAGGAGGGAGGGGATCGGCAGCGGGGTGCGGGGAGGGCATCGGCGGTGGGGCGGGGCGAGGGGATCGCGGCGAGGGGTGGGGAGAGGGGATCGGCGGGGGGGCGAGGAGAGGGGATCGCGGCGGGGTGTAAGAAGGAGGGGGCGGCGGTGATAAAGTCAGGCAAAAATGACATTTCGCATTGTCATCTGACTAAAAATAAGAGTTAAACTAACAGAGTACTAAATTCTGAAGCGATGTGAACCTTTCGGTGGTAATTTCCGGAGTCCGATTCTTTTGGTGGTATTTTTCGAAAACAGTGAACTTTCAGTGCTACAGAACAAATTTTCTCTTTTTTTTATTATGGTACATTTTTTTTGAAAATATATAAGAGGCGGTGACATGCTTGCCTACAGAATTTACCACAACACGTGCATGGAGTACGTACTCATAAAAAAGAGTACCATGTTCAATTCATGCTTTTGTATTGATCGGGTTCGTGACATGCGTGCAAATCAAGAATGAAAAGTCAATTTCCAATGAGTACTAGGAGTATAATTTAGATGATCACGAGTACTACAATTAAAATTGTATAAAATCATGTATATGAGTGCTTGGCTTGCGAGTTTGGTTTATTGAATCGGATGCATTAATGTGACACTGTGATAACCCTGGTCCAAGATGAATCAAGCCCGTATGGCCCATGTGTCTACAAGTGCATGGGAATTTAGTTTCATCTTGCTTTTCAAAGTTGGGGTATAACCGACATATAACCCCTATTGTCAATTGCAATTTAACTCCTGAATTAATCAATTTATATGAAGCAAGGACAAATGTGTAAGTGTGATTGGTATGAGTGTGTGGTTTGTTTAACATTTGGATAGACCTAAGACTAATTAGAGTTGGTGTTACAAATGATATCAAAGTCGACCATTGCAGTTACACATGCGTACGGATCAGGGACCTGGGCATATGTTGCATGGCGCATGTATGCATAAATGAGTGGATATACAACATAGCATATGTACAAACTGGATGCATGACGTGTGCCAAGAGGGGAGACGTATAATCTAGCCCAAGATGAATTGAGCTCATGTGTGTATAAGTGCATGAGAATTTAGTCTCACTTTACTTGTCAAGGTTGGGCAAGACCAACATATAACCCCTATTGCCAATTGCAATCTAACTCCTGGGTTAATCCTTTTATGCAAAGCAAGGAAGAAAGTGTAAGTAGGATTGGTACAAGTGTGTGGTTTGTCTGATGTGCAAGTAAACTTGAGCCTAGTTGAACCTAGGATATTACAGACACCTAACGATACTTTTTTTTTAAAAAAAAATGAGATCAGTTGGATGTACATTGGGCTCAATTATTCTACGCCAAATTAAGTCGGGTGATTAGGGACAAAAATCCGCCAGTACGTACTAGCTAGGAGTAGTACTTTTATTCAAGCCAAGTTGGTATCATTCGGTGGTGCGGGCATAATGGACATCTAAGGCAGCCAAAATTGCCTTGCACATCTCTTCTACAAAGGATTTACATTAAGCTAGCGCGAAGTACTCCACTTTTTAGAAGAATACACATTTCAAAAAAAAACGAAAAATAGAAAAAATGCAAGATTTTAAACCCTATCATTTAAGTGCACTTAATGGGTTTATGCGCTTTTTAGATGATTTAGGAATTGTGCAATTATCTTTCGGCAAATCACCTAAAGTACTACTCTTACTTGTATCTTACCTCTATCTTTCTGAAAACAAAAGGCGTATTTTTTTTTAGTTTTACTTACAACATTTTGACAACAACAGGCCACCTAATTTCGTAAAGAGGGGATCAATCAAGCTAATAGAGGGAATAAATGTAGGAGCTGGCATATAGTAAATGGGAGGTAATTAAATTGGTTACAGCCTTTAAGTAAATGGACTTTACTGTTGATTTAAATGAAAGATACGGTCCAGCTAGGCTTGCGTCTATAGTATTGCGACTGCTTATACGTTCAGGAATACCTGAACGAGCAAACAGCTAGTCGCAACAAAGACTAAACAACCGTGTAGCACCTGCTTCAGCTAGCCTGCGGCCCGCCCCTCTGATCTCGTGCTCAACTTCTCCTTTAAAAGGAATCTCGTTTCCGAGATTTGGAATGGCTAGCTAAAAGGTAGGGGTTACTTGACCTTCAACTGGAATTATCATCTCAGTACCCTGCTCCATGTCATGTTTCACAATTTCAGTAAAATTCTGCCAAAATAAAAAAATTCATTCCTTTTGCTACCCCGAAATATTTTATTTTAGTTTAAATTTTGAAGTATAAAAGATTATAAATCCCTATACCAAGCAAATGGAAGCAACTAATAGCCTAGTGGCTAGCACCTTCTCGCGCATGCGATGTGTCCAAGGTTTGAATCCCACGTCTAGCAACCAATTTTTCCTAATTTTCTTCCACTGACCCGTGGGTCCCCACATTTCCTATGCCGAAAAACACGATATCGAACTCAAGACCTTTGATTTGGTAGAGGGGGTTAGCTTCTTCCCACGAGACTAGCCCATCCTTACTAAGCAAATAGAGATTTACATGTTCTTTATCCAAAATTTCAAATTTAATCTGAGCCATTTGAATGAAATTTGTACGAAATAACCAAAATTTTGGTGATTTCGTTCCTTTCACTACCCACAAAAAAAAAATCCAAAATGAAATAGCTTTCCTTGCTCCATATTTGGTGTGGCCTTAGCTATGACATAGTTCAAACATCCTTTCCCAAAGTTCTAAGACTTTCTTGCTATCCGGATGGTATTGATGGTTGATGTTTTGGAGTTGTTCATGCCTGAATTTACAGTCTGCTATTTCTTGGGACAATTGTTGGCATAATGTCCAATTTTATGGAAGTTGAAACATGTGACTCCAGCGGCAGTGGATGAGTCCTTCTGTGATTGTCCACTTGTAGTTATGTTGGAGAACCCAGTGTTGACTGGGCGGTTTATCCCAACTGATTCTCCGGTTGATGCCATTGGATGAAGTTTGGCAAATTGTTGTGGGGTTACATGAGCTTTGGGAAAACCTATAGGGTTAAACTTCTGTGCAACCATCCTTCTCTTGCAGTTCTCCATCTCCTAATGCTTGCCTTCTTGATGGATAACCTTGTTGACTAACTACTAGAAGTTCGAGTAGTCGTGAGAGATTAATTGTATAGACAACTCATCATTAAGTCCTTCAAGGAACCTCTCTTACTTAGCTTCATTTATAGCCACGCCCTCGGATGCATAGCTTGCTAATTGGTTAAACTTATGAAGATACTTAGTCACAATGCATCCTCCTTGATGTAAAGCATAGAATTCCTTCTTCTTCAAAGCAATCATGCTAGTGGGGATATGAGATTTGTGAAAAGCCTAAACAAACTCATTCCAAGTGATGGTATGAGCATCCTGATAAGTGGCACAAAAGTTATCCCACCACTCTGAAGCAGGTCCATTCAGTTGGTGAGAGGCAAACAAGACCCTCTCACGATTGCTGCATTGGGAGATGTCCAACTTCTTTTCGATAGTCCTGAACTAATCATCTGCATCCATAGGCTCAGTGTTGCTAGACAAGGTGGGAGGTCGAGTCTTCATGAACTCAGATAACCTTGACTGAGGTGGTGTAGGGGTGGAGGTTGTAATACTGTAGCTTGTGGAGCTTGGTTGTTATTGACAACTTGGATAAGTAGCTAAATAAGTTGGTTCTAGTTGGTCATCATCTGTTGCCAATCTAGTCCATTAGCCAGCGGTGGTGGTGGAATTGGGGCACCTTCACTCCTTGGGAGATCATTGTTGTGACTAGTTCCACTTCCAGAGCGACGGGTGTTCACCATCTATCGGTTGCTCCCAAAAAGATAGGGAAGAGAAGAAGATTGAGAAATAGGGGGATGATTGCACATTTCAATGAAGAAGCAATAAACACTACTTTTTAATAAAACTTCAAATTAAATGAATAATAATTTATTGTTGTAGCTGCCAACAAAAGGGAAAATGATAGCTCACAACATCATTTACTAAAATGGATAGTTGGCCTAGACCTAATGAGGTATTCTCCTAAGGTCTGGTCTTGGCATTCACGGCCTTCGTTGTACAAAATGTGGATCCATTTCTTTAAGGTGACAGTTGTAGATGCGGCAAAGTCAAAAAATAGCTTTGCGAGCAGCCTCTTGTTTTGCATCATTGTGAGAAAAGTTGTGCCCTTTGAAGCAGTAGCAAAGACTAGCTCCCTCGTACAGTCGACATGGTGACGAGTAAAGTGACACAACATGTTGTAGATTGGCCGATGTCTAAAACCCATGTGGTGCAGTTTTCGAAGAATCCCAGGCCATCCCACACTTTGCTCAACACAAATTTTGACCATCTATTATTTCAAAAAAGGAAAGAGTTAGATACAAATTTTTAAATAATGACTTAAAGGTAAGAAAAAGATAGAGATGGATAAGAGTAGGAACTTTTCAAGATACTGGTTATTTTAAAATGGTTATACCCTTTAAAATGATGTCCTTATGGTGTAAGTCAACCAGGGTTCTAACTCTAAGTGGAGGGTATATGATCAATAAATCATTTTAAAATATGTCCTTAGGGGTTCAACCATTCTAACTAAGGCCATTCCTACAGTCGATATAGCTTTGATACCATCTTTGTCAAACCCATGAACAACACTCCCGATTCATTTTCCACACTAGTCCAGGATAGCTAGTATACATAGTGTAAACAAAGATAGTAACATCCATATCATGAGTATTTTATTATATAGATTTTAGAGTTTTAAAGTATGTCTTGCAGGCCAAAAAAAGATAAACAGCGGAAGACACATTAATATAGTAGTGGGCCCAGTAGATCTGCCACAAGCAATTAACTAGCTAGGGCAGTGGCCTAGTCCTCAATATCCTCATTGGTGGCTTAAGTCCTTCTCATCTGATCAATAATTTATAGCAAGGTGAGTACATATAGTACCCTACAAGCTACACAGAAAATACAATATTAATACAAAGATAGCAAGTGAAGGTATAATAGGGCTATTGAGAGTAAAGCAAAGTTTGACAATACAATAAATAATTTTAAAAGTGTAAATATAATGTAAAAGTGAATTTTAATCAAGTATTAAAGCTTGTACAAGCACTAACATGTTTTCATTTTAAGCACATACTCCAACTCAGGGTTTCCGGCCCAACTTTTCTCATAAATTATTTTTTGAAATCCCTTTGAAGAACCAAAGTCTCTGTGAAAAGCATTACTCGACATGCCCATAACCGTGGGCTCAACTATTCAAATTGTTTTACACACAAGACATGGTCAACTCCTTTTGCCACGTGATAAACAAACTTTCTTTGGTATGCGATAGAGAGACCATGACAAAGCCTTTACAATACTCCAACCCAGTGTAGTGTCGCATGCTAAGGTTTCACCCCCTGTAGAGTATTACACCCAGCCGGAAGCCCCCTCTTGTGCTGTGTGAGTTATTGTGGCACTAACAACCCCACATTCCATTGGATGATGCAAACGACGTTGGGATGTTGCAAACTAATTAGCCAAGCCATACCCATTTTTGGCTTGTGGCTGTACGAAAAGGCTTTACAATAGCAATTCACAAACCGGTCCATAATTGACTAGGTGAGACTTCCCACAAACAAAGATCTCATGCTCAATTTGCACCCACCTAGCAACCACTCACCTAGTCTAAACCATTTATCATTTTTATTTTATAAACATTTCATAATCTTCCATGGCACAATAATGCCAAGGATCAATTTTTATCTCAACAGAATTTTTGTTTGGTTTAACTCCACAATAAGTCATAAATTCGAGTCTAAGCATAGCTAAATAGTTTGCTACAAAAGCACTAGTTAATACTATACTAGTGTACCAACTAGTGAGATTTCATCAAGGTGACAAGGGTACAAGTTTCTCAATACCAAAGGTAGGCTATAACAATTGGGAATAACTACAAGCTTAAAACTGGGATTTAAATTACAATGGATAAATATTATGCATGCACTAATTTAAAACAAAATATTAATTTAAAAACTAGAATCAACATGATCAAAGGTGTAACTTGCGTTGGTCGAGGTAGTGTTGATCTGGATTGTTGAACTAGTACTCCTCTGGAACGTCGGTATCTCAACGTGCAAATTCCAACAAAATTCAAATAAAATCCAAATAAACTGTAACATTCAAAAGCAAGTTATAACACAGAAAGTTTGAGATTTTAAATGAATTCAGGAGAAATAACAGAGTCAAACGGAAATAGAATGGAGGAGAACGAGCTCCTGGAAGATTATAATCAAGAAGATTGAACAGGAAAACATTGTTCACCTATCTTCATGACTTTTGGATTTTTCTTTATAAAGGAAATTGATTATTGTGCAATGATGATGTCAGCAAAGTATTTGATTTTTCAACTGAAATTATTTTTTTGAAGAAAATGGCAATGGTCTATGGATGGGGTCCACAAGGAGGTGTCGGTCCATAGTAGACCGAGCACATGGCACAGTGCGGCGGCAATGGCGATGGCGACGTTGGGACCGATGGTCGCCGGCGTTCAGCTAGCGGGTGGCGAGATGTGGAATCGAGAGAGGGAGATGTGGGGATGCACGTGGACAAGGTTTGGTCACCTTGGAGAGACAATGATGACCATCGGTGAGGTAAGGTGATGGTGGCGATCTCAGCTATGGCGATGACGGCTCTCCGGCAAAGATTCAGCAAAGGCGAGGTGCACAACAACTAGAACACGAGACGACGAAGGTGAAGGAGGTGATGGAAATAGTGGACCTCCATGGACGATGGTAGAATTGATGGAGGCGGCACTCGGACACCGATGAGGAAGACAAGCTCGAATCCAATGGTAAGCTACGAAAGATGCAAAATTGATTGAGGGAAAAAAGTTTTGGTGCTTGGGAACACAAAATGACATGCTCAGTTTTGATGGAGACTCACCGGGGATGGCGGAATAGAGTTGGAGCATGGCGGTTGGACTAGGGGAAGACGATCGTGGCATAGTCGTGTTCCAATGAGAAGAGGGGGAGATGGGGATTGTGCTTTCCGTGAGTGGACGAGTGAGGATATGTGAACTAGGGGCTCCCTTTTATAGAGGCTAAGGGCAACTGAGGCAATGCATGGCTCCAAAGAAGGTGGCAGCGGCTGGTGCAAATGGGAGGAAAAACGAACACAATCAAATGGGTATGAGTGGGGTGAAGTTAGTGATCTTCAATGGCACTAATTGCATATGAAATCAAGAAGAAATTGAAGCATTGAAGTGCTCCTGCGAGCGTGGTAATGGTGGTCGATGGGTGGAAGAAGAACGGTGGCCTGACAGGCAAGCCCTAGCTGTCGATGGAAGAAAGAGAGAGGAAGGGAGGGCGTAGACAAGAAGGAAAAAGGTCGAGTGGGCTAGGGAAGAAAATAGGCCGTGCAGGCTGGTCTGGACAGGAGAAAAAGAGAAGAAAAAGAAAAGGAAGAGGCAAGAAGGCTAGGCTGGAAGAAAAGAAATGGGATGAGAGAAAAGGATTACGGCCCAAGATTGACAAGAGATTTTTATTTGATTTTCAAATTTAGAAAAAAATAGAAAAACCAAATAGGCTCAAATAAATACCATACATGGTTCAACAATTATGGAAAAATTCACAGAAATTTCCTAAGGCCTTTTTAACTTAATAAAGTTATTTACAACTAAAAGTTAGTTTTATTATTACACAAGAATTATTTTTAAATTTTAGAAAATAGGAAAAACCTTTTTAAAATCCAAAAAAGGGAAAAGTACATTAAAATTCAGAAAAAAGAAAATAATATTTTAATATTTTCATTTTTGAAACTCTAGGGTGTTACATTCAGCTAGCCTACGACCCACCCCTTCGATCAAACATATGTCACACGTGCGACAAGTCATTTGCATGTCTGAAGGAAAAAATCTATTATGCAGCAGTGTCATTATTGGGTTTGTGTAACAAGTGAATGAGGTACGGACATGTGCCATAGAATACTGTAGCATAGAGACATACAACAAAAATGCATGCTACAGTGTTTCTTACCACATGTCAGCTCCCATTGACTCGTTACACATTGATTTATGTCACCGTTACACAATAGAATTTTCCGGTCCGAAGGGTTGTAGCTGATACACTCTAGGGTACGACCGAATTAGACTCAGACAACAAGGAGCAAGGGCGGTTCGGTTGGCCACATTCACAGATGCAATATAACATATTCTCTGTCTTTTTAAAAAAAATAAAGAAATATATTTGGTGTTCATATATGCTTCGGACTTGTCTAAATCCTCGATGTGTTCTTTTTAGAACCATAGAGTAACCTCGATGTGTTTATATCTAGGACGTATACGGTATACCCTACATGAACCTGTTATCTGGTTTTAATAATGAATAAATTAACGGTATAAAGGAGCTTAAACGGTATATAAGAGCTGCCTAAGGAGATCGAAATACTACAAGCGTGACTATATATTGAGGTCCAATTAATCAAGACAAGTTTCATGGTTTAAACTTTGAAGCATTACTCCTAGAACATGAACTAAATGGTCTCCAGAGATCCGGACCGATCATACATATATACACATATAGGTGAACAGCGATTCTAAATTCAATACTAGTTTATTCCCGTGGCAATATGCATTGACCGAGCTTGCCGCTAGCTGCGTGCAACGGAAGGAATTCGTTTGCGTCTAGAGAGGAATTGACTTTCTGCTGGCTCCCTTGATCGTACGTGCCGTTTGTTGTCGAATTCGGGACCACGGGATTGGATTTTTGCAACTACATGCAGCAGCGGGCCGGGTACGCACGTACGTACGGTTAATTGCTGCGCGCCCCACGATCACCGAGCTAGTGACAGTGCCGAGCCCTGACACGTCGCGCAGCTGCAAGATTACCGCGGGCTAATCGGATTCAAATCTGCCCACCTGGTGAACAGGCCATAAATGTTAGTGGCACTGATGACTTGGCTGTCACAAGCCGACCGGGCACAAGCGAATACTCCCCAATACACTACGTACACAGCCCTGTGATGCTCCTAGTTAATGAGGGCGCATAAATAAGTTCGCGAAATAGTAGTTGGCATTTTGGCTTTGCCGCGCGACGACGCCATGTGCCGGTCTTTATGTCCCGCCAGAGTCTTAATTCGGAGGAGACGACTGTCATGCATGTGGGAGCTAGCTAGCCCGGCCGGCCGGGAGGAGGAGGTGCGCGGCGCAGTCATGCATGGCTCGCCCCCGTCGCATTTGCGTTTCTGCACCACGTACCGGAGAGGCGAACGAATAAAAATGCCACACGGCTGCGGAGGCTGGCGGCACTCTACTGTACACGCAGTGGAGACGAGCGCTGCGCCACCGCGTCGCGCGAGTGGGTGAGCGCGCGCGCGGTGTATGATTCGCCCACCGACGTGACGTCGAAATTGGACGGCGGGCTGTGCGGTCTGTGAAATGCTCCGTAATCCACCTCGGCTGATTCGATGAGCTGCAAGCGAGGCCTACTCTGGAGCTAGGGCTGCTAATGGGCCGCAGTCGAGCACAGATTGATCTGCATCCAGCCTGATCCAAAAGGAGATAGGTCCAAGCCTGACCTAAGTCTAATGTGGTGATCGTTTCGATTTTTTTTAACTTTCAGCTTTTTTTTCACTATTCACTACACTATCTATTAACTCAGCTACAGTAAAAAAAGTCAGCTACAGTTAAAAAAGCCAAAAGCTATCGCTAAAACGATCACCACCTAAATGAAGGCCTGTGCCTTGATCTTGATTGACAGACTAAGGGCCTGTTTGGTAGAGTTCTAGATTCTTATTTTTCAGTTTCTGCTCTAGATTCTATAAGAAAGCACTTCTTTGAAAATCTGGAGCTACCTCTGAAAAACGTTTAGCTAGTGGGTTGGCTCAGATTTATAAAAGAGGAGATTTAAGGGAAATAGATCATGTTACCCATAGTTGTAACCCTTTTATTTATCTATTATTTATATAGTGCCTTCCAGAGCTTTGTTGTGTAATGTTCTATCATGTCCTGATGTAGAATCCTTTTAGCATAATTATAAGTAAATGAATATAATTAGCTAAACTAAACACGTTTGCGTTCTCAAAGATTTTGTTACACTGGTACGATTACGATTTACGAAGCAAGCACAAAAAGTGTACAAAGGTTCTTTTAGGGGGTGATCGGAATAGCGATGGCTTTTGGCTTTTGCTGAAAAAACACATCAGAATTTGAAAAAACATCAGAAGTGAGTTGTATATTAGGCACAATTAAATTTTAAAAAATGTAAAAATAAAAACGGCTTGCTAGTCTAGTGTGGACAATGCAAAGGAATATGAGAAAAAAATCGGAACGCAAAAAAATCAAAAAACAAAAAAAAATTCACTACATGACAAAAATCGCTAAACAGTGTTTTCGCAGCCAAACTGATCGGTGCCTTAGAGCGACGATCAACACCTCAATGCAATTGAAGCTTATTTTGATTGGACATAGAAAGATCCTATTGTGGCTTGTATGACAGGCAACACGACGCTTAAAATTCACTGTCCTCAAATATAATGTAAAAATGTTGAAAAGTTCCCATGGCATCCCTTTTGGCCCTTTCTTTTATTCACTTTCACTTTCCTCGCTTTCTTCACCTTGGTTAAGGTTCATGTGGTTCAGGTTCTCCTCCAAAGGTGGCAAGTCATCGTTAGAATCAGCATCAGATCCTTCCTCTGTGCTTTGGTGTGATTTATCTGCCCCTGTGACGCACAAAGAATGAACTAAAATCAATATTCGCAGAATCAATTTTGTGCTTTACAGATGGATGGATAGCTTGAGGCAAAATCAAATGCTCTGAGATGTCATTATACCATTTTCAGGTGACTTTGGAACACTTGAGTCACTTGATAGCCAGGAGTTCTGCACATTGATTATCTCAGAGCCATTTTGACATTGGGAGTATGCTTTCAGAAGATCTCTGCACATTATTACAACGGAAGGGTGTCAAAACCTTACTTAGTACATTGTGTAAACGAAACATATCTGGTATGAAGAACTCTGGCTTGATAATCTAACTGCCTTAACTGCTCAAGGCAGATGCTTGCAACAAATTGAGTATTATATTCAAAGTTGATTGAATGCCCTCAAATCATTGACACATAAATCCAGTGCCTTACCTTTAAAAACCCAAATCTTATGAGCTATTAAAATCATGTAAATTGAAGCTTATGAAATAACTCTGACCTGTTTAGTGTTTACCATTACACTTGACATGAGCGGCATATTTTCATGTAAATGCATCTCAATACCATACAGTCATTTCTCGATCGTAAGCATATTTAAAGCACAAAATAATCATAAGTAGCCAGGAAAATTTGTACCATCCTGCCAGGATGCTATAGACAGTGTTGTAGGGGTGGCCCCCACCTAAACCCAGCTAGCCTGCTAAGAACTATGTAATAAGGAAGGCTTCGGTGGCGAAGCTACGGTTGTAAAGACACTCCTTACGAGGGTACATGTATATATATGATATCAAGTCTTGGGAAAGACCTAAGAGGTCATTTGCTCACATAACTCTCCACTACCATATCCTTCTCTCTGTTTGGTCTGTAGCCACAACAGTTGGCGCCGTCCGTGGGGAGGACGGAAGCAAGCCTCAAGACTGCAAGAAGGAGGATGGCATCGAAAAAAGCTTCGTCATCAGCGACGAGGAAGAAGGAAGCGGCCGCGGCGAGGCCCCGCGTCAGCACCAGAGCTTCGGCATCGGCGGTCGGGGAAGAAAATGACGACGCTCATCGCGCGACCATCAACGCCATCGACCCCGCCACCTCCAACGCCATCGACCCCGCCACCATCGACACTATCGACCCCGCCACCACCGACGCCATCGGCCCCGCCATTGATGTGATGATCGGCCCCAACCCACCCGTTGCACCCCAACCCGCCATTGGCGCGACGAGTAACCTTGACGACACCGGCCGGGCGTTAGGGAGCGGTAGCCTCGACGGTCGTAGAGGCGCGACCACCGCCTCTGCACCTGGTGCATAAGTGCCAAGCGGCCCCACCGTCGGCACCGAACTCCACTGCGCGGACGCGAGGAGCAACCTAAGAGCGCAAGCAGTGGTCGCGACAACATCGACCGCACTACCAGGCGCGCCCGCCGCCCCATCTACGCCCGCCACGGAGAATGCCCTGCTGGCGGCCCTTGGCATTGGCGCTCGGGGGCCGGAGGAGCATGGCGGATCTCGGGGCCGTGAGGAGCATGCAAGAGGCTCGGGCCGCCGCCCCACCGCGGTGGTCACGCCGGACCTCCCGTTATCGCCGAGAGAGCGGCAAGTACCGTGAGGAGTTCGTGCACAAAGGGCGTGTACGAAACCGCCATCGAGGCGGCGGCGCGCGGCAACACCACCAAGGCGAAGGGCACCGCTCGCGTTCGCGTTACAAGGAGTGGCGCTTTCATGGTTCTTTACCATAGAGCCGAACTCCATATATGCATGGGAGCAGGTACGCGACCGCCTCTATAACAACTTCCAGGGGAACTACAACGAGCGCGTCGACACGGATCAACTCTTCGCTATCAAGCAACAACCATCGGAAAGGCTCCGCGAGTATTTCAAGCGCTTCGCGAAGGTCCGCTGCCAAGTCAAAGACGTCAACGAGACAACAATAATCAACGCAGCGGTGCAGGGTCTTCGCCCAGGGCCACTGGCCGAATACAACGCGCGCAAGCCCATCAAGACAGTGGCAAAACTCTTCGACAAGATGGAGGAATATGCTCGGGCGGAAGAAGACGCGAAGCGGCGCCAGGACAACGACGCTGATGTCAACCCAGTGGGAAGCGTCGCGAAGAGCGCCGACCCATCGCAAGCAAGTTCCTCGCGGAGCAAGCGCCGACAGGAGATGTCGAAGGACACCTCCCGGCACAAGGACATGCCGGCTGACAAGGCACAGCGTGGCCGTCAGACGTCCCAGCGAACCCGACACGTCTTGGACATTGAGGCTGGCTCCGAGGACAACGCCCCTGCCAACCGTGGGACTAGGGCCCGACGAGGTCGGGGGCGAAGCCGAGGACGGGGTCGCGACGGTTGGGCCCGGCGAGTCGGCGACCAACGCGCGCCATAGTGGTGCGAGGTGCACGGTCAAGGCAATCATGATACCCGCTCTGCACCACCATCAAAGACTTCGCCAAAGCGCCGCCAGAGAAAGGATCTCGAGACGCGCCACCGTCGTCGCAAGACGTTCAGCGATCACCGGTTGGCCCCCGAGGATTTGCAATCGGGAGCCGCGGCCTCGGGAGGGCCTCCGTGACGCAAGCCAGTGCGGCAACCCGTGAAAGCCCTGCGGATCCATACATCTAGAGGCGCGCCGCGAGGTCATCAACGTCATCTCGGCCGTTCCTCCTTGGAGTTTACCTCGAGCGACAGCGCAAAGCCTACGCGGCGGAGGCTACACCACGTGGCGGCATACCCGGCTCAGCGCGCGCGATCGGGCGCAGCACGCAATCACCTTTACGTCGGCCGACGCTGAAGGCATGGAGTTCCCCCATCAGGATCCCCTAGTCATCCAGGTCGTGGTTGCTGGGTGCGATGTCCGGCGCGTCCTGGTTGACGGGGGCAGCTCCGCGAACATCCTGTTCGCACAGGCCTTCGACCAGATGGCGATCCCTCGGAGTCGCCTAGGCCCCTCACGAACCCCGTTGCAGGGCTTCGGAGGTCAGCCCCTATTGGCGTTGGGTCAAATATGTTTACAGGTCTCCTTCGGCCACTATGACAACGTGGCGACCAGGGACGTCACTTTTGATGTCATCGATATCCATTACCCCTACAACGCCATTCTGAGGCGACCAACTCTTAACTCCTTCGGGGCAGTACCGCACAATGGCTTCCTATGTGTAAAACTTCCGGGCTCGCGAGGTGTCGTCACCATCTTCAGCGATCAGCACGGCTCGGCACCTGGAGCATGGAACCCGAAGCCCAAGCCTGGGAACCCACCGCGGTCCTTAGGTCAGGCGCGCCCATACACCACCTACGGCAGCCCAAGCACAAGAGGCTTCGCATCTTATCACCACGACAACAAGTCCTGTGGTTAGTTCATAACCCCTTTTGTACTCGCTCACCCGCGCAAACGGGAATTTAATAAAGTTCACCGTTTGCGAGGCTATTCGTGGAACCCCCCCCCCCCACAAATGTACGGAGGCTCGCCCCCGCACGCACTCCACGGAGTATAAATAAGACGCAGATGTTTTTCCTGCGCACTCTACTGAGTATAAACAAGACGTGGGATTCCGCGCACGCGCTGGTGTTGTTACCACGCGTACTCCCCGGAGTATAAAGACATGGTTGATGTTCCCACGCACCGCACGAAGACCCACCTCCGCACGCGCACCACATGGAGACTCACCTCCGCACACGAAGGCATGGAGACTCACCTCCGCACACGCACCACATGGAGACTCATCTCCGCACACGCACTCCACGGAGGTCCACCTCCGCACGCACTCTACGGAGTATAAATAAGACGTAGCGATGAGGTCCGCCTCCGCACGCACTCTACGGAGTATAAATAAGACGTAGCGTCGAGCTCCGCCTCCGCACGCACTCTACGGAGTATAAATAAGACGTAGCGATGAGGTCCGCCTCCACAAGCACTCTACGGAGTATAAAGAAGACGTAGCAATGAGGTTCGCCTCCGCACGCACTCTACGGAGTATAAATAAGACGCGATGTCCCCGCGGGAGGCCTCAAGTAAGTCGTGGTTGCGCGCACTGCGGAGTATAAATAAGACGCGGATGTTTTCCTGCGCACTCGAATTTAAGTAAGTCGAGTCTAAACAAGACGCGGATGTCCCGACGCGGATATCCGCGCATGCGCCGGTGTTCTCACCGCGCGTACTCTCCGGAGTATATATAAGACGTGGATGGTATTCCCACGCACTTGTCGGAGTCCACATACAACGGCGCACGAACCCCCGAGGCACCGCGCGACCTCGGCAAACCGTGCGAGCTGCACGGACGGCCGGCCGTGAGTACAGGAGCGAGGCGCAGGAGCTCAACGTGGGGCCCGCGCTTTGTTCTTCTGCATGCCGATCAAGCAGGCGGCGCAGGAGCTCGATGGCCAGCGCCTCCGCAGCAGGACCGATAAACCACACGCTCCCAGCGAAAGTGCCTTGCAGACGCAGACCCTCAAGACGGAGAGCGCCCAGGGCTCCCCCGAAAGCCTGCCGCCCCGAGCTGAAGGAGCCGGCGCCCGCCCTCGAAGCAGCGTGGCTCCCAACAGCACCACAAGCTGGCCCCCCTCCCCTCCTTTCCTCACCCCAAGCGTCCACTAGCTAGGGGAGGAGATGGGGAAGAGAACAGGTGCCTGTACGGGACAGCAGGGCGGGACAAAGCCTCACCGGCGCGCCATAACAGTCTACTCCTGAATTTAGGAGCGGCCCGGATGAAGTACAAGTGAATTGCCCACTACCCCGCACCACCCGCGGCTCTTCGGCGCGCGGGTGGGGGGAAAATACATCGTGGCGGTGCATCCCCCAGAAGAGGCGGGACACCTGACCCCGCGACCGCCCAAGCGGCATCAGCCGCCTTCTAGAGCCCCCCACGCTACTGAGCGAAGTTGGAACAAAATGAGTATGGGGTGCGGTGTATGGAAGGCGAGTGCCGCTCCACTCGGCCACCCGCCCCTTTTAAAGAGCCCTAGAGGCAAGACCGCGGACAGTACGCCCAAGAGTCCCATCGACGCCCCAAGGGCACGTGGTGCGGCAAGGTTGCCCCATTCCACACATCCCCCCACCTTGCGGGGCCCGAAGCGAGGTATGACGGCCAAGAGACACCTCCCTTGCAGCCGTACCGCACCATGTGCGGACCTCCGTTGATCCCGCTGTTGGAAATATGCCCTAGAGATAATCATAGAAATGATGATATTTCGTTGTATCCATGATTTAATAAATGTTCCTTGAATATTACATTTGTATTGATTAACAAGTATGTGACTTGTTTGTGAAACTCTTTACTTGTATGGTTATTCTAAAGTTGTCCCTAGTCGGAGTTCATGTAAGGACACACGTGAATGATGGATTAGCACATGTATCGGTTGATGACCATGTTTCACAGGTCATAGACATGGAGATGTCAAACCAATAATGTGGACACATGTTTAAGACATGGGGTTGGACCGACCCAACATGAGACATAGCTATTATACTTATGATTCTCTCTATACAATGTGTACGCCTTGTCCTTAGACCTGAGATTGTCGCATGTAATTGAGATGTGAATCGACCTACTTAGGGGCTATCAAACGCTACTCGAATGGCGGGTAGTTATAAAGGTAGCTTTGGGTTTGTCATGAAGCATGCTGCAAGGCATGGTCGGTCGAGATGGGATTTGCCCCTCTCTACAGAGAGATATCTCTGGGCCTCGGTGATCGGATCCGAAATGCATGGCCATGCTACTTAAGGTTAAGAGTTAACCTAGTAAGGGATTTGAATCATAGGATCGAGAAAGAGTGGTCAGCTTGGAGCTCGACCGAATATCGTGAGACAAAAGGATTGGCATGTACATAACGTTGTGATGGTTCGTCCGATATGATCTTTATGTGCGTTTAGGAGTTGGTACGTCTTGCTAGAGGCCACTACCAACTATTGACCGAGTAGGTGTACTCGCGTCATGTCTAAACATACGTGAACCTATAGGGTCACACACTTAAGGGTTGAAGCCTAGTCGGATTGGATCCGAGTTGGGTGGGCATTGAGTCCTAATGGGCCTCTATTCGTAAAAGCCCATTGTAAGGGCGTCTATAAAAGGAGGGGCGCACGAGTTAGAGAGAGTTTTTCGTGACATCCTCAAACCACGGCGCCACCCTCCCACGCCCTTAATCGCTCGCGCGATCTAGTAATCCGGCGTGTGTCGCTCCTCCGTGCGTGTGGATACCTTTGGCGGCGCTGCATCGTAGCGTTTGGGCGAACCGCAAACAAGGAAGTAGTACGACTACTCGCCTGACGTCTTTGCATCATCTTCCGCACTGCGCGTCTAGTGGTAAGATCGTGATCTATAAGCGCAGTGATCTTGGTTTACGGGTAGAAAATTTTAATATGCGCTAGTGTAGCCTACCCGTAGTCCTTCAGGCCTCAGCTGTCCCATCGGCGCTCAAAAATATAGCGCAACAGTGCCACCTGTGAGGTCCTCCATTGACCACCAGGGACAGGACCTACGAGGCTAGGTCCCAGTCCCTCCTCAAGCGTACCCTATCCTGCCCAACGCAAGCGATAGGGGACGGAACGCTCGCGCGTCTACATCGACTAAGGCGCCAGCTCCGCTGCCACCACTTCGAAATGTAGGGGACGGAGCGCTCGCGCGTCTACATCGACTAAGGCGCCAGCTCTGCTGCCACCACTTCGGGGGTAGGGGACGGAGCGCTCGCGCCACTACATCAACTAAGGCGGCAGCTCCGCTGCCACCACTTCGGGGGTAGGAGACGGAGCGCTCGCGCCACTACATCGACTGAGGCGCCAGCTCCGCTGCCACCGCTTCGAAGGGTAGGGGACAGAGCGTCCGCGCCACTACATCGACTAAGGCACCGGCTCACGCCACCGCCGAAGGTAGGAGACGGGCGCTTGCGCGTCTACATCGACTAAGGCACCGGCTCGCGCCACCACCAAAGGTAGGGGACGGAGCGCCGCGCGTCTATATCGACTAAGCGCGCCGCTCTGCGCCACCACTCGAAGGTAGGGGACGGGCGCTCGCGCGTCTACATCGACTAAGGCGCGGCTCGCGCCACCACCGGGGTAGGGATGGGCGCTCGCGCCACTACATCGACTAAGGCGCCAACTCCGCTGCCACCACTTCGGAGGGTAGGGGACAGAGCGCTCACGCGTTACAACAGCTACGCCCCACCTCCACGTCTACCCCAGGCGTCTGCCCCAACCAGCAAACCCCACCACGAAGAAGACGCAAAGCAAACGCATCTATAAACAACAGCAAAGATGAATTTCCCGACTCGTCCACCACACCGCTACTATATTCTTACAAAACCCGCCGGGCCGGCACTACTCGTCTGGCTTCGCTGGGACGACCCTTCGCGCCGAAGTCTTACCCGCCAAGGGTCGATTCGCCCAGAAGTCAAGGAAGTCTTCGGCCCTCCACCAGCGACGTAAGCGGCGCCGGGTTACAACATCAGAAACCAACGGCGGGTCCCCATCGAGCAGCTACTCACAGCAAAGTGGCAAGATCGATCAACGAAGCAAAGCAGTTTGCAATTCATTCGCGGCATGGCATACGCAAGGTTACAACACACACCAAGCGTACAAGAGCCCAGAGTCACACCTGCTTTGGGCCGTCGGTCCCGCCATCGTCGCGCCGCGCAACTTCGTCAAGCCACTCGCCAAGGTTCCCCTCGCCATACATGTTCTGCCGCAGCTCCACCTTCGCTGCGGCCTCCCCGATGTACTCCCAGATCCGCTTGTGAAAAAACTGAATGACGGGCCGGACGGCACGCACAGCGCCAGACATCACCCTGGCTCCCGCGGGCATCTCCAGCTGCGGGTCGCCAAATTCATCAACATGGCGGCAGCCTCGGTGTTGGAGAAGAGCGCATACCAGGCAGGCAGTCACGTAGGAGCAGTGATTGCCAAAGGACGTCGCAGCCGGCTGAGCGAGATCGGCCGCTTCCGCAATCCGTCGAAGAGTCCGCGGAAGCTCTTCGGGTCCGAAGGAGCGGGGAGGCACCTCGGCAACGAGATTCTCAAGGGTACCCTCCAGGGCCAGCATAGCCTCCCATGCCGTTGCCGAAGCGGCACCCAGCGCCTCATCCCGCTCCCTCAGGGACGCAGCGAGGCGGTCGTTCTCTTCCTCCAGTGAGGCAACCTGCTGGAGCAGCCCGTCACGCTCCACCACCGCCGCCTGCCGCGTCGATGCCACACGCTCCGCGGTATATGAGACAGCCGCCGCACGTTCCGCTTCCAAGACCCGCATGCGGTCGTCCTTAGCGGAGTGTGCCTCCTCCGATGCGCGAAGGGCCCCTTCGGCAGCGCGCAGCCGGCCTTCCAAGGCCTCCCGTTCCCGCACATGGGCCGCCTGTAGCGCTCGGCTGAGGGCGAAGGTCTACACAAGGAAGCAATCAGTACACCTCCCCGAAGGCTACGGGCTCCTCGGGGTCAGGCACTTACCCTCAGTTGAGAGACCTCGAGCACCCCTTCAAGCAAGTCAGGCCCGCCGAGCTGCAAAGCGTCGCGATCTAAGCTCGCGGTCGCATCATCAGCGGCCCCTCGCCATGCCGCCAGCAGCCCTGCTCGAGGAACGAAGTCCGCTAGACGTCGGGCGGCTTCCGCAGCAACAATCTCGGTGGCGCCAGACGCCCCTCCCAACAAGCTATCTTCGGGCTTCGTAGGCCGCCCGTGCTCGGGAAACAGCGTTGCTGTCAAGGCACACGAGGGTCAACTCTGCGAATATCTAGCACGTCACAATCAAGGAAGGTCTACCTTCAGCCCCGCCCGAATCCACGAGGACCTCCGCATCCTCGCCCATCTCGCCAACCGGGGGAACTTCGGTGTCGGAGCTCAGCTCCATCAAGCCCTCACCGTTGGCAGCCGCAGACTCAATCGGGGCCGCGGGGGCACCGACGCACTCGGTGTCAGAGTCGGAGTCCCATAGGGCTCCGACCCGGCTCGCTACAACAAAACCCCCACCCGAGCGAAGCGGCGGCAGGTGTCGCGGGTCGCCGCCGCCGGAGCGGGAAGGCGGTCCCGCCTCGAAACCGCCGCAGGCGGGTCCCACGGCGCGGGCGGCGGCTCCGCCTAACATCCTCCAAGAGCAATGGCTCGTCCCAACACCGGTGGTGGCGGCGCAAAGACTCGCTCTTACCTCCAACTCTGCATGCTCCACCGGCGAGAACCGCATCGCTACAACCCCTCCCGCCGAGTTCCGTCGCGGTGGGCTGGGGACCGGAACAACGCACGCTGGCACCCTTATACCCAAGGCCGCACACGTGGTTCAACCGCCCTAGACTGCCTCGCGATCGCGCCACCACGCGATGTGTGCTCCACGGCGTGTACGGCCCAAGGAACGCACTCACCGCACGCTCCGCGTCCCCTAGGGAAATACCTGCGAAGGGCACCGGGGCACATTGTAAAAACAACAACCTCGATGAGCACCACACGAAACCAAACTCCAACACAACTTACGCGGACCGGAGGGCCCCGGCAGCGAAGACACGGAGGGGCGGACGTTGTCACGCCGAAGCCCCCCGGGAGCAAGGCGCCATTCCGCAGCAAGCGGCGCTACGCCATAAATGACATACTCCTCAGCGAGGTCGCGCATGTTGAAGCGGGCGGTGATCCCAACAAGTCTCCGTGCTACCCACTCGTCATCAGCATCTAGGGGCGCACCGGGCATGGCGCCAACCGCCACCGGTCGCCCCGAGCACTCAAGGCCGCTACCGCTCGCCACGCGGTGATAAAACCACCGCTGTGTCCAATCTGAGCCCCACTCGGCCCGACTCGACTCGCGGAAATATCTTACGGCATCGCGGCGCAAAGACGAGATCGGCGTTGCGGCGGCGGCGCCGTCCCCGATCCTCCACCGCGCATCGGACATCATGAAGAAACGCGAGCAGTGACGCGGTCGGCCAGCACGCCTCCGTACGCGCAGCCCAACTATACACGGCAAGCCGGGCAATCACATTCGGCGTTACCTGCACCAGCTCAAGCCCAAAGGCCCGCAGGACGTCCCCGACAAGCCTGGCGGCCGGGATGCGCAACCCAGCCTCCAGGTAGGCGACGAACACGATCGCCTCCGAAATGTCGGGGTGCGGTTCGATCTCGTCGCCCGCGGGCAGCCGCACATCCCGGCGGTCCGACAACTTCCCCTCCCGAAGAAGGCCACGGATCGTCTCTTCCGTCACCAGCGTCGAGCCCAGGACGCGGGAGTGCCGCCCCCTCCTCTCTCCATCGCCGTCCACCACTCGTTCACCGTCGCGGAGCAGCGCCCCTCAAGGGTGTACCTCACCTCGAGCGGCGATACCCGCTGAAAGACGGCGCCGTCGTCAGCCGCCCGCGCGCGCGCCCCGTGGTGTGCCACCATTCTTCTGGAACTCCGGGATGTAGAAGGAAGCAAGGACGCCAAGAGATGGGGACGTGCGGTTGGAAGATAGAGGACAAGGCGATGAAAAGGCAAGTGGCCTAATGCAAGGGGTACTTAATACCCCTGTGCCCACATATCTATATGGGTCACTGGACTTAGATATTTACATGAAAGTCTCAGAAGGAGTAAAGATTCTAGATTCAAATAAATTGAATCGAACTGCTGGGAGGCGAACCGCCCATATCCCCACGATCGCTGCCGTACCAGCACACCCACCCGTGTGCACGGAGCCCGGTCAAGCGGCGGTCACACCAAGGGCCCCGGCAGGGCACGGCGCGCCAATGGCGCCTCGCCGCGTGTCTACTCGGCAATTTAGGCAATATAACCGGCGGCATCTCCGCCTTCGCAGTGCAGTCTCGGCTCTGCCCCCGGCACCGACGCGCACCCGCGTGAGGTGCGATAAGCGGGCGATCCGTTCAACCGAAGCTTACGCCGATCAACGCGGGAATCAGCCAACACTAAGCACCCAAGGCGTGCCGCGCGAAGCATAACGCAGCGGCCTCCTTCCCCCTGTGCATGCGCGGTGACCGGCGATCGCCGCATTGGTTGCACTCGAAAATAGGCCTCCTTCCATTCATCAACACGTCAACATTTCACTGCGTGTTCATGATCAGAAGAAGGCATATTTTTGAAATCAAGGAACATCTCGGCTGGCTCGGGCGACCCTGCGGCCCTTTGGTATGTATTTGTACAGACCTCCCGCGCGTCCAGAAGCGCAATCGCCGGAGGTCGACGCGTCGCCCACGCGTCCGGAGGCGCACCCGGAGGAAGCTGACGCGGCCCGGCCGCTCACATGCGTACGGCACCCCCGCGGGGCTGCACGTGCGCGCATGGCTGCGCCGGCCAGGTCTCCACCCTCGCAGGCCACATGCGACATCGCCAATGGCCCGCCAACCCGCCTTTCGTGAAGCCTTCGTCTCAGCGGAACGACTCCGACTCCGCCCTCAACGCGATTTTCGTCACCACGACGCAGCCACGCCTCCACAAGCCGCGCCACAAGGGCGCCCCTTCTGCTCCAATGGCTCGGGACAACCCCGGAGCTTGCTGCACACTATACCTCTTCGATCTTACTACAACCGTTTTGCTATTCTAATGTGTCCCATGCCTTTCCACGGACGCCAGGTTGCAAAGAGCACCGACGCGGCAAGTTACTTGGTCGAAGCACGCGCCGGTCACGGCATGGCCAACCGGCGGCCGACGATGCGACACGGGCAAAATGCGCACGCGGCGCACTCACCAGGATGCGGGACAACATAGGACACGTCGGAGTCGACCCCCCGGGCCCAAGATGCACCGGTACCACGCCCCCACAAAGATATTGCTCCAAGCACGGAGGCAATCTTGTTCTCATAAATAGGCGTCGGAATCGATGAAGCCCTATTTATGAGAGCAAGACCATCACAGAGCATGGAAGCACGGCGCGCAGGTCTGGGAAGCACAGTGCTCCACCACGGCCATATATATATACCAGCTTTCCCATCGGGAAACGCAACCGACGGGAGTCGAACCAGCGCGATCGCTCGCGCGTGCGCGCGCCGTTTCAATTTGCCACCCCCACATATCTCTCCCACATCGACAAGATCCTCGCCTTCGTGGAGCAGCTCAGCTCCGCCTTCGGCGAGGTCTTCGTGCCCGCGGAGCAGCTCAGCTCCGCCCTCGGTAAGGTTTTCGACCCCGCACAACTGCTGGACTCCACCTGTGCCCTCGCGGAGCCACAATACGCGCCACATGCGAAGTCACCCGCGCCCAATATCATACAAGTCACAGGCCGCAGGGACGGAGGGGGCCAAAGGGCTCGGCGGCATGGCTTCGACCTGTGAAGCCCTTCACCATGAGAGGCTCCTGTTGTAGGGGTGGCTCCCACCTAAACCCAGCTAACCTGTTGAGAACTATGTAATAATGAAGGCTTCGGTGGCGAAGTTACGGTTGTAAAGACACTCCTTACGAGGGTACATGTATATATATATGATATCGAGTCTTGGGAAAGACCCAAGAGGTCATTTGCTCACCTAACTCTCCACTACCATATCCTTCTCTCTGTTTGGTCTGTAGCCCAACAGACAGGAAAAGAACTAGCGCTCGAGACAAGTCGCGTGTTATTACCACGAGGCTTCTTGCTTGGTGCGGCGTGTCGAGGATGAGGATCCCCCACGGCGGCGCCTCTGGCGGTTGTATCCCATCCTGGAAGACTTGCCATCGGCGACCCCTCCTCCTCCTACGGCGGCGGCGGTGTTGTTCGGCTCGGCTCAGCGACTGGAGGGAGGCGGCGGCGGTGGTACTGGGGATCGGACGGAGGCGGCATTGGGCGAGAGAAGGAGGGCGGCGGCGGGGCAAGAGGAGGGAGGGCGGTGGCGGGGCGAGAGGAAGGAGGGCGAGAGGGGAAGGGAGGAGGGGGAAGGGAGGCGGTGAGACAGAGAATGAGGGGGAGGTGGGCAGCGCGAGAGGGGAGGCAAGCGGGTAGTTGAGTGGTATTTTACGGGTAATTTTATGAACTTTAATGGGTAGATTTGATATAGGGTGGACAGCTCTCCACGAGAATCCACCAAAAGGCTGCTTCTCCTTTCTAGTTTATTTTAGAGTCTGCTTCTCGCGAGAAGCAGAATCTAATCATTTTGGGAATCTGGGTATTTGGTACAGCTCCATAAGAATCTATTGAGAAGTTAGGAGTAGGAGCTGTACCAAACAGGGCCTAACTGCTCCGTCGGCTCCCAAATCTCAACGGCGAGACTACAGATAATCAACATGCACATTACTAATTTACCATAAAGCATGCACATTCTCCTGCATATTACTGCTCTAGAATGCTACCCTCTCAAAAATAACAAATCAGTGCTGATAACTAAAGATTACAAACTAAAAAACAGATCAGTAGTACCCTCTCAAACAAAAAGAAAAAGAAAGTACTGTCCGTAGAAAGAAATGGTTCTACCATAAAGATCATTCAAGGTGGTACACCCGAGATTAAATTGACTATTTAACCAATATTCAGAGTGCAATTGCAACAATGGGAGCAACAGTTACATCATATAAAAAAATTAAAGATTAGGTTCAGGGAAAAAATAAATACAAGGCAAAACATCAAGATACCAAAACTTGTTGCGGCATCCTTGGAGCGGAGGAAGGAGGTGATGGTTGCAACGAAGTTTCACATGACACAAGAGGGGTCCTGATCTAGTAGATTCCTTATTGGGGTAAAACCTTAGTGAAGGTGTGACCAGATTGTAGGTTTAGCTTTATAAAGGCCTTATTATGGTTACTCAGTCGCATGTCCAAGGAAGCGTGTAATGACCGATACAATGAGTTAATCATATCTTGTGGGTAAAGTTGTACAACCTCTGCAGAGTGTATAAACTATCCTGAATAGCTGTGCCCACGGTCATGGCCATGTTGAGTAAAGTTTTTCACGGATTAGATTTTGTTTTTCATAAAATGATTTTAACTAGAAATGTAGTATCTTTTTTGAGAAAGATGATTCAGGTAGGATACCTGTTGTTAAGTTAGTGCTAGGTCAGTGTCTGCGCTAATATTATTATTTTGAATTATGGTCTTTACTTTTAGTATTAAATTCTACAATTTCAATCTATTTATTGTATTTCATTAAATGATGTTTATACTCAAATGACCACACAAGCCTTCCTTTGTTGCATTTATCATTATATTGTATTTTCTGGTGTGACTTGCAGAGTACAAATTTATTTTCACTATTGCTATCATCATTTCAGAGGAGGACTACTTTGAATACAGTGAGAACCAGGACGAATAGGCCACATCTTACTATCGGCTGCTTGTGGGCAGACTTGGGCTTCGCTTTTATCAATTTGTTTCCGCAGTTTTTCCTTATTATTATTGCCAATAAGCATTGATGTAAGCTTTTGTTATAAGACTGTACTCTCCTAATTAGTAAAGTTGTTATTTATGCTTGATATATATCACTGTAACCGCTGTGTGCACTAGTTGATCCTGGATTAGTACAATTTACATAGAGAAAACGGGGGTCGTTACTTTGGGGTTTGAGAATGGATGAGGAGCGCATCGAACGGTTTGAACATGTCGTATACCTCTTAAGCAATGGTTGGATGGTATGTAGTCAGGATGGACTCAATGGTATAATTTCCATTAAATTTTCTTCAAGAAAAATGCCATCTCACCGTGTATAGTTGCATTCTTTCAAAGTTGCTAACGATGAGCACTGAGCCTGTATGAGAAACAAACATCCAAGGTGGATGTGCACTTTATGTCCCTATCATCTGACTATTTGTCAGATCTTATAGTGTTAGACCATGTGAGGGTCACTCTATGGTTGTGATGAGTAATTGACTTTTGGTTTGAAAGAGTTTGCTGAGTTTGAGTTTGGTTTTTGAAAATTTGCAATTGAGGAGTTGCTGTTAGGGCTGGCGGTTTGATTGGCCTTATGGTGGCAGTCAGACTAGCCCAAGGGAACTTTGCAAAATGGCAAAAGTCAGTTGTTCCCTCGTGCCTTTAGACTACTTCTATGTAAGTCTTGTATCAGACCATGCCTCTGGTGGAAACTAGATAGAGTTGGGAAATTCCAGTAGGCTTTCGGTATAAAAGAGTGTGCAGCAGTCTAAGTAGCATGGGGCCACAGTCAAACCGGCGCGGTTGGTGATCTGATTGGCCAAGGTGCCAATGGTCTGACCAATGGTGGCCACGGTCAGACCACTCCCCTGTTCTTAGGGAGGAATGGGGTGGTCAGACCAATTGGGTGTTGGCGGTCTAACCAGTGCTATCGAGCAGTGTGCTGGGTATGCACTCTGTAGTTCAAGGTTTAGTCCTAGGGGGTTAGGATCAGTGGTATAGGTGCATACATGTTGTATGGTGAATTGTGTGGACTAGTGTGAGTCAATTTACGAAGAACTTATGCCCGAAAATTATTGCTTGGTCTATTGTTGTGCAGAGATGCTTGGAGGCAACTATAGTTAATGACAGGCGATCGGGACTAGGTTGGGGATAAACAAGGTCCAAAGCAGTCAAGGTGGTCGTGTGGAATAGTTGGGCTCAAGTAAGACACAAGATGCACAAGAGCTATGGATGGCAGAGTTTGAGCAAAGACCATGATGCATTGGAGATGCATATCATGCTTTACATTGGTGCTTCTGGGATGGAAGCTTTGGAGGTAAGTGTTCTTGTGTCATTAATTGGTTCAAATGATAATGTTTGTATGGTGTGGTGCTACGTGAAAATTTGCTTGTTGTCGTTGGTCGTCGGACTTCAGAGTTAGGTCATGGTGATGAGGGCGGGACCGAGACTAAGCAAGGGGCACTAAGGTCTAGAGCAGTTTAGGGATCGGGACTAAATTAGGAGAGTTGAGGTTCAGAGCGATCAAGGTGCCGTCAGAAAATGACTGAGGTTAAGGAAGTAGTTACAAACTAGAAAGATAAGGAACCAGAGCGGGAGCTACCAATGGTGGATATGATGGGCAATGAGAAGGGACAGGGACTAAGCTCAGGGATTAGCTGAGGTCCGTGTGGTCGGGTAAATCCTAGTGACATCATGGTGCAAGGAAAGGCACATGACGTGCCAAGTGACTTAGGTCGTTTACAAGCGAGAATGGTTCAGTAGGACTAGGATGTGTGAGAGGCTTGGTGGCAAGTCATTAGGGTCACTGGAGTTGAAGATGATGTACGGATCTACATCAAGGTGAAGGAACAAACAAGCTTTGTGGAAGGTAGTAGAGGGGCATTTTGGTAAATAACTCAATGCCGAAAAAGTGGTGGTGTGAGAAACTGCGATGGTGACCTAAGTGGTTTAGGTTATAGATATGCTAAAAATGCTAAGTGGATCAAGTGTTGATTCACTAACAAGTTAATGGTTGTATACGCTTTAAGAAGCATGTGTGTATAAGTGTAAAACCTAGTATGGTGTGGGGTTAACGGGTTAGCCCATGTAAGTTAATGAAATCCATCTAGAGGTGCTGATTAAGATTTCTCTTGTGAGTCTCCATATACAAGGAGAGAGAGAGGTGGCTTGGAGGTTAAGCTTGGGAGAGTATAGGCCAAGCCTTTGAGAGTAGTTAGGGTTTTTGGATAGAACCTTTATGAGATGAGTTGTGACTCTTAGTCTTGAGCTTGTTGTTATCATTAGGCTTGTGAAGTAATTAGGGAGTAGCTGTAAACATTCATCTCTAAGTATCAATAGATATTAAAATTCATCCAAGTCTTTTTTTCTCTTTGCTCAAGTGTTGACATATTGATTTAGCTTAGTTTTTGGTGTTTTTTCTCTCCTCTTGATCTTAATTTATGTCAAAGATGTGTAAGTGATAAAGATATCTTCTGGAGATTAGATCACATCCATCTAGGCACTTTCTGTAGCAAGTTCTTGTACTTGCTTGATTTTGGCTCAAGAAAGGGTAATTTTGGGGTTTGGATCTTGAGGGCATTTGACTTGGTTCTTGCTATGATTTTAGGATGGTAGGACATCTGGGAAACTATCCTTAGCCATCTTGACTTGATTCCTCCCACGAGCTCCTCTCAATAACTATTTTCGTATTTGACCCAATTTTAGTGCAGCTTGCTTTCAGATTGAAAAAGATCGGAACTTTGCAAAGCTTTTCTCAAATATCTTGTTGGAATATGTTCATAGATCATAGGCCAGGTGTGTGCAAAGTTTCAAGTAGTTTGAAGCTATGGATTGAAAGTTATGTTGATTTTTGGATTTGAAATCGTGTTGATTTTCAGTTTTATCCTAAGAGAGAGGTCAGATTGCCCTGAGAAAAGGTCTGACCACCACTAAGAGGTTAGACCGCCTATTGCATTGAGTTCAGACCGCCCGGGTATGTCTAGACTTATTTGGCTCGGTTTTTCTTAGAGTGTTCCGTGTGAATGCTTGGTCTCTAATTTTTATAGGCTTCACTAGCCAAATATCTGTGCTTTGCAATAGATAAAAATCATATTAACCCAGCATATTGATTCGACATTGTCGAGATCAGTCTATTGGGCCTATGCAGTCCGCCGCATCATACCTCCACGTCCTCAGTTCTGTCACGCATCCGGTAGAGCTTTATTTTTTTTCTTATTAGAGAATTTTTATGGTGATGGAATTTATTTTTTAGTAGATTGTTTTCTCTGTTGTTATTAGAGATTTTTTAGAAAGGTGCAAAGGAATTGGAAAAGACAGATGAACCACCACCAACAACTCTCTCTCTCTCTCTTAAGTAGCAGAGATATAGCTATTAAAGTGAAGAGATTTGATTTCACTTTAGAAAAAAGTTTTAGAAAAGTCATTTGATAGTGTTGGCTCCGATTCACCCTCTCTAGTCTTCGTTCTTAGTCCTACACATAATGTAGGGTTGATATTGGGAAAGCCTTCGACTACGCTGTTGTGCCAATATGTAAGAAATAAGGTTTCTCTCCTAGTCTCCTTGCTCTCCCTTTGCGGGGCAAGAAATAGGGTTTAGAACATTTGACATTACTGATTCAATAACCAGAGCAACTATATATGGCGCCTTTTTAGGAAAATCTCGCTAGGTTTTAACCCCAACGTTGTGCTTGTTTTACATCAATCCGTAATCCTCACTTGTCCTACGTACCCAGCAAGTCAGATTAGGTTTGGAGAAACGACCATCATCTGAGGGACTGTCCAAAGGATGAGCTGCGCTCTTCATTTCCTGGATAAAGATCGTTAGATACAGAGCATCTAGACATCAAACCATGGCAAAAACATCCGGACTGATCCATACCACACGTCCACACTGACACTAGCCACGCCTTGTTTCCATCACGGAACATGCCGGAAAGAACAACTGCGCAAGCTTGTAGCGTTGCCTAATTAGATGACACCAAGGTGATGGTAAAGTTGGACACTAGCGAGAGTGCGCCAAATTATCTGGTTGATCTCGGGAGTGAATTTGACGAGGGAGTTTTTGGCAGCTTCTTAACCGCGCGCCTTTCATGCTTGTGTAATCTAGTCCCACAAGGCTAGATACAATCCGGCCATTACGTTGTCAAACAGTTTTCAACATATGCTCGCCGTGGCATACACATTTCTCGAACACAAGTGACGTTGTAGAACGAGCGACTTTCGTAAGCCAGATTTGGCGCCATCGCAGCAAGAACCTACCAACAAGACAGAACAATGCCATTAAAAGGACACTTGTCGCTGGGATAGGTGTATCGATAAGATGACAATGGGATGTGAAAACCCATGCCATGATGATCGACACTAGCTAGTTTACCATTGTCTCTACTGACCATGCGCTGGACTGCTAAAATCCTTCCAGGCTCTGTTTCTTCCTTACATGTCACACACATGGACACTGTTATTCGATCATACTACTTTATTAGTTTTTGATCACAGATTCCAACCAAGCTAGCTTTAGCCTACATTTGTACAGAGACAGACGGAGACGGTTCTGTTCTTCTTTCCTGTCGAGGTAGAAGCTAGGGGGTGAATGCAGCTAAGCTTGGATTGGACCGGATCTTGTTGCATCAACTCCTCGCGCGATCCAATCACGGGGTGGTGATGTCGTGGATGCTCTTGCGCTTGCTGTCGCCGCGGCTGGCGGCGTTGGCCTGGCGGATGAAGTACTTCTGCGCGTGGCTCGCCACCTGCGTCGGCGTCCGCGTCTTCACCGACCACCGCGAGATGTTCCGCCAGTCGCCGCGGCCGTACTTCTCCAGTCCCTCAAGAAACAACCTGCATGAACACGAGGAAATTGGTCATCCGATCCGATGTACATACAGCTCGAGCGAGTTTGCAGGTAGGGAGCGCGGCTACGGAAACCGGGCCCGCTTGTCAGTGAGAAAGGTAAGGTGGGCCAGGGGAGTAGTCCGACGTGGAAAGATCCGGAGAAGTATGTAGGACCTCGAAGAACGCACGTAGAATAACGGGGAAAGGACAAGAAAATAAAGGGCGTTGGGATTTTGACGGCGCGACCGGTGGCGCACGTACCTGTGCTCCTCCTCGGTCCAGGGCACGCCGCGGCGGCGCTCGTCGGCGCCGCCGCCCCCGCCGCGGCCACAGCCTCGTCCTCCGGCGGCGGCCTCGTCGTCCCAGGAGTCAGGGACCTCGACCATGCCCCGCTCGATGAGGTCGACGTCGGCCACGAGCGCCTGGTAGTGCTCCCAGGCCTCCTGCGGCGTGCGCCCCGGCAGCCGCGCCGCCACGTGCGCCCACCGGTTCTGCACGTGCCCCGGGAACGCCACCAGCGCGCTCTCGAACACCTTGTCCTCCGCCTTGCTCCACGGCCTGCTGCTCGGAGGCGGCAACATCATCGCCGTCGCAACCCACGACGACGACGGCCCACCCACGCCGCGGTAGAAAGCCATGCTCGCGCGTTAACAACTTACCGTTATTGCGGAGGCGGCTCTTCGCAAATTGCCTTCGCTTGCTTGGATCTCGGCACAGAGTCGAGGCAATGGGCGCCTTATATATATGAATTTGGAGCGGGCTGGACGGCGTATGATTCCGTGCGTGCCGCGTGGCGTGGCACCGGGTACGTGTAGGCGTGTACCGTGCCGCCACCATGGTGATTAAGTGTAGCCTTTTAAAAAAAATCATTTGGTGTAGCTAAATTAATCGATGGGTTAGATTAGAAGAGGTGTAGAGAAGGGAAATAATTCATGGATTAGATCAGAGAATAGTAAAGGTGTAGCTAGGGAGGAATCTGGATGGAGTTTGTGTTTGTTTCGCTTATTCAATTTCCTCTTTTGGTATATCTGGCAAAATAGCTCGTGCAATTGTGCGACCAGTCCTATTGCTTTCTTATACACCATGTGTATAGATAAATATTGTGAAACAGGTGGAGTAATTTCTAATTTGTATTAAGCAACTGTTAAAATTAAAGGCACCTCCGAGTGCTAGAATGTAGATGCCACATAAATCTATTCACTACTACAAAAAGCATCATCACGGATGGTTCAAAAACATTATCACAGACGGTTTTCTGAACCGTCTGAACTTATGGGTCAGTGATAATCGAAGGTTATCACAGACGGTTTGTGAACTGTCTATGATAAATACAATACAGACGGTTTGTAATCAGAACCGTCAGTGAAAAATACTATCACAGACGATTCTAAACTAGAACAGTCTGTGATACTCACACATCACAGACGGTTCTAAATTTAGAACTGTCTGTGATGTATGAGTCACAGATGGTTTATACTACAAAACCGTCTATAATAGTTCATTCTATACCTATTTTTTTTCTATTTTTCAGTTAGCCTCACGAAAATGTTAGCTATGCTTTTTTAAAATAAGAAAATACGATATTAAACATAACAGAGAACATTTTTTCCATTACAATCCACCATTGCAACATCACAAGATTACAATCCACCATTACAACATTACAATATTACAATCCACTATTACAATAGCAAAGAACATAGCAGAAAACAATGGAAGCAACAATGGAGACTACGGTGAAGAGAACAATGAAAATAACATAGCAGAGAACAATCCACCATCACAAGCTCGGGTAGGCCTTCTTAGCAACTGCCTCACTGTAAGCTTCCGGACAACCCTAAACCCAACAAAGTAGCAACAATGGAGGCTACGATGGAGACCTAAACCCCACAGAATCAAATACTAGAAGAAACAATGGAGGAAAGAAGCTTAAGACGCATTTGAAGGGAGGGAGTGGATGGGTTCGGGTGAGTATTTATAGAGGAGGGAGAGCTACGATCCGTGGGGGTGTGAGTTGGTCGGTTTCTATTGGCTGGAATTGGGTTGAGGAGGATTGACGAGCCTAGTGGTCAGAGAACAAATTATTACAGATGGTTCTTGGTAAGAACCGTCTGTGATATTGGCTATATATATACCAATACGATATAAACAACTAGTCTCAAAATATAAAATAATAAAGTTCTATATAGCTTATATATACTCATTTGAAAGGTTTCGACGAGATCTACAACTTTGCAGCTGAGACAAACTCCAAATTTCGAAGGAAAATTGAAAATTTTGGCAAAAACAGAAATAAAAAATTTGTGATTCAAATTTAAGGCTAAAGATGGCCGATTTTAGGGGTTTTCGAGGGCGATTAGCACAAGCGGGTTATTTTTTTTGGATCGGGCTCGTCGTTAACTTTTCAACGAGTACAAGAACATCGAAAACGGACACCGTATGCAAAAGTTATGTTTGTTTTACTGAAGGTGCGTCAAAACGGAATCCTACTCGAACTCAGGTGAAAAATTATGAAATTTTAGAGATACGCGGCGGGAAACATATCACAAACAGTTCTTAATTAAGAACTATATATGATATTCCGCAATATCACACACGGTTCTTAATTAAGAACCGTCTGTGATTGCATTTAACACAGGCGGTTTTTATGAACCGTCTGTGATGAGACGTCTAATATAAACATTTTTGTAGTAGTGATTGCTAGTCTTTCGGACTTTGGTCTTTGCATCCATGGTCGAATGAGACAATGGTCTAGACATGTTATCTTCTCTCTTTTAGTTCAAACTTCCTTTTGTAGCTTCAATTATATCTCTTTCTTTGCCTCTCAAAGGTTCAAGTACATTTGTTACTCGTTAGTCAATGCTTCTTCCTAAATTGTATACGGAGTCCCTAATTTCATTTTCTAATGGACTGATATGTCGTACATAAACAACTATGTATTGCACCGAATTCTGATAGTTCATCTAATAGTTAATTATCATCGAATTGGTGCTAATTACGCTCTCTTTAGCCTGTTATAAACCCCCTGGTAATTACATCGAAAATCTTAAAAACTTCATTGCACCAATTCTAAAAAAATACATCTAAAACTTGTTGTTTCTTTTGAAGACTCTGATCTCTTGTGCTATGCTACTTCACGCTCACTCCATATATTTGTGTCATAAATCTTGTTTTTCATCTGCATGTGTGCAACTGCATGTGATGCCCCAAAGCTTCTCACAATGATCAACAGACACAATGATCAACAGACATTTGTTACTTGTTAGTTAATGTTTCTTTCTATTATTGTATACAAAGTCCCTGATCTCATTCTCATAGGTTAATATGCCTACATATACCACTATGTATTGAACTCAATTCTGATAGTTCATCGAATTAGTGCTAATTAAGCTCCCTTTAGCCTATTGTAAACCCTATAGTAATTACACGGAAAATTTTAAAAAGTTAATTGCACCAATTCTAAAAAATTGCATCTAATGCTTGTTGTCGTTTCTTCTGAAGACTTTGATCTCTTGTGCTATGCTACCTCACGCTCACTCTATATGTACTCTAGCAAAGTAAAAAAAATAGAATTTTGTAGCGAAAGTAAAGAGAAAGTATTTATGTGTTAAAAAGCGGAGAGTTTTTTTTGTAATAAGAAAAGAGTTGATTAGTTTTTTTGGAAAAAAATATAGGAATTATTTTGAGAGAATCGAGAGATTATATGTATGTCATAGATCTTGTTTTTTATCTACATGTGTGATCTTGTTTTTTATCTACATGTGTGGCATGTGATGCCCCAAGGCTTCTCACAATGACCAACGTATATTTGTTATTTGCTAGTCAATACTTCTTTCTATTATTGTATACAGAGACCTTTACCTCATTTTCTCATTGACTGATATGTCGTACATATATAATTATGTATTGCACCGAATTATGATAGTTCATCGAATTATTTAAATTATCACCGAATTAGTGCTAAGTAAGCTCCTTTTATCTTATTGTAAGCCCTATGGTATTTACATGACTTCAAGACTCGGCAATCACGGAACCAAGATGGGCGGTCTTTCAAGATCTGCACGATCTACAAACCAAGCTAATATTAGAAACTCCATAGGATTTTGCTAAGTGCAGTAAAAAAATTGTAAGAGGATTTATGTTCCACACGAACCAATAGGCATGATGAGAAGAAGATTATGCAAAGGGATATGGAGCACCTAGGTTATTTTGCTTCAAAGGCTTAACGTTGGCAACTCATTGTTCTAACTAAGTTTATTTACCCCTTACGTAACAATAGAGGTTAAGTATGCACAGGCAGCTATGTTTGTGATGATGTACATTTAAATACCCACCTTTTTTCCTAAGAAGTTACACATTATATCAGACAAACAGCAAATAGTCACTTGCAGATGAAGCTAGTTTCAACGTGGTTCTCTTGGAAACAAACAACAGGTATTGTTGGACTAAAAAGGAATTCTAAACTTAGTTTGAAGTATACAGACACCTTTGTTTGTTCGAGGTTCACCAAACCACATGCATGCGCAGCAACACCACAGCAACCATGTGGAATGCGCACAATACCAAACGAATCCGGACCAGGCTAATTGCAGGAAGGAGGACAAAATAAGCACATTCAGATCCACTTAACATTAGTCATGGAATATAGAACCTCCAAAATTGTCAACCAACCTTCATCCCAGGCATCTGAACCCAATCAACAGCAGTCCTTGTTGTCTTTGAGAGGAACTCTGTCAAAGTCTCCTCCGCAATTGTAAAGAGTCTGGAAAGAAAATGAAAGAAAGATGCTATAACAATTTCTTTAAGAAAGAGTAAGCTGAATCTCACCAATTGCCAAACGGGACATCTCAGAATAAAATTTACTTACCTGAAAGGTTACTTGCATCCTTGAGAGGGTATTGAGGAGTGGTCACATTTGATTCACGGCTTGTATCATTGGCCAATGATGGCTGAAAGCAGAAGATGGATGGTATGAGATGAGAAAAACAAATGGTAGCCAAGGTCGGATGTGAATGTGCATCCAGATAACTGAGATCAGCAAAATGAAGGCTTACATTCTGCAGCTGCTGCTTCATCTCATGAACCAACCGGGAAACGCCCCTGAGACGCCGTTCTCCTCCATAAGCTTGTTCATGGCGATCAATTTTCTGTTCACGGCACGAAGGTTCTAACTACGCCAACTTTCGGACTCAACATATGGTAAAGGAAACGCAACTTTATCCAAGGAACAGCAGGAAATTAAAGAGGAACAAAACGGTAGCGAGTTGCGCCTTGCGACCTCACCGGCTTGTGATGGGAGAATAGATGCTCCGCCGTGGCGCGGGGCCGGCCGGGGCGGGCCGCCATGGATCTGGCGGATCCGGTCGAGAAGCGGCGCGCGCCAAAAGGTCGAGAGGGGCGACGGCGGCGGGAGACCGGGAGAGGACAGCGCCGCGGGAGAGGAGTTGCGCCGGGGAGGCGAGGGGGCATCGGGGTTTCAGTTCCGACTACAACGGCGCGGCGAGGGGCGGCGCTGCAAGTAGAGGAGCTTGAAGCGGCGGCATGTAGGAAGGAGGAAAGGAGATGTAAAAGTTAATTGCACCCATTCTGAAAAATTACATCTAAAACTTGTTGTCGTTTATTTTGAAGACTTTGATCTCTTATGCTATGCTACTTGACGCTCACTCGATCTATATGTTTTATGTCCCAAATCTTGGTTTCCATCTCCATATGTGCAACTCTATGTGATGCCCCCAACGCTTCTCACAATAAATAGCAATCTGTTGTCCAAGTTTCAATATTCTTAATATCCTAATTAACTTTTGGTCAAACACATACGTAATAATATACTTAACTATGTAACTATATATATGGCAAATTTAAATCCATCTTAATTAAATCCCGGATGAATTAGCTTAATTAAATGATAGCTAATTACCGCAGGGTGTGTCTGCGGGTTACGTGTGTGTACGTATGTATGAAATCTTTTCCGTACTCTCGGATTACATACTTTCATTTTTCATATACCACTTAAATAACTATTTTATACATTTTTATCACTTTCAGTATACTTAAATACTAATTCTAAGATACTCCAATATGACTTTGTTGAAAATTTTTCATCGGGGCCCTCTGTTTTTGCTATATACATTTTTTCATGTATAAAAGGAGTACATATACAAATTATGCTATAAAAAGTAGATTTTTATAAAACTTTTGTGAAACTCACTTTGGAGTACCTTATACTTATTATTAGAGCATGCTTAAAAACATAAAAAGGTATAACAACACCATTAAATAGGTATATTAGAAGTTGGAGTACATGCTCTCAGGAGTAAAGAACCATTTTCCTATAGGACGCTGAAATGGGGCACCAGGTTTTCCTGCCTTCGGATTGCTTTAGATGCGTGCAAGTGCAATGGTATATAATATGCAGGCAAACCCGTTATCATTCATTAATTCGAAAAGGGATCGATTTGGAAAGAAAGTGATTGATTTAGCATGCCAAATCAATCATAGACGGAAAGTCTCAATCATGAAGCCCGGACACCATAATACCCTTGTTTTTTGTACTATATATGTGTATATATACATCTATATACACTACATATATATACATCTATTTATGTATGTGTATACAGATGTATATATACATATATGTACACATACATATATACACATATATATACGCATATGTACATGTACATACATATACATATACATATACTATACATATGTATATATATGTTAATATATATGTATAGTATGTATGTATGTATGTATACATACATACATACATACATACCATCATTTGTCCCGGCCATTCCCAGTCATTCGTCGACATTGGCCGTGAGATAGAAAGAAAAGGGAAAGAAAGAAAAGAGGAGGAGAGGGAAGAAAAGGAGAGGAGAGGAGAGGAGAGGAAGGGAGGGAGAGGAAGAAGGATATGTTCTATTACTTTTGCGAGGTAAAATTTTTTCTATGTTGTAGTTAATTTTTTATTTGAAGTAAATAGTTTGTTTGGTGTATAATTAGGATCATTAGAAAATTATAGCTGTAGCAAAGAATGGTACAACTTTGGTGTGAAATAAATAGTCAAAGAAAATTTAGTCAACGTAGTTATAAAAAATTAGCATCCATAAAGAATTATAGTTGTAAAAAAATTATTGAATATAGTTGTAGAAAATTAGCATCCGTAGAGAATTATAGTTGTAAAAAATTAGCATGCATGGCAAATTAACATCCATAGAAAATTGTAGTTCTAGAAAATGTAGTCCGTAGAAAATTATAGTTGTTCAAAATTTAGTCAATACTTTTGTACGAAGTAAATAGTTTATTTTGTGCAAAATATTATTACGTAACATTTATGATTAATTACGAATAAATATAATGTCAATAGTACATTAAAAATTCATGCGTACCATTAGAACTGGTATATTGACATTTAAATCGGTATGTTGTGTAAATTGTTGAAACCCATTAGAAATTATTTATAGTAGGAGGGAGCTCGAACAACAAGAGAAGAGCAGCATCGGTGCGTGTGGGAGCCGATATGGAGTTGATGCATATTGAGTCAAAGGAAAGAGAGTGATGTCGATGCAAATGAGGATGGGTCATGATAGGCAAACAATCGTAGAAAATATAAATTATAGTACAGTAGTACTTTCATAATGTGCAATACGATTTGACTAGTTGCAGCATTGAAAATATTTGCATGCAGACATCAGTAATGCCGATACCCACTACATTGAAAGTGCATTACGGTATCAGCACCGTTCATAAAGGTCTGAACGGTGTTGACTTGAGCAGTATTGCGTAAGACACGCCGTACACCTGGACGGTGAGAATGCCGGAATCACAGATGTCATGCATTGGCTCATCCACAGCTTCTCCTTGGAGCCTGAGGTGTGCAGCGTCGTCATATAAGAGCTTTGGAGCTGGTCTCCAGTGGACATTGAAAGAGAGTTAAGAACATTGATACGGACTGTTGCGTGGAAGGGGTTTGTGCAAGACTGCCGGTGCTGTGGATATGAGTTTGTGTTGTTTGTGTAACCATGTCCGATAAAATTTGTACAAGGCTGTGGCGATGGCTATTATCTGGATGGTGCAAGCAGCTCGAGCAGCCAGCACCGTGTCACAAAGGTTGCAGAGGATGTTAGTCGTGACAAGGCCGAAGCGGCACATGGAGGAGAGAAAGAAGGGTCACGGCATGGTGAGACTGCATGACAGGCTGATGAAGGCGAGCATATGGAGTATATACTACATCAAATGGAGAGCGATGACTAGATGGTCTAGGCTAAAGAGGAAGCTATGCAGGAGACGATGAGTATAGTTTCGATGAGGACGAATCTCCCATCTTGTAAGATCAAAGATGACCAACTAGAGATGAGTGGGTAGGAGGTAATAAAAATCTTTCAAGGTAAAGCTAATTTGACACAACCTAAAGCAATTCAAGATTTAGAGCAAATTAAACCTATATAATTCTAGTAAATCTAAGACACCACAAGCACTAGTAGCTACAAATATATCTATCACAAGCAATTACACAATCTCAAATAACACAATAATCTAGAAATATAAGTGTTAAAGAGAGACAAGGAAATAACCAATTTAACACACAATGTTTTACTGTGGTGATAAAAAATTACCGATTTTCCCTAATCCATATTGAGGAAAGCCCAAGCAACTTGGATCGACTCCACGAATTAAGCCTCAGCTCCTCAATTCACTAGCAGTTGTCCTTTCTCTACTCGGGAGATGGTGGATACCAAACCACTCACACGTTGGCACCAGGTCTCTTCACAATCTTCTTGAAGAGATCATCTCGCAATGTTCCGTCAAGCCGTCTAGGTGCCGGCAAACACCAAGAATAATAAATCACAGCTTAGCTTGATAGCAATCAAGTGCCAAGGATCAATCTAGAGATGGCATGCACTTGATTTGGCTCAACTATCTCAAATTAATGCACAAAGTGAAATGAGGTGTGTAGAGGATGCTCAAAGCTCAAACATGTTCAATAATGTTTTTCCCATCTGTCTTTGAGCAAGTGAGAGAGTATTTATACTCCCACCAATCAAATATAGCCGTTGCATAAAACAATCCTGAAAAATCAGGTAAATCGGTAGTACCGCTGTGCAATTTACGGAACTACTGCATTGTACTGTAGCAACGTGTAACGGCCATATCAGAACGTTGGAACTAGCCATTTGAAAGTCGGCGTGGTACTATCGCTGTAGAAATCGCGGTAGTTCCGATTTTCGATAGTTCCGATTTCTGGCACGATACTACCATTTGCTTTGGGGCCAAAAGTTGGTCCTTTCTAGAAAAAAGTACCGCTCATATTTTCAGAGCTTCTGAGTTCCAGTAGTTTCGCGGTCATACCACTTTGCGATAGTTCCGCCATTCATATTTTGGTACTACTGATTTCAACGAGCCTAAGTGTTCAAGAAGGTACTTTCGGAAAAAAAGTACTGCTCGAAGTACCGGTACTTCCGAGTTCCGGTAGTTTCGCTGTGTATATGTTGGTATTTCAAGAAACCGGCAGTTCTGCAATACACACTCCAGTACTTCTGATTTTCCTGACAGTGCATAGTTGGCTTTCAAATTTAATTTTAATTGCATGTATGATCCTAAATTAATCAAATACACAGAAACTTGCTTTCAAGTTACTTTCTATGATCCCTCCTAATAGTATGGCAATTAACCTATAATCCAATCTTTCAATCTTTTTCTCAAGACTGGCAAAAATTAAAAGGAATCCTATACTACTCGCACCTTTTCTTGAACCATCTTGATCCTCATTTTGACTTTTAGCATATACTTTGAGTTTGACATGCTCAATTAGGGACTGAACCTATGTAATACTCAGCAAACACATTAGTCCTATATTCACATATTTTCATTAATTACCAAAACTATTTTTAGCAGCTTATATGCTTTCACATCCCACAGAAATGGAACATGTTTGATGCTGAGGGTGTTGCTGCGTATGATGAGCATGAATCACTGTGGAAGTATAATGGCACAGAGGTTCGGTTGCTCTCAATGTTTGCTGACATGGCATCGTTGCAATATGACATCAAACTGTGGGCCCTATCCATACAACGGACTTTTTGGGTCACTAAATCGAGCCAAGAGCAGTACATCGTGAAGTGTGAGTAGACCGATTTTCTTTGAAGGGTGCACGTACGTAGACTAATGTACGACTCATTGGATTGTCTCAAAGGTGGAGTCGCACTCCTACATTCTCAGTAGTATTTTGTCGAGGCATCGTAACCTAACGTCTACGTTTATAGCTAATTTGATGTATGGAGAGATAGTAAAGAAGAAGGACATTGAGACCACGCACATCATGGTGGCTATCGAGAAGAAATTCAAATACAAGATTAGCTATGCGAAGGAATGGCATGTGAAGCAGAAGGCTTTGAAAAAATGGTTCGAGTCTTTCGAGGCAGCGTACGATAACCTTCCTCGTATGCTCCAAGTGCTACAGGACAGGAACTCAAGCATGTACATCGCAACGAAAGACAAGCCATCTTATCCTTTGATGTGTGCATCGAGGCATTCAAACATTTGCTTTCTATGATCTCAGTTGACAGGACCTTTTTGAATGGCAAATACAAGGACTAGATCCTTAAGGCCATTGGCATTGACGGCAACAATTGAATTCTCCCCTTGGCCATCGCATTCGTGGAAAGTGAAAATTATGACAGCTGGTTATGGTTTTTTCGACATTGAGGGTTGGAGTTGTCGGTGCTCACCCTAGTGAGTGCATAATCTATGATCGACACGTTGGGATAGTGAAGGCCATAAGAAAACTTCAGGAAGACCCCGAGGAGCCCTTCCCTTGGCCGGATATGCATAATAGATGGTGCATTCGCCACCTTGGGGTCAACTTCTTTAGACAGTTCCCAAAGAAACCGTTGATGAAGCTGTTCAAGAGACTGGCTATGCAAAACCAGAACAGAAAATTTGACGCTTTATGGGCGCTGTTGGACGAGCACGACAGAAAGCATGTCAACGAGAGGAATAAGACACCTGCCATGCCTGGGGTGGCACAACCTAAATGCCTCACAGCACAGGGTGAGCCTGACGTAGCTGGTCCGAAGAGGAGAAGCTCGCGGAACATCAAGTGCTTCTTGCAGTGGATCAAGATCGAGCCATTAGAGAAGTGGTCCTTGCTGCACGACACGAATGGTGTGACATACGGCATATTGATCACTAATCTTACCGAGGTGTACAACTAGGTTCTCAGGGGGCCTCCGTTCTCAGCCCCTCATCGCCATCACAGAAGATGTTCTGCACAACGCAATCGACTATTAAGTTACTTGCTCAAACTTAAATTGACTAAGCCCTTGAATCAAGAAGTTTCGTGCTTTGCTGTTTGCCGCTACATCAGGAAAAATCACATCGTCATTGGCTAGCAATTTGACTAAAAGTAGCTTCTTCAACAACAGTGACGATTCGAGTTTCTCCTTTAGTTTTGTGGATCTCTCAAGCTCTGGTGCCGGATGCTTAAGTGGGAAACTTGACATCCTCTTCTCAGACTACTTGGTTTGGAACGATATTAATGTTTGCATTCAGTGGCGTAGACAGCTGCGGACTGGGCCTCGGGTCTAGTCCACAGAAATTTTGATGTTGCTACAGTATACTAGTGTTGCTATAGTGTTACATAGTAAGGATTTTTGAGCTGGGCCTCGGGCCATTGCCCCAGCGGCCCGGGGCCAGCTCCGCCTCTGTTTGCATTTCTACAAATCAAAGAGTACAAGGCAAATATACCGCTGCATAGTCATGGAGTCACTGAAAGATGTTAAGCCTCTGACAATAACATAGTCATGCATAAAAAGCTTGACCTGACAAACTCAATTCACAGCCTCGGATATACCTTCACCATCATCATTGGCCCAAAGGACAACTAGGACATACTTCACTAATGGCATCAAAATCAGAGTATACAGAATAGTGTACTTTTTGAACATGACATCAAATGTATACAATGGACTCATTCCAACATCTCCAAAGACCACAACAAGAGTCTGAAGAGCAAGAAACAGCATGAAGCAATCTAACATAATTTTACCAGCCATTGACAAGAAGCCGGGGGGGAGGGGAGGGGATGGCGTGGGAGCTGGCAGCGAGGTGGTGGCGCCCCCGGCTGGACAGCCGGCGGTCCAGGTTCCGTTGCAACTCACGCACGCGGTTCCGTCGCGGGGTCGACGGCAATTACAGGTCAGAGGAGGACGGCAGCGCGGCCGCGCCAGAGTGCAGTGTCTCAAGGTCGGTCCCTGAGCGGACGTGACAGGAGAGCTAGGCGTGAGCCAGGGCGGCGCTTGTGCGACGCGAGGGCGAGCCATGCGTGTCTGCGAGATGTACTGAGCTAGGGTTTGCGCTTTGCCGGTTTGGCTTTGGCTGGCTGCGGCCTGCGGGCATCTTTTCACGAGGGCGAGGCAGCGAATGGGCCGAGCCGCCGAGTACATTGCTACCTGGGCTTTGCCTGGCGAGGAGTGGACTGAATCACTGAAATCAACTAGGCTATTTGGGCTGCACTAATACATTGCTATCTTGGGCTAAGCTAAAATTATCTAGGTAGGATGCTAGAAACTTTTTCATGGTCCGAGCTAAAGTCTATCGTGCCAAGAGCCTAATTCCGCGTCTGGATACAAGTACAATGAATGCAGGCTCGATTATGGAGAAGATGAGGTTAAGGTTCTTGTATGGAAATGCAGACTGAGCACTAAAAATCTAGGCTGGTCGATCGGAATCTGATAAGACTCTGGATAGCGTCCTTAATCAGGGGCGGATCTACAGTAATTCATAGGTATTCAGCTGAATACCTATTTTTTGAACAAAAAATCAGTATATATAGGATATAATATATATGTATATATGTAAAAGAGCTGAAATCACTATTTTCAGTACACACTATCAGTTTTCACGGCCTCATCGCCATTCCGGCCCATTTGGCCCATTCGGTCGCTTCCGCGTGACGGCCGCATCTCCCCAGCTGTCTCGGCCGGCGCTCATTCCCCATTCCCCATTTCGCCATTCACAAAAGCCATTCCTCAGCTGGCCCGGCCGGCGTCTCCCTAGAAGCCAACCGCCGCCGCCATTCGACTCATCCCCTCGACCGGTCGACCCCTCCCTAGGCCATTCCCCATTCGCCCCGAGCGCGGAGCGGCCAAGCCCCACGTTTCCCCGCGGATCTGCGCCAGACCGCCAGTCTTCCCCTCCGGCTCCGGCCACCGGCCCTCCGCCCTCCCTTCGTCCTCAATCGGCGGCGCGCTGCCGCCATCGGCTCGCCGGCCACGCGACGCCGCTACATCTACCTCGCGGCCGCGGCCGGCTCGATCCGCTCTTTTCCTTCCAGATCTGCGCCATCAGGATTCAGGCATCAGCTCGCCGGCCTCCGTGGCTCTGCGCCATCAACTCGCCGGCCACCGCGGTGCTGCCGGCCGCCTGCATCCAGCTACCTCTGCTAGTGTGTGAGCTACCTCTGAATTTGTCACTGCTAACATTACTCTTTATTGCCCTTTGCTTTAATAAGCTGAAAAATCAGATCTTGCAAATGCCTTCAATAAGTCGAACCTTTCTATCTATTTCTGTATATGTCAACCATAGGCTTTCTGAGCTCTGTGTTAATGGAGCTTTGCCATTAGCCCATTACAATTTACAAATACAGATATAGCCATCTTTACAGCTTTCTGTTCTATCTGTCGTATTGGTTATTCGAGTGTTTTAAGTGAAGTTTTGGATGGCTTTTGTAATTTGTTACATAAATATTCCCTGTAATCATGTGAATATTCCGATTGTTCTAGCAAAGATTAATGATGCAGTTGAACTGAGAAATTTTAGTCCCTGCAGAAGCACAAAGTGAATAACACTTTTCCGTTGGAGTTTGGTCTGGTGAAGAGATTTTGGAGATTACTGCTAGAACAGGAGGTCATAATGTTGCTTAATAAGGCTCTTTACTCATTCCTTTAATCAGATGGTTTCATCAGTTTAAGTCTTCTCTTACAGAGTTTAGATGGTGATATGCATTGGGCCTCCATACCAAATAATTATCTAAACACAATAGCCCTTCAAATAAAACAATGGAAGTTTGATATTGTTGGAAAGGTATGTGATACCTAGAATGTTTACTCATTTTCGCTATTATGGACTCTTACGTTTTCTATTGCATAATATTTTTGCAACTTCGAATACCCATTCTGAAATTTCTGAATCCGCCACTGTCCTTAATGATCAGAATCCAGTGGCCTCTGCTTTTCTGCTTGGAAGTTGCGACGCAGCTCGGTTGCTGCGTACGCTGCACGAGTATGCTGTATGCACGTATGGCATTATGGCTCAAAAGCTGTGTCCAACTGACCTAGCCCAGTGGCCCATCCACGAGCCGAAAAACACGAGTCTTGCGAGCTTGTCCCTAGTCTACGTTTTATAAAAGGAAGAAATATGCGCCTTCTGATGAGAATTATGGCTCATATCGATTCAAATCCTACGAAATATTGTCCATTGTAAGGTATGTCACATTGCATTAGGACGTGGCCAATCAAAATGTTTCAATGAATTGATCTGCCTATGTATGAAAAATGTATGTATGACTTGAGCACCACTCAATCTAGTTTCTGGTTTTTGATTTCTGCTTTTTTTCACTATTTATTAATTTCGTCTTTTTCTATTTTTTTAATTTTAGATTTTTTTATCTTTTTCATATTATTTTGCATTATCCATTGTTAAATAAGTCAATTCAGCGAAAGTAAAAAAATAAGTTAGTTATAATAAAAAAATTATAAACTAATACTATTCTGAACACTAATTCTCAGCATGACAAAAATGCCAGCCTACGGTGAAATGGACGGGAGTATGTACTGCGTTCTATCAGCAAGCGAAGTTCAACGAAAAGTCAATGTGAGAGTTGGTGCCCAGCGATTTGCGTCATGTCTGCACGTTTGGTCCGATGCAACAAACCAATTTGCGTCATGTCAAATAAGATGCCACGATCGCTGGAACCACTCGGGAAGGAATCTTTGTATATATGCATGGCCAAGAAACAAGTTGCATTCTTATTTCTCTTTGATTAGACCAAATTGCAGCGTTCCATTGAAAGAAATACAAATTGCATTATTGTATCAAGGAAAAATTGAACAAACCCAAGAATTAATTAGCTTATCTAAAGTCTTAGTTTTTTTCGTTTTAGTACAAAATTGTGTTTCTGAGCTGTACTGACTAGATATCTATCTCCTAAAATTAACCTTGCATTTACTGCTCAAATTTTATTTGGCAGTACAAAATGATATATAAAAAAAAACGTTAAAACATAGATCTATCGACCATGGAATTTTTTTTCTTATCATGATCGACCATGGAATTTTTTTCCTTATCATGATCGACCATGGAATTGAGTTCCAATATCAAATCCAGTCCAAGAATTCTGCCCACCCGGTCATGTTGTCGACGAACTCCTCATCGGTGCCCCTCTGCGTCAGCTGCTGCTGCTGCTGCACGGAGAGATCTCGGTCGTCGTCACCGTCGCTCGACGGTGTGCCGTCATTTCGTGCACACCTTTTCCTCTTTTGGCCCCTTCCCACTTCAACGTCCTCACTCACCAACGCAACCGCGGCGGACAACGGCACCGTGTCCTCGCTGCCACCGCCAGCCACGGCAGCGCACGGCCGGCGGTCGAACTGCTGCGGGCACCCGGACCTGGTGTACAGCCGGCACAAGCTGAACTCGCTCCTCGTCTACAAGCAAACACAAAAAATGCATGTCAAAGATATTGGAAGTCGCAGTTTCCCTCACGACTCGTGTGACTACAGTGTGTTTGTATGGGCTTTCATATCAACATGCGGTCACAATTGCCCATTGCACAAACGCACATACGGAATATGGAGTTGATAGCTGACAAGGCAACTCGTGTTTAATTTTTGGATTCTTATACATTATCAGCTGAAAAATTAAGGAGCGTCGTTACCTGGAGGGAAGGGTTTGGTAGAGCGGCCGCTGCGTCGACGTCGTCGTCCCCGAGGGCCCTGTACTCGTTCATCTTCCACTTGGTCTTGGTCCCGGCCGGCGCGCGTCCGCGGTAGAACACCATGGTCTTCTTGGTCCCGATGGGGCGGCCGTTGGCCGAGAAGACCCACCCCGGCGTGCCCGCCGCCTTCCAGTACCCCGACGGCGTGGTCCGGCTCGGCCGCCCGCCCCGCGCCTCCCGCTCCTGCCGCTGGCAGAAGTAGAACCACGGCTCCCCGTCCCCGGCGAACGCGCCCCGGTGCACCTCTGCACGCAATCAATCAATCGTTAGCTAACACCATGGCAATGCATTCGACGGCAGCATGTTACTATACTATACTAGCACATATGCTTGGTCTGTAAACTGTACGTGCCTGGGAGTTGCCACGGATCGAGGGTGCAGACGTCGGCGACGGGGATGACGCGCTCGATGTCGCCGCAGCGGCGGCCGTCGAGCTTGTGCCGGAGGTAGAAGCACACCAGCTCCTCCTCCGTCGGGTAGAAGCGGTACCCAGGGGGAAGCTCGCCCATGGCGTCCGTCAACCAACCGATTCACTCTTGCTCGCAGCTAGTCGCGTCGAGCTCGAACAGAGTGAGAACGCATGTATCGTACGTGTGCGTCGCGTGATGTTATATAGGGATGCGAGGGGGTCGTTGTTTGACATGTTGATCTGGGTGCGCGGCTTAATCGGGAGACATTTCTCACTTCTCAGGTCGTGGTGGTGGAATTAAAACCGAGAGTGGGGGTCGCACGGCGTCTCCTGCTGTGTGTATTGTGGTGGTGGAGGATGGGGAGGACGACCGGGTCAAGTTATCCTTCCTCCAATACCTTTTCTTACCTGATTAGTTAAGTCTTCATTTCATCCCTCTACATAAGGCTTTACCGAACGCGGTTGCATTCACCAATCGCCATTGTTGCTGTGATATCGCAACTCGTGGCACGGCAAAAGTAGCATGACGACAAGCAAGTACGGGTTTAGGGGTGCTTTATGGTAGGACAGGAACAGCAATGATGTCAAAAAAAAGTCCCTCGGATAGATGTTGTTCGGCAAAGTTGGGGTATTTTTTAAGGTAAAACAGAGCTACCAATAACCAAAACCTTTTACACTCGATCATAAGGAGGTTTCTCAAAGCTAGGGTTGTGATATAGACAACAAAGTTCTGAGGCATTATGGTATGTTCATATTGGTTGCAGCTAATAGATTTTAGCTGAAAATAAATAGTAGTGATCGAAAGAATGGCTTTTAAAAGTAGAAGAAAAGCGATAGAAAAAGTGATAGAGATACATGTGTGAGACAAGAGCGAGAGGAGTCGAGTACTTAATGCGCCTATAATCCCTTGCCTTATCCCTGGAGCGAGACAGAAGCCAGAGAGAGAGTGGAAAGCTGCTTCAGAAAGCTAAATATTCATATTAGCTTTCGATTTCTCCAAGCAAAAACCAGAATCAGAAGAAAATACAAACAAGCCCATAGTGCCTCATTTTGGGTCCTATCTCACATTTGTAGTAAATATTTTTTACCCTAAATTGGAGCAAACTACCTCTAAACCTAACTATCATCTCTCTTTATTATAATACATATAATTAGAAACAAATACCAATCTTAAAGCACTAAGAACAAATTGATCTGCAAGCACACTTGCAAATCTGCGGTATACTTTTACCAAACTCTCTGAAGCCGGCCATCTCCTTCAAAGCAGCGCAATGCAAAATAGACAAATATGTCGAGACTGGCCTGACGAGGTATTTAATAACATGACGTATCACAAACACCTCCAACCACGAATCGTCTGTGATAAGTAACCACGAACCATCTATGATAATTACTTATCACAGACGGTTCGTATTAAAAACCTTCTATGGATACTTCACAGACGATTCGTATTAAAAACCATCTGCGAATTATCACAGACGATTTTTAACAAAAATCATCTGTGATAATAGGAGACTTCACAGACGGTTCTTTATTAGAACCATCTATGAATTATCCATCGCTACTAACATAGACGGTCACGCATGTAAAATCATCTATGATAATTGTAATACTAGCGGATTCGGGAAACCGTCTATGATGAGGTGTCCAATATGGCATTCTCTGTAGTAGTGATAACTTATGCTAAAGGTGTTATCTAGTTGGCTAGTGATTTATTTGGTATTGTGGTGGATTATAATAATTTTGGTATGATTGTTTTGGATTTTTATGCTAAAGGTTTTATCTAGTTGGCTAGTGATTTGTTTGGTATTGTGATTGATTGTAATAGTTTTGGTAGGATTGTTTTTGGATTTTTATGCTACGTACTTTTGTGAAAACCATGTTGCAAATGGAGATTGTTTTATTGTAGCTACCACAGAAAAAAAGGATTAGTTAAAATGTAGTTTGTTTTACAATTTTACCAAATAAATTGTTGGATTTTTCACAACTGTTTTCTACTGCAGCTCTAACCGCAATAGACAGCATTATAGCACCGACACTGAAATTACAGCTGCATCTGCAAACAGGCTCTAGCTGTCTCGTCAGAGTACCCTGTATTAGACGCAGTGTTCCCCTAGGCGCTAATCGGACCATAGACTGACGTCTAAGGCCCAAATCGGCAAAGCGGGAGGGCGTCGCCTAAGCGGGCTGGATGGCCACTTAGGGGAATAGTGATTAGACGGCAAGTTGGCTTGGGCCAATATGAGGCACATGACTCATATCAATGCAAAACAGCATGAGGACATGAATCAAACCGGACTTGGGCCAATATGCCCCGCTTATTTCAGCTTTTTTTCAGCTTCAGCTTTTTTTCACTATTCAGTAATTCGTCATTTTCTAAATTTTTTTAGATTTTTTAGGCTTTTTTTGCATTTTTCTTTTTTTCCTGTGTTTCTTTGCATTGTCCGTGATGGGCTAACATATTTTTTTATTTTTACATTTTTTTTAAATTTAATTATGCCCAAAAAATCAAATCAGTTACAGTAAAAAAGCCAACTACAGTGAAATTTTAGTCAAAAACCAGAAGCCATCGCTAAAACGAACGCCCCCTTATCCAATTGAACCGTGACAATCTGACCAAGATTGCCAACCATAATTAGTACCTATGGTCTAGGGCTAATATCAAGTACTATTAAATTTATCTTACAAAATACTTTCATAATATATATATTATTTTCGCTAGTATCTTATAATAATAATAAATTATAGTTAAAGTCTTATATTAAACACCGTAAAAAATAAAAATAATATAAATTTAAAGAACGAAGGGAGCATTACCTATAAGTGGTGGCTGCTGACCTGCGGTCGCATGCGACATGCAGCGAAGAGAGGACACATTTCACCACCCGTATCTGTCGAGTCACCGGTCCAAGGTTTCTGGAATATAAATCTGCCGTAACAAACAACCTAGTACTTATTTCCTGACCTCTTCAATGATATCCATACTGCTACGTAGTATGTGATCTGCTGTCCAATCGAGATCATGCATACAATAGTCAATAACGTGTTACGAATCAACCACTAACCATCGAAAGAGGCAACGGTGGATCATCCAGCACATTGACCGTGGGACCTTGGAAATTAATTTTCAAGTATTCTCTCCGTCTCGTGATATAAATCCAACCCGTGATATAAATCTAACACATATATATAAGATATATATTATTTAAGTAACATTTAACAAAATTAGATTATATTTATTTCTAATAGAAAAAAATAGTACTATACCTATCTAGTTGGAGCAACTATGATTTAATTTAAAATAATATTCCTTGAATAATGTACTTTTTAAGTATACATACTGAACTTATATTGTAGGACAGTGATAGTAATTGTTTCCAATGGTTAGTGTCAAATGGAGAGGAGGAAGCATGGTTATGAAAATTGGCCGAAAATCATCGAAAATCGGTTCTACCAACCACTTCGGTTAGACTATAAATCGGTCTTAAATATTTTGTTTTACACTAAGTTCAATTTATGATCGATTTACGCGACTATGACTTATTTATGACCCATTTAGATCAATTTCAGTTGATTTTATTTCAAATTTGAATTTTCTATCTGAAAACTACTGAAGTTTTTCAAAAATCGGTCAAACCGGTCCTACCAGATCCCTGGTAAAAATTTAAAACTGGTTTGTTTTTCCTTGGGTGGGAGTAGGACTTGGATAGTGAGACCAATAATCTTTTCTGAACAGAGCCAGTACTCGTTTACTGTTCACGGGAAATCATCCCTATATTACACCCCAGGGGATTCACCCCCCGGGGGGGCCCTACCATGTCAGCATTTTTTACGGGAAAGTCCTCCAAATTTTGCAAAAAAAACGTACAGGTCCTCGATTCTTGCAAAAAAGCCCCTACCACGTCATTTCCCAAAAAAATCCCCTCCGCTTCTCCAAAATTGCGTATAGGTCCTCCGTATTTGCATGAAGGCCCTCCTTTTGCTAGATAGCACCCCACGGTTTTACCGAAATTACACACGGTACCATGGTTTTATGCGGAACAACCCTTCGCTTTCTCCAGAAATACATACGGGTTCTCGCTTTTCCAAATAATCCCCTCTTACGAATTTTTATCTCTTTTACTTTGGTCCACATGGTAACTAGCGCAGCATGGTGCCGCGCTTATGCTGCTAGTTGCTATAATCTTTGATAGATTCTTTTGGAGCCACGTTGACATAAGTCATGTAGTTAAGTACTCATGTTCCAAAATCCTTCTCGACCGGTATGGTTTTTCTTATTCTTAACAAAGAAAACCCGAATAATAGAGCTGATCTTTTTCCAAGAAATCAGGCAAAGACTAGAATTGCTTTAGCTAAAAATGTGGGTGGGTTCTTTTGGGCTGATGGGTTATGGCTTATAGCTTAAATATTTAAATTCTGACTATTCGCGAGATGTAGTACGCAAAGGGATATAGTTGCATGCAATTTTGACCAATACAACTGAACTCAATACACTTTTTACTATAGTTTTTCTATTGACCCCACCTTAAAAAAATATATCATTTAAAAGCTAATTACTATAGATAGTACAAACATAATCCAACTTTAAGCCGAAAAGGACCCAGCTACATGGCTCTACATAGGCAAAGGCAAGGGGAATAGTCCCAGCCTTTGGGGCATTTTCAACTGTTGGATGTTGTACTAACAGTGCAAATTTTGGTGTGAACAATGTTTTTTTACAATAAAAGTAGCACTTTCTACGGTGTTTTGTTATAGTGATTTTAAATAGTGCTTGCTATGGTACTCTCGGCCTTTCTTCCTCATATATTTCTACTATGCATCCCTACCTTTGTTGTGCAAAGGCAAAGTGTGATAGCCCACAGATTCTATGAAATTTTCTTTTTGCAAAACCCCTTTTTTAATTGTTTCTGCTCTTGAGTTTCTCGTGTTTTCCAAATCGTGTTTTCCTTTGATTTGGTTTCTTTTTCCCTCCCCAAGCCTCCCTTGAAAATCCCTAAAAATCAAAGACCTTAAACCCCTTATTCTCAACCCGAGTGCCACCCTCCGTGCATAAGTGTTGTGTCGCTTCTGACATGTGTGCAGTGCATGCTGCGTGTGAACGTGGGATAGACCAAGCTCAAGAACCCGCGCATCGTCGTCTCCCCTCACCTTTCCTCACGCCGCAGTTGTAGCCTAGAGCTCTTCACTATCGCCTCCCCCGCTCTCTAGTGTCCTTGTTCGTGTTCTCGTTGTTGAGAAGTGGGCATAGTCACCACCGCCTTCCATTGTGTCTTCATTTCCACTCTTTAGGTGTGACAACTCTAAAACTTCAAAATAAAATTGATTTCAGTTGATCTTTATTTGTTCCCTAATCCTCCCTTAAACCCCCCCCCTCTCTTCCCCTGATTTCCCCGCTTTCCCCTTTCGTTGGCGCCACCGCGGCTGCTCCCCCGGTTGTCGCCCCGCCCGTGACTCTCGGCCACGCCCACGCTACAGCTTCCCCGATGCCTCGCGCGCGTCAGCAGCTACTGGCATTGTGGCCCCACTCTCGCGTCCCCTCCTCAGCTGCCACAACCACTCCCGCCTCGCCCTGAGCGCCCGATGGACGAAGCGACGCTCCCGCCGCGCACCTAGGTCTCCCTACCGTGCGCACGTCTCCGCCCGTCCCTGAACCATCTCATCCCCTCCAACTCTTGCAAAAACCGTAGACTCACCATCGTGACCGCCCATACCTCTGACACCGCTTTCCCTCGTCCTCTTTCCCCGTGCGCCAACGGCTCCCGCCCGCTCCCCAACTCCCTCCACTTTTTCGGGCTTTAAAACCTGATTGCTGCCACCATTAGCTTCACACCACTCCCACGCACCTCCCAGAACCATCTAATTGTTTTCTCTCCCGCCGCAACGCCCTCATCGCCGTCCCCTGGTCCCGACAAGCTCCACCAGTGAACTTCTTCCCCCACTCGGTAAAAACCCGATTCCTCCCACCTGAAACAACCCCAATGCATCGCCTTCACCCAGCTAGACTCAATTCCAAAGGAGCACTCTCCAATTGGCCTGGCACCGCGCACCCTTTTTCGGCCATGGCCACCTCTTCGTGGCCAGCTCGCCAGAGCTCTTCCCGAACTAGGCCCACCCCTCCCCCGTGATGCCCTCTCTCCATAGAAGGTCAAACCAGAAACCACTTCGCCTAATCATCTCCGACGCCTTCCCGAGCCGCCACCTCCCTTACTGCTTTCCCTCTCGCCGGCGACAACCACCTCAGCCTCTCACGTCGGCTTGAGTCCAGAAACGGGTCCCCCTCGTCTCCCTAAACCTCTCCATACCGGCCATGGCCATGGAAGACCCCTTCTCGAGGTTGGACAACCGTGGCGGGCGGCACCCTGTTTTTTCCCTCGCCGTGTCCAGCCGGAGGAAGAAGAAGACTCGGTGAGGCATCGTGGCATAGTCTGAGTGGTTCCCGCGCCATCAAACGGCTGCTGCGCCCGATCACTTTTCGCCCGGGCCGAAGCAGCCGCGAGCGCCCGCGTGTGTGGACCGCTTCCACCGGCCCACCTCCCGATTTCAAACCCCGCACATGAACGGTGATCGTGAGCGAGCACTTGGGTGATGTGGCCTCGTCTGGTCCACCTGAACGCCATCCAACGGCTCCCGTGGGCTCATCTGGTTCCCCGTGGGATGAGCACTGTTCCTCTGAGGCCGGCCTGTTACTGTAGCAACAGGAGCATAGTGACTTTTCCATTTTCCCAGCTTCAGAAAAATATCAAAAATACACCGTTTGACTCGTTTCAATGCCCGATTCCATTTCCGAGGTCCATTAACCCTAAATCCACTTCCAAAAATTCATACCCAACCCATTTGCATATTTCTTGCATTTTATTTCTTTTTATATATTTTATTTTTGTTTGTCCTAGATTGTTTAGACACAAGCACGTATTGAATTTCTTTTCTGTATGTTTTTGCGTTAGTGCACGAGGACTCCGAGGCGACTGTCCCAAGGCTCCGAGCAGGCTTCTGAGGTTTACGAGGTCATCTAGATTTCAGATCTGTAAGGCAAGTTACAAATTTTGAACATGTTGATCCTACGAGTTTTCATACTATTTAACTACGTTATTTGCATTACTGTTATTTACTTAAGCTATTTAATTAAAATAAATTATTTAAAATAATATGTTACATGTAGTTATGTCAATACCACCGATAAATGCCCAACTTTACTTTAAGGCCATATTCATCTTGACAAACCTAGTATTATTTCATTAGAGCATAAATAAACATCACATGTACTCACATAAAATAATGAGCTATCAAGTGACTTGGTAGTTTGTCGGTAAAAATTCTTTTAAAATGTTCTAGGGTAGGGCGAAAGCCGTTGAGTGTCATGTAGTGGACGAGTCCACAACCCTACCCTAGGGTGGAGAGTGCAACAGACGGGTGTCGGTACAAGTATTGGACGGGACCCGTCGTTGTTGGCAGTCTCAGGAGAAAATGTAAGGACTAGACCCTTATGTTGAGTATAGAGCACACTAACCGCTCAACCACAAGTATTAAACTGTCAATCTGAAGTCCGTAACTGCTCACTTTAATTGAACCCCTACAGGAGTTAAGGTGTGGTACGGGCGAGTTATCGCCGTACACACAACGGTAGGTCTTCACTAAACTTGGACGGTCGTTCGCAACTTGTGCGGTCGTACGTGTTCCGCATTGGCCCATGGATACCCAATGTAATGAAGATGAAAACCTATCGGGTAGGGTCTATACAGTAAAGTGAGCAGTGAAAGATCTGGTTTTCTCAATTCAGTCGTAAGCTAGCTGAGCATGTCTATAGCTTGACATTGGAAATTGAGAAATCTTGTAGGTAAAGTTGAGCAACGCTGCAGAGTGAACTAAATTGCATTCGAATACGCTGTGTTTCCGGTTAATGAAGTTGTGCTTGATGGGTGAATCCAGTAACAGAGTATAAATAGTTTTTCGAAGATTTAAACTGTGTAAGAAAGAATTGATATTTTGAGACCCCATTTCCTTAATTAGTATAATGAAGTTATTATTTTAAACTGTTTACAAATAAAACTGCATCCACAGACAACAATAAAACCAGTATACTCCCTTCTTTGGAAATTCCATGCATTTAGTAAATTAAGATTTACTATTGTGACTTACTGAGTATTGTTGGTTGTACTCAAACTTGTTATATTACCACCGCTTCAGATACCAGAAGAAGAAAGCACAATTCAAGTATTCATGTTAGGGTTACGACCACACCTAGCCTTTCCTGTGGGAGTTTTCTTTGGATCTTTTGATTGTAAGGTATAATTTGGACTTATACGTCCATAAAAATGTTAAAACTGACCATTAAGTTTTATTTCGTTAAACTAATTTTTTTTAATGTCCTTAAGCAGGCTTGGTACTACCTCTATCCGCAACAGAACTGCTGGGCTGTTGCGAGACGTACGGCACCCCTGATCCCAAACACGGGGGCGTTACATTAGGTATCTTGTGGGTCTTTGTGCACCTTCTCACCTTCTCGTTCTTATTCTGCAACTCAATCCCAGCCACAGAAGTCTTTCGGCTATCGAATTTCTTCCCTCCTAGGAAGCCTTATTATTTGTATTCCCTCTTTCTTTCTTTGCTATGTTTTATTTGTGTTTTGTAGTTGTTGTAGTAGGTTTATTTTGTGTTTCGTGTGCACGCTAGATTACGACTGGACTGCCGGAGCCACCGGAGCTAGAGGAGAAGGTCTCAGAGATTTGATCATAGTGTGCAACAACAACTACGAGTTGCAAGACAAGTCACGATTCCTTGATCATGTCGAATCCTAGTAATCAGATATAATATGTATGGGATTGCTTTCTGTATCATTATTTGTAAAGTGCTATTTGCTATTTGTTATCAATTACTTTTGAATAATCATACTTTAGTTATGTTCCCTCTTACTATGAGTACCATGTTTTTATCAATGGAGCTATGTCGAGGGGTGATTCCCAACTAGAGGTATAAGAGAAACCATTTGTTGTTTCATGAAAGCGGACCATTGGTATGAGTTGTGGTAACTTGGTAAATTGTTGAGGATATCTCAACTCTCCTTTTTAAACTCCCTTTTTATGAACTTATTTTTGGTTTGCTAAATGTTTACAAATTAAACCTTATGGGATACTTGTCGGAATAGGTTCAGTGTAAGTTTGTTTTGATAGACATTCCTTGAAATCCTTTACATTGCATTATGAAATTTCACCATCGTGGCTTGTTAAGTACGATTATACTCATTCGTGGCTTGTTAAGTATGATTATTTTGTTAAGGACGATTATACTCATTCGTGGTTTGTTAAGTATGATTATACTTATTCTTACATATTTTAAATCAAACTAATAGTAAAATAAGGATGAAACTGCAACATGTGAAGAGTACTTCAATAGTGATGACTACTCACTCTAGATCGTGTCTACATTCGAGTGTAGTATGTAGTGTTGTGGTCGGAGTTACCCGAGTGGTGTTGTACTCGGAGTCTCCAAGTGGTGTTATAGTATGAACTTTTAGACTTTTTGTTTGTAAGTTAAGTTAAATTTGGCTTGAAAGCCCATGTAAACTATGCTTTTGATTGCTATATCATATTTTGCGTATAAATCTTATTATGTTTTGTACTCGTGAGCAAGGCCATGTAATAGAAGCCAAAAGGGGACCAAAGCAATTTGATGGTTTTGAGGGGCGTTCGGAATAGCGATGGCTTTTGATTTTTGCTAAAATTTTATTGTAATTGAGTTGGCTTATTGGGTATAATTAAATTTAAAAAAATGTAAAAATAAAAACAGCACGCTAATCTAGAGCGAACGATGCAAATGAATACGAGAAAAAAGACAAAACACAAAAACAAAAACAAAAACGCTACAATCGCTGCAGTGAATCGGTGGCTATCGCTATGGTCGCGCAGCGCGCTAATGAAACAGTTGCAGTGCCGAAAGTCCGAGGGTGTTAACCCAGACGAAACGCGTAATACGGTCTCTGTCCAACCTGGTGCTTTCAACGTACTTATCGATGGAAATGGAACTCCGAGCTGAGGAAGGTCCACGCGTTACAACATAAGCCGAGACACTGGCCACTGCTTTCTTTTCCTGTCTATTCTTCTTTTTCCGGTTTTTAACAAGTCAGAAATGAACCTAGTCCAATCAAAGTACGTCGGCGCATCACACTGCCGTTTTCCAATTTCCAACAACCATATTACGGACCAGTACCAGTTTCCGCATTAAGCTGTACCTCGGTCCCTCCCCGTCAGGCCGTTCGATCTTCTCTTTTTCCCCTGCAACTTTTGGCCTGGTCGGGTCTGAAATAGACATGAACTATTCTAGTGTCATTTTTCTTCATCAACCTTCAGGTAGAGCAACAACACTCGTGTGTCATGTAAATACATACCGAACAAATTAGAAGAAACTGACCTCACAGATACTTATATAGCATATATTAGACGACCCTGCAGATATCAAATTTTACTTTTGTAGCCGATGAGAGCACTCATCAGGCAATAAGGTCATAAACAGACAACTGAGCAACAGCGAAGAGAAAAAGGGACTGCTGGTACCGTGGTAAGTAGCAGGCAGTCTCAAAAGAACGGAGCAGTGTAGCGGTCGATTCTGCGGGGCGGATCTCGACGTGCGCCGTTGTCGCCTGGACACGGGAACGCGACGACTCCTGCTGTCCTGTGCCTGCCCTGCTCGGCTGCTCCCTCCTCCTCGCTCGGCTTCCACGGTGAGACAGCTAGCGAGGACGACCATCCACGCCGTACACAGCGACCCAGTCACGAAGAAGCAACCTTCTCCCGTCCCGCACGATATGATTATTAGCGCTTTAGCAGGCGACAGCTCACCCCGGACTGCGACGTCGGCCTGCCGCGCAGCGCAGCGCACCAACTCCGGACGCGCGCGCGCGCCGGAGGGAGAGGGGAGTTTAGAAAGCGTTTTTGCCTACGCGCGCGCGTGGGCTGCGAACGTGCCGTGGTGACGCGTGCGGTCGGGGTCTCCGGCCGTGATGCCGCGCTTCATCTTTGTTGTTTGAGTGAATAGAATACTGTGTGGAGTAGTGATCATGTCCATGACCCGGTCTGCGTTTCGTTTTCTTGCTTTGTACGGAGCCAGCTCATTGGTTTAGACCGCGCTCAAGTGAATAGATACTGTTTATTATTTTCTGATTATTTTATTTTATTTTAGGTTTTTATTTTGTATTCCTTTGCATTATCCGTGATGAGCTAATATATTTTTCTATTTTTATTTTTTTAAATTTAATTATGTTAAATAAGTTAACTCGATTACAGTAAAAAATAAATTAGTTATAGTAAAAAAAATCTATAAATCAGCATTATTCTGAGCACTCCTTAACACGATCAAATGGGAGGTCACACTATCAAATATCATAAAATAATTTTAAAAACACGTCTGACGTGTAGTTAGTACGAGTTGAACCAGCCTTTATTAATACGAAGCCTAAAAGCCATACGGGCCCTTTAGGAAATGTTGATTGTCTGATCACTATGTTGTGCAGATTCTGTGATGTCCAATGGCTGTTCTGGGCCTCGCTGCGTCAACGAGAAACAACTGGCAGCTTGGTGCGTCAAGCGCTTGACTGTGCAGATTGACAAACCATGGAAAAATGCTGTGGCCCTAAAGCTCTTGACAGCTGCGCGTCCTGGAGGAGCCTGGGGTTGCGATCATCTCTAGTTTTGGAGTTATCTACTTTAGAAGTGTAAACGGAATGGATACAGACGGATATTATTTATTTTGTATTTATTTTCATATTTTTTTGTCGGAGTTAGAATCGAACACGAATATTCTCGGTCACGAATACGGAGCGAATACATGCCGCTCGAATACGGTTAATCTCGGTCACGAATATTTAGTCGGATAATACGCGAAAACAAAAATCATATATATCACATGTATACGGATCAATCACTACAGTATATATCTATAATGGAACTACATTAGTAGCTTAGCAAGCAAATTTCACATGATGATAGGATAAGTTAAGCAATTAATAAATTCTAGTTAGCAAAATAACATGTAAATGATAGAGAGTAGTTAAATAAGTACTAACTAGTTACATACCACACAGTTTAAAAGTAAGAATTAGCCATAACCAAGTAGTCATATACATCACTTAATACGGGATCGTCCGATCTTCTCGATGTATGATGAATACTCGCAGGATATTTTGTAGCATACGATATTTTCCGATCTTCCGTCCGTCTGTTTTAATTTGGATAGAATTCAAAGTAAATTTTCGGATATCCGAAAGTTTTACCGGATACGGATATGGATTCGGATATTTTTAGTCGGATACGGAAACGAAAGATCTAGTGATATTTTTTGTCCAATAGCATGCAAGTATTCTATCCGATCTTCTTGATGTAGGATCTGAATTTTACAGCATTGTAAAGATCAATCGCAAAGCTGCCCACTCTACAATACGGTTAGATTAAGAATACTTGTTTTTTTGGAAAGACGGAGATTAATAATACTTGTAACAGTAACAGTATAATGGAGTATAGCAAAAGTGTGCTTATCCGTGTGTGAATCAGGCCAGTATAAATCCATGTACGAAAAGAATCTACAGCACTGGCATCCGTCAAAATCTGTATTGTACCAGAAATTACATTCACTCACACTACTGGAAGATGAGATCCAATCCGGGGCGAGCCCCAACGGTATTGTATTACTGTAATACTCATGTGTTACCTTTTGCATCAGTGTCATTGCTAACAAAATAGGAGCGCAAAATAACCAGTCAAGATATACGAAAAATGCAAGAATAAAAAGTTTATCTGACCAATCATCCCTGCAACATCGAGCTATTGACACGGCCAACTGCTAGTAAGATTGAAATTTGACCTCCCCTCTTTATTACTCCAATGGCGATCTCTCTCCTCCATTTCAGCCGATCATGTTACAGTTATCTACTATGCGAAGGCAAAAATAAGAGCTGCTGACACAATCTACGACATCCTTTGGAACTATGTATTTGGTCTGGAACTAGCTGCCACTTTCTTCCTTGAGAATGTCTGCTGCTTCATTCCTTATATTCTCACGGAAGGATACAAACCCTTTACCAGCCGCAAACCCTGAACCATCAACATCATGCTCTTCGATAAGATAGTTCTCGAACAAAGTTGAATCATCTTGTCCTCCACGAATAAATGTAAGCTTCGGTGTTATACACCTGTCCTGCTTGAATGCATTAATCGTTGTTCTCAAAAGACCTGCACGATATGTTTAGTCGTGAACAAAATAAATGGCTGAAACAAACAAGCAAAAAAATTTTGCATGCCCAACAAACAGTAAAAGGATGTACTTACAGCCATGTGGTGGAGGAAAAGGAAGTATAGGATCAGTAGTCGGTGAGTAGTAAACAATAAGGTTGGTAAATGCATCCAGAAGAAATATTGGGCTCTCACTCATGATTAAAGCAGCACGGCTCAAAGTGTGACGTGGGAATGCTTGCTTGTCAGGTGAGGAATATGAAATCAAAACCGGATATATAGCTTTCGCTAGAGAAGACGGCTCCAGTGCGCTGCAAGAACAGTCCAAAGGAGATTCATAAGCTCAGAAGTGACAAAATTAATTCACATCAAATTCACAACAAAGCACAAGTGATCACTGCAGAAACAACAATATTAAATTTTATTCTCAGAGTGAGCAATTCTAACCACATGAAAATTTTTAAGACATTTATATCATAGAACCATGAATAAAAATCCAAATAAATGTACGTTTTTCGGGATAATATTTGCTCCAAGTCAGGTACAAGAAATCTTGCAAGCAAGACATTTTGTAAACCACAGTATAACATTTTAAGAGAATTATGCACCTGAAAAGGCATTGCAAATATATCCTGTAATCTGGGTGAATGCCTTCTTCATGCAAGCGAAGAAGAGGGCTCCTCAACAATGCAAACACAAGCTGAGGTAGCATTTGCAGCTGTGGGCATTGTAAGAACTCAATGTCAATGTGTGATTCTGGAGTTCGTGCATCAGATCTCAACACCTCATTATACCGAGCTGTAAGGATAGCCAGCCAATCATGCACCAAATGTCTGCCTTCTCTAACCCCATTATCCAATGAAACTAAAATAACCTGATGACAGTTGTGTTCCAGATGAGAATTAAGTTAGGACGATAAAAAATAGTAAATGTGTGCACCTCAACATTAAATGAGAAAAAAGACCACAATATTTTCCTTAGGTGTGCATTAACCAAAAGGTGGAAAATCTAACAAATAAACAAAACCTCGGGTAATCAATTGACTTAATTTTTTTTAAAAAAAAAGTAGCATCTTCCTGGAGATGTTCCTTACAGAACCCGATCAGCTCAGAAGAATCTTCCTTACAGAATCTTCAACAGTCAAAATCTATACCGAATGTTTCTTGCAACTAATCACATCCAATCTTTATGTTATGATGATTGTTCCTATTTCAACCTGCTGAACATCTTCAAAGGAAACTATGTGTATGATTTAAACAAAACTGAATATGGTTACCTTATGGACAAGGATATGTAGGACAGCCTCTGGATCAACACTGTCATAGATTTCATTGATATTCTTGGCTGGTCGATACTGCAATGTCCTTATTCTCAACCGTCTCTTTAGACAAAACTTGTAGCTGTGGAGATGTAACATTACAAGAGAAAAAAAGTCAGCTTCAAAAGTACATGTGTTGCTTAGCTACAAGCACAACAGGACAAAAAAAAGAATATGAAAGAAGAGGTGTTAGCATGACTCCTATTGGTGTTAGCATGACTCCTGTTATGTACTTACTAACTACTCTATTGTTGTAAGCACGAGTATTAGCTCAGATAAAACAGAAATATTCATATCACAAGAGGTAAGGCATGCAAAAGCTAGTTAAAACTTAAAAAGTTACAAAGAAATGTCTTGAAAATTAAATACTCAGATGCTTTGTACCTTGCAGATGATTGTGCTTCATTCCCTGATGCCTCCTCGACAGGTTCAACAACACTGTACTGAAAAGCGATTTGTATAACAGCAGGTTCTGTGTGCCTGTAAATAATGTAAATCACATTATCTCACTTCTGGCGATCATCTGATCATGTAAAGTTGAATTATGTTAAAAACACAAACTCTCTTCTATATTCTCTAGATGATCATGTAAGGAAAATTATTTGTCCCTTTGCATGTTGAGTCACTCTTCCATGTGATTATAATGTTCCAGAATTTCTCTGCGTTTTATACAGCTGAAATGAAGCAATGTTTGAACAATGAGATACCATGATGGTTATAAACTAAAATTTGCTTCCTTATACTGCTACCCTGTGTCAGCATCTACCTTATGAGATACCATGATGGTTATAAACTAAAACTTGCTTCCTTACACTGCTACCCTGTGTCAGCATCTACCTTGACCAAACTAGAAAATTATCTGCAGGAAAAAAGTTTGACTTTGGGAATTTATTCTCCACAGTGTCCTAAACAGGAGGAACTGTACTGAAGAAATTTGATTTTGCAAGAACTTTTGCATGTCATATCAGAAATTTTCACCCATAGGATTAGGCATATCAGATTATCTGCACAGTGCATACACTCCACATGTATTCCAATTTCACATATTCATTACTCAGCAACAATTGATCAGTCAAAGGGTGAAGATAAAATAAAATACCTGGAGAAGCCATTGGAATGGGCAAAGTCAAAGTCATATGCATAAGTAGCAAATGAATCACAGCAGATGATATGTTGCACATTTTCGTATTGAGGATCAGGGAAGAAATGTCCATACTGCAAAAAGGACGGACGCATTAGAAATTGGCAAGACAGTACCGTATAGTTAATGTGAACACCAATAGCTTAATTGCTTACAGAATGGCCAGGTTCAAAATCTGAAGATGTTCTCAGCCTTAGAACACAACCGAAAGCATAGGGTCGACTCAACAAGCGGTATCTATTAAGAGGAAAAGGCAAGGCATCATTAATCAGGAAACTATGTGGTTGGAATTTGAAGAATAAAAATATAAAATACATAGAACAATAATAAGATCAAGCCCACATGTCCTGGGGAAGTGTTGAATCATCCGTATTTGCATAGAGAAATAATGAGCCACCACTTTCAATACTTAAAAACTTCAACGAAGCCAAATCAGTGTATTCGTCAGTTACAGCAAATATGTCTACACATACTCCTGCTTGAACAGCAGCAGCTGCCTGTTTCAAATTTTCAATAAGGTCAATATAGGACAGACACAGTCAAGCAAAATGTAACTTTTTTCCTCCAAGATTAACTGAAGCTTACTAGATCTCTATAAAAAGGTATCTGTTCAGGGAGCAATGCAAGGTCAGCATCTTCCCCTTTGCTAGCATATTGCTCACCATATCTCCTAGTGTCTAGTTGCCCTTCTCCATAATCCGGAGCACCAGACAGAAAAGAAAATACCCTAGCTGTTCTTGAATTAACAAGAAAACCATTGCTTGTTAGGCATAAAAAGAGTAAGTACAAAATTTTCTGCAACATACAACATCTTAGGAAAGTAATTAGTTACCTAATTGACAAAAGGCATTTCTAGAAAATTACAGAAAGGGGACTATGTTAACCTACCCAAAGCAAAAGTAGTCCCATACTCCGAACTTAGGTAGTCAACTAGAGCAGACATGGCTGTTCCAAAACCTCGGCCACCAAGCAAAACAGTATCCGCTTCCTGCCCAGAAGCAGCACCTGTCTCCCATGAAGATGTAGGTCGCAGTGTCTCCAGGGCAGCACCAATTCGATCCTTGCATGTGTCAACCTGCTCATAAATTATCTTACCATTAAACGATATGTTCAGATTGACTAAACCAAGCTGTAACACTTCCTATAGTTTCAGAATATACAGGGGCCAAAAAAGAAAGTAGGGGCATGGCATCTTCCAAGGCAAGCGGCAGCCCGTCTTCTTCTAAGTCTGGAGGAATGAAAACATTTTTCACAACTGGAATTGGACCTTGTACATCATACAGCCCAATCTTGTGGCTGAATGTCATAAGCCCAAACAGGGAGCCTGGAATCAGAGCTGTTGCAAGGAGAAAACCCAGTTGAGGAACAATTGAAACTGAACTCGCTGACAACACAAAGTTGTTAATGCAACCCAAAATTCAGAAAGTTCCAAATGTTCAGAATACTAACCTTCCAGGGCCGCCAGAAGCGCACTCTTGATGAGTTCCAGGAACTCTTCAGAACCTGACGACATTCAAACAAGGCAATAATCAATTCGTTATTTTCTTCTGTTTTTCTACACTTCTCTTCTAGCTGGGTTACTTGGTAAAATTATACCATTCACAGGCAAAATTAACTTCCCACCACTACAATGGGGGAAAAGCATGAATAGAATTCCATGATCGGAATGCATTAAGCAACAGAATTCCACTTACAGGCGAGATCCACCGCCGCCACATACACAGGCCGCGCCTGCACGCCGTCTCCTCCACCCTCCGCCCCATCCACTGCACAAACCCAATCCTGGGGGGTCACACTTCTACCACAAAAGCTAAGAGAAATCAATTCAGACTCACAACGCACAGAGTGAGGAAACCGCAAATAGTATGACCTGGGATCTCGAGATCAACGAAGGAGGAATTGAGCTCGGGGCACGCGTCGGGGCGCTGGAGGCGGCGGAGGGCGTCGTCGTCGAAGCCGTTGAGCGTGCCGCAGAGTGCGCAGGCCCAGCCCCAGCGCTCCACGTCGCAGTGGGTGTTGAAGTAGGCCCAGCAGCGCTCGCATCGCGGGACGCGGTCGCCGCCGGCGCCGGTGACCGGCGGCTGGCCGCGCTCGTCGGCAGCGGCGAAGGGCGTCACGGAGATGCCCCACTGGACGCCGCACGCCTCCAGCGCCTCCGGCGTCACGGGGAAGCGGGAGACCGTCGCGCGCACCGCCATGGCGACTAGGGTTTCGGGCGGGCTCCGGTTGGGTTCGGCGAGGTGGGGAAGACGGGTCGGAGGAGGCGAGGGGCGTGCGAGACTCGCGAGTCGCGACCGCTACGGTCTGATACTCTGATGCACTGGGCTTGACAAGCTGACACTCGGGTCGCACTGCGCACACGGAGATGGATTCGATTCTACAGTGGATAGACGTTGATCTGGTCCGTACATGTGTGATCTGACGGTCGTGCGGGGTTTAAAATACGTCACCCTGGTAGTTTAGTCAATTGATTGCTTAGGAAAGACGGACGAGATGAACAGAAATCAACTGAACAAACATATGTGCTTGTATTCACATGGTGCACAGTGCACTAGTACTGTTAGAGGTGTACTTGTGCACCCCATAGTTTTCCCATAGTTTTACGGGGTCGAAGGATATAATCCAATGTCACTTATATATTAGCTCCATTTTTTTTAACTTTTATCAATTATTATTATTCATAAGACCTATAAAACAACGAAAAACCATTAGTCGCAGTATAAAGAATGAGACCATTGCCTCAAGATCCTCGTGTCATCTCAAACTGGATGTCGTTTTTTAAAGGGAATAATCTATTTTATTTCCACAAAGTACATATCATGTTTGTCTACTTAGCCCTCTAAACTTTGATTTAGTCCATTCAACTCCTAATGTTTCAGTACCAGACAACTTTAAGCCCTAAGGGCGGTTTCAAAGGTAGTTTTGCCATCCTAGGTGCCTTCTCATCTGGGTTTGCCATGTTGGCACTCCATGTCCTCTCTCTCCCGCTCCTGCCTCCTCTTTGCCCATCAAAGCCACGCAAGCATCCATCCATGGCATCAGTCAAACAATTGAAGTCCGGTAGATAAGTCGCAAATGGAGTAGCAATTATTAGTGAATTGACCGTATAGATGTTCAATCTTGCAGGGGTATTAATGAACTATACAAGCGTAGGCCACCATGGCAAGAGGGTGAAGCCATGACTTAGAAATGAGAGAGCCAAATAACCTATACAATGTAATTACATTTAATAAAGGGGACTAAATAGCACTAACGACAATAAAATTCCTTAAAAATATAAAGCGCTATAGTGCAAATTTATCCAACTATAAGGGAGCCTGGCCCTTGCCAGCACCCCCTCCCTCGCCTCTAGCCATGGCTAGAAGCTCAGGCATAGATGTTGTCGTAGCTTGCATGCTCGGGCTAGCCATCACCACCGCGAGGGAATTTACATCGGCCGCCACATATTGGTGCCTTGCGAGACAAAAGCACACCTCGGATTGAGCCACCGCCATGTACGTTACCTCGATATGTGGGAAAATAGGTGTATCCGTATGGATAACGTATCTGATACAGATACAACCCCGATATGGCTAGATACTTATTCTATCTATATCGGTGATTATCCTATTTTTCAAAAAAAGGAAATAATTTCTCATACTTCTTGGATACTTCCCCAATACTTAATAAATTCTAACACGTCTTGTTCCACTCAAGAACGCACACTCGATCTATTTATCTCGCCCTTACCTTCTCTCGCCTACATGCCAGTCATTATTGCCGTCGTGCTGCCGCTGCTCCCTTCCATCCGCCATCGTTCCCCTTCCCTCCCACCAATTCTAGACCCCACGCCATTACCACTCCCCTTCCCTCCCACCAGCTCCTAGCCTGTGCCAGCGTTGCTCAAGTGGTGGCAGATCTGGAGGGAGGAGGCGCACAGATTAGGGGGTGGTGTGGATCTAAAGGGATGTGTTGGCACAGGGGTAAGTGAGGTACAGATCTAGAGGGAGGTGGCGGTGAGAGGAGGCCGGTGGCCGTAGAGGAATGGTGGTGGCATACCTCGACGGGAAGAGGATAACACACGGAGTGGAGGAGATGGGTGATGCCAACATGTGGTGCTCAGGTCCAGGTGATAGTGATTGGTAGGTCGCACCTATATAGGGCGACAGTTATTTTGGACAATGAGTGTTTGACGCAGTTCTACGAGATCCGAAGGAGAAGCTTAGAGTAGGCCAAATAGGCTCTTCATAAAGCTTGCTCAAGTAAGGTATTCCTATAATCCTATTCCTTATAAGAATTCATTAATTTATATGTTTATTATATATATAAAGCCATTTTCATACTCTCACTTTCAATATACTACTTAAATGAATATTTTATATTTATTTATCACTTTTGGTATACTTCAATACTAATTCTAAGATACTCCAATACGATTTAGTTGAAAAACTTTCATTGGAATCCTTTATTTTTGCTATATACCTCTTTTCATTTATAAAAGAAGTATATACATAAACTATGATATAAAAGTAGATTTTGATGTAAAATTTCATTGAACTCACTTTGAAATATCGTATAATAATTATTAGAATATACTCAAAAGGATAAAGAGGTATAACAATACTATTAAAGTGGTGTATAATAGGTGGGAGTACGTACTTCCAGGAGTATAGAGTCATTTTCCTATATATATAAACACATCATTGTATTCGTGTTTTTGGAAAAATGGCCTATCGCGGTATTGGCATATTGCGTATCCATATCCGTATCAAGGTATCCGAGCAACAAAGGCCGCCATCGCGTGGAAGGTTGAGCCGGCCACAACCATCTCGTCAGAGCTTGCCTTAGCTTAGGTCGCTGCCTGCAGGTAGGAGCTCGTGGCGTCTACCGTCGCCACGTGGGAGAGCTCGCCTTGGGTAGGTCATCGCCACCATGTGGGAGCTCACACCGGTTGCCGTGCACATGAGCTCACGTCAAGCCGCCACCGCGACGACGACCCTAAGAGTGAGATCCTGGGGCGGCTCCACCCTATCATCTGCCTTGACAACGCAGCAGCAGCCAAGATGTTCATGGTAGTGGGCTCCTATCTTCCACCAAGCCGTGAGTGGAGAGAGAGAGAAAGAGGAGGAGAGGGGTTGGGGAGAGAAGAAGAATATATGAGAAGAAGGGTGATGAGGATAACCACACATGATATGGCAGCCCATATAGCAATATCACCATTCACATCATGGAAATCTCTAAGCAAAAACGAAATGATGCAATATTGAAAGTTCAGGGTTAAGTACACCAAACATAGTTTATGAGGTTAAATGGATAAACATGATGTATACTCTTTCCTTTTCAATTTTATACCTCTTTGGAATGGTATTAAAATTTAAGTTTAATAGCAACATACGAGATATGGTACACCTATATGGTTTAAAATTTAAGTTTTGTGCTATAAGGTGACAACATATGAGATTTTGTGGAATTACTTTAGTAGCATGTTAGACTTTGAACTTAACCTCAACCCTTAACAAGGTAGAACTCATTTTGTACAACCACTACACTAGCGGCTTGGCCCGACATCCAACTATCACCGTCAAGCCCAAAAACCGCTCACCATTCTAGGTCTGCACTCCGTTTTAGGATAGTGCCATTGGAAAAATCATGTATGCCGCGCGCATGACAAATAGCGATGCGCCACATACCCCATAGTCCACGGCCCATGAGTGACGCAGTCTTCTCTCAATTCTCGCTACGCGCAAAAATTAATGACGTCAGCAGCCCTCAAAAGTGAATCCGATAATTCAAAATGCTTTAAATATTAAACTAGGTATCCAGTTGGCAATCTGTTTGAACATTGTATTTATTATTACGAGAACATATATTTTGATGTTGTTTTTGTTTGAGATTATGCCGAATGTTCCACTGATAATTTTGATTTGCTTCACTAATGGGTTTAACCTTGTTCACATTTGCCCTATCACTAGAACATTGTACATGAATTTTTTTGAACATCACCGGTGAACCATTGAAACATTAAAATGAAACTCATGAAATATTGGTCTATTCTCCTCTAAAACTTAATGCATGAAACATCATTGATGAACGGTTGAAACATCAAAACTAAATGAGTTGAACATTTTATTTTACCTACCGGAATATCCAATACCCACTCAATTCATTCCCCTTAATTTAAAAAATACATGCTAGAACATTGGACATGAACTAATAAAAAATTAGGAAGTAATACGTGAAACATTTTGTTTTATATACTGAAATATATGTCTAATGATATTGGAAACTATCTTTTAGTGGGGTGGTGGAATTGTGGGTGCACAAATTCATTTACCATGGTTCAAATCCTGGTGTTCACCTATTACGTATATACGAGAGCGTTTCGGTAAAAATTTTGTGAGGTAGCGGATGTATCTCGGCATCCGTCTAACTATGTATGTGCTAAGAAAACACACTCATGTGTATATATATGGTTTGCGTAATATTCTTAATAATATTATTTACTAAGTCATATGAGGTCTAATTTAGAAGACCTCAGGAAATAGTTCGGATTAAATTATATAAGCATTTAAATATTCGAACTAAAAAAATACCACCTCAAACTACGTGCGCTTCACTGGCCGCGGACTGTGGTGGGCGGCGCGTAGCGTAGGAGCCCCCGTGGCATTGCCACCTTGACGTGTACGCGTAACAACTCGCCAGCCCACTTCCCCTAAAGCCCACCTTGCGTTGCCGGGCCCGTCCCGCATTCCCCACTTTCCTTCGGCCATTAGGCGTCGGCCACGCCCTTCGCACCCGAGCCTCGTCAGTAGCCATCCCCACGCACTGCACGCCAGGCACCGGCTGGTCGCTGGGTCGACCGCACCACTTCTGTCCCGCCTGCCCCAGGTCCCCAACGCGCGCACGGCCGCACCGCGCGCGCGGCTCCGCCGCTGTATTTTGCTCCCACACATGCAACCGTTCCCCCGCGGCAAGCCGGCAACATTTCGCAGTTTCCCATCCGACGAGTGGACGACGAACATATCGCGATTCACGAGCTCTCCGCGCCGAGGCCCATTAGCCAGATTTTTTTGAACTCGAAATGTTACTGCTTTTTTTCAGAGGGAAATGTTACCGCTGCTAGATGTTGCTTCCTGCTAATTCTTGATTTCTTGTCTAGAATCTCTACATGGTGATTTGAGGAAACAATAGACACGAGTGATCAATTCAAGCTAGTCATCTAAGAATTTGGGCTCTTCGTTGTTGTAAATATTATGGTACAAATAAAGATTCAGGTTTAATTCTAACATAATTAAGAACAATTAAAGTATATTTTCATATATATATATATATATATATATATATATATATATATATATATATATATATATATATATATATATATATATGAATGATAGAAACTACATATAAACATGTAATTATACTATATCAATTATGCAAGAGCATATAGCCAATCCTTGTAATAAGAATACTGCCGAAATAAGCATGTAAATCATTGTTATGAAAAAGAGTATAACTAAAATCAGTATAAAGCTCAAGTTTTAATTTGATGTCGTTTAATACTCTCAAATCTAGTGTTAGATAAGATATAATCTTGACCATCCCACTACTATGGTCTATACTCTTCACGAATTAAATATGCCAAATGAGATTCAAACTTTGAGTTCTAAAACAATTAGACAGACCTAAATTCAGATCATCAACAATATATATATATATATATATATATATATATATATATATATATATATATATATATATATATATAATATCTTTTACACCCGGGTGTAATTATACCCACCTCTAATATACCACCTAAACAAATCTGAAATACTCCTTTATCATCTTGGATATACTCATGTACTACTTATAAGATACTTTAATATAAACCACATAAAAAAATTGTAAGGGAGTTCATAATTTTTAGCATATTTTATAAATACCTTTATATACGTACATAAAAAGGAGTATGTCGAAAAAAAATATGCAAACCACTTCTGAAAAATTATTCATACCACCTAGATGGTTTTAAATACTCGTATACTATACGTACATGCTCTCTGTTATACGAGATACTCTCTACGTTGTGAGATACGATATAGGGTGTAATTACACCCAGGTGTAGAAAAGAGGCTTCATACACACACACACACACACATATATATATATATATATATATATATATATATATATATATATATACGTACATGCTCTCTGTTATGCTTGGTTTTCTAGGACAACACTCGTTGTCCTAGAAAACTAAGCATTTCGTTTTGACGAGTAAGAAGACAAAGGTTGACGGAGATACAATACCGGCCTTCACACCTCGTCAAATCGAAAAGTGAAGTCGAGAGTTGGAGATACCACACAAGATCACTAGAGCACACCCGACCGAGTGTACTCAAGAACAGCAGAGGACTACCACTGCCTTCTTACTTTCTCAGGTAAATCTTTCAAATTTCCTCTCTTACCCCACCAAAGTGGTACTCGGGAACCCAAAGGGGAGAGCTCCAAAAGGAGATGGCACAAAAGCCCCTAATCCTCTCTAAACATGAGGAGTATAAGGAAGAAATCTAAAGAGAAGAAGATATGAGATTCGATGATGGGATACTCACAGATGAAGAGATGACGGTTTTAAATAGAGGAGGTAGGGGCTGCAGCGTGGTGCCTGCGAGCGGCTGGCTCCAAGGAGCCCGGGCAACCCGCGCCTCTGCCACCACTTCTCCAGTTACCGCCTCCCCACTCGTCGCCCAAATCGCCTGAGACTAAATTCAGATCTGGGTGAGGTGCCGCTCGGGGAGGAGGAGACCTCCTCCTTATCCCTTCGGCGCAAGTTTAGATGGTCTGAACTTTGCCTCGCACAAGTTTGGACGGTTCAAACTCTCCCATGCGCAAGTTCGAACAGTCTGAACTTTGCCTCGCGCAAATTCGGACGGTTCAAACTCTTCCGGACCGCACGTGTCCGTGAGGGCTTTGACCCAATAGGACCCTTATTTTTTATTTATTAAATTAAAAAATTACCAACTTACCTTTAGGAGTCCAATATTGATTATATCATCAACCACACCAATTTATAACTGAGGACCAAAAACAATCGAACAGGCTGGTTCTACAACAATAAACTCAACATAATTCCCAAAAACAAAACCAAACAAAGCCCAGTCATTTGCCCCCATGTAGCTACAGAACCAGTTATGGCCACTTTAGCTCATGTTTTCAAACTTTTATAGCGGCTTGACTGCTTGGCAAGAACAGGTACATGGGCATGCTTGTGATGCATCGGGCTTCTCCTCTATGGTAGAATCACAACCTTAAAATCCTTCTAACAGTAGAAAAAACCTTGCTATCCTGCATTAAGAAAAGAAAGGGGCAATGAGATCGTTATTACGAGTTACCAATTGCCATGGCAATGGACTGGACCTTACGGGGAATAGCAACGCAACTGAGCACAACATACACAAAACAAAGAGGCGCAAGTTCTTGTTTGATCCAATTGTCATGGCAATGGACTGGACCTTACGAGGAATAGCAACGGAATCGAGCACAACATACACAAAACAAAGAGGGGCAAGCTCGTCTGAACTTATTTCGACCAAATTTGTAGTTTACAATGAATGAAATCACTGTCCTAGTTTATGAGTCTAGTCAGCTCTGGAATAACACTAGTCCATGTCGCACAAATAAAATGGAAACTAGCATCTAGAAGACCAAAGTAAGGAACGGTAATAAGTTCTGCCTAAACATTCTTATCCTTGGGAAGAAAACCTCCCAGCTTTCTACCACAATAATGGTGCCCATGCTCTCACTATAAAAGGAGATACTTCTGAGCATTAATTGGTTTGGAGCTCTCAGAAAATTCCCCGCGCATAAGGGTTAACAAAACAGCGAGTGCTCAACAGAAACAGGCCCCAAGGGAATAATGGCTTCTGAAAACTCAGAAGTAGACATTGGAGCCGAACATCCTCTCTCTCCCAAATGTCTTCTTCTGTGCCAAACGCTTATTCGATTCTTGTAGATGACGCGAGCTAGCTAGACGGTTATCTATGGTTGGTTGGTCGGTCAGTTTAGCTATCAAGAAATAGCCAGAGCACGAATCACATCAGAATCAGATCAACCACCGGCCTACCTCCCTGGGGAATACGCTAACCGAAGACATCCTTCACATGGCTCACCAGAAGCGAAAACGGCCAGACATATATTGCCACTGAGATAGGATAGACCGATCACCTAACATTATGACTGATAAATGCATGTCAAACTACTCAATTGCATGGCTGAAACTTTTCAAGAACCTGTTTATAAGCTAATAAAGTGATAATGTACCAAGAATGGTTTTAAAAAATAGGTTTTCATAAAAAAAAAATGGTGTATCAAGTACAGCTGAACAGGAGTATGATCGATCGAGATTAGCTTACCTAAATGTCAGAATAAAATACCGGCTCTCGCGTGCCATGTAATAAGCACAAACTGAACTATCGGTCAGGAAACAATCCCAAATCATTGGTGCTTGTGGAGGAGGTTAGAGAAAAAATGCGGCGAGTAGGACAACCACCCCAACTGGAAATGTAGTCTGCAAGAGTGAACAAAAGCGGAAGAAGGGTTAGCTTCTAGTCAGGGAGGTGTTATTTCACAATATCCTTCTTTCTTTTAACCAATGTTGCAACTCAAAACAACATGAAAACCATGGTCATGGTGATGTATAGTTCTGGTCAAGAGCTCAAAGTGCTTGCACTTTAGCTTCACATCTTGGTAGGTTTTGTGAAGTTTCCTTTTGAGATCAATAAGCAGAGAAAAGAGAACTTTTTTTAGAACTGCTCTTATTTGTTCCGAACAGACATAAAACTCAGAACTTCGTTACTTACCGTCGGCTTGGAAGAAGAGGAAAACGACGACGTCGTCGGCGACGGGCTGAACGATGCCCCGTCGAACCCGAGATTGTACACCGGCGTGCCGTTGGGGTAAAACAGCCCGTAGTTCCTCTCCGACGCCGGCCCGGGCTTCATGTCCTCGTTGAACAGCGCAAACACGAACACATCGACGGGCACGTTCGGCTTGAGCGGCGTCCCCTGGCCCGCCGCGACCCTCTTCATCAGGTTCCCGTTGTATGCCGCGGCGTTCTGCACGGTGGCGCCCGCCTCGTCGGTGTCCCCCTTGGACGGCCACCCCGTCTCGGAGATCCTCACGCTGATGTCGGTGTGCTCCATGACCTTCATGGCCGCGTACACGGCGTCGATCTGGGCGTAGAGCATGTTGTCGTAGGTGAGGTTGGTGTTGGGGTCGCGCACGCCGGGGTTGGGCTCGAACAACACGTACGGCAGCGACACGCTCCCGGGGCTCGCCTTGTAGGCGAAGAACGGGTAGGCGTTGATCAGAAACGGCGAGCCGACCTCGGCGTGGAAGTTGAGCAGGGGCTGTATGTACTGCCCGAGGTCCTCCCGGAACGCGCCGGCCGACGGCGGGTAACTGCTGGCGAGTATGTTGACGGAGTGCGCCGTCGAGACGTTAACCTTGCCGCCGAGGCCGAGATCGACCAGCGCCTGGTGGACGGCCTGCATGGCGGGGAGGAGGTTCTGCATGGCGACCGTGTCCTTGCCGGAGAGCACCTCGTTGCCGACGATGACGCAGGTGATGCGGGTGTCTGGGAGGAAGGGCTGCACGTGCTGCGCCACCCAGGCCCGGGCCTTGCGGGCGTCGGTCATGTTGCTGAGGTCCTCGTTGCCGACGATGAACTCGACGCCCGTGCCGGCGAAGGCCGTGAGGACGACCGGGTCGGCGTCGTAGAGCTTCACCCTGTTGACATTGAGCGACTGGAGGAGGCCGGACACCTGCGTCGGGTGCGGGAGGTTGTTCGCTATCTGGCCGTAGTTGATGCCGAACTTGAGTGCCGCCGTCGCCGCTGACACAAGGTCATGAGCTGCGGTCGGCGTCGAAGCGAGTCGTTCCAAAGTAAAGGTGAAAATACTAAGATTTAGAAGGGCTAAAATGACAAAAGGAGATTTAACTTGAATAGCAGTATAGTAGCTTGCGTTACTGCCAGGGAAAAAAGATCTGTTGTGTTAATGTGATGTTTGTCATTGCAAGCTCAAATAATTAGCAACAGATTTGAAATATCTAAAGGACAAAAGTTAATTTAGGGGAAATTAAATCAGTTTCCCTGTCACGTAAACTTGGCTTCTAATGATTTTGGGTAGGAGGTCGTTTTCGACAAACAAATGCACAGGAAATAGTACCAAATGATACAAGTAGCCAGAGGAAAATATCAAACAAGCGTCAAATCAAATGTGCGTAACTTCAACAAGGGATCACAGGATGATGCGGAAAATTTATAGTCTTCCCCATCAAAGACACGTCGGACTAGCCGACTGAAATATGCTTAATTAATCCAAGAAAACGACCTCATAATAGCTAGAGCGTTTGCTCCGTTCATTGAAAAAAATAACACAACGGCTGTTTTGCACGATAGGATGATGCCATTTCTCCATACCCAAATTTACAAAAATAATTTCCATAAATGCCCTTGTGGAAAATGCACTCAGAGCCAGGGTTAAATATTTTGTCCGAATTTGAACGAAATTTCGAAATTTCGTTCATTTCATTACGCAGCGAAAGGAAAATCATTCGGCTAAATTTTAGCCGAATTTGTCTCCGTTCAAATTTTGTCAAAATTTGAACAAAATTCATCAAAAATTCAAATGAAGTTTGAAAATTTTCGTACGAAATTACGAACGAAATCCGAAATTTCGTTCATTTCATTTGTCTCGCTGGGTGGCGAAATATTTTTCCCTGCCCAGAGCCCTTCTCCAGTTCTCCCAACCGAAATGAGACGGAGAAGAAGCAAAGAACACGAAAATCTAACTCTGTTTCAGCGCGTGGAGTTGGTTGATGAATCAACAAGATGATCCAAACCGACACCCGCAAAATCTCGAGCAACTGGAAGATGAAGATTGTACCTGTTCAAGGACCAACTAAGGACTTCCCGCGCTGCAAAAGCTCGATACCAATCTACCATGCATGCATATGCGCACGAGAGAACGAAAAAAACCGAAGGATCGGAGCTCTCTATCTACCAACCTGCGAGGAGCGAGAGCAGGAGGCAGAGCAGAAGCGAGGACGACGGGGAGGAGAAGCGGGCGCAGAGCTCCATTCGCGCCTCGCCCGGTCTCTCTCTCTCTCTCTCGCTCTCTCTCTCTGCGCAATACGGAAGGCCGGCAGTTACGTTTGAATTAACTCGTGTTCTCTCTCTTGTCGGGGCCGGCTTGGTCGCCTACCTTTCTTTTCCGGCTCTTTATAGTGGTTGCAGTCAGGGGCGTAGCCAGCATGTGTGCTTCTCTAGGCTCAGCCCATCTTCCGGTATCTGTAACCTCCTGTTTTTTCAGCTAATTCTTATAGTTCTGAATTCAATATCATGTATGAGATCATATTTTGCGAGAGAGAACGAGAAATAGTTATATGTTAGTTTGAGATAATGATATTATGAAATTTTATATGTCAATTTTCATTGTAAAATGATATCTCTTTGTACTAAATTTGATTATTAGAGGATGAATAAGAAGAATATCTAACTAGCAAACAGTGAGTCAAATTGAGGGAATAAATTTGCTTCCTTTGTCTATCTAATTTCAAGATTGATTTTAGTCTAAAATTATGATGATTGTGAACTTTGCATGCATGATGCATAAATCAACTTGTTTGCGATAAATTAGCCATATTTAAGTTTATCCCAGATAAAATTGTCATGCGCCCCACAATGCTAACATATACGGATTGTGAGTTTGTGCGTGAGACCAACAATGCTAGTGCAGGCCATAAAGATGTTGATCATGTGTATATCAATCTACGGAGTCGATGTGGATAACTAAGAAAGTTTTGGTCTAAAAGCCCCTTCTTTATTTCTTCTCCACTGGTTTCTGTAACTGGTTAGGCAGCGTATGCTGTGATCTGCCCAAACTTTGACAGACGGACAAAAACATACCTCTCTGAGATGGCCACTCGTTACCGGCACGCCCATACGATACATTCTATACGAGTATGTGCTTACTTCTCGCTTTCGTGACCTACGGGGTGTAGCCGTGTAGGGCTGAAGAAAACAGGAATGCCGGAATTTTATACGTGTGTCTAATTAGGGATTCATTCATATCCTTCGCCTTTCTTCAGTAAAGGCAGGGGATACAAAGTGATCTTTCACCACAAAATGGCAGCAAAACACTGCAGCGATTTCATTCGCTGTGGCAAAACATTGTTCTGCAGTGCAGAATTTTGTTGTATCAACATCCCGTTGCAGCTGTTTATTTTCCATCGGGTGGCTCAACAGCACCAAAATGGCACAGCGGTGCGCTCTGTTTCTGAATAATTAGGGTATCTCCAATGTATAAGATCTAGGTTGATCTTAAGGTATGGTGACATGACTTGGTGCAATCTACTACAATGTATAAGGTCTTTGTGGGTACTAAGATGGAGCCCATATTCTAATAAAAAAACTGGCCTTTAGCTTATGGTGGAGGAGAGAGAACACAAGATTCAATAAAAAATTGTATTTTAATGCTTATAGCTAGGTCTTTAGCTTGAGAACTGGTCTTAAGCCTTTTTTACTTATGGTCTGCTTTAAGGTCAACCCTGTAATATATAAGGTCGACCTTAAGGTAGCTTAAGACCCCCTTTTTCATATATTATAGATGTCCTTAGGGGTGGGGATCCTGTTCCCTTGGGAAATTCGGAGGAGAACAGTGTCTCTCATTTCATCTCTGACAGCTTCATCTTGCTATTTCAGAGAGCAAAAACAACGCAAAAAAAAACGTCCTTTCGAGGAAGCCACGCATGTAAGTGACGGAAACGGAACGGTGAAAGACTGCTGTTGTGCAGCGTGGACGTGGGAGCGCCGCCATCAGCCGCACGAGCACGGCGCCACACAGCGCCATCAGGCGGCCGGTAGCGGTCGCTGACCAAAAATTTTATCCTCTACGTCAGCATGTCACACCAAATGGAGAACTTTAGAATGAAAGCCTGCTCACATGATCTCAAGAGAAACGCTGATCGTTATCGAGTCTACAACAAACCAAACTAGGTGCTTCTCTTCTTTCTTGATAATCTGTGTCACTTGCCTCAGGCAGAACTTCTTTCTTCTGTTCAAGAGTAGATAAGAACACATAGGCTTTGATTAACCATTGAAATTTGGAAGCAACTGATGCATGTTCAACGGTCAGCATGATGGAAGTTAAAACTTCCAACTGTTGTATAGTAGTATCGTCCAATTTGTGCTACGACTCCTGATTCATTTCATGTCTAACGGGGTGATCGTTTTAGCGATGACTTCTGACTTTTGACTGAAATTTTATTGTAGCTGATTTTTTTTACTGTAGCTGAGTTAGATTTTTGGGCATAATTAAATTTAAAAAAATAGAAAAATAGAAAAAATATGTTAGCCCATCACGGACAATGCAAAGGAACACGGGAAAAAAGAAAAATGCAAAAAAGCTCAAAAAATCTAAAAAAATTCAGAAAAAGATAAATTACTGAATAGTGAAAAAAACGCTGAAACTAGAAGCTGAAACTGAAAAAAAGCTGAAACGAGCGGGGCCTAACAGAAACCGGACAGTTTTTACGCTAGAGAGAATCTTCTTTGCTTGAAATAAGAACGTGCTAGGTTGATTAGAACTACCTAAGAGTAAAATTTTGACTTTGCTTCAGCGGCATGCTAACGCTCAGTGGTAACTGAACAAACCAAATCCGGTACCGATGCTATGATTCAAGACTAGCAACGTATTTCCGCATCCTAAAATAAGGAAAAAGAAATTTGTTTACTGCTGTAAGGATGATGTGAACTGGAACTCTGGAACGAATCGCCATGTATGTACAAGCAGTGCTATTTTAGGGCCCATGTACAAGTACAAACAATTCATCACAACAATTTCAGTAAGTAGCTCGACTGGAGAGCCAGTATAGCCTGAATCGTTCCGTTAAATGAACAGTTCACTTAGTGAGGACTGCTAAGCTAAAGAACAATGAAATGGTGCAGAGGACAGACCGTAAGCAAATAAATATCCTGCAGACATAAGATGCATCTAAAGTTCTAAAGAAAACTAAAAACAGCATGAATAGCGAAGGACAGAAAATGTTGTACTATCTCAAGTTTCAGTTTCTGAGATGCAACATCCAGTCTTCGGAAAGCAAGCTATTTGCTACCTAAACAGTTCTGGTTTCTGAACTTCTGATATCACATTCACCTAGCGAAACAGTATGTAAACAGAGCAGCCAAATATTTCCTACTGGAAGCGACCGACAAGTATAACATGATTTTATAACTTCACATAATGTGCCATTGTTGGGATTGCTGCAATTATTTTAGGGAACCCAATTGCTGCAATTTGAACAAATGCAGTTTGAATTGCTAAACCATGTTTCAACAATTATTGTCACAACTCATACGGCATGCGGCATGATCACATCAAAAGATCGAGCTGGTCAGAAAGAGATGCGCATCTGGCCATCTCTAGACAACCAAAACTAATAGAACAAAGAATCAACCCTGGAACTTCAACAAATAAGCCACAGAAGCATATGTGAGCCAGTTAGTAGAGTTCTTCCTCCTTGTGGGTGTGAATGACGCAATCCGCCTTCGGATACGAAATGCACGTCAAGAGATATCCCTCAGCCATCTGACTCTCATCGAGGAAGGAACCCTCCGACTGATCAACTTCACCAGTTGACATCTTGCCCGCGCATGTGGAGCACGATCCGGCACGGCAAGAGAATGGCAGCTCCACCCCGGCATCTTCAGCGGCCTCAAGAATGTAGGTGTCTTCAGGGGCATCAAACTCGTGCTCTGCTCCGTCCGGGCCTATGAGCTTCACCTTGTGCACGGCCGTCGCGGACACCCTGAACTTGCTGGATATCCTTAAGCCTGACAAGTTTGATGTTTGCCTCGTGTACCCGATAAAGGAAGGACTCTTGATTGCAGGAGCAATGGCCTGGCAACTAGCCGCAGATGTAGGGAAACACACTCTCGGAGCAGTGGCAGTTGACATCTTGCTGATCCTGGGTAGAGACGAAGTTAGATTCTAGATCTTTAGATCGGACCTTGATCGTATCTCTATGTTCAACCGGATTTACTCCTCAGACCACAAGTCCAAACGGGCTGAACACAACTAAACCCATAGCATAACAAACTTATAAGTGTTATTGGACCTTCTTCTCTCAGAAGACTAGTCCAATGGGTAAGGTCTTCCTCACACTTATGAGTTGTGATTCTTCCTTTAGGCGCGGGCCATAACCAATGTAGTCGAGGCGAGGAATTAAAATTAAGGTTTATTAATTTTTATTTTATTGCTAGTTAACAATTTTACCGCCCGCGCCTCCTTCCTCTTTTCCTCCGCCCGAGCCGCCTCCTTCTCTTCTCCCTCACACATTAGTTAGGTACTAGATCTAAGGGGATGTTAGGATCGCTGCGGCGACGGCCGAGCTCGACACTAATTGTTAGATCGGATCTTCCTAGACCCCGCTTTGACCCCCGCCGATGGTCGCTTTGACCGCCGACGGCCGCTAGCGGCTCGCCGCATGTTTAGGTCCAATCGCGTTTACCGCCTTTTAGAACATTGTGACTGGGTCACAGGTCCAAATGACTAAACACAATTAAGCTTACAAAGCAATACACTTATAAATGGTATTAGGTCTTCTCCCCCAAAAGACTGGTCTAGTGGGTGAGGTTTTTCTCACACTTATAAGTTGTACTTCTTCCTTTTCTATAACCAATGTGAGACTATTCTTAACAATCTCTCCTTTCACACATTGGTGTTCCTCAGCCGTTTGCCATCTCCTTCACCATATACCGACGGTCCTTCAGAGTCACAATCAATTAGATTTTCATATACTATGGTCCATTGAGTCAAAGATGTTAGAACCGAGATCTAATACTACTTGTTAGATTGAAACCTGACCACATACCTAGGTCCAACCGGGTTTACTCCCCGGGCCACAGATCCAAACTGATGAACATAACTAAATCCACGGAGCAACAGACTTATAATTGGTATTAGATCTTCTCCTCAAAAAGACTAGTCTAATGGGTAAGATCTCTCACACTTCTAAGTTGTACTTCTTCCTTCTCGACAAATAATGTGAGACTATTCCTAACAATCTTTTCTTCACATATTAGTTGGACACTTTGTAACCATAAGGTCTAAAAAGATGTTAGACGTCTGAGCTCTGATATCAATTGTTAGATCAGATTCTAACCACATGCATAGGTGCAACCGGGTTTACACCCTAGACTACTAGTCTAAATAGGTTGAACATAATTAAATCTACAGAGCAACATACTAAACCTGTAGAGCAACACACTTATAAGTGGTATTATATATTCTTCCTCCAAAAGACTAATTTAATGGATAAGATTTCGCTCATACTTATAAATTATGTTTTATCCTTTACAACAATCGATGTGAGATTGTTCCTAACACAGATAAATGCAAATGACATTTGGTAAAGCTAAATAAGAACAATATCCTGCAAATCTAATTGGCTTGTTGATTGTAATCTCATCCATTTCTCCTGCAAACCAACTTGAAATCCCCAATGCACACCAGTTCAAACTTCAGAATTGCAGCAGTAAAACTGGGCATTATCCTCGTCAGAGAAGTCCCCAAAAAGTTCAGGCTTTCTACAAACGGTTGCTCTGGTCATACAGTTCACCATGACGTGACAATACTACGGGCAGAATCTACCGAACACGGTCAGATCCGGCAAGCGCAAGAAGTCGCCGCGGACGCAGCACCGGGGGTGGAGCACGTCACATCGAGAAGCACCAGGACAAGGCTGCGATCTGCGACTAGAAAGATCTTGCCGCGACCGAAGGAACGAGCGGGACGCGAGTGTGATCAAGGAAGCAAGGAAGGTGGTGGATCGACGCGTACGTACCTCCAGACGGTGGGGCGCGGCGGCGCGCGCCGATTTCCAGGCGAGGCGAAGCAAAAGCGGGTTGGATCGCGAGGTGAGAGACACTGAGATGGGCAGAGCACACGCACGCGCGGCGTCTTAATAGGCGAAGCAACTGGCCCTGCCCTGGCCGCGACGCCTCTTCCTAGCTTTGGGCCGTGGGTCGCCTCGCCGCGGCTGGCTGCTCGGGCGAAAGGCTGCTGTGAAGTACCAAAGTAATTTTTTTTAAAAAAAAGTAACTTATATTTTATTTTGCATTAAAATTAACCTATATTTTTTTACTATGCATCATGATATATCAAATAAAATTTTATTTTATACTAGCCTAATCTTATTTGATTTAAACCGGTTTTACGTAATGATAAATCCGTATACATAATTTTGATTACTCTGTTTCTTTAATTTAATTGTTTTGTTTGAGACTAAAAATTGATTGACCAGTGCAAAGTGAAAAATTATTTAGTCTACTCTGGTGCAAAAGAAAAATATGAGTTAACATCAATGTAAAGTGAAATAAACAATAAATAAATTATCCGATATAAAGTGTAATTTACTTTTTCCCCCTAAGACAGTAGTTTAGTTTACGGCGTGACGGAGGTTCAGAGCGGATTAGGAAGCGGCTGCTTGCTGTGCGGCGCGTCCCTTGGCAGCGCTCAGAAGCCGCAATTGGCAGGCCCGGGCAGGTGGGCCCGCAGCCCCTATTGACACCGGGGACCCACGTGCCGCTTAGGAGGCGTAAACGGATAGAATTCGAGTTGGGTGATTCCGAATTTGTATACGGGGGTGATCATTTTGGATTGGGTGATTATTATACTATTCACTAACGAATTTGAATATGTACTCTGATTTGAATACGAATCTGATACGCGTTGGGTACGAGTTCGAGTTGTGTGTTGACTTATTTCGGTTGTATGCGGACATCCGCAGCTAGACAATAATGACCTTGTAGGCTTATACACCCACATGATTAACTATCGTGATGTGCTAAATAGTTGTGTCTAATTATTAGTGGTACAGAAACAAAAGTTGGTGAATAGTTCTACTGGATTCTCTTGTAAAAAAGAAATAATTCTTTCAATTTAACTTTGGATGTGGGTTCGTATAGAGAACTAATATACGAATGTGAAAATCGAAACCATTTTTGAAACCTGATTCGGATACAAATTCAGAAAGAGAAGATATTGTTACTCAGGTTGCTAAAAATCTAAAGGCCACGCTCATTACCGCTTTTTCTCAGCGGTAGTGATTGGTTTTTGCGTTGAAAACACTGTAGCAATTTTGTCCTTTTGCTTTTTTTTTTTGTTTTTTGAATTTTTGAGTTTTTATTTTTTTCCCGTATTTCTTTGTATTGTCCGCTCTAGATTAGTGTGCCGCTTTTATTTTTATATTTTTTTACATTTAATTATGCCTAATAAGCTAATTCAGTTACAGTAAAAAATAAGATAATTACAGTAAAATTTCAGCAAAAATCATCGTTATTCCGAACGCTACCTTAAAATCACATTGGCAGTTTATTGAATTCAATAATTGAATACTTTGGATAATTCATACTTGTAGTGACATGATGCCATCTACCTTTTTAAGGTCATGCTTTTTCTTAGGCTATTAGCTCGTGTACTCCTAGTCATTTTCGATAGATATTCATAAGTGCATGTTAATGCTTACAAAGATAAACTGGTTTGTTCGGATGTGTTTGCTAGCAGCTAGCACTTACGTTGTTTTTTTGTTCTTATTGTTGTAGGCGGGCCTGTACGGTTACCAAGATTTCGCGGGTGTGAAATGGCAAGCAATAGCGCAGGCAGCAAACAAATGCAAAGCAGAAGACCCTTCTATCGCAAGAATATTACAGGAATCGCTACCATGAAAAATCTACAGACAAATTTAGGGAGTTCGGAATAACAATAATTTATGATTTTTGACTAAAATTTTACTGTAGTTAGTTGATTTTCACCTGAAGCGAATTGGCTTATTAGGTATAATTAAATTTAAAAAAATATAAAAAAATAAAAGCGATATGTTAATCTCTCACAGACAATGCAAAGGAATATTAAAAACACAAAAAAACAAAAGTGCAACAGTAAATTAAAAACTGAATCATTGCCGCTCAAGCGCGAGTTCACTTGGGGTGATCGAATAGCGATGGCTTTTCGAAAAACCTGTGGTGGCTGAAAAACAAATGAGTTAGTGGATAGTGTAGTGAATAGTGAAAAAAAAGCTGAAACTAGAAGCTGAAACCGAAAAAAAGTCAAACCGCCTTAGTCATCTCACCGATATGGCAATTGTGGATTAAGCCAGTACCATGAACAAATACAATGACATTACGTGGCAGTCTTGAACCAAAAAATGTGGATTAGCGGAAAAATCACAGCACACATCGACGCTGGGTCACGCAACTGACGAGCAACCACAGCTATCAACTGCACAAAAACAATGGCAAACCTCTGTCTGCATCGTATGGCAATCTAAAGCGTAAGAACAGGTGCTTCGAAGCATATGGATCCTTCTTCATCTGGAACTATGACACAGATTGATTGGTACAGATACATACATAATAGGGACGAAAAAGTGGATTCTGATCGAAGTCATCTGACATGCAAAACCAGCAAGCCTGCAGCATGTGCAAATCATCTCAGATGGAGAAGAACAAATGAACAGTAGATATTATGGAAAATACTATCCTGGTTTGATGCAAGTGATGAACTTCTGCCAACCGCTTACGTAAATATGATCAAAGACATACGATACGTGATCAGTAACAAACTATTAACATCGTACTAACCACTTGACTACAAAATCTTTACTATTATAAAAGAAGCAATTGGTGGTTGGTCCGTCATCCCTCCTCTCTTCTCAGCCCTTCGATCTGAATATAAGATAAAATCCGAACCGTCTGTTCACTCCTCCCTCCCTCCCTCCCACCCCGCACGCCTCCTAACCCTAAAATCCTAACCGCTCTCCCCCTCGCACTCCCGCATCCCCCTCGCTCTCCCCCTCGCACCGCCGCCTCCCCCCGCCGCCCCCGCTCTCCCCCGCCACCCCCTCGCTCTCCCCCCACCCCACGCCGCCGCAGGCCTCCTTCTCCCCAACCCGCACCGCCGCCTCCTCCCCGCTCCGCCGCCCCCGCGTCACCGCATCCTCCTCCCCGAACCGCCTCCTCCCTAGCCCACGCCGCCGCCTCCCCTAACCCCCCGCACCGCCGCCTCCTCCTCCCCCCACCCCGCGCTGCCTCCTCCTCCCCCCTGCCAGCGCCCCGCCTCCTCCCCCCCCCTCCACTCTGCCGCCGCCGCCTCCTCCTCCTCCCCCCGCGCCGCCTCCTCCTCCCCCCCCCGCGCCGCCACCTCCCCTCTTCGCCCCCTGAACCGCCTCGCCGCCTCCCCCTCTCCGTCCCCCGCACCGCCGCCTCCTACTCCCCGCACCCCTCGCCGTCGCATCCTCCCCTCCTCCCCCACCCCAAGCCGCGCTTCCTCTCTCGCCCCCAAACCGTCGCCTCCTACTCCCCACCTCGTCGCGCATCCTCCCGCCCCAACCTCCCGTGCCGCCGCCTCCCCTCTCCGTCCCCGCACCGCGCCTCCTACTCCCCGCGCGGACAGAGGGGACAAGGAAGGCATGCAGCCTATCTGCGAAGCGTAATGTGAGGCACCGTTTCAGTCGCGGTTCCTTGCCACCACGGTTCTTGGAGTTGAGCAAGGTTAGTTTCTCCTTGCCTTTTTTCCATGTGCTTTTTGGAGGAATTTTTCATGTGCTTTTGGCTATGATTGGTTAGTTCTCCACCATTTCCATCACATTTAGTTATTTCTTTGGTAGTTGTTGCAATGTAGACGCAAAGATTAGCTAATCCGATTAATTAATTAGAATCAATTATCGCAAAATGTTGTCTTACGAAACATTTTCTGTGCTCCCTAATGAAAGACTTTCATTTGAAACATGATCCAATGTTGGGAACTTGTAGTTGTAAAGCCAGTTCATAACTTGCAATCACGCACTACCTTAACTTGCTTCTTTGGTCCCTTCTATCTTGCATGATGATTCACTAATTAAGCCATATATGCTTGCTCTCCTGTTGAAATCAATTATCTTTGTGTGTCTGCAACAAATCGACTTATGGGGGTTAATGAGATGTGGCGTGCTAGGGATAAGGAGCTGGAGCTGGAGTCCACGATGAAAGCCAGAACTAACAATCACATGGACTCGAGATGCGAGAAACGCAGGAACGTCTCAAGAGACCAAAGTTTAGTCTCTGAGGTTGAGCATGGCAGACCTTATGTTACGACTTCTTTAACGAGGTATTCGCATAACAGTTCTTACTTGAACCGGGAGGATGGCCTAGGCGATGATGAAGTTGAAGAGTTTCTTCGTTCAAGGTCAATGCGATATCTGTCATTTCCTTGATGAAAACATAGATGGATTAACGGAGAAATTAGATAGTTTGATGAAACTCCTATATGGACTGAAAGATGTGATCTTTACAGAAATTAGATAGCTAAATGACTTGTTGGTTTGTATTTGGCTTTTCCAGCTCTAGGTAATAGATGTTTAGTGGTTTTACCTTTAGGCTTTGTTCAGTACTATCATACTTTGGTGATATGATGAATTTTCTGAAACCTTGTTCTGTGATACTCGCAGGATCATATCATAAGCGGTGTTTTTGAAGAAGAGGAAGAAGGGCCTCGGGTTTTAGTTGTCTCTTAACCATGATGATATGATGGCTATTCAAATATTTGTTCTCTTGAACATGATTGGAAGCGAGTCTAAAAGATGATTGTGACGTGTATATCTAGATTCTTCGTATCTTCCCTTACAGTTTATTGTTGCTTATTGTGTTACATATCTTTTCCGTTTGTACTGAGATAATAATATGGTGATCTTGTATTTTGTGCTAATAGTTGTATGAATGCATCATTGTATATTAGCAATCCCTTTCATTTATCGTGTGGCCTATCTAAATGCTCGATCTATCTGGGACCACTTTTATGGTTTTCAATTATGTATATAAAAAGTCTGTGAATTCAACTAATATTCATTGTGTGATTGTAAGTACGTAAGGATTACTGTTAACTAAATAAGCCTACATGAAAGTTCCTAGCATGATGACCATTTAATATTTGATAGATGATTTAGGTATAGAAAAATAATTTTAGGAATGCAGGCCTTTCATGCCTAGCTTCTCTCTATGATTTGCATGACATTTTTTAACATTTATATTTATTTGGCACTTCAAAATGGTAGGACAATTTGAGAAGCATGGACCCTCAAACAATCAACTTCATGACCTTTTTCCGTAGTCCATTATATTAGCCATGGTAGATTAGAGGTAGTTTTAGTATGTAATTTAATTGTTCATCTTTTGTATTTGCCTATAAGATGTTAAAAAATCGCTAGATAAGGGCTAATGTGGCATATTTTTCATAAAAGATAATATAGATAGGGGATTGTAGCTGGATAAACTTTGTTGTGAGTTTAGTCATGGAATTGTTGTTTCCTATCATTTCTGTACATATTGTTGTATGTGGTGCTTGTTCTATCATGCTTCACTAATATAATACTTGATTTATTTACGAATATGAACATGTATGTTTTGTTTGATACATGATGATGTAAGAAAAAGTTGATATTTATTATTCAGTTTGAGATCATATTTGATAACATGCATCACTTTTATTTGATTTTCCGTTGCAACGCACGGGCATCTTACTAGTAACATTAAATAGATAGACATGATAGATCAAGAATCTCATGGATGGTTTGGGCCGATCTTCTGTACTGTCTTAATTCAAATAATGCAGCTGATCTTCTGCGTTGTCTTAATTCAAATAATGCAAATAACTAATAGCTAGTTTCTGTTGTGTTCCTCCCCTTTCCTCTTTCCGGTCTGGTCAATATAAACTTATAGCAAGATACAATTTTGAATAGATAAGGACACTATTAATAACTAGAAATGTAAATACATAAAGTAAGAAGTAAAAGAGTAAACCACACGATAAACAACTTTGTTCATTATTCATGATGTCTTATTATTTGAGTTAATTTGCTCTTGTTCATGTTAGTTTTGATCTCTTTTTTTTCTTGATTTTACTGTGTTCTAGGATATATATAAGTGATGAAAATAACTCATAGAGATCAAATCTTATGCATCTAAACACTAAATCTTGGTAGATTTTGCAGTTGCCCAGGTTTTACTTTGATTTACCTTTTCTTGAGATTTTTTTATCCTAGTTTTTTTGTTTCTAAATCTTTGGAAGGAACAGTTTGCTGTAACCTGTGGGAACTCATCTAAATCTATCTTGGCTATCTTGTACCCATAAGCAAGTTGTCTTTCAAGATTTTGAGTTTTATCTAATTTTGGTATAACCTTGCTTGTTTTGAGAAAATGTTGGGACTTTGGTTTGGATATCTCGATCCTTGGATGAAATAAGTTCCTAAGAGCCTCAGCAAGATGTGTGCAAAAAATTGATCTTATTTGACCATATATTTTAAATATTGCATCAAAAGTGGTTTGGTTCGAGCTGGTTTTCTATTCTGGAAACAGTGGAGCGGTCAGACCATTCCTATGCTCGGTCAGATCGGTTGCCAATCAAACCTCTAACTTGTCGCTGATTAGATCGCAAGCTAATCAGACTGCAAGGTTGCAGTTGGTCAAATCGCAACTTTGTGGTCGATCAGACCACCTAAGTATAGAGCTAAGCTCTTTAGTTTTTAAGGTTGTTGTTTTATTTTTGTTTTTTAATTTTGATTATCATAGCTCAATGATTACTGAAATGAAAATTTTACAAATATTTAAATAAAATTATGAGACATCGTTCACCCGGTAAGGTCCGACGAGTCTCGTGTCCCATCCTGCCACATCCTCTCTTCAATGATCCTTTTGCCGAGGAGAGATGAAAGGTTGTTACAGGCAGTAGAGTAAGGGACAGAAATCCTGACAGAGAAAGGCCTACCACATCTCTCCCTCTCTCTTCTCATCTCTCCCTCTCTCTCTCTACACTGTGAAAACCGAAAAGAGAGACAGGCTCGTAGGGCATGTTCAAAAGGACACAAGATCTTCCTGGCGGTACAGTAGTAGATGAAACTCCCAAGGGGATTCGATTTGCCAGTGTGGGAGAAGACACAAGGAGGCAGCACCCTATCATATGGTGTGGGTGTGTGTATATATATAGTATGAACATAAAGTAACATGCACTTATCGTGTATTTAAACAAAAAAATCATGAAAATTCTGAAAACAATTTTAAATATACTTTATGTTTTACTCCACCTATGTATAAAATTTAAGTTTACATTTATTATATGGTAAGAGTACAAAATTCTGACAAGAGTTAAGAATTCAAATTTATCTGAATTTTTTCTTTTTTGATACTATTAACATAGAGTGAATTTAAACTTGAATTTTATATGTAAGTGGAGCAAACCATAAAGTATATCTAGAAAATTTTTCAGAATTTTTTCATGATTTTTAGTTTAAGTGCACTCACCGTGCACTATAAGAGTGAGTACATACACACACAAACACATATACGGTAGAGCTATTCTACACGCAGTTTTGTGCCCTGAAAAGTTATCACTAGCTGTAAAGAAATTTATTACCGGCTGTGTACTTAAGGTTGTAAAAAAAAGCTCGAGACTCGCGAGCTACTCAAGTTCGGCTTATTTTAGACATGATTCAAGTTCGGCTTGAGCTTTAAACGAGCCGAACTCGAGCTTGATTTCAAACTCGCGAGCTTTACCGAGTCGAGCTCGAATAGTTCATGAGTCTCAATTTGAGCTTAAATAGTGATACATATTAATTCTTACCGAGCTTACCCTAACCGAACTCGAGCTTTTCTTATTGTTGAAAATTAGTGTATATTTAAATTATTTTGACTTTTATCGAGCTTACTTGAGCTGAGCTTGAACTCGAATCTTTCTTATTTTTAAAATTAGTGCATAATAAATTATTTTAATTGTTATCGAGCTTCAACGAGCCGAGTTCGAGCCTAGGTTCAGGCTCGAACCCTAACTCGAGCTCGGCTCGAGCTTCTACCGAGCTTGAGCCTAGAAGGCCAAGCTCGCTCGAGCTCGGCTCATTTACATCCCTATTTGTACTGTAAGCGTTCGGAGTAACTTCACTCGCTACCGATGGTAACTTCATTCAGAAACATCAGTAACTTTTCTGTACTATGAAGGTTTGATGATAATTTTATTCAGAATTGATAGTAACTTCATTTAGAAACGTCAGTAACATCTTTGTGTATTTTACATCTACGCGCTTGTTAGTATTTCTCCCACTCTTGAATATGGCTTGCTTGAATACATGGTACATGCATATGTGAACCTAGCTCACTAGTCTACTAGTCCCTTCCTGCAGTATATGGTACATGCATATAGTTCTACTCATAGTCATGGTGCAAGGTGAAGAGAGTTCTTGGGGATGGCAAGTGATCAGGAATCCAAGGCCATTTGCTCCTGCTGCACCACCTGCCAACTTCTTGTACTGCTGCTTCTCTCTCTAGTGTCTCTATCTCTGCTATTTTTCTCTTTCAACTAATAGTACATGCAAATACAACACAGTGAAAGTTCTTTTGCTTGTTTTCATGTCCAGCAGTTGCTTTAAAAGATAATTCATTATAGGTCATTGAATAACATTAACTTCTACAAAATGCTATTGAAAAACACTCTCTTTATTATATACCACCGAATAGTACCAAAATTTTATTATATACCATTGCTATCAGTTAAGATATATTTGCTCATAGAAAAGATGATTTTACCCTCAGTTAAAATTTGTCTTTATGATAAAAATTAAATATAAGGTAAATTAGCATAGCCAAAAATACTAAATTTTTTGGGGTGGATTATTGGGGCAGTGCACAATCAAATATAAAATATCGTGAGCTGACCCTTCCATTTGTTCTATTTTTGAAATTCAAATCCAAAATCAGCCTATTTGAGTTATTTAACTGGGATAAATTCACTGTACAAATATGTAAAATCATATTTTTCAAAAGCTATGTGATATTTTAGGAGCATGTGAGAATTTTTCTAGAATTTTTAGGCCTTATTTAGTCTCTATTTGTAAATAGAATCCTTTATTAGCATTTAAATTAAAAAACTAAAAATTTTATTTGAACAGTTCCTTGAAATTTTTTAGCTCACTGATATATTAAACAATACCCTTGTGAATTTTTTAAGGTTATTTACTATTTTAAATAAATCAGGTCTTCAGTCTTTATTAGAGGTATTTTGGTCTTTTTTCATAGTATAACGTCATAATGGTAACTAACGGCAGTAGCATATAATAGAATTTTGGTGTTATTCAATGGCATATAAGATAGAGAGAGTGTTTTTAATGATATTTTATAAAAGTGGTCGTTATTCAGTGTTCAGTGATATGTAATGAATTCTCTCTTAAAATATAGTTTCCCCTCACCTCTTTTAGCTATCTTTATAACCAACTCTCCTGCTATATATATATCCAACCTTCCTCTCATTGGATTACACCTCTTCGCACAAACGAAATAGTTTCTTAATGCCTAAGGCCTGGCTGGATCTTGTAAGTGGTTTGCTTACGTTCTTGCTTCATCTTTTGGCTCTCATCCTTATCTGTCCACCTCTAACCCTCACACTTTCAGTCCTTGCCTTTACATTCTTGGAAAGTTTAGTTTTTATCTGCTCTGCCATATATTGCTATATGACTGCCATCGGTGCTGAACTCTGTGCACTACTACTTGGTCCAGGGAGTTGCAACCTGCAGCTGCTGCTTTGTTGAGTTGGAGGAGGCCCTTATCCATGGCACCAGAGTGTTGATCCTGGCATGATCAAAAGCGATGGGCACACAAGTGTAAGACGGCCTTTTCTCTACACCTCTCTCCTTCTCCAAACCTCTTAACCCACCTAGGACAAAGGCTTGTTTCTTTGCTTCCCTCCCACAGCACCACATAGATGGGCACAACATACCTTTGCTTTTGCCTTGCCAAACGCAGTCATCAGCCCTGACCACATGTAACTGGGAGGCAGCATAAATGGTGTGAACCCACAACTCGAACTGTTTGCATGTTTGACACTATATCAAATTTTTTTCTTCATCGGATCTACACTAATTCTATCTATGAAATCTCCTAAATTGTAGCAAAATCACCTCAAAAAACTAATTTAAACTCTCTTGTACTCTATCTTTCTTTCTTCTCCCTCGGTTCTCGCTTGCTCGGAGGGAAAAAACTCAACTGCACGGCTTTGGATGAGAGGGCAGAGAGGGACACGGGTCATTTTATGCACGTGGGTGTGGGGCCAGCGCCAAGCCCTGCCAAAGGTCACAGGAATCATAATCGAGCACGCGACACGTCCAATTGATCGGCCACCGAGCCACCTACTAAGTGAGGATGTTTTGAAACACCTACCGAACTAGGATAGCTTAGCGAAACTGCTGAGCAAAGGAAGCTTAGCAGGCCTATAGGCCCTGTCAACTCCCACACGTCATCCTCGCCGTCCAACACCTCACCTCTCTCTCTCCTTTCTGTGCCTGCATTTTTCCGACCTCTTGGAATAGAGCAGTTGACAAGGCCTTTAATTCCATTTGCATGTATGCAGCAGCAGGATATCTTGCAGCTAGGCCCCCCACACTGAAGATCTTCCCTCATGGCCAATGAGTCGTCTACAGCACCCATACAGTGTAAGCACTGCTTCCCTTGGTCGTTTACAGTCTCCTACAGTTTCTTGATGACGACAACAGAAAAAAATGTTCTTGGTTAATTAACTGCTCACTGCCTTCCTCCGCCTGTCCCTCTTGTTTGTTTGATTAATTGCTTCACAGGGGAACTCGCAGCAGTAGGGAGCACCACTGACGCGAGCTCAGCTCAGAACAAAATGCCACAGGCCGAGTTGGTGTCCCCACTGAGCATGAGGGCCGCCTCTGGGCAGCAACAGGAGGTGTTGATGGTGACCATTGATGATTACAACCACAAGCAAGGACTTGAAACAGCAGCAGCTACTGCACCAAGCTTTCAGCAACATGCAGGAGGCCAAGACAAGGTAACAGTGATACGGTGCTCTGTTTCAAAGTACCTGTCTTTTGGCCAATGATTTATTGCGGCTATTAGTATTTTTCTGATATATTTAATTTAATAAAAAATAAAATAAATAAAAAACATTGTTATATATTTACATATAATAAAAAGAGAAAAATCGTGTTAAAAATCCAACACATTTCAAATAGCTTTTAACTTCTATAAAGCAGAAGTCACCGCTGTTTATAACGGGTATGTTTTAGGGAGTATTCATATTGGTTGTTATTGATAGCTTTCGGGTGAAAATAAATAGTAATAGCTGGAAGAAGGAGGGGCGAGCAGTGGGAAAAGTGTGAGAGAGATGCGTATGCGAGAGGAAAGCGAAAGAAGTAGGGAAGCCACTTCAAGAAATTAGATATTCATATTAATTTTTAGTTTCTCTAAATAGAAACTAAAAATAGAAGCTAATATAAACAAACTCTTATCGTCTCCAACTATTCATGGAGTAAGCTTCTGGAGAAGTTCTTAGTTAATCCTTTCAATGCCAACCAAAGTCCAAAGCTCATGTTTCTGTAGGAGTCAATCTAAGGTAGTGCTTAGTTTGACGTTGGTATATAACTTTTTTTTACTGTAGCTGAGTTGGTTTATTTGGCATAATTAAATTTTAAAAAAATGTAAAAATAGGAAAAATATATTAACCCATCACAGATAATACAAAGGAATACGAGAAAAAAAGAAAAGGCAAAAAAGCCCAAAAATCTAAAAGAAATAGAAAAAGACGAAATTACTGAATAGTAGAAAAAGCAGAAACTGGAAGTAGAATCTGATTTTAAGCCAAAATAAACACAACCTAAAACAGCTTACTTTTAGAAGCGTAAATTTGGTTGAGGTTTTGAGCCATGCTTTCAGTTCCAGCCATGTCTTTCAATAGAGAGGTCATGGTTGTTGTCGGGTGCAAAATGTCCTGTTTCTAGAACTATTGGAGAGTAGGTAATAATAGCATATTGTCAAGGCTGGTCCAAGGCTAAAAAGGACACCAAATGATGATTGGGGGCACCCTAATGGTTCCTGTCTCCCCTTGTGATGGAAAGAAGCAACATGATAACCTCCCTGAACTGTACCTTGGAAAAAAAAAAACTACAGCAATACTAGCACATGCTCTTCCAAATTCCAATAACTCCTACGTTGAGCTATTTGAAATAGTTACAGTGTAATGGAGAGAGAAACATGTAAACAGCTACTAGTGAAAAGGAGAGTAGTAACATTGAACAGAAGATTGCACTGCTTAATTTAGTTTCTGATTTTTGTTTTTTTCACTATTCATTAATTTTGTTTTTTTCTAGTTTTTTTTATTGTTGGGCTTTTCTGCTTTTTCTTTTTTTTCGTATTCTTTTGTATTGTCCGTGATGAGTTAACATATTTTTTCTATTTTTATTTTTTAAATTTAATTATATCAAATAAGTCAACTCAATTACAGTAAAAAATAAGCTAATTACAATAAAAAAATCATAAACCAATGTCATTCTGAACACCCTTTTAACTCCAATATATACTTACTTTCTTGATGTTGAATAGGTATGTTGCTGTATAACTAGCATTGCACACTGTTACAAGTCTACCTTTTTGGTGTGCTGTGGTGCAGAGGAAGCATGGATCCACAGGAAAAGATGGCAAGTTGCTGGATGCCAAGGTGTGACTACATTTGGCGTCGATTTAATAGTCTCGATATTATATCCCGGCAGATTCCGCCCTGGCAGCGATCCCACGTTGGTAATCCGGGTTCCGCTCCGGTGAGCGATGCCATGTTATCAAATATGCGAAAAAGCCCTCTAACTTTTCGAAATTGTATACAGGTTCTTAACTTTTACAGAAAGATCCTTGTCATGTTAGCGCTTTCATGGAAAGACTCTTCACTTTCTAAAATTACATATAGATCCTCGACTTTTACAAGAAGGTCCCTACCACATCAACGCTTTCATCGAAAAGCCCTCCACTTTTCTAAAATTACGTATAAATTCTTGATTTTTTCAGATATACCCTCCCTTACGAGATAAAGCCTCGTGATTTTTCCATAGTTACACACAGGTCCTTTGTTTTTAGAAAAGTCATCCGCTTTTTCTGTAAATACGTATGAACCCTCAAATTTTTTTCACAAAAGCTCTTTTATGAATTGTCAACTATTTTTCTTCGATCCATATAGTAGCTAGCGTGGCATGGTGCTATGCTTCCACTGCTAGTAGTTCTAATTCTTGCATGGCCCTGCATTTGTGCCATACCCTTACTTGTACTGTTCTAATTCTTAGACCGAAAGGCGATTGGCTCAGAACAAAGAAGCTGCAAGAAAGAGCAGGCTGAGAAAAAAGGTGCAAAACAAAAACTGCAAAAAAATTTAAAATTTTCTTAAATCATGTCTGACGAAAAAAACCGTCTTTCAGACTTATGTGCAGCAGTTAGAGACAAGCCGGATTAGGCTTCAGCAAATCGAGCAAGAGCTTCAGAGAGCACGCTCACAGGTTCCAATTATCTAGAAGCCTCACGAGATCAGAACATCTAACATTATTTACATAGTGTTGCCACATGGTATAAGACCTAAATTGTTTCAGGGCCTGTTTCCTGGAGGATGCAGTGCGCCCGGAGATATGAGTTCTGGTAAGTGGTAACCATCTCATTCAGTACGGTGGTACAAGCTTCACAATGTTATCTGTGTTTGGTTGAAGAACTCGTTGATGTGTTATTACAGGCGCTGTGATGTTCGACATGGAGTACGCCCGATGGTTAGATGACGACGGCAAGTACCTGACAGAACTCCAGGGCGTGCTGCAGGCCCAACTCCTCGACGGAAACCTTGACGCCAGAGTTGAAGAATGCATGCGGCACTACGATGAGCTGTTCCACCTGAGGGCTGTGCTCGCAAGGTCGGACGTGTTCCACCTGATGACTGGCATGTGGGCAACAGCGGCCGAGCGGTGCTTCCTCTGGATGGGCGGGTTCCGGCCTTCAGAAATTCTCAAGGTTCGACAGCACAAAGGCACCGTACTTTTTTTGCCACCCCCTGCGCGATTATTAAGGCAATGATAGCTGCTGAGTATTTATGTGGTTGCTTTTTATCAGATGCTGATACCTCGGCTTGATCCACTGACGGAGCAGCAGCTGCTGGGGATGTGCAACCTGCAGCAATCGTCGGAGCAAGCTGAGGCGGCGCTTGTGCAGGGGCTTCAGCAGCTGCACCAGTCACTGGCCGATGCAGTGGGTGCTGGTCCTCTCAACGACGGCGCAGATGTTGCCAACTGTACCTGTCTCATGGCCCTAGCACTCGGCAGGCTCGACAACCTTGAGAGCTTTTATCGTCAGGTCAGCATTTCCTCTTCTTTGTGGTCCGTGCATCCTACCATAAAAACCTGAAATTAGTAGTGCTTGGATGGTAGTAGTTTTATATCCCGTGGATGGTAATAGGGCATTTTTTGGCTGGAGACCGTGGGCTTGGGCCGAAGCGTCAGAGGGGGCTGCGGGAGGGATGTGGCCTGCATAGGAGATGGGTATGATTCGCAAGGGGAACGCTGAGAATTAGGAATAACATACGCTGAATTATAGAGAATTAGAAATAACATACGCTGAATTATAGAATTTATATCTCAAACCAGATTAAAATTATTTGAGTTATACCATAATAATTTTTTATGCTTCGGACTGAAGTCATGTTGCCTCGGACCCAGATCCACCCGAGTGCAGCAGCAAGACACTTGCGTGTAACAGCTAGCACTACCTGACTCGGCTCCCTTTTTCGTTTGACTCGTCAGCATGCAAATCAGCTAGCGCTACCTGATTTGACATGATTGTCTCTCATGATTCTCATCTACCAGCAGCCATGCATGACAATTACACTTATTTTAATAATCCAGAAGCCATGCATGCACTTCTGTTCAGGCAAAGATACTAGTAGTAAACAACATGGTAGCTCAACGCCTCAACCATACAAGGACATCATCCATTTTGACTAGAGAGAAAAGTCGGCATGCCAAGACCAAACAAATGGCTTAACAGAAAACTCATAACTAGAAGCCCCTAACAATTGGCTGAGCAATTAATTTTCTAACAAAAAACAAATATAAAATTTCAACTCTTTCAAATTGTAATGATTCATCGTAATAATAATTAGGATCTTCTCACATGATCCTTCATCTAACGGTACATTTCTTGTCAACTGGCCTGTCGATTGTCCATATGTATATCTAGTTAACCCAATATACCATTTTTCGTATGACTTTGCGAATGCAGGCAGATAATCTGAGACAGCAAACCTTGCATCACATGAGGCGGATTCTGACAACTCGACAAACAGCTCGGTGTTTCCTCTCCATTGGAGAGTATTATCGCCGTCTCCGTGCTCTCAGCTCCCTCTGGGTTTCCCGTCCTCGCGAGTTAAGACTCAATGCTCTTATCTAACGATAGTGCACATATAACTCACTCATCGAATCATTTGTCAATATCACATCACATCACATCTCACTCTTGGTGTACACTCATGCACAGGAACTTCATTGTGGCAGAGAATGTCAGCCCTACAGGAACCGAATTTCAGGTTATTCATCGATCTCAGCAAAATCAATTTCCTGGCCTTTGATGTTTCTCCAGGAGGGTACAATTATGTCAACAGTGGTGGTGGGTGGGGGTTGCAACGGAAGAAATTGGGATGGCTCACTTGTTATGTTCCGATGGCTCTTGAATTGAATGAAGGGTCGACACTTTGCAGAATTTGGTGTAAAGAGTGAGATTAAGAAAAGCGAGAGCAGGGTGAGACGTGGACGTGCTGCATCTGGCTGCTGCTCGATCTCCCTGCTCCAAGGTCCAAACAGCCTTCTGGCTGCTGCTCCCGAGACCGCGGCCCCATCCAACTCCAGCCCAATTGACACGGCCCAACCAATTACACCCCAACGCAGTGCGCGGCCTGTGATGACACCACCATAACAAATCGGAATCCCTCTCAACCCGCCTAACTCCCTCAACAAGGGCCCGCCTGATGCGACTGAGCTTCCGGGCTGCCGCGCGCCGCACGGCCGTATTCACGTCCCGCGGCCCGCACGACTCGCATGCTGTGCGGGAAGGTAGGTGCGGCGCTTCGGCGATTCCCACTGACCCAGAGGGTCCCGAGGGCGCTCGTAACTGGGCCGCCCCACGCGGCCCACATCGCTACCGACGTTCCACACCACAGCTCCAGTCCCCCGTCCCCACCACCCCTGCGTTTTCCCCACTCAATTCGCCGCGTTACATCCGTCCGCTACGCGCGAAGTGATGGTGGTCGTCCCACCCACCCCGCCTAACCAGCGCTCCTGTCCGCGCGCGCGGCCGGGCAATCGGCACGACTACGAAATGTACGCGCGCGCGGTCCACTGGCGCACGGCGTCCGTAGATCACCATGTGTGCAGCGCGGGTGCCGCAGCGGCTGTCGGTAAACGTACGCGTGGACCGGCCGGATTAATTACGCGCGTACGTGCGAGGTGCGACCCCGAACTGTGCCGTCCGTCAATGCGTGCGGGATCGGTCGTCTCATCGTGTTTGATCCGTCCGATGTGACCTACTGCCAAAGTCCGGTCTAGCTGAATAAAAACGCCAGGCCAATAGTGACCTGACCACACCACACCACACCGACCCACCCACACCCACACATGCACCCGTTGTGGTCTTGTGTTTGATTTGCTCGCTCGATCGCCGGCTGGCTTTCCGTTCCATTGGTCGTCCAGGCATATACAGCTCGATCCACACGGTACTGCGACTTCCACTTCAAAAGGAGATCGAGGAAGCCCAACCATATGTAGCTAGCTCACCAAGTTAGAGCGCCCAACTTCTAGATAGATTCGGTACTACTTGTTACTACCCCTTCTACATGCACAGCTAAACTAGCACTGCACTTTTCTCGTACACGCGTGCAAATAGGTCAATTGAGATGATTGTTCTGTGGCGTGCACGGCGTATGGTGTTGGGGAGGCCCAGTTGGTTCACCGTCCGTAAATCCAAGTGTATATGTGACCAAAAGATATACCTATATATAGGGCATGCCAAGAAGGCAAGAAAAGACATTTACCTCCATTAGTAGAGATCCCGATAATGATATTTGTGTAAGCAGCTCCACCCATGACTATAAGTATGGCCTATAGCCCTATATGGCACCATGGGGAGGGAGAGAGAGAACATTATGAGGAAAAACTATCTTGAGATTGAGTATAGTGCATCTCTTTGCACCTCTTCTTTCTCTTGAGTTTAGGCTCCGGGTACCCCTTTTGGGTCTTCCGAAATTCCTGTATCTACTGTTTTGGTGTATAACTATAACAGTTGACACTGTCCGTAAAGAGCAGTGTGGAAGCCACAAGTCAAAATCGAACTGCCTGGGCCTAATGGCACTGAAGAGGAAGACGACATCAGCCTCAAAGTGAAGAAATGGTACCGTGGCTGCAAGGGGACGGGGCTAATGTTGAGGGCCCCCACCCCCATGGAAGCGGGGCAACAGGGTGGTCGCATTCAGTGTCATGCTAGACAGCGAAGACGGCCCCAGCATAGGCCGCGTAGTGGACGGTGTCACGAGCAAAGGACCCCAACTCGACGGCCCCCGGCAGTTCCGACACCCCCGTTGTTGCTGCGGCGACCTCCAGTGACCCCGACGCTCCCCTTGCCACTACCACACCGTGAGCCAAGGGTGCCCTGGTGCCGATGCCAAGTGTACGCGGTGGTAGGCTAGAGGTGATCTACGTATGCTACAACGAGAGTTGGCAGACCTACAAAGGGCCATATGAGAGTTACAAGAGGCGAAGCGATGGCAGAAAGGACAGAAAGTCTGAATGCCACCGTCAACGCTCGCAGCAACCCCACCAGAGAACTTCAAGATGCCCATGGTGGAGACCTAGAAGGGCAACATCGACCCCCGCGAATTCCTCCGCGTCTACGAGACGACTATTGAAGTCGTGGGAGGGGACGACTCGACAAAGGCCAAGGGGATACCACTCGCTTTGCAGGGAATTGCTCTATCCTGGTTCTTCGCGATCACCCCCTGGTACAATCTACATGTGGGAGCAGGTCCACGACCTTATGCACAACAACTTCCAGGGCAATAACTTAGAGTGGATGAATGCCAACCAGCTCTCCACAATAAACCAAGCCCCTAGGGAAAGGCTATGAGAGCACTCCAAGCGCTTCGCAAAGGTCAGGTGATAGGTCAAGGACGTCAATGAGATGATGATCATTAATGCCACCATCGAGGCCTCTAGAAAGGGCCTCTCATGGAGTACAACACCCAGAAGCCTATAAAGACAGTGATCGAACTCTTCGATAAAAAAGAGGAGTACGTGAGGGCTAAGGAGGACACGTGAGGCATGAAGTCAACGTTGTGGGGCCTAGCGTGTGAAAGCATCTAGGCATGGCCTTAAATTTAAGGTTTTGGTAATTAACGACGTTTTACGAATATGTGACTAATGTGTGTGCTAAGATTGTATAGACAAAGTTGACAAGAACAAGCTACATGAAAATTGACGTTCTAGAAGGATCAAAATTGAGATACATAAAATATAAGATCTCTTTTCTATTTTACCGGTCTTAGGAGAAAGACGGAAGACCGGATTATAGGTTAGATGCTGTACTATTAAGAGGGATCCTTGAAAATAGCTTGATAGCATATTTTGGTGCATATTGGATCAACTTAGGATCATGCATGCATTTGAAAATAAGGTTGAAAATTCACTATGCTCTCTTAGTATAATCGGTAGTATCGTACCCATCTGCGGAACTACCGGAGTGCAGTAGTTCCGGCATGTAATTAGCGGAACTACTGTAGCACGGTAGTACCGGATATTGAGCGGTACATTTTTTCTAGAGAGCACCCTTCCGGGGACTTAGACTTAATAGAAATCGGTAGTACCGGATTTTCAATGGCGGAACTACTGTGGTGCGATAGTACCGCACGGTACTGCGGAACTACCGATTTTCGGTATGTTTTTTCCAGAGAGTACCCCGAGAAAAACTTAACTAGCCAGAAATCGGAAGTACTGTACATTTTTTCCCCAAAGAGGTATGTTTTTGGGAGGTTTTCTCTTCCAAGGAAATCGGTAGTTCCGCACGTATAGAGTAGTACTATCGCTGTGTAGTAGTACCAGACCCTGTGTAGTGGTAGTACTGATTTTAGGCTCTAACAGCTCGTTTTATAACCATTATGACAGGAGCGGTAGTATTGGCCCGATAACGGTGGTACTAATGATTTTTCTGTTTTTTTATCCTCAACGGCTAGTGTGACTTGACTCTATTTCATTGCTTTGAGCTAGTGTGAGGTTCTCCTCTCAATTGTGCATATGTTACACCTGTTGAGCAAGTAGAAATGCTATAGATTACATGTGTTGCATCTAGAGGTAAATTTCGTATCCACTTGATGTTGTGTATTCATTACACATGGTGAGAGCCAAGCAAGAGACTTGAGTTGTTACTCTTGGAGGTTGCTTACTTTTAGACGGCATTAGAGACGTCGTGCGTGGTGATCTTCGCAAAGAAGGTTGTGAGAAGATCCGGCGTGTTATGAAGGTTGGAGTTCATCTACCTAGAGCGAGAAAGAGCTAGCACTAGTAGAATTGCGGTGTTTGGCTTAACTCATGGAGCTGATTCAATTCATTTGGGCTTATCTTAATATGGACTAGGGGAGACCAGCAAGTCTCCAACACCATGGTAAAAAGAAACTGTGTTAATTAGGGTTTGTTCTCTTATGCTCAATTTATATTTAAGCAATTTACAATCATAAAATTAAATTGATTACTTGTCACCCTAGGATTGCATACCTTTGATTTAGACTTAGTTGTTAGTACACTTAGTGAGATTAGTTGATTTAGTCTTTAATTGTGCAAAACCGAATTGATTTACACTTGCACATTATAAACTTGATTTTAGCCAAAGAAATTTCAAATCCACATATTTACCCCTATCTCTAGTCAGCCTCCTTGATATTACAACTAGGGACCTCCCAAGCATGTTCACGAACCCACCAATGCACTCAACCCCTCTCCAATGCTTCCCAGTAGAGACCTTGGACCATGCGTCCTTAGGGGATCCGCTATCTTGTGCACCACCAGAACGGATCAATGACATGGCAACCACGTCAAGCATCTCGCGCTTTGCAAACCCACCATCGCCGAAAATACTGTGCGGTGCAGTGTGGCCAAAGCGGTTGCCGTGGCTAACTCGTGATGCGCGCTATCCTCTACAGGTCATGGAGCCTCTAGAGGGTGCACTCTGGCAATGGGGAGGCAAAAAGGGAATGGAGCAGCAGGACCATTAAAGGAGATGAAGAGGAAGAGCGAGATCAGGGGATGAGGAAATGCTCAGTGAGTGGTGAAAAAGGAAGATGACAAAATGGCTAAAGTAACCAGAAGTGGTGGGCCGCATGTATGCTTTTGCAGTAGTACAATGGGCATGCCTTTTTAGGGGTCGTGTGCACCCCCATAATTGGTGAATAGCCCACGTTCTTGTCGGTAGATCGGGGCCACATGGCCGGGATCAATGGCGCATAGCCATGACCACCATCATTTTGCCCAGGTAACGAGGTCAGCATGGTATCCAAAGTGATGGCAAGCGTTCACTCCTACGTGTGGCATGGAGCGGACTGCCAAAATGAAGCCTGCAGGCTGACCCAAGGATTTCAGGGTAGAAGCCCGCTCTCCGCCTCAAGGACCTCCAAGACGGAGGCCATATGCCGACTGGAGGACTTCCGGGATGAAGACTTCCCGTTGGCCCAAGGGCTTGCAGGACAAAGACTGCCTGTCGACTTGAGGATTCCTAAGATGAAGGTTGACCGCGTGGACAGAGATTGCCAAGATGAGGCCTAACTGCTAGCTCAAGGGCTACCTGCATGTGCCCCCCAACTGTTGGCCATAAGACCTCTCAGACGAAGTCTGGCCGCCTACCACAAGAGCTTGAGGAAGGCATCGGTCTGTTGAAGGGATCACAATGGTGGACTGAAGGGATAGAGGGGGCCAAAGTGTGAAGTGCATAGTTTTTGCTTGTCAGTTGCGAAGCCATTACTCATGAGAGGTTATTTTTGGGGAGTGGCCCCCACTATGCATGGCTCAGTCGACCCATCGTACGTAAGCCCAAGTATATATGTGACTAAAAGGCAGACCCATCTATGGTATACTAAAGAAAAGATATATTTATCCTCAATAGTAGAGACCCCTAAGAGAGATATTTGTATAAACATCTCCACCATAGCTATAAATATGGCCCATAAGCCATCGTGGGGAGGGAGAGAGACAACATTAGGAAAAGAAAGACTATTTTAAGATTGAGTGTAGTGCATCCACTTTACACTTCTCCCCCTCTGTCAAGTTTAGGTTCTAGATACCTCTCTTAGCTGTTCCAAAGATTTGATATCTCCTGTTTATTAACATGTACCATTAACAAATAGGTTATATCTTCTTTTTGACGAAGTATATTATATCTCTCTGGGATCCAAGTGGATTATTCTAAAGCGGTTAAAGTTGCACCTGAGGTGCGAGTGACAGCCGATGATTTGAATATTAGTTTTACACCTTTTCATGGGAAAAATAGTTCAAGTTCAGACCATGGATTTTCGATCGGACCACGTATGTTGATCGACCACGATGCCAATTTTAGTGGTTCTGGTATATGTTGGACTCACAATCTGCAGGGATAAGCATGGTCAAGGGCTCAAGGCCAGTCCGCAAAATGTCCTAATACGTACAGGCTAAAGAAATACGTACCTGCATGTAACACGCACCATAAAAGATATACACCATATCTTGAATGGGTGATACTAGTATAATATTACGGAGAGGGCAATTAATGGCACATCCTGATCTCCGATTTGGAGTCATGTACTATACCTGGATGTTTTCTTCCTAAAATTATTTAGATTTTTTTTATCACGTATATAACATTTTTCACCCATATTTACAATATTTTTTTATACAATATTTTAACATATATACAATATTTTAACATGTATATAATATTTTTCATATATATGCAACATTTTATACCCGAGAAAATATTATATACATGTTAAAATGTTACATATATGGGTAAAAAATGTTGTAAACATGAATGAAAAATGTTACATATATGATAAAAAAATCTGAGTGGTTTTTAGGAAGAAAATATTTAGGTGATATTTATCAAAACCCTATATTAATTTAGTGCAGACTTCAATACTGCATAATATATATATATACATATATACAGTACAAGTGTAGATGCGTAGAGCTAGCCAACAATCTACGTACCTTGTTAGAAAGGGGCATAACTGTTATATATACTCTAGAAATCCATCTAATCAACAACTACAATAATCATCTACAGTAAGTATAAGGTGTGATTTTAACTATTCCAACCGGATATTGGTACACTACTACAAAAAAACTTATATTAGATATCTCATCACAGATGATTTATGAAAACCATCAGTGTTAAATATAATCACAGACGGTTTACATTTAGAGACTGTCTATATTGATGCCAACGCTAAAAACCGTTTGTGAAGAGATAATATCACAGACGATTTATGGTGAGAACCGTCAATGATATTGCCAAATATCACACGCGGTTTTGGTAAGAACTGTCTGTGATAATATCATAGACGGTTTAAATTAAAAACCATCTGTGATATGTTTCTCATCTCGTAATCGACTAAAATTTCATAATCTTCTACCTGAGTCCGAGTAGGATTCGTTCCGATACACCTTTAGTAAAACGGACATAACTTTTGCATACGGTGTTCGTTTTCAATGTTTTTGTACTTGTTGAGAAGCTAACGATGAGCTCAATCCAAAATAATAACCCGCTTGCACTAGTCACCTCTAAGACACCCAAAATTTACCATCTTTAGTCTTAAATTTGCATCGTAAGTTTTTTATTTTCGTTTTTGCCAAAATTTTTAATCTTCCTTTCAAAATTTGGGGTTCGCTCAACTGCAAAGTTGTAGATATCATCAAAATCTTTCAAATAAGTATATATAAAGTCATATAGAACTTTGTTATTTCATATTTTAAGACTAGTTATTTACATTATATCGATATATATATATAGTCTTTGATAATGAAGTATCATAGACGGTTTATGGTTCAAACCGTCTGTGATAATTATGTTTACAAATGATTTGTGGTTCAAACAATTTGTGATAATTTGGTCCCTGACTGTTAGGCCCATCGATCCTCCTCAATCCAATTCCAGCCATTAGAAATTGACCAACCCCCACCCCATAGATCCTAACTCCCGCCTCTCCCTCCCCTATAAATACTCACCTAAACCCATCCTCTATCTACTTCATGCACGCAAAATCTCTTCAACCTCCTCACCGTCCTCCTCCTCGACCCCGACGCCAATGGCCTCCCCACTGTCCTTCTCCTCAACCCCAACCTCTACTTCATACGCTCAAGTTGACGCTTGCAATGATGGGTGTCAAGGACATCTAGCTCACGCCGCATCAAGGACTTGAGGGTCTAGGCATAGAGGCCTCATCGGCATAGTTGAGCTTCCATTAGAATCTCTGTTTATTCTATGTTCTTACCATATTTATGAGTTGCTCGGTTTGTAATAGAAATGGAATATTCTTTGCTATGTTTACTTGTTACCTTATGATATTGTGATGTTGTAATAGTGGATTGTAATAAAAATAGAATGTTCTCTGCTATGTTTGCTGATGTTATCTACTATGTTTGTTGTTGTATTTGCTTATTTTCAAATGGCATAGCTAACATTCTCTAAGGCTAACCGGAAAATAGAAAAAAATAGGTATAGAATGAACTATCATAGACAATTTTATGAGATAAACCATCTGTGAAGGTCTATCACAGATGGTTCAAACTAAAAAATCGTCTGTGATACTAATACATCACAGACGGTTCTAACTACCAACCGTCTATGATAGGCGTGTATCACAGACGGTTGGTATACGAACCGTCTGTGATAGTTTTCCATCACAGACATTGGTAAATAGAACTGTTTGTAATGTGTGAGTATCTAGTTCGAGCCGTCTATGATAGTGTTATTCACAGATGGTTCTAGTTATAAACCATCTATATTGTATTTATCACGGACGGCTCATAAATCGTCTGTGATAACTTTCGATTATCACTGACTCATAAATTCAGACGGTTCAGAAAATCATTTGTGATGATAGTTTTAAATTGTCTGTGATAACTTTTTTGGTAGTAGTGATAGTTGGTACACGTTTTTTCATCCTGGAGTACTCGAATTGACTCCCACTATATTCCCAGCGAGAACCTAGTACTAATCCCCTTGCGGCAAGGGGTCTAGCTGCTTGTAGCTCAATCTGTACCCGGCCGATTCCAGAGACGGCGGCTACGGCGTGATACACATTAGACAGGCACCACCACATTCCAAACCTACCTATCATGCTCTAGGCATCACTAGCAGATGCGCAGATTATGCAGCTCGCCCATTCGCACGCGAGCACGCGCGTTCGTGCAGTCCCCGGGCCGCTTGCTCATCTCATGCAACAACCTTCCAAACTCCAAAGGGGCGAGAGCAACACCAACGGCGCACCAACCCTCTCGCTCGCTCCCCACATTTCTTCCCGGGCGTGACATGCACGCCTTGACATAGACGACCCCTCTCCTCCTGATCCCCTCCTCTTCTCCGCACCACCAACCCCCCCCCAGATATAAAGCAGTCCGCACTTCAATTCTACGTACATATAGAGGGTGAGAATTGATCTATGGTGTTGAGGGCTCGCACAACAATGGAGGGTGCGGGTTTCGGCGTGCCGTTTTACGAGTGGCTCAAGCCACCGTCACCGTCATCCTCGTCGTTGACGTCCTCGTCCCTCTCGACACCACCGAGGGAGCACCAAGCACTCGGTGAAGATCGAAGAGAAGGAGGCCAAGAACGAAATACCATGCTGTGTTTGCCACTTCTTGGCAGGCTCGGAGTTGGGGAGAAGACGACTCCGGATGGTGGGCACAACCCTATCAAAGAAGAGGTGAGCAATATTACAGAAGAGGCTAGTGTTGAGTTAAACATAGGCTTGCCTGCAAGCGGCAGCTATAATTCTGAAGAGGCGCCCATGGATGACGACGACGAGAGGAGGAGGAGGAGGAGGAGGAGGGCGAGATGGAGAACGAGAAGCCAAGGCATGAGAGGTGCAAGGTGGAAGCAGGAGAGCAAGTAGATGCCGAGAAGGTGGAGTCAGTGGATGGATCAAACTACGCATGTCTGGGAGGGGAGGGGAGCAGCAAGGGCGCCACGGGATGCCGCGACCGGCGGTATTGGATCCCGACGCCGGCGCAGATACTCATCGGCCCGGTGCAGTTTGTCTGCCATGTCTGCAACAAGACCTTCAATAGATACAACAACATGCAGGTGATTCATGGACATCCCATCCTGTTTAATTTGGTTCGGTTTTAATTATGCCTGCCTTCTTTGGATCCGCTTTGTTCGAGTTACGGTTTGTCTTAGAGTCGGTTTCATTCATGCTCATGTTTGCCGAATGACCTAGCAAGTATTTCATGTGCACCCGTGAGGAATCAATACAGGAAAAGAATTAAAATGAAACTACAATACCTACAGCCACGCGGTAGCTAGCTAGTTCAATTCACACATCTTTCCTCTCCATGACGATGACAAAAGACAAAGCAAAGCACACGCTCGAACGCAGGACTGAACATATTCCTTGTTTACTTCACATCGAGGTAATTGCAAGGTTACATTTTTGCATTGCCGTCTATGTCAACGTAACAGCGACTAAATTATGTGTGTACACGATCGATGTTGCTGCTGCAGATGCACATGTGGGGCCACGGCCGCGAGTACCGGAAGGGCCCGGAGTCGCTCAAGGGCACGCAGGCGACGACGCTGGCGCTGCTGAAGCTACCCTGCTACTGCTGCGCGGCCGGGTGCCGGAACAACCTCGCCCACCCGCGCGCTCGGCCGCTCAAGGACTTCCGCACGCTGCAGACGCACTACAAGCGCAAGCACGGCGCCAAGCCCTTCGGCTGCCGCCGCTGCGGCAAGCCGTTCGCTGTCAAGGGCGACTGGCGCACGCACGAGAAGAACTGCGGCAAGCGCTGGTTCTGCGCGTGCGGCTCCGACTTCATGCACAAGCGCTCCCTCAACGACCACGTCCGCTCCTTCGGCGGCGGCCACTTCCCCGTCGTCCCCGGCACGCCCACCGTGGCGCAGCCGCCGCCTAAGGAGCGCATCATACGCTTCGACCAGTGCCATGGCACCGCCGCCCATGCATGACAGATTAGTTGACAGGATTAATTCTTGATCATTAGTGCATACTTGCACTTGGTATATACACATGTACGTATATATAGAGAGCTACGTTGGAACGGAAAGGACACGTACGTATTACATGGGCGTACGTTCGTAGACAATAATATCATGAAGGTTGCCGTGGAGAAGATTGGCTGTGAAGTAGCTGAATTTTCTTCTCAGGGAGTGGGGTTGCAGAGACTGGTATAAGGTTACTAGGTTAGTTCTCTGTAGCTTAGTAGCAAAGGAGAAAATTTGTCAGCTTCACAGGCTAAAATTTTGGCAGCTATGTATCCATTTATAATGATGGATGCATAACTTAAATTCTGTGGGATTAAGGAGATCGATTAATTAGTTGTTAACATCTGATGGGTTGTCATTCATTGGTGTTATTTGCTAAATTCGTCTGTGTTTATCTATTTTTTTGTTTGCATGGATCATATATTTCTCGCGCAGCTTATTATTAATGTACTCTCTATTTCGTCCATATATGTGTGTTGTTTTCTTTAATTTATTGCACTGACTTGACTGTTCCAAAAGTTAAATCCAACTGATGTGTCCATGTGGACCAGTCGTCGTTACATCAAAGGCTAGGAAATAAAAAAATACTATAGTACTGATCATACCTATTTTTGTTGCTATCGATCAATTTCATCAAAGTCATTGACTACTCTACAAGCTGAGCTATTAGGATACTCTCATACCTTATAAATACTAGCCGTATAGGCGTGATGTGACGTCGCGTTAGCCACTATATGAATCGAAATAAAAGAGACAAAAATTCATAGCAAAAGAAAAGTGAAGGGCTTTTCAAAAAAAAATCGAGGGATAAGGATAGGTTTGATTTGTTAATTAATAGGAGGGCTCTAGGGTTAGATACTAGCTACGAGGGAATGTTTCCTCCGAATAAGTAGATGCATTTAAGAATTTGTATAGCTAAACTTTCAAAACTTGGACCATAAAAACACACAAAAATATTAAGATCGGTCACAAAAAAACGATATTGATCGCTAGATTTTTCATCAAAGTATATCATAAATATTGTATTTCCTATGATCTTTACAAGCATGTAACTAGATAATGTTGCAATCAAATATGTATACTAGTGATCAGTGACCGTGTTATCATATATTGTTCTTTCGGACTGCAGCTAACATCTTTTTGATACAGCTGATGTCTTTTATCTGTGCCTTTTGAATCAACAGAGGACGACGGAGACACCAATGGCGTACATGATTTTGGACTCGAGAAGAAGTTTGCAGAATTCACTTCACGAAATTGCTTTATTTATTTCGACTTTCAGATAAGCTAAAAGCCCAAAAATAGTCTTATTTATTGACAGGAAGGGAGTATATACTTTTCCTTTCTTCCTGTGGATGCATGCTTGTATGTTGCCATTCGTGACTAAATATTGTATTTTGTGATTTGAATCTCGTTGATATGATCATTTAAAGGATTTGATCAGGTTTCACTTAAAAAGATATATTCCGACATGTATGACTGGTTGTGAGTATTCCAACCAGTATGACTGGTCGGTAATACTAATTGGTCGGAGATTATAATTAAGATCATCTTCATTTTTGTGATAGACTTTGTATTGACTTGCACCAGACGTGATGTCCAAAGATGTATGCGCGATTGAAGTCAGACGTAGCTACTTAAGGCGCTTCCGACTACAACTCTTCACCATCATCTTCTTGGCTCTGTTTCGTCTCCGAGCGAGGTGTTATTCCTATCTCTGAGCAGGTTACTGTTTCAGTTTTTCTAGTAGGTCTTTGTTTCTATTACTGACTATTATTATGTTCCTTCCTCGTCTAGGACTTTTGTTCTCAAAACTATTTATACCTTCTATAAGCCTCATGATAGAATATGCACTAAAGTTATCTACACTTGTAATACGCCAAAAGTGTGTTCCAACTTCTCCTTCATAGAGTAATTGTCAATTTTGTTTCTATGGTTATTTCCGTAAAGATTTTTCAAGTTAAATATTTGTCTCACGTCTTCCACTTCTTTGATTATCTTCTATTTTGCTGCGCACTTTGTAACAGTAAATTAGTCTCAAGTTTCAACATTCGCAAAGGCATATGTATAGGAACTTGGAAGTCAAGAAAACGACTAATGCATTGCACGCTCGCGGATTAGACATAAGTATATTAATGAAAGGATAATTTACACAACGACTGCACTACGATCAGCTAGCTAGGTAAGTGCACGCACAGGGGACTAACCAAAAGAGTTATAAAAAATATGCGTTTGGTGTGCAGGGAAAATTAGTTACTCGAGCAGAATGGCATGCTTTTTCCCCTAGAAGTCTTTTGTAGGAGAGGTCTTTTTCGACCAAGTCCAACTTTGAGGCTCCTTGGGCTCCGAACCAGATCACACCTTGATCCATTCCAACCTTGACGTGGTGCGTCGATCTAAGCAGAGCTAGTGGGATGGTAAAAGGAAAAAAAAGGCAAATAAAGTCAGATCAAGACTCGGAAGATAATGGCCATAATTGTATTAGCTTCTATTTTTTACTTTTACTTAAAAAATTAAAAACTAATACAAACATCTGATGTTTTGAAATGATTTTTCTACTTCTCTCGCTACTATCTCACTGATAATAAGGTAGGTGGTCATATGTGCATCACCCACTCCTCTCCTCTTGCTCTCGTCACGTGCACGTATCACTATCACTTTTTACACCGTCTGTCCCCTCATTTTAAAAGTCACTTCTATTTATTTTCAGCTAAAAGTCATAAGTCACAATAAAAAAATATCAGCAAAAGCTAATTCAAATGCCCTTAACATATGTTGGTACGCTTGGCTAGGTGAAAACATGTTAAAATTTAGATTTGTCGACCTTTTCATAAACACACGCATGCATGCGTGTGTATACAAGGCCTCCGGCCAACTCGTGTCAAAACTTGGTACCTGCTATACGACGTACATGCATGTTCTCCGTTTTAAGCATTTTGCCACGTTTGTGCATGTGCTTTCGTGTTGCATGTATCGCACACAGTGCATGTCAGCATGCAGTCATACGATACGTCCATCCCCATGTTTCGTCCTTCCTTATCGATCACCCGTCACAGTATATATACTGTATTCATGAAGTCCGATCGAAATTTTCTGAACGTTAGGGTCAGTCACTCGAGCATATATGCGCTCCATGCTTTATAGACTTGAAGACTTTGGCCTCGATGGATCGGTCGACGTGTCCACCGTTGTTGCCGTCTCCGATATGCGGCCTGCGTCCGCGAGCAGACGAGGTATCTGCAAGTTGCCGGCTAAGAAAAAAAAAAAAAAAGGGGTGGGTAATAAAGCAAGTGGAGGACTTGGGAAGAGTCTGAACGCTTTAGGAGACGCAGCGGAGAGGAATGTCAAAAAGACGGCAGCCGTGGGCCGGCGGGGGAGACGCATCAGGGCGAGAGACGAGACCTGTCGATATATAGCACGTCATATATATGCCTGCGGTTTTGTGCTAATTGTGGGGGGAATATGTACGCGTTGCCATCGCGCCACCTGCGTTTGTCGGCCGGCCGGAGCGGCACCGCCGACGTCCATTTCCCATTTCATCCGATTTAATGTGGCCAATATATATATACGTGAGATCGATCACAGATCAGTAATTTACGCATCGCGACGTATCGGTTATATTTATATATGCAAGGATGGATGAGGGAGAGTAGACGATCATCAGATAAGCTCAACCTTTTCGTAGAAAAGTTCGAGATCAATAGTGACGCCTTGAAAAAAAATTATATATAGATCAAGGAAAGAAAGTGAGACAAGGCAAGTCACCGAGTCAGGAGCAGCTACCGTACAAATCTTTACGTGCTCACACACTGATTGGTAGGCAGGAGAAGAAAAAGTTAGCTGTGGTCATCGTTTCGGTTTTTTTTTATTTTAATTTTTAATTTTAGTTTTTTTACTATTTACTATACTATTACTAACTCAGATATAGTAAAAAAATTAATTATAATAAAATTTTAATCAAAAATCAGAAGCTATTACTAAAATGACCACCACCTATGATCATCTAGGAATGAACGGCTTAACCATTTTTTCACAGGACATCTAGGAACGGACCACTGGAACCTGGTAGCCCTTCTCGAAGTCGATCAGATTCCGTCTATTTCCCCCCAAATGCAAAGAAAAGCATCGATCCTAGCCTAAAAACTTGTTTGTTTGTCTCCGTCTAGCCGCAGATTTGACGGACGGCGAACAGCGCACACGTTTCGTTGTCCTCTTCTGTGCCTTTCGCACGCAACAGTCAGCTTCCCCTCCTTGTCCGTATGTGCTCGATCATTGCCAGTGTCCCCATCACATCAAGCGTGAATCCGGCTTATACGTACGCAGATTTAAACAAATAAACTCCGCCGTTTCGTCGACGAGTGAGAACGCTAAGTACATGACCGAGACGAAAACCAACTGGGAATTTTCTTACGAGAGTGAGGCGTGTGGTTCTTCGACGAGACGCACGTGGCCACGTCCTGCGGACGCGCGCGACGAGCATTTCGATTTTAGAAGAACTAACGTTGCATGCTTGGCCCTTGATTAATGTCTGCTCTTGCGTCATACAACAAACACGGCTGATTTAAATCGAAGAGATCGCTAGTCTCCAAGCTTATCTAGTGCAAACGGCATCCTGGCGTATCGCAGACGTTGCACGCCGCAGCTGCAACGAACTGGGACCGAGTGGCCTAACGATATCTGCTTGTTGTTTGCTGCAGAACAGTCCTGTGAGGGATCACGTGAAAATGTCCAGAAATTTTTGTAATAGTCCATTGTTAATGTTTGTAAAGTTGACATTCAAATTTACAAAAGATTTGAATTTCCAATCTGCTAGTTTCAATCCCTGACGGTCAGACCAGCTCTACTGAGCGGTCAAATCAGTGCAACTGGTTAGACCAGTTGTGCGTAGTGGTCTGACAGGTTGTGCACAACGGTAATTCTAAAGACTTAATCTTGCAATCCCTTTCTAAGGTAAAATAATACAACCATAAGTCTATAATGGGCATGATTGGATAATTAATTTGTATCGACCTAGCGCGGGTTGCGCCATCTGGTGGACACGAGTTGAGAGCTAGATAGAAGCCTCTGTGTGGCGCAAAAGAGGGCCTCTGGCGAGGGTGGATAGAATCCTATAGTAGGTGAAAATCTTAACGGGTGTAGCCACGTTGGGAGTGGTGATCTTCTTGATCTGCATGTCTAAGTAAATATGTAGAATATAACAAGTTGATTTTCTCTTGTAGGTAAAGTGTGCGATCTTTGTAAAGTGAAAATTATTCGAACTGACATACCCACAATCATGGGTGGTCATGGGAACTTACTCAAGTTAGTGTTTATTTACAAAATGAACTTTGTGGGTGGGATGAAAAATATGATGAGTGGACAGAACTTTGAGTTGATTTTTCCTAAGTGGATAGAATCCAGTGATTATAATGGGTGAATAGAACACTAGTAACAAAATCGAATATGGTGGATGAAGCCATGTAACAGATAGATGGAACCTACACATCAAATATTATTGCACACTTTGACAAACTTTAGAAACATGGTTTGGTTAAACACACTTAGGATTTCTATTTACTGTAATTCAATTATGGTATTTCAAAAAAAATGCATCCCGAGCATTCTTTTGTTAAGCCATGCATCTATATTATTGCATTATGTGTGTTAACTCGTGGAGCATGGTGATTTATGCTCACCCTCGCTCACTGAAATAATTTAGAAAATATGGATCAAGACTATTATGCCTACTATGCCACGCTGGGACTAGATGGAGAAGAAGACAGTAGAGACTAGGATGTTCTTTAGTAGTGTAGTCCTTATCTCAGTTAGGTAGACTTTGATGGTGATTATATGCACATCTATTATCCAAATTTTTAGAAAGTAGTAAGGCATCCTTTACCCCCAGTTATTTACCTGTGACAAGGTGTGATCTCACCTTTTGTATTCATTTCTGCTTCCACTTCTATAATGTAAACATTTGGCCTGATCAGCCCACTATGTAAACTCTACCCGTTATTGGTTATTTAAACTTGGTTATGTAATATTAATGTTGGTATATGCGATGTATGAGTTTGATTCAGCAATATATCTAGAGCACTATCTACCGAACCAGAGAATAGTATGGTGAAAATCACCGAGGATTCCAGATTATAAATTCAGGGTCCAATACTCCCCTTCTTAATCTTGTTGCTTGCCAAATACATGTAATTAATGAAGATTACTCATGTAGATTAAATTCTATCCATTTAGGCACTATGGTTTGCAAGATTTCGAAGTTGCCTAGTTTTAACATGATTTAGAGCCTTTATTGAGGAATCTTGATCTGATGGTTTTGGCTCTCAATTCGTTGGTTGGTATTGCTTGGTATGATATATGAGAACACATATTTATCCACGAGCAAGTTGTTCATCAAGTTTTTGAGTTTTGCTCGATTTTTATTCAACTTTACTTATTTTGGTGAAAGGTTAAAACTTTAGATAAGATCCTTGCGATCCATGGATGGAATAGATTTTGAGACTCTCAGGAAGGTGCCATTACCGGTAGTTGGGCACCGTGTATTCTAGTCATCTTGCCCTATTTGATGTCTCGCATCAAGATATCTTGACCTGATGTGCCCAAAACATTAAAGAACAGGTGTGCACGTGCCTTTTTTATTTGCCCTCATGACCACTAATTTGTAGGGGTGCAATTGAAGCAGATATGAACGGCTATCACTCATTCTGTATCATATTTCGTATTTTTTCTTAGAGTCGAGTCGGACATGAATAATACTGGATACCTATTTGTCCATTCCGTATTCATTCCATAAGCTTTCGAATAGTTGGTCGGACGAAAATTATCCGCTTCTTTTACACCTTTACACAGGATATTGAACAATAGGAATACAATCAGAGCGAACAAGGAGAGACTAATTGTCGAGATATCGAAGAAAGAGCACTCAACATTTTCCACCTATTTAGATGTGGCAATCTACCTATCTGTTATCTTATTATTGAATGAAGTCATAATAAATTTTCTCGTATCACTTGACATATGGATATATATAGAGGATATTACTCATCCCGTATCTTATTCCGTATTTTTTCTTATAGTCAGAATCGGACACGGATAATACTGGATAACTATTTATCCCTTCCACATTCGCTCCGTAAGCTTTCAATCGGTCAGTCGGATAGAAATTATCCTTTAGTTTTGCACCCCTACTAATTTGGCAGTCGCACTCACACATGTGCTGCCGCAAGGGAGATGTGTGATCCATGTCATCTGATCTCAGACAGGCTTGTCGCTCGCGGTGTGTGATGACCTGACCGACCTACGTGTTCCCTGCATTCGTTTTTCCATGTTCAACATTTTCGCCGCAGTTTAGTACTACCGCGTATTATCATGTTGAACTGTGGGCATCGAGATCTCTTGTTATGGTGTGTGTACAGTCTAACAGGCTAAACCTTGACCGAAGAATTGGACCGTCAGTTCTGCAGAGCAGTGCAGATCTGATATGAATGCGACTGCCTGGCTAACCGTTTGACTCGAATCAAGCTTGCAATTCTGCATGGGACAAAACGAACTACGACCTCTGTTGCATATAGGCAGTGCTGGTTTGGGAATCGAACTACGACATGGACGTCTCTGAATCTAGTGATGGTTTGGAGGTGCAGAGTTTCAACGCAGGAGAACAGTTGCCACATGAATTTCACAGTAGTGTTTCTGATTCAACGGACAGAGTGCACTCTGTTTCGCCTGAATTCTGAACACTGAAGGAAACCAAGGAACTCATTTGTCGGCAACAACAATTCAACTGCAGGGCAGCACGACTGAGAGAAACATATCTGAACAATGTATTTGCTCAAGGGGATGCTTGTGCTACTTGGAGCCCTGATTTTGTCACATCCGAATCAAAGAGAAACCAAGCAATAGATGTACGTACTCCCAGGAGGAGGTGAGGTAAACTGATCTGCCCTTAAACCTCACTAGTATACTCCCATGACAGTAACTTTATACTGTTCATGTTATTCTTCCAGTGTTACTTACAGAAATGACCTCGTCATTTTTTTTGGGGCGAAAGAAATGTCCTGAAATAGTCGAACCAAGAGTTCGTGGGCTGCAGGCTGGACATTGAAAAGAATGGCCCTAGCAGATGTGAGGCGTAACATGGGCCAAAACGTGTGGGAGGAAGACGATACATCGAGCGTCCGCTACCTGAAAACAGTGAAAAAAAGCTTTCGCTGGCGAGTCCAACGTATATAAGTACCAACAAAAGAAACAGCACCTCAGGTGTCTCATTTTTGGGTACTGTTCATTTGAACAGCACTCTCCAGGTCTTGTTCATATGAACAATGCATCTTCGAGTATACGCGCATGTAGATACGTTCAGTGGTCAAAATGTATACATGTGCTACGTGAGACTTTAGGGTTTCCACCATATCTTAGCATGTGTATTGAATGAACTGTTAGAAATAGGGCCATATGAGTGAAGCCTATTTTCGATAATTCCAAAGCATGTATAGTTTAGTACCATATTGCTAAGACAAAGTAAACGAGACCAATTTATAAGGTAAAGTTATCGCCTCTCCTTGATATAGATAGGGATGATATGAGGAGAGCTTTGGCTAATCACACTCGTGCGTATTTACGAATTTTCGCATGAAAAACGTAGGACTTATGACTTGCAACTATACTGTGACGTGGTACGCCACTTAACAAACTAAATCCACCTTTTTTTTCGAACCTTGCATCATCTCTCACATTTTAACTGATCGAAATATTGCTTAAATATCATAATGTGATTTGATGGGCAGTTACCAGTGAGTTAACACTGCTTAATTGATGATTTGATGAGGCAGTTACCAGCGAATAATTATGTTTAATCACAACAGTTACTAGTGAATAACTGCAGCACCCTTAAAAGGGCCTAGAGACGTCTAGAAAAATACAAAGCATTCCACCTCTATTCTTTCTCTACTTTCTTCTCCGCTGATATGTATTGTTGTACTGTGCGACCGAACCTCACCGGCCTTTCTTCTCGGCGTACACCTGGAAGGAGGGAGAGTGGTATCTCCGAACCAATGCTACAAAAAGTATCTACATGGGGCGGCAATAAGGTTTCTGGGCAGCGTATTTGCGCAACTGTTCCAACACTGTGTCATCTATGTTCTTTACTGCATCAAGGCTACACTGCTTATTGTTCTTCATCAAGCTCAATAGTAAGTCGTTCGCACGTTCGATCGACTTTGATATTATATTCTCCTTGCGAATTTTCTGAAGTACAATGATTAGCCTGCTGTTAGTTATGAGTTTAGCATCACTAGTTTTTTTATTGTATTTATCTTCTAATAAAACTTAGAATTAAAACATTACCCACATGTCCAACACGAACCTATGTGGGTTCATGAGTGTGTAAGTGTGTGTGGTGTTGTGTGTGTACATGAGTGCGTTCTTATTGTACTCGTGAATAAAAAAAGTACCAACAAGAAACTGTCCCCTTAATTTCTCCCATCTTCACAATTCACAAACATCCTCTCTATCTTCTCTGGTTGCATGTTGGAAACATAAGCACCTAGTCTTAGGTTTGTTCCAAATGGCTTTAATTTTTTGGCTTCTAAAATTTGGCCTTTTGTTTTTTTTTGTTTTTGATTTTTTTTCTTTATTCCTTTGCATTGTCTCAAAAGTTTTAGCAGTATTTTCCAAATTTTCTGAATTTTTTTTACTATTTTTCTCTTTTTTGACTCACAAAAAGCTATCAACCGCTACAGTAAGAATCCTACACAAAGCCAAAAGCCAGAGCTTTTAGCCCTTTGAGGATGCTAATCTGGGCAATACAACAATGGCGTACTCTCATATCACTCTTATCAATTAGGGATATCGCTTGAAGCCAACAAGGGCATCAAGAGGTAAGTCATAATCTCATTGTCCCTCTTTTTTTGAATAATAGGGAATTCCCCAATTTCATTAAGGAAACCAAAGATTCTTACTCCCATTGTCCTCTTATAACAACAAATATCAACACATAAATGAACAGAAGGGACAATTAACCACACAGTTGTACGTACTTGAGCGCCAACTCAAGGAATAACTTGAACGCCAGTGTGCTGCCATGCTGGACCAGGGCATCATCTGGCATAGTACTTCGGCATATTCCTCTCCGGTCCTCACAAGAAGCGTGAAGGTTGCTAGCAATTTTGCATGGATTATTGTGCCCTCAACAAATTGACCATCAAGAATAAATTTCCTATCCCAGTGGTTGACGAGTTGCTAGATGAATTAAAGGGTGCATGCTTCTTTACCAAGCTTGATCTTCACTCCAGATACTATCAAGTCCGTATGTACCCCAACGACATTACCAAAACGGCATTCCATACACATGAGTGCCTTTTCGAGTTCCTTATCATGCCGTTCGGCTTGACAAACACGCCGACAACCTTCTAGGTTCTTATGAACAACTTTCTTTGACCTTTTCTTCGATAATTTGTGTTGTTTTTCTTTGATAACATTTTGATCTATAGTTTGTCTTGGTCCGAGCACCTCCATCATGTCTGTGTAGTGTTCCTCCTCTGGCAGCACCATCTATTCTTAAAGAAATCTAAGTGCATTTTTGGTGCTCCATCGGTGTCTTATTTGGGTCATGTGATTTCCATGAATGGTGTAGCCATGGATTGGCCAAGGTGCGGGCCATCACGAACTAGCCAATGCCACATACAACGAAAGCACTCTATAGATTTTTTGGGCCTTGTGGGCTATTATCACAAGTTCATCCATGACTTTGGCTCTATTGTGACACCCCTCACTAGGCTACTAAAAACGGAGGCGTTTGGTTGGTCCTTCGAGGTTGTTCCAAGCACTTAAGGTCACCCTGTCGACAACACTGGTGCTACAAATGTCAAACTTCTCCAAGCCATTCACCGTCGAGTGTTATGCATCAAGATAGGGCTTCGGCGCCATCCTCTACCAAGGTGATGGTCCCCTTGCCTTCTTTAGCAAGTTGATACCACCTCGCCATGCCAAACTGGCTACGTATGAGCGCGAACTCATCGGCTTGATACATGTAGTTTGTTGTTGGAGGCCTTACCTTTGGGGTCGCCCATTTGTGGTTCACACATATCACTATAGCCTCAAGTACCTACTTGACCAGCGTCTCTCCACAATTCTGTAACATATTAAGTTAGCAAGCTTTTTGGCTTTGATTTCTTGGTGGAACTCCATTCCAGCCACCTCAACACTGTGGCTGATGCACTGTCCAGGAGGGACACCTTGACAGGAGAAATCTTCACCCTACCTTCCCCTAGTTTCGATATCTTCTTCGAGCTTCGCCATGAGGTCACCACCAACAACAAGCTTGCTACCCTCACAACCAAGATCGCAAGCAGGTCCTTGGGTGCACCCTAGGGTGTGCTAGACAGCCTCATCAGCTACACCGGCCGAGTCTACGTACGACCATCTTCACCATCTTTGTCGGCCATCTTGGAGTCCACCCATAGCTCGGCCCACGAGGGTGTTCAGAAGACGCTTCATCACTTGGGCTGCTACTTCCATATCCCTGGCACTTGAGCTATAGTCTAGGATTGTGTGCACATGTGTCTTATCTGTCAGAATAACAAGACCAAGCACCTCCACCCTGTCGGCCTTTTGCAACCACTGGACATTCCGTTCCAACCATGGTCTAACATAGCCATGGACTTCATAGAAAGTTTGCCCAAGATACATGGGAAGTCGGTCATTCTTTCGGTTATTAACCATTTTTTCAAGCATGCCCATTTCATACCCTTGGCACATCCGTACTTCACCAGCTCGGTGGTGCTTTCTTCGACAACATTGTGAAGTTCCATGTTATCCCTACATCCATCGTGAGTGATCGGGATCCCATCTTTACTAGCAATTTTTCGCATGACCTTTTTCACTTGACCGGTGTCCGACTTCACATTATCTCGGCCTATCGCCCTTAGTCTGATGGACAAACCGAGGCCGTCAACAAGGTGATAGCCATGTATTTGAGGTCTCATAGGTGATTGTCCATGACACTAACTTGATTGGTTACCTTGGGCAGAGTATTGCTACAACACATCCTCTCACTCTGCCCTCAAAATGACGCCATTCCAGGTGGTGTATAGCCGTACCCTTCCATCTTTGTGTACGTACAAGACCGGCGACGCTAGTGTCTAGGTAGTGGACCGCTCTACCATGACGAGCTCCTTCACGACGTCTGCAAACGTCTCTTGCAAGCTCAACACCATGCCAAGAGTACTATGACACGCACCATCGTGAAATTATTGTCAACATCAGTGATTGGGTCTAGGAGTGCCTCGTCCATCACAATGCTTCTTCGTTCACTCCCACCACTAAAGGTAACCTGGCACCACATTATTATGGGAATTACCAGATCATGGAAAATTGGATCGGTCACCTACCGCGTCGCATTGCCTGTTGGTGTCGCCTCCGTCACTTCTTTCATGTTGACATCTTGAAGAATGACCACAACGAGCCACCATCCGTTCAACCTGCTCTTCCAGATGTGCGCCATGGTCATGTGCTCCATCCCCCTTCGTCCGTTCTCAAAGCCAGCTTCCAGTGGCACAGCTGTTCAACGGTTGATACTTCGTGGGTTCCATTGGACAAGTTCAAAGTAGCTTATCCAGATTTTCAGCTCCCGAGAGCTGCTTTGCGAGGAGGGGAAAGATGTCACGTGGGGCAAAGACTTACCGCCATAAGCGCACCACCCGGGTGGCAGCCACACCTCATGCAAAAGCGTGAAAATAAAGTCTCCATGAGACTTCATTAGGATAAATTTGAGATTGGTTCGATTATTTAGAAAGCTATTCTGCATATCGCATTTAGTTTGTTAAGCAGTCCTTCGAATCACCTTTCTGATTTATAACACCTCTATTTATAGGAGAAGTGAGCTTTGCTTAAGATTCAAGAAAATCTATTCCCTATTCCTCATCCCTAGGTCACCCTCCCCTCTACGACGGCTAGGACATAGGGTCCTACTCGCAACAATCCATGTATGGAAAATTGTGCACAATTCAAGAACGTTAGGCCCCGCTCAGCTTATCTGGAAGCCAACGTTTGGCGATGGGCGTTGGCTTCCAAATCACTGTTCATTTTTTTTTTTGTCTTTTTCCCTTTTTTTTTTGTCTTTTTGGTGTTTTATTTTTTTTGTATTCTTTTGCATTGTCCATAATAGATTAACATGTCGCTTTTATTTTTATATTTTTTTAAATTTATTTATACCCAATAAACCAACTCAGCTACAGTAAAAAATCAATTTTGAACGCCCTCTTATTTAATTTCAACTAGAAGCTATAAACTATCGCTATTCTGAACACTCCTTTATTAAAATGAACATGTAATACAATTTTGAACACAGGAACAATAAAAATATACAGTAAACAATGATTATATATTGCCGCTTGCACCTACTTTTCCCTGCTTGCCCATACTAAGCTTCCAAACTAGACCTGGAGCAGAAATAAAAAAAAATCTACAGCAGAAGAAACCTGGAGCAAAATTAAATCATCGAAACATACGTATGAAGAATTTTTTTTCAAAGAAATTAAATCCAGCTATATATGTGCATAAATGTTATTGAAATGATAAAAATAAACCAATATTTATCATCACATTTAAAAGATGCATTGCATATTGTCTATTGATGTACTTTTAGCAAAATAACAAATCACTTTATAAAAGTTTAAAAATAACTGCAGAACACTCGAAACAACATTACTGTACAAGCTGTTGCTATGCGCTCTGAAGATGAAGCTAAGATGGGTATGGGAAACCAGAAATATACATTTATCTCCATTTTGATAGCCACAAGTCTGCTGTTTTTCCTGTTTATGTCAAAATTGAGAAGATGTATCTGATGGCATTTGTTAACTTGTATAGAGACTATATGGGTTCAATTTGTACAGCAGGACAAAGAGTGCTATATTGAGAATCACATATTGTGAGGTCCTGATCTAATTTCACTGCCCATAAAAGGACACCTGCATCTGCGTATCAATGCTAAAGTTCATGAACAGTGAGGATAACCTTTGAGAAAGAAAAACTTGATATGATACTAAAAAGCATATGGGCAATGCGGTACACACTGGAGAAATATCTAGGTTGCACTTACACGATGTGCCAGCACAACCATATACATCCATGAAGAATATACCCACTCTTTCGAAGAGGGCCTCAAATACACATGTTTCAGATGCAATAGTAGACTTGAACTGCACTTTGGAGGCAACAGCAGCTGTAGTTGAAAGCACAAATAGAGCCTCTTACAGGACAAATTGTCCTTGCAATGGTGTAATTGGATAGCACATGCGTATTAACTGGATCTGACGGGTCACAGTTGAAGTTGCGCTTCCTGGAGGTGATTTTTCATGAGATCCATCGATCTCCTGTTTGACAAAGTGTGTTTCTACTTTCCTTCTTGTTGAACTCCTAACAATATACAAATTCCTCATGCAACATCTGGTCTTCCTTCATCGATATCTCCGGCACCGACGCAACAGACAACATCCTACGTACCATAAAGAAGCATGAGCATAGCACAATTATAGAGAGCATATCATTTAGCATTTAGCTATTACAAGACAACAAATCACTGCAACTGCAAGACAGCAAGAGTGGTCCAATACTCCAATTTAGGGTAAATGAAAAATCATATCAGAGTATCATAATTCAATAATTCAGACATGACATAACAGTACATTTAAACCATTCAAGTATTCAACTGCACCATATCTTAATGTTCTGGCTGTTTAATGGTTTCATTGGACAAATCACAAATGGGCAATATCTAATCATGAAATTAACACATGGAATAGACCATGCTTGTCCAAGTTGTTCTGGTTTCCAACAATGAACAATCTGATATTTTGCTCCCACCTCGTCTCATGAAATTAACCTCCAACAATCTGATCTCACCTCATCAGCTCATATCATGAAATTTAGAAAATAACAATCTGATTATCTGAATCATTCATGGCATATTGGCTGTCAAATGACTCAAATATCAAGGGATTGCCTGGGGCTTACCTTAGGACTTAGGAGTTACAGTGTGTCAGTTAGAAGCTCCCCACAGCCCACTCTCCATGATGCTGGACATGAAGACGGGCGGCCAGCAAGGCAGCAAACCTGGACTGCAAGGGAAGGGATTGAAGATTTGAAGCCTTGAAGCAAGCATCAGAGAGGAGAGTAAGGAGACAGGCGCAAAATCGGAAGAGAGAAGAGAGACAGAGAGTGGAGAAGCAGAGAGGAAGGGACGAAGGGATGACAAACCTGGAGAGGAGAAGAGGGGGGCGACGGAGGGGGGACGGCGGCGCGGCCGGAGAAGAGGCTCATCGTCCTCGTTGGCGGCGGCGGCGGCGGCGGCGCACAGGGAGTCGGCCGAGAAACAGAGAGAGGAAGGGATGAAGGGAGATGGCAAACCTGGAGAGAAGAGGGGGGACGGCGACGTGGCCGGAGAAGAGGGCGCGTCGTCCTCGTTGGCTGCGGCGAGCAGGGAGTCGGCCAGTCAAGTCCTCGCCTCCGCCTCTCCGGTCTCCACCAACGCCGGCTGAGGAGAAGAGGGACTGAGGGGGGACGGCGGTCGGCGCCGCGGCCAAAACCAGCGAGGCGAAGGGTGGACGGCGGTCGGCGGCGTGTGGGGAAGCTCCGCAGTGGAGGTGGCGGCGCCAACTGAAAATATTCCCGCTCGCTCGCGGCTCGACCGCTCGGTACTCTTAATGGGAACTTTATCATATACCCTCCTCACATTTGAGAGTTTCAGATTTACTCTCCTCACTCAATGATATGTGGGGTCGAAATAAGTCACTGATACGTAGGCTGAAGGTAAATCCTAAATTTTAATCTAAGAAGAGGGTATATGATGAATAAATCCCTCTTGTAAACCCTAGCTTAAAGCGTTCTGTCTGAGCGTCTCCATTCCCTTCTTTATCCTCCCGCGTACACGCGCTAGATGGCCTCGGCGCCTCGCCCGCCTGGCTCCGCCTTGGACCGATGTTGACCACCTAGCCGCCCGCCCGCCGCCGAGGACCCAAGGCGCGGCGACGGCTGACTGCCGCCAAGCCCGCCTTCTGGATCCATGGTTGTTATTAAGGCACCACTCCAGTGCCTCTAGATTCAAGCCTAGCACAACTTTGTTCCCTGTTCGGGCACTGCAGAGCCACTCAAGTACTAAAGCTGCTTCTTTAGGAACTTTGGAGGTCATAACTGTGCTAACGAAAAGAAGAATTTGTATATCCATTTGGTGCAATTTAGCTGCAGATTCCAGTAATTCAGCATGGCAAAAGCTTTGAGAAGGTGTTAAACGTGCTGCTTCGATGCAGGATTTCACTTCATCAAACTTACGAATCACAAAAATAACAGCAAGCTTATATCTCCAGTGCTGGTGTTTCTGCAAATCGGTTCTACCACTTGTGGCAACTAACAGGCTCTGAGGTACAAGATTGCAGCTTGAATCACCCAGCGCAGCATGTTTGTATGCAGTAGCAATGCCAACAAACCTCAGCACCGGTATGAATGCCGCTCTATGCTTTTGCAAGCCCCAGAAACACTACCTGTAGGCTTGTAGCTGATATCAGCTACAGACAACCCATTACTCCAGAGTCAGCTTGCTGGTGATATTGTTCAAGGATGGCATTGCCAGAGTCTACAGTATCCACAGTCAATTTGCTGTGTTCCATTCACCAGAAATCACCACAGGAGCAGGCCCCAGCTTTGAAGTGGTGGAACCTGCTGCAGTCCCGCATGATGATCTCCCTGTCCTCAATCACCGACATCATCTTCATAACCACATGGCAGTCCCCACACACACGTAGGTTTTTGACAATCTGAAGGGGCGTCCCTGGTGGTGTAGCTATCAGGGCAAAGGCAAGAGCTAGCCGTTCACTGTGCATAACCAGCGTGGCTTCCTTCTGCTCTTCTGCCATGTCATGTAGCACAAAACTTGTGTTAGGACAATAACCTTCTTGCTTCAACCTGGTTGTCATTGCCTTGAGCTTTGCATATATCTGGTCTGACAAAGGATGCGACTTGTCAGAGGCTATAAACGAATGAACTTTGTTCTTGATTTGAATCCAGCTGCATCCAGCTTCTTTCTTCACCTTTCTAGAGTCCATGAGCTTCCTCACTTCATCCCTCTCTTTCCACTTCCCTGCAGCCGCATAAATGTTGGAGAGCAGCACATATGTAGCGGAATCAAGTGGCTCAAGTGAAAGCAGCTTCTCTGCAGCAAGCTTCCCAAGCTCAACATTCTTGTGAACTCTGCAAGCACCTAGCAATGTGCGCCATACCATTGCACCTGCTTGGAATGGCATGCCTCCTATAAGGCTCATTGTTTCATCCAGCTTGCCTGCACGGCTATAGAGATCCACCATGCACGCATAATGCTCCATGGTGGGACTGATCTTGTGGTCTCTGACCATCGAATTAAAGTATTGCTGGCCTTCTTTGACAAGACCAGCATGAGTGCATCCCATGATCACCGCAAGGAATGTGATGCCATCCATCTCAATGCCCGCAGCTTCCATCTGTCGAAATGTATCAAGGGCCTTCTTGCTGTAACCATGCTGCGCATACCCTGATATCATTGAGTTCCATGACACCAAGTCTCTGTTCATTTGTCTCTCAAAGACACATCGAGCGTTGTCAATGTTCCCTTTCCTTGCATACATGCTGACAAGTGCGCTGCTTACACAGATTGCATCCTGGTATCTGTACTTGATCGAAATAGCATGGAACTGCCTACCTTGGTCAATGCTGGCCATCGGACTAGCACAAGCATCGATGGCACTAGAGATTGTGAAATCATTTGGCTTCATGCCTTGGATGGCCATCTTGATGAATACATTTGTGGCACCATCAGAATCGCCAGCTTGGGCATAGCAAGACAACATTGCAGACCATGCAATAACATCCTTCTGGTCAATCATTTTGAATATAGAGTGGGCTTCTTCAGTGCTGCCGAGCTTTGAGTATGCAGCAAGAAGTGCAGTTCCAACAGATGGTGCATGCTGGTAGTTGGTCTTGATGACCTGGGCATGAATTTGGGGAGGCAAGATGGATAGTGATGCTGTCAGCATTGTCGAGTAGGTGAACTCATTTGGCTTGACGCTGTCTTCTCTCATTCTGCTAAAAAGAGCAGCAGCAAGAGGAATGTCACCGTTCTGAATGCACCCACTAATCATAGCAGTCCATGAAACGACATTTTGAGATCCTGGCATCAACAAAAATATGTTGAAAGCATCATCCAACTCACTGCATTTGCTGTAGGCATCCATAAGGGCTGTCATTACATTGCCATCCGAATGGAACCCGTGTTTTAACACACAACTGTGGAGCTGCCGTGCCAGGTCCAGCTGTTTGAGGTTTGCACATAACTTGATCACTGTAGGGTAGGTCGGCTTTGTCAGCTTCGCCATACCAGCTCGTGATTCATGGAACAGCTGCAGGGCTTCCATTTCACACCCATTCAACAGAAGGCCTGCCATCAATGTGTTCCACGACACCATGTCCCTGATCTCCATCCCACAAAACACAGCCTTGGCTTCTTCAACCAACCCACACTTTGCGTACATGTTCATCAGAGAATTACACACGAACACGGTCGAGCAGCATCCAAACTTGACTGATTGAGCATGCACACGCTGCCCAAGATCAAGCGCACCCTGGCTCGCCACTGCAGAGAGAACACTCGCAAATGTGAATGGATTGGGCCATATCCCCTCGGCACGCATCCTGAAGAAGAGTGCCATGACATCCCAATGCGCTCCACCCTGGACATAACCAGTAAGCAATGACGTCCACGTGACGACATTCCTCTTAGGCATCCCCTCGAACACCTCCCTCCCGTTCTCGACGCTGCAGCATTTCATGTACATGTCAACAAGCGACGTACCTACACTGACCTCAGCCCGATCAAGCCCACACTTGACGCACAGGCAATGCAGCTGCTCTCCGAGAACTCTGTCCGGCACCGACCCGCAAACCTTGAGAGCACAGGACAGCGTGGCGCCGTCGACACGACCGCCACGGCGGCGCACGTCCAAGAAGTGGTCCAATGCCTCCCGGACCACCCCGCGTCGCACGTAGTTGGAGCCCGCCGCGGCATCCCGGGGCGGAATTTCGTCGAACGCCTGGTGGGCGTCGGGAGGGTCACGGGGATCGACATCATCCTGCAACCGAACCGACGAGGCGAGCGTGGCTAGCAGCTTCGGGGCCTGGTTTGGTGCGAAGGTCGCTGCGTTCTTGCCGCGGAGGAGGACTGAGAGCGCAGTTCTTGGTGTCATACTACTCCGCTTCCTTGCTGATGGATGTGTGGGGAGATGGCACGGAGAGTTAGGCTGGTTCTAGGTGATAGTCTAGGGTGCCCCGCGCGCGGTGCGCATGAACAAACAGGTTCCGTAGTCCGTTCACCGGTACGAAGAGGTCACGGCAAATGCGGCGGCCGGCCGGTGGCGGAGGTTCGGGTGGAGCCCATGGGCCGCGGCCTTGCGGACGGATGGTGAGGAATGTAGCGAAGGCAGTGAGGGCGATTCGGTTTACGCCTTCAGGGCACGTCAGACGTTAGCTAGTACTCTTCATTTTACGCCTTCAAACAGAGATTTTGTATAACGGCTTTACGCTTGCTTAATCTTGGTGGGCTTTTATCAGTGGACCTCACCGTCTCAGGCAAACTCTACGTCTGTGGGATAATGGTCCAGGCTCGGCCTTGAAGAATCAAGGTTAAGCGCAACCCTAGCACCGAGCTAAGCAGAGTTTGCCCAGGCCTTTTTTACTTTGATTTTTTTCTAGGCCTATTGGACATGAAGTGTTTTCCTTATGTTATGGTTATAAAAGTTGACTTTCTTGAAGAACTAACTTTTCAGAATATTTTTAAAGATGGAGTTTACAAGTTAATTGTAGTATATGATCATCAAAAATTGGGTGGTCCTCGGAAAAGAGGCCACTAGTAGTTCACGGAATTTGGGTGGTCCTCGGGTGGAAAAGATGGGGTAGGTGCATTTGAGGCTGAGACGCTAGCCACAACTGAGCTTTATCCAAAACCGGCATTGTCCATTCTGCAGGTCAAATACTATAGTTTGAACTGTTGGAGGTTTCTGTATGTTGACAACTATCTATTATTTATATTATTAAAACGAAACAAAAAGAAATTACCATGTTTATTCTCAAGAGCTAGAAATTCCCACGTTAATTAGTGGAAAAAAGAGAAAAAATTACACCGTTGATTATGTCGAGTCCATACTATAATGGTCTAATTGAAAGAAAGAGTTTATGTCAAGTACAATACAAAAATAACAGAAATTCAAAATAAAAAATAAAATAAAATTAGTAATTTGATTTTCATACGAATTTTAAGTAAAACTCCTAAATAAATACAATTCGGTTTAGATTGAAAAGGAAAGAGTTCATGTTAAGAATAATACAGAAAATAATAGAAATTCAAAATAAAAATAAAATCATCAATGTGATTTCCATACAAATCTATAAGTAAAATCCCAAAATGATTGTAATTCAGGATAAAAATTGAACAAAAATTAGCAATTAGATTTATATATGAATTCCAACCAAAGTAACTAAAATTTAGAATAAAAAAATAAAGTTGTAATTTAGAATTAAAATTAAATAAAAATTAGCAATTGGATTTGTATACAAATTCCAACCAAAATAATTAAAATTCATATTAAAAAGACTTTTAAATTTTAATTTTCACACCAATTCCAAAGTAAAATCTTAAAAACCTAAAATTTAGAATAAATTAAATAAAATTAGCAATTTTATTTGCATACGAACTCTAATAAAAAACAGAAAGTTTGAATAAAAACAAAACTTATAACAATGGTAGCACAAATTGTGTTGAGGAGCCTATGAAAGAGTGCAATTGCAAGGAGGCATTGGGCCTATTCTGTTTAGCTTATTTCAGCTTGTGACTTATGGTTTAAGGCTTATGGTTTTCCACGAACAAACAGACAGGATGGTTTCTCTATCGCCATATCGAAGTGACTTATTGGGATAGTCTTTTAGAAGCGGTTTATCAGCTTATCGGCGTTCGGTTCATCCGTATGAGCACTCATAGTAGGACCAGAAGTCATAAGCGGCAACTCAAAAGAATAGGCCCATTGGCCTATGGGGAAGTGAAAAGTCGAGGCGGCGGTGGAGATGAGCATAATTTTGTACTACTTACCTTAGCCATTGAACGAGAACAATATTGTGCTGCTTGCCGAAGTTGTTGAAAAGAAAGGCCAGGGTCGGAAGGAGCCAAGGGCCGTGACAACAAGTGGTGAGCGTTGGCGTTATTGACAAAGTGGTGGCCAAAGAAGCTTAATGATGAAGAAACCCTAGTAGAGAGAAAATGAACCTTTGCATTAAAGAGGAGCACATCATCGCTGCTTGAGGGGAACAACATCACCAGCAATAGCTAGAAGATTCTCCATAACGTTAGACAACAACTAAAGCATACAAAAGACATCAATGAATATGGGAGGTCACCGCAGTTAGTGAGGAAGCTATGGCATTGAGTTGGCCAACATCGAAGAAGAGGATGACCCACATGGGAGAAGAAGGCATCGAGAACGGATATCATGCATCTGTATGAATAGAAACACATGCATACAGAAGCAGAGGAGCAAAGAGCTCGGAGTAGAGATGGCGTAGCCATAGGGAATAGGCTCGTGTCTACCGGAGAGAGCGTGATGGGTGTCCCACACGGCAATGGTTGCACATGTATGCGCATTTGATATCACAACAGTTGGCATTAAGCAATAATTGGATATAAGTAAAAGATAACTTGATGGTAAAGTATTGCATTGGAAGGAGTAACAGTTGAGAGGGGTTGATCAATAATTAAGCTTGATGTTGGAGATTGAAGCAAAAAAAGTAGTGGCGGCAAGAAGAAATATAAGACACACGGTTCAATGAGATGGTGTGTGAGGGAAGATAAGTTCAAGATAGGTTGTCCATAGTACATTGGTGTATTTGTGAGCAAGATACTCTAATACCATATAAACTAATAAGATATTTTTTGCATACACAGTTAATATATTGCTTGAGATTAAATAGAGATACATGTGCATGCATGCACATATTTTGAAAAGGAGTAACTAGTAAAGAAAGAATAGAAGCGTGCAGCTACATAATTCATATACGCTAGAAAGCGGTTACATTTCTAAGAACCCTTAACAACTTATTATGTTTAGTGATTTTCTTCCATTAAAGATATGGTGGTATTTTTAATTTTTTAATTATTTTTTGACTTAAAAAAGCTAACAGTCATTAGAGTGCAATTGTAATAAAAAAAATATAGTAAAAATCAAAAACTATGGCTTTAAACCTTTGGAGCCCTACCAAAAGCAACTTCCTCGAGAATTCCAACATTCCGAACGAGCTCTGGTTTGGCATAGTTTCTGCTACTTCGGAGTGCGGATTTCGGAAATGCAGTGGAGGTCAAAGACTGCTTATTTTTTAGGCTTGCTTAATACACCAAAGCGCTCCTTTCGCATGCAAGCTTAACATGTAATCCTCAGCATGTGGAAATGAACTTTGCAAGTTTCCTTTATAGCTGAGAAGCCATATAAGTTCACTACATATATTATGGGCCAACTTAATGGAAAAGGTTAACGGCATATAGAAGATACTCCTGCTTAATGGTGACAGTACTGTTGATGCCATCTACTTTTCCAAGAGTGCTTCTCTTCTCCCTCGTGTCAAATGCCAATTATGATGTTCTGAAACCGCAAGGCACAGAGACACGCCGGCCCGAAACAATTGATGTCTCACTTAAAACCCCTGCTCAGAATTAGCTTGTTCTCATCGGCTACCCGGATCACATCACATGCCCACCTGCTCAGAATTAGCTCGTTCTCATCGGCTACCCTGATCACATCACATGCCCAGTCTCTCTCCGTACGACGACGCAACAGCCTCGTCGTTAGACGACGGATCCGTGCAGCAATGGCATAGTACAGCCCGAGGCAGCCGAGCCCTCCACTGTTCCGCGGCCAACTGCATGGATCGCAGGCCCAGCGCCCACAGTGCGCCGTACCATCACCTCTCACCAAATGGTCCAATCCATGTCTGACCAACAGCGAGGCGTCACCTTCTGCACAACAGCGAGAAATCAGTCGCGCGATCGATGCCACACAAGGCGACGCTTCGAGGAGAGGAAACAACGATCCAAGCAATGTCGTTAAAAACTTTTCTTCTTCTTCTCTCCGATTCCGGCCACTGTTTCCCCTGTTCATCTTGAACGGTTCATACTAACCTGGGGCTTGGAGGATCGTATCTGCACGAACGGGCGCTATCTGTTCTTGGAGCTAGCTAGGCCTGTGGGATCCTTGTTTCGCTGTGAGGCGCACAGGCCATTGCTGTGTCCCGTCTGCTCAGGAAGTCTCCGCGAAATCATTTGCTTCCTTGTCAAAACTGCAGTGGTTCTTGTCCACGGCCGAGGCCACACGGGATCCATCACGCGCACCCGTGTGTTGTTGTTGCGGTTCATATCAGACGCCAAAATTACTACTATTTTCCCGGTTTCAGTGGTTTCATGAACCGCATCGCAACGCAATAATGGATGTGTTCGTCTCGTTTTCCGTAACTGTTTAAGAAAGATCAGTTGCCGAGTGCTGAAAAAGAGTATACGCTAAATCTGCGTACTTTTTATTTATAAAAGACAAACTTTTATTACACGAGAATACAACTTAGCAGTTTAAGGGCATCTAAGCTCAAGGTTTATATTACAATACCAAAAAAAAAAATTCTTCCAGAGAACACCTACTTAACTACTTGCCAGGTTTGTAATAGAACAAGATATAGAGGTTCTATTATTATAGTATAGATGCATGTTTGTTTTCAAAGATCTTCATACTTGAAATACAAAGCATTATTCTATTAAGAGAAAATGGGATTTAACTATCTTATTTATCATCTTAAAATCATTCAAATATTACTTATGCCTTGTTGTTAAATTCACTCATCAAACACATCTTAATTGATCGGAAGCATGACATATCCGAATACTATACGTCATACTTTGCAAAGGTGTCCAGTTTGACCCACAAGATTCTTATCCCAAACTCACAATGTCATATAATAGACATGCAATATGATAATGTACAACTAAGCTGAGATAACAAGGTAGTTCACTGTTCTTGTCGTTCTACCTTTTACTCGGTAGGCTTGAAACTATTCAACCATTATCGAAAGTTCTCTGGCGAAAGTGAAAATCGTGGCCCGACGTTGAGTAGACCTACTGTTATGAAGATTGACAAATGGTACAATAAGCTCAACTTCCATCTCACCTTTTTTTCGAACCATCTTGAAACACTAGGGATAGTGGTCTCTTATATAGATATTCGATCGGATCGAGCAGTATACTAGACCAGTTTGACAAGTAAAACTTGTGATAAGCAAGATCTGTATTCTTTACTTGTCAAAAGAGTCTAGTCCTTACTTGCCATAGACGAGGCTATCATTCATATACCACATACATTACAATACAATGCCACCAAAATTATACTAAAGCCTTAATCCTTAGGTGAGGTTATGGGCACAATCATCTAGTTGTTACCCACCAAGTAGCCACGATCCAATGCTTTCATTTTAAAGTCTACTAGCATGGAGCTGAATAATTCTTATTAGTACAAATAAAGTGAGTAAGGAGTTGCCGAGCTTGGCTTTATAGATGGTGAAGGCATTATGGCATTCTAAACTATTATTTTATGTAAATAAAAGCGATTGTAAATAAAATAAAGATACTTACGTGGATTAGCGATAGTGTGGACGATCAAGTGGCTTTTGCACTACGATGCAGCCGTGGTTGTGAGACAATACATAAAGTGAGTAAGGAGTTGCGAGCTTGGCTTTATAGTGAGTGCGTTGGTGGTGGGAGATGTGGGCGATCAAGCGCTTCTCTCGGTGGGCGTGAGTGTGCGCGTGAGTTGGCGCGCGTTAGCGGTTAGTAGTGGTGCTGCAATACATGTCAAGTGGTTATAGGTTGCAGTGGTGCAGATTGATGGTGGAGCGGTGTGGTGCGTGGTCAGTGATGATATTAAGGTGGGGTACGGTTGGTCGGCGAGGTGGCGCGAGCGCTGTGCAATGTTTGATGTTGGTGTTTCAATGAGCGAGCAAGGCAACGCGAGCAGGGCGACGACGGAAAAGCTGGAGTGTGCTTCTGTAATCGGAAGGCGAACTTCCGGAAAGAGAAAGCAGAAATTTGGTTGGAGTTTTTGGATTGGCAAAAACTTTAAATTCAAGCAAAATTTGAATAAATCCAAAAATTTTGAAATTTTGGGGCTATTTCAGATAGTTGGATACTCATGCACAACGACTTGCACAAGGAGAAGACTATATATCTGAATGTGGCGTAAATTGTGGCTTTCAGATAACGAGTGGTACAATGGCACTAACTGCTGGCTACTAGGGGTTATCTGAATAGCAGCAACTACGGGGAAAACATTGCTTGTAATTTTTAGTGTCTCGATTCAATACCCTAATCACGAAGCGGCCCATGGTTTCGTGGCTTCTTGGAATAGAATGTTGTCCTAGCTAGTTGCAAAGCCTGGTTGTCTACTGAAAGTACCTCTATATGTGTTTGACAGTAACTTCACTCATAAATAGTAGTAACCTCTGATGCGCATTTTACACTTGCGCGCAAAATAGTGACTCTATATATGTATATGTATGTGTATGTATAGAAAAAAATACTTTTTACTCTCGGGTGTAATTACTCTTACCTCTAATATACCACCTAAACAAAGTTGAAATACTCATTTATCACTTTAGGTATACTCATATATTAATTATAAGATAGATACTCCAATATGAACCACACGAAAAAATTGCAAGTGAGTCCATAGTTTTTAACATATTTTATAAATACATTCATATATGCACATAAAAAGTAATATGTCTAAAAAATAGACATACCACATCTGAAAAATTGTAAATACCACCTAGATGGTTTTAAATACTCGTATACTACACGTACATACCCTCCGTTACGTGAGATATGACATAAGAAATAATTACACCCCTGGAGTAGAAAAAGGGTTTTATATGCTATGCACTCAAGTTTATGGTGTAATCACAGTGCACTCCAACTAAAAAAGTCACAAAAAATTCTAAAAACATTTCTACATATACTTTTCTATATTAAGAGTCTCAAATTTGTCATATATTTTTCTCTTTTTTGTTATTATTAACATAAAATAAATTTGAACTTAAAATTTTATACACACGTAGAGCAAGTTTAGAAGTACATGTAAAAATGTTTTCAAAATGTTTTTGACTTTTTTTAGTTGGTGTGCTCCGTGATTGCATCATAAGCTTAGGTGCATAGCATATATTCCCATGTGTGTGTATGCAATGACATCCCGACAGAAGAACTAAGAGTTAGCTTGGTGGTGGCTTCAAGTGTTTTAAACCCATTGGTCCTAAGTTAGATTCCTGGATTGCATGAAGTATTTTTCTAATTATCCTCTTAGGTTAGCTCTTGAGAAGGAAGAGTACACACACGTGGATATGTTCAGTGGTCAAAGTGCGTGCCTGTGTTTCATGAGATGTAGACCTTCGCTCTAGTTAAGTGTATACTAGTGGGATATATGCATGAGTGTGAGTTAGGGCGTGCATGTGCGTCTACCATTGTACTCTAAAAAATTGTGTCCCGGCTGTAACATCATAAAAATCTCGTAGCATAGCAACCAACACTATTGTAGTCCTATATAGCTAGAGCTTCTTTACAGTCATTTTTAATTTGTTTGACGATTGCATACAACTGCCCCTAAACGGTTTCAACTTCTAGTTTATTTTGACTTTCAGTTTATTTAAACTAGAAGTCATTTGGAACACGTCAGCTTCTAATTTTCGCTTATTGGGGTTTTTTAGCTTTTTTTCTTTTTCTTTTATTTCTTTACATTGTTTATGGTGATATAACGGGTTTTTTAAAAAGACTTTCTATTTTTTTTTCTTAAAAAAATTAATAATCGTTACAATATAATTTTAGCCATAAATCAATTGGAGCAGGGGCCAAAGAAGGATGAACCCAGGGTTTACTTTTACGGTTTTATCCATCTTGTGACAGGTCCCGGCGACCCCCCACCCCCATGTGAGGGAGCATGGCAACATGACATTACCTTCTCCATGTAAGTTTGTCTTAACTGACTGGAATCATAAGCCAAACAGCAAAGTAGTCACCTCTTTAATTTCCAGTAGCGTGCAACAAGGTCCACGTCCAATACAGCCAGTGCGATGTAGAAGACTCAAGCCACTGCCGACCTTCAGCATCCCTGTTGACACAGCAATTTTGGTCCAAAACTGTCCATTTTGATGACACCTCTGTCTTGCCGAATGTTGTCCGCCCTAGTGCCCAGTTCATCCTCCCACACCTGAATCGGCAACCGCGAGGGCTTCTCGCTTCATGATAACAAGATTTTAAAACGTACCTACACGATTTAACCGAATCGAAACAATCGTACTCACCGAGTGATAGGGACACTTGTAGTAGTGCCGACCGGATTTGCGGTGTGTGTGAGGTCTTACGCCTAACTACCGTGTTGCATTGTGGGCAAATCACCGTGTGTGCCGATGAAGAGGTGCCGAGGACTCATTTTGCGTCGGGAGTGAGCAGGAAAGAAAGCTACAACAAATTCAGGAGATGAGGGAGAGCAATGCATAGGTCTAGGTGAGGAATGCCTCCCTCTTATAGGCTCGATGGGGGGCTTCACTAACAGAGGCCACGAATATTAAACTAACACGCGGTGACAACACGAAAGAGGCGGCTTTGCAAAGAGGTGAGCTTTACGCAGTGACAAGACGATACGATCCCGCTTTATTGCTACACTATAGTCTCTGAAAAGCCTACATAGAGCCATTTATTGCTACACTGGACAGCTGGAAGCCTACCATGTAATTTATTATGACAGAATAGTGTCTGAAAAGCCTACATAGAGCTATTTATTGCTACAATGGTCAGCTGGGGGTCTACTCCCTGGAGACTATTGCTACACTATAGTCTCTGAAAAGCCTACATAGAGCCATTTATTGCTACACTGGACAGCTGGAAGCCTACCCTGTAATTTATTGCGACACTATAGTCTCTGAAAAGCCTACATAGAGCCATTTATTGCTACACTGGACAGCTGGAAGCCTACCCTGGAATTTATTACGACACTATAGTCTCTGAAAAGCCTACATAGAGCCATTTATTGCTACATTGGACAGCTGGAAGCCTACCCTGGAATTTATTACGACACTATAGTCTCTGAAAAGCCTACATAAAGGCCACCTATGTCGTCCATACCACATCTTCTCCTCAAGACATCACAATACTACTACACAGCAATGTCTTCCTGGAGGTCCGAGCCATTTGGAGTGCCGGAGTGGCATGAGCGCCCGAAGTGCCATTACGGCTTCCGGACGATGTTGTGCGTATCGACGGACGCAGTACAACGATCCAACTACGGCCGTAGGTTCTTCAAGCGTCTGACGACGGATGACGACTTTGTGGTAACAACGACAACTACATCATTTGTTTCGCATCGCTTTCTCAACTTGATCCATGACATCTACCACGCCACACATAGGCTTGCACGTTCATCGAATGGGTGGATCGGGTGCCGCCGGCATGGCCACGGAACCGACCAGTGTAGGTGGAAAACAAAGGACAATACTTTGCCAAGATGACTCGGGCTCGCGATGTGGAACGGCGGTCATGCGGCTCGAGCAAGAGCGCCGCGTGAGGTGGACCAAATCCGTCAAGGGCAAGGAAGATGGGCTGCAAATGAGGCATGAGCGATTGATTCTGCGTGAAGCGACCATCAAGCGCCGGGAGGAAGAGCTTCAAGCTCGTGAGGCAGCTCTCAAGAGCAAGAGTGACGGAAGAAGGATGCGGCGGAGCCATCTCGCAGGCGCGACAAAAGGGGAAACAACCACGCTACACCCAGAGACAATATGTAATAGACCCATCCACGACGAGGTCGTGAGAGCAGTTGGATGAGTCGATCCGATATCATGCTATATGCTACTGCATGTAATAAAAATGTACGCGCCATGTTCGTCCCAACTTTATAAGCTTATTATCTCAATTTTTCGCATGCAATAGCCGGAAAGAATCTACTTACTACTAATGAAGAGTTCGTTCTCTCGAGTTTGAGAACATTATGCTTCTTAATAGATTCCAATTGGAGTAGACCCTCCCTATTGGGTTTACGGGACTCAAATAACATTTTCTTGCGATTCCAAAGGCTTCTTGAAACCTTCACTACATCCAAATAAATTACGAACACTAGCGGTGACATTAAAACACTAGCGCTTATTGGCAAATGATGATCGACAAACACAACAAATAAATTACGACACACTACTAACGTAACCACTCTACTCCACATCGTAGAAAACGATCGATACAAGGTACAAGCATACACCGCGTTGCCTACATGCCAAAAGAACCTCGTGGCACCCACATTGAGTATTCTTTGGGGACGCCTGACGTGGTCGGTTTGTTGTTGTAGTGGCACACACATATGCAGCTAGGGTTCGCGCAGCAACATCCGAATCGTCGAGCTTCCTATGTTCACGACCTCCTCGTTGCCCCTCTCGCGTTGCATCCTGTTGGAGGTCGTTGTTCTCTCGTTGAGTCTCGATTCGCTCCTCCAACTCCAATATTCGCTCCCATATTGTAGTCACGTAGATGGCAATATACCGCTCATTAGGAGGGTCGATCCAACGTGAGAAGTCGCGATTTCGCCATCTCGCGGAAAAAACGATTACCAAGGATGAACCATAAGTAGTAATGAAAATTATACTATTAGCAATTTCTACCCCGAGTGTGGGCAGGAAGAAACGTCGCTCGCCATCGATTGGGCCATCAAGACCGCACAACCGCGTCCTCATTGTGCTCGCATTTTCGCCACGCTGGTTGAGCGCGGCGGCTTGGTACCGGCGATCGTGGACCGAAGTTCTCCTCCTTTCCAAGGGAAGATCTTCCTTCTGGTGACCCACATCCGATCGACCCTCTACTTCCGACATGGTATGTTTCGCACGACGGAGAAGGGTCAAGCCATCAATTTAAAGAGTTCTCACGTGGGACCGGGCGACCAAGAAAACGGACGTGACACGTGTTCACAAGGGTAGGGTAGTACACGGGCCCTCCAAGCGGGTGTCATCATGTCATTTTATGGCTTACTCATTTTTCTCACGCGTGCCCACTGAAGGGTGAGGGTCACCCACTGCAAAGACTAGACGGGGCCAGCTTTGTGCGTCGACATGACCAAAGACTGCAAAGACGGGACTGCACAGCTTTCTGCACTGCGGGGAAAGAGAGGTAAGCGTTACGCAGTGAGTACACAGTGACATATCAAGACGAGACGGGACAAGTGGCCTGCTTTACGCAGTGACAAGACGAGACGAGACAAGTCATCTTTGGGCAGTGACAGCACAAGACTTGGCAGCTTTACGCAGTGAGGGGAAAGAGTGTCCTGCTTTTCGCATTGACAAGACGAGGCGAGACGAGTCATCTTTGGGCAGTGACAGCGCAAGACTTGGCAGCTTTACGCAGTGAGGGGAAAGAGTGTCCTGCTTTACGCATTGACAAGACGAGTCGGGCGGCTTTACTTTACGTGATGACACAAGCTGCATTGCATTGCTTTGTGCACGATCAGGATGGGCCAACCCTGCACTCTTTCATTAATTCACGGGGCACCTTTTCATGGTTCGGAATTATCCACACCATTCCAACCCCTTAGCGTACATAAGGAGGTGAAAGGGATTTGAGATAAGTCACTACAGAATCCAAACCCCACACCTTCAAGATGGACAAGCGGCGAAGGCACAATGGGAGAAGACGAAGCAATGGGAGGGACTCGCGACATAGCAAGAGGCTGCGCGCCCGCGACGAGCAGGCGAAGGCAGCATGAGCGGCCCAAGAAGCGGTGCGTCGAGGAGGGACGGCTCCCGAGAAGATATCCCGCGTTGCACCGACCTATCCGGCGGTTCCAACGACATTCACCGCAAGACCGCCAGAGGGAGGCCTCTCCGGTGGTGTCAAGATCCATGTAAGTTTGTCAAGTCGGCAGCGGCTTGTATGCGGGGTTGCGCAAACTATGGACTATCCCGACACGTTGGGACACACGACATTACCGTGTTTCTCCTATGCACTAACATTTCTTTTGTACTAAGTATCGCAAGTTTGTCGACTTCCACGAGTGGAATGAAAGAAGGGACTCGAGATTCGCGAGGCGAGCGCCGTAACGAAGAGCGAGGCGAACGATTAAGCTCATCACGGCGCGCGCGCGTAGGGAGCACGGCTTCGCGAAAGAGAACGCGAAGGAAGAGGAGCTAGCGCCAAGGCAAAAGAGGCAACGAACATGACATTACCTTCTCCATGTAAGTTTGTCTTAACTGACTGGAATCATAAGCCAAACAGCAAAGTAGTCACCTCTTTAATTTCCAGTAGCGTGCAACAAGGTCCACGTCCAATACAGCCAGTGCGATGTAGAAGACTCAAGCCACTGCCGACCTTCAGCATCCCTGTTGACACAGCAATTTTGGTCCAAAACTGTCCATTTTGACAAGTAGCCATTGCCTTTTGCCCGTGCCTCTGTGCATTGAGTGGTATCTAGTATGACCAGGAGGCTATGAGCCTATGAGCTCGTCTCTGATTGGTGGTTTCTGTGGCAATAACGAACCGATCTGTCGATAGCCGTATGGGTCAGAAAAAAATTGTATGTTGTGTTCCAGCCAGCAGACAGCAATGCAGGAGCCAGCACATCGTGTGTGCAAATCCAATCCGTCAACGAGTACGGTCGTGTCAGGATAGCAATGCTTGATAGCAAAACGATGACCTGTCGCGATTGAGTGGCAGAACTGCACCCAATTGATTGCTCTCTATCATGGAGGGAGGGAGCAGGGAGCATTTAACTTTCTTTTCCTGCCTACTGCGAGTGTTCATCCTTTTGTTTGTCCTGGGGGAGAGGTGATTCATCATCCGTCGTGGTCTTTCCTTTCGTTTTAACTGTTCCTTTCTTTGCCAACTCCAGTGCGTGCAGCCTGTGTCATGCTCACAGGGTGCTGAACTAAAATGTCGCGGGCTGGTGTTCGCTCGTGCTCCTGATTTTAAGTGTAGCACTTGTTCGAGAGGGAATTTGGTCGTCATATATAGTACTGCAAACAAAACAGAGATCGGAAGGGACACGGCAACACGCCACTAGGTTTTCTCCATTCACAGAAGGAACATTTTGACTGTCGACAATAAGTTACTTTTTTTTTTTGGAAAAAATAAGTTATTTTTTATACAATTAAGACCATGAGATATTTCGATACAGCGCTGCCTTAAAAAGGTTCAACGCAGAACAAGAAGCTAACTGCAACCCTCTACTTATATAACTCACTATTCTAAAAAACATATAAAAATCAAGCTAGAAGTTTTCCAACTATTTTTTATCCATAGATGCTGTTCCATATCAATTAAACAAATGCACCAGTCAACTTCCCCTAGTTATCAATCATATAGGAATTTTGGAATAACTTACATATTTATGCATTACAGAAATTTGTAACTTTGAGTTGATACCTTTGGCCCTTGAAAGACTGAAAGGCCCTCAGCGAAGGCACATCAATAGGATGGCTTCATTTGGTACTATGCTAATTAGGGATTAAGGTTCCACTTATGACTTAAGGAAACATAAATCCTCCATGTAACCAGAACCAGTCAACACAGGGAAAGGCCCATGAACTGGGGAGCAGACATTTCGCTCATGTTGAGCAGACAGCAATGGTCCGGGTGCAGGGCTGCTGCTTCAGCGATGCCGCAGGCGGCAGGCCTCTGTCCACGAAAAGACTTCGGAATCTCTGCTAGGAAAAGATTTGAGGGAGAAAACAGAGAGAAGGACATTCATCTTCCCATACTTATCAGCAGTACAAGCCGAGGGGCAAATGGCAAGAAAATGGTGGGGAGTGATCTACATCATACTCCGTACCACACACACGGGATCATAGTGTCTGTAGGCCCTGCAGGGCGGGGCTGGGACAAGTTTGTGCTCATCACCGGAAGGAAAGAATATAATGATGGAAAGAAAATTGCAAAGATGACACCCAAACTCAGTATTTTGCAAAAATAACCTGGCATGTCCCATGGTAGAAAGTAGAAACCGGTCTGTGACTGCTATCTATATTTGTGTTTGGTGCCAATTTTCTACAACATAAGGTTATGTTTGGAACACTGGAATTTGATAAGATTTTGTTTCAATATTATATTATTTTCTATAACATTCTTGTGAAATTTATGTATTCAATACTGGTTGTGATGCCTAGCATATACGGTGATAATTCTATGTTTGAAGACTATTTTAAGACTAGTTCTTGTTTTGTACTAGTAGCATATCCTTTAGGACATAGTAATAGTTTTTTTTTTTGCTATTCTACAAGCAGACAAACGACTGCTCCTGCAAATTTTCCTTTTTCTTTTGGGCTAGTAGCGAAGAAAGCACGGGGTTAGACGGCCCGCCTCATTTGGATTTTTCAGTGATTTATGGCTTATTTTTTACTGTTTGATGTTATAACTGGTTTATTTTACACTATAGTCGCTGATGACTTTTTTGGCTTAATTAAATTTAAAAAATCTAAAAATAGAAAATAAATATGTTAGCCAATCACGGATAATACAAAAAAATAAAAAAATCTTAAAAACTAGAAAAAAAATAAAATTATAAAAATTAGAAGTTAAAAGTAAAAAAAGCCCAACGGAGAAATGAAATGAGCAGGACCGAGTGTGCTCCGTTGATCGCTCGACACGTAGGCAGGCTCCTCGTTTTCTCGCACGTGCCGCGGATTCTTTTCATTCCGATCAAACATCCTTATCTACACAGTGCCACCAGGGTGGGTGGCCCTCGGTGATGACCTGATTGGCCCTCGGGTTGTTTCATGCTGGTGGAGTTATGTCCTCGTACTTGCTAACTAGAATTTTACTGACAGTAGTCAGCTATGATTCGATCGTCCTTTCAGCACGAGTATCACGTTTCCGCTAGCAAGAATTATGCAACAGGAAGCTTTCAGGGGATAGGAATGTCACGTCGGAGGCTAACTTGTATTATAGCATACTCCTAGGAGCTATTTATGGTACCAATATCCGGTTTCACTTTTATCTCACTCTAGAGATAAAGCAAAAGGTTATGGATGCATCACGTATTCCACTCCTCTCACTTCTATTTTACACACGTATCTTTCTACCATTTTCTTCACCGCTTGCGTTCTTCTTTTAAAAATCACTTTTTTCAACCTATACTATTTATTTACTGTCAAAAACCATTGATTGCAACCAATATGAATAGACATGTAGGCGTTTCCTACGAAATTCGGATGGGATTCTTGTGTTCCTTTAAATGATTACTAGCTCGACTAAGGGCGTTCAGAATAGCGATGATTTATGGTTTTTTTACTGTAGCTGGTTTATTTTTTACTGTAACTGAGTTGGTTTATTTGACATAATTAAATTTAAAAAATTTAAAAATAGAAAAAATATGTTAGCACATCATGAACAATGTAAAGGAATACAGGAAAAAAAGAAAATACAAAAAAGCCCAAAAAATCTTTTAAAAACGCAAAAAAGACGAAATTACTGAATAATAAAAAAAACAGAAGCTAAGTTGAGCAGGATCTCAGATGTCGGACCGACGTACCATAGGAAAATATAATTGGTGAGAAATCTATCGTGCTCTTTGTGCATAATTGTTTGAAAAATAAAGGTTACGAATCTCTCTCGCATGCTTACACTGACAGTGTACATGTCTATATTCTAAAGACAACTCGGAAATAATAATTGCGATAGAAGCAAGTATAACAACTCTAAAACCTTCTCGACTTCTCGTCACACCTGGTATATGCAGGACTCTTTAGACAGATACAGCGTCAGCATGATTAGGACGCGGCTTATCATTGCTTTTGGTGTTGCAACTAATTAAGCAGAAAAAGAATATGAATCAAGTAAATTAGTAATAAGATTGGGAATTGAAAGATAAATAATGGCGCCTCACAGTTCACACCAATAATTACTTCTATGAAATCTATGACCTTTACTCTCTACGCATATCGAGGGGGCATTCAGAATGGCGATAGCTTATAGCTTTTTTCACTGTAGCTGACTTATTTTCATTGTATCTGAGGTGACTTATTTAGTGTAATTAAATTTTAAAAATTTAAAAATAGAAAAAAATATGTTAATCTACCACGAACAATATAAAAGAAATATGGAGAAAAAAGAAAAAGACAAAAAGCCCTAAAAACAAAAAAAATCAGAAAAAACGAAATTAAAGAATAGTGAAATAAAAGCAGAAGTCAGAAGCCATCACCAAAACAAGCGAGGCCCTAACAAACTCAAAGGAAGTTGTATTATACATTTGTAATGGATCTATGATCATGCTCCTTGCTCATAGCCCCACACTGCTGCCCTGATTTGTGCTCGTGCTACCACCGTGCATCACCGGCAAGGCCTATCCATGTTCTGCCATCACCTCTTTTCTTCTTTCTCCCTTCTGCCATCACCTCTTTTCTTCCGTCTCCCCCAAGGCCACTGCCTCCTCTTCTCCTCTTGAACGCTGCCTTCGGCAATGGGATGAGGCTCTTCTCCTTAATACAAGGAAAATAAGAGGGGCATATGGTGGAGTGTGCATGTGGCGGTAGGCAGTGTTCAGCGATGACGGCCGTGAGTAGAGGTTGAAACGGATCAGATACGATCAAATAATCTTAAATATGAATACAAATCTATATATTTAAAATGAATACGAATTCGAACATTCTCGAATACGAATACGAATCGAATGTCGTAACGAATATGAATTCGAATTGGATATGTACTTAATTCGGTCGAATACGAATATCCTCCTACGAATGTTCCCCAGTCAGTTTTTTCGGTTATTGGTTTCAAATTCAAATTTCGACACTTAAAAGTTGGCCGGTTTTTCCGGTTACCACCTAATAGGCATAGAAAATGGATCGAATACGAATCGAATAGTCTTGAATACGAATATAAATGTTCTCAACTACGAATATTCTCAAATACAGGTACGAATATTGTCGAATGTAAATACGAATATTTTTGAATACGAATTTTGCTTACCTTATTCGTGTTTTTTCGAATACAAATATCGGATAAAACAAATTATCCGTTACCATTTCACACCCCTAGCCGTCTAACTTCACCGGTGTTGGTGCTCGCGCAGTCTCAGCTTCGCTAGGCGTGGTGGCAGTGCTCGCGCGTGTGCATTGGACGCGACGGCGGCGCGGTCGACCTCCCCGGTAATGGATAAAATAATGGCCACTATGACAAATTGACAATTCATTAGGAGCACAAAGCCACTTAGTTAGCACTAAACATTCTGGCTGTTATTACACAACCGATCAACACGTACATATACTCAATTAGCTATTTTAAAGGGAGAGGAGAGGGAATTTAAACACATGATTCTTAATCTTTAGTCTAGCCACATCACACTAAGACCTTTTAGTATAAGAATTATTTCTGTAATTTACGTAGAACACTTTCAGATAAAATAATCTCACATGGCATTCCTAGTCAAGCAAACTCTCTGCCATGTCGCCATGTGAACAAAAGTATGCTTATCCAACATGAAGTGCCAAATTGGCTCTGTGGCCATGCATATGGGGGAACTAGGTTCATGTAACAAATGTGTTTTTTTGCTGTTATGGTCCGCCAAAAATTCCAAACCGAAAAAGAAGTCACTGTTCACTTTCAAATGTACATCTCTGTTTTACTCTTGCAACTTAGAAGAACTGCAAACAGACGGACCTTAGTACAATTTTTGACGGTTAAAACGCTTGATGTCCTGTATAAAACGGTGTGCGCTGAGAATGCCGCAACGCAAACGCAAACGCGCACGCACACACTGGCACATACGTAAAGCACAACCTCAGACGCACGCGCGCGAAAAAGGGCGAGAGAAAAAACCCACACTATTCTTCGTCATGGGCGCGGATGCAACCACGTTACACGTCGCGGTTCACGCCCTGGCGAGCTCCCTGCAGCCGCAGGTGGCCGCCGTCTTCTTCGCCTCGGCCGCGTGCACGGTGGTGCTCGCCGTCTTCCTGGCCTTGCTGCGGCTGCGGCCGCCGTGGTGGTGCGCGTGCGCGGTGTGCGAGGCGTACGTGACGGCGTCGTGGGCGGGCGAGTTCGATAACCTCTGCGACTGGTACGCGCACCTGCTGCGCCGCGCGCCGGGGCGGACCGTGCACGTGCACGTGCTCGGCAACGTGCTCACCGCCAACCCGGCCACCGTCGACCACATGCTGCGCGGCCGCTTTGACAACTACCCCAAGGGCGCCCCCTTCTCCGCCATCCTCGCTGACTTCCTCGGCCGCGGCATATTCAACGTCGACGGCGACGCCTGGCTCTTCCAGCGCAAGCTCGCCGCGGCTGAGCTCGCCTCCCCGGCGCTTCGCGCCTTCGCGGCCAACGTCGTGGCCTCCGAGCTGCAGTGCCGCCTCATTCCTCTGCTCCACTCTACCACCAACGACGTCAGTGAGAAGCTGCTCGACCTGCAGGACGTGTTCCGCCGCTTCGCTTTCGACTGCATATGCATGATCTCGTTCGGCCTCGACCCAGGCTGCCTCGAGCTGTCGCTGCCGATGTTGGCGTTCGCGGACGCGTTCGACACGGCATCGATGCTCTCTGCACGGCGCGCGACGGCGCCGATGCATGTGTTCTGGAAGTTGAAGCGGTTACTGAACGTTGGGGAGGAGCGGGAGCTCCGCGACGCGATCCGCCTTGTCGACGCTCTTGCCGCTAAGGTCATCCGGCAGCGCCGCAAGCTCGGCGCCGCCTCCTCGGGCGACGACCTCTTGTCGCGTTTCATGGGCTCCATCAACGACGACAAGTATCTCCGCGACATCGTCGTAAGCTTCATGCTAGCCGGACGCGACACTGTCGCCTCGGCTCTCACCGCCTTTTTCTTGCTCCTCTCCGACCACCCCCAGGTCGCTGCCGCAATCCGGGACGAAGTCTTCCGCGTCGACGGAGGCAGAGACGAACACCCCACCGCCGGCACCCCCGACAAGCTCAAGGACATGCACTACGTGCACGCGGCGCTGTACGAGTGCATGCGGCTGTTCCCGCCCGTGCAGTTTGATTCCAAGTTCGCCGCCGGCGAGGACACGCTCCCGGACGGCACACTCGTCGCAGAGGGCACCCGGGTGACCTACCACGCGTACGCCATGGGTCGTATGGAGTCCGTCTGGGGCCCTGACTGCGCCGAGTTCCGGCCGGAGCGGTGGCTCCGCAAGGGCCGGTTCGTGCCGGAGAGCCCGTACCGCTACCCGGTCTTCCAAGGCGGCGTGCGCGTCTGCATCGGCAAGGAACTCGCCCTCATGGAGATGAAGGCCGTCATCGCTGCCGTCGTCCAGAGCTTCGACATCGTGGCGGTCGGCCGGAGCTCGCATCGGCCCAAGTTCGCGCCCGGGCTCACCGCCACGTTCGCCGGGGGCGTGCCGGTCAGAGTGCGCCGGCGAGCGCGTGTGAGCGGGCACTGCCCGCCAAGTTAATCAAATGTCGCGTCACCACGCGCGATCTATTCGTTTTTCTTTTGCTTTGAAACGGAGCATTAGATCATGCACATTACTCCGATAGATCATAATTGAGCGGATTAGCCTAAGCGCCGCTCAGAGTTGCGACGCGGTGGGCGGCAGCGTTCGGCTGTGGCCTCATGAGGTACTGTAGCATTTTGTTTTTTTTCTTTTTGGTTTCTTTTGTGCTTTATTTTTTCCGTATTCCTTTGTATTATCCGTGATATATTCACATGTCATTTTTATTTTTATATTTTTTAAATTTAATTATGTCTAATAAGCCAACTCAGCTACAGTAAAAAAATAAACCAACTATAATGAAATTTCAACCAGAAACCAAAATCCATCGCTATTCCAAACACCCTTAAGAAAGCCGCCACTAAAGCCTGTGCATGTCAGGATGTGTGTGTGAATGTATGGTGTTATTGTTAGGAATTGTTAAGTAGAACTTGAGTGTTTTTTTAGAGTTATATCTTACAAATCCTCTATACCCTTCTTTAAAAAAGAATCTAGAGTGTTGGACCTCGAATTCTCGATCCAACGAATCTCTCTATATTCCCTTCAAAAAAAAAATGTGAATACTTTACGGTTTTGCTATTGCACAATCGACTGAAATTTTCTTACCTCTCAATTATCTAAAGTTACATATCACTAATTTCCCTCTCCAAAAAAATCCCTCTAAAAATAGAGACTGTTAAAAGATGCTTATCTAATGGATAAAAAAATAACTGAAAGTAAAAGAAAAAAAATCAATCATCTACACAATACAATAGACAGTCCCCAGAAAACACTGAATACCCAACACCCCGTTATTCATTTACCTCCGATGCATTCTTGAAAAGAACAATGCAGATTCAAAGTTACAGAATGCACACCTAAATGTTCTTTCGCGTGACCTTTTTTTTATGTGGACAACGTCAATTATTGCAAGGTGGCCGGCCATTGAATTAGAAAACTGTAACTTGTTCGATACCATCGAAGTCTTACTATGACTGAAGACTGAAGAGCATGCCTTCCATGCGTGTCAGCATACAAACAGAGGAGCGTATCATATGATAGCTCTTTTCAATACGGGGAGAATACGATCTTGTGATATAGAACGTTCCGTCAATATACAGGAGAATAGGATGCTAGTAGCACCTGCTTTCATAGGACCACCAACGACGATGAAACAGGTGATAACCTTTCCACGCCAATTGTACAGAAATTCTGCTCTAGATTCCGTCGAAATCTAACCATATAGTATGGAATGACTGATGAACATGCTTTTTAATCAGAGCGATGCATGCTCTGAGTATAAAAATAGCGGAGTATCAAATAACAACTCTTTCCAATATAGGAGCATGCAATGTTTCCTTGACACAGAACGTTTCATCAACTAATAAAATGAACTGCTTTCGTTAGACTGAGGTGATCATAGGATGCTAGTGGCTTCAGCTTTCATATAAACACTAGAAACGATCAAATAGATTGTAGGATCGGTGGGTGATGCCTTCAAATTCGACATCCTTAGATCGTATTCTAAAACCTTCGCTCCACTGGCTACTAGAAGTTAAGAAGATCAGATTAGACCACCAACAAAAGAATTCACCAAAGAGTGGAAGCAAAACGGAGTTCAACACAACTCAATTGGTCAAAGCATTATTAACACGACAGTTGGACTGGCCTGGTACTGGCGGTCTAACCGCCTGGGAACCGGTTTGACTGCTCCCCTAATTCAGACATAGAAATTAGCCCGAGCAAAATCCCAAAAAGGTGCAATCCTCAAAATACAAGTCCAAATGATTTGAGATTTTGCACACATCTTCTCAATGATATCAGTAACCTAATCCATCTAAGGACCGCATGGATCTTAGCAAGGTTGCATCAAAACAGGGCAAAACATGCAAACTTGAGAGGTGACTTGCTCGTGGGTTTGATATAGTCAAGATGGCTCTAGATAGATTCTCATATGTCATAGTAACCTAAAGCACCTAAAGATTCAAGGGCAAAATCCAAGGATCATGATTTCACAAGAAAGGCTCCAAATCAAACTAAACCGGGTATACTCCAAGATCTTGCTATAGCTAGTCTTTAGATGGATGGTATATGATCATCGCGAAGCATCTCCATCTCTTAAACATCCTTCAAACTAGCAAGATCAAGAGGAAAGAGGAGATGGCAAAAACACCAACCAAAATAAGAGAAAAAATAATAAGATCAAGAACACACCGTGAATGATAAACAAGGTTGATCTATTGAAACTTATAGAGGTTTGATTTGCAGCCAAGCCACCATGGAGGACTCACCCAAACCCTAGAAGAGAGAGGTGGTTGTTTTCCCCTTTGCTTGCCACTCTCTCACTTAAATAGATGGGGCAACCAGCACATATCTAACTCTAATAGATATTATCCATTAGCATAACCAAGAAAACCCGTTAACCACACATAAACTATGTTTTACACTCGCACAAGATCTATGTAGACTTCTCAAAGCACATAAGCCCAAACACGCTACAGAACAAACTTCCATCTACTTAGCCTCTTTGACACTTCCTTGACCTAAACAGATCTCCAAATACCCTACAAGCACCATGGTTTTGTCCCTTCGTCGTTTCTAGTATTTTGGCTTCCTCGTCAAAACACATTCGCCTTGGTCGTGAACATCGCCTCTTCCTCGAACCAAATCCATGGTCATCTCCTTCCTTAAAAGCAATCCTCATGCTTGCAACGCATAGGATCACTAATGGCTCATGCATCAGCGAGACTCTCTGTATCAGTTCCTTCCGACCATACCTCACTTGCACTGACCACACCATTCGATGAATCGTTGCTCGAATATTTCCTTCAATATCCCTTGTCTTTTTCTGTAACTCACTTAAGCTTAACCATCCCGCCTAACTTCCTTGACCACACCTCGTTCAGCCCTGAGCCTAGTCTTGATCCATGCCATCGACCAAGGCTACCTCTAAGCACTTGAATATCAAAGACTAAGAAACTATTTTTGGCGTAAGTTTTTCATAATTTAACCTACGTTACTCCTAATATGCTTCATGCCCTAGAGCCAAAATATTAACCGATAACCAAATTCCCAAAATCATCAAAACCCCTCGACCAAGAACAGGCCAGGGCTGGTCTGACCACCATTGCCTAGCTGGTCAGACCGCTCCCCTCAAGCTGGTTGAACCATTAGGGCAAAGTACCAGGCAAAATGCCTAAGTCCTCTAGAAAACCCTCTCTGGACTTTTCAGTACTTTGTTGTACAGTTTTTGCTCAAATCTCCAGATAAGGTGACGCCTATTGCAACTACATCTTAAGAGACTCCCACACAAGTCTTTGGTGTTAAGAGGCAAAAATCAAATTGACCGGTCCGACCACATGGACAATGCTAGTCTAATTGTTGCCTAGCAAAATGTTTGAGTGGCAACAAGGTTGGTCTAATTGGCTCAACACATCAGTCAGATAGATTCCTCAAATTAGTTAGACCAGCTCCTCAAACGGGTCAGATTGGCACCTGACAAGCGGCTCTAAAAACTGCAAATTTTCATAAATGTAAATTCCAACTTAACACAATTACCAATTGACAATTGTTCAACACACAAATTTCATGGATATTCTTAATATGGTTCTTCAATCTCTCCCTTAATAAACATATTGGCAATCCCTAAAAATGCAATTGAGAGAACAATCGAGTTGATTTTTTTAAAAGCAAAACCAATTTACAAAAGAGAGCTCCACTTGGTCCAAAAGATGCAAACATGACTGAAAATGATCAAGTGAGCATAAATAAAGTGAAGTGACTAGAAAGAACAACTTTTCCACAAAAAGCTCCAACTTCATCATGAAATAAAAAATCTCACTCTAGGTCCATAAGAAAGAATAATTGTTCTATTTGATATTGATCATAGTGAGAAGAGATTACAAAGATCAAGAAAAGCTCAATTTATCCCCCCTTTCATGCAAATTTCTCTCCCAACATATGCAAACGCTCAATTTAGCATTTTAGGCTTAAATCACTTATAATGAGCATTTTTAGGCATATTTCTCCCTCTTTGACAATGAATTCATCAAGGTTCAAATTCTTCTATATTTAATTGAGGCGAGTAATTCAAGAGACAAAATTCTCCACTTTTTGACCAAAAGAGAGCAAATACAAAGCATAAGAGAGCATGCTGCAAATGGAATGGCTATGAAAACTATCCATGTTGATTCAAACAATAATTATTACAAGCCATATGATGAGAAGAAGCTATCTAGATCATGATAATTCATATATAGCAAAGTACGGCCAAACTAGCACAAGATTTATGATTAAATCAATTTAAGAGTACGTCAAGATGGTCAAAGTTCTATTTTAACAAAAGGTATCCAAAAACGAACCAAACAATATCAATATGCTAAACAGAACAAAGAAGCTATAATTGAATCATTTAGTGTGCTACAAGATCAGTGTTGAATTATTTTGTTCAAGTACTTGGAATTGAGCATAATTAGCAAAGCAAGTCTTGGGGCTAAAAGCCATCCACAATTGTCTCCTAAGTTTCAACCATTTTTCATAATTCTTTGATTTCTTCAATTTAATTTGCCAGATACTAGATATCAAGCCTTTATTGACCATCCCAAGTAATAAGCTTAAGAGCATGGTCATGATCATCTAAAACTCCCTATGAGTTCATGCATAGTGCAATGACAAGTCCGTCTCATGAGAAAAAATTAATGAAATTAGTTTCTTTGCACATAAAAGATATTATTTTTATTTTATTTTCTAGTTTAAGAATAATGAGCTACTCATGACTCCGTAAACAATACCCAACCATAACTACAAAAATCTAGAAGTAAACTGACATTTCAACAAAGAACCAATATAGCTCAATCTAAAACTCAATTTAGATTCAAGATTCAACAGAGCATCGTTAATATGACATGAATCATGTAAGGGGCACTAAAGCAAAACTAGTTATGAACCAAATATTGATATGATTTAATAAAAGTTTTGCAATACCACTTGTAATTTCAATTTGCTAATATGGTAAAAGCTAAGCTATACATGAAGAGTCATAATAAATCAAGCTAAACTAGCCCAAACCAAGGCAAGGAGCAATTTGAACACAACTCATCATACATGAGTAATAGTTATAGCTCTATGGATATTTGATTAGTTCTAGTTGCAGAAAATTAGATATGCAATATCTTACAATGTATGCAATAAAGATTCAAATTCCCCCTCAAACCAAATAAGAAAGGCAAATGTTGAGACCCGAATGTGCAAATCTGGACTCTCTGTGTATACCGCACTAGTGAAAGATCACGCTAGTGCACACAGTATAAATATAGATAAAATATCGACCATAAACATAATTAATGAAGGAAAAAACTCAAATATTAATAATTATTAGAATACGACCTAATGGTTAAGCTTACAAATAATAGCCTAAAGGGCTTAAAAAACTAGCAGCAAAAAACAGAAATAAGCGTAGTAACCATTCGACATGCCCATAGACAATCAACTAGGAAGTGAAATCCTAATCCGCGAAATCGTCAAAATATTCTCCTTCAGGTACTGCTTACTGATATGGCTCCTTCTCTTCAGCTGAGCAATAGTAGACATAAAATCGTGGATACATTGAAACTTAGCAAGTCATTTGTAATAAGAATGTAATATAATATAAAGGGCTTACCAAAAGTCAGTTGAAAGGCTATCTTTCATAAAGCAATATTTTAAAGTAAATACAATAAATAGATTGAAGCGAACTTTAAAGAAAATGATAATAAATAACTAATTAAAGGAATGGAATAAATCACATTGAACTACTTGTGAACTAACCATTCACAAATCTAACCACAAATGAACTAACCATTCATTTTTCAAAGTTATCCCAACCAAATTTTTATGAAATATCTACCCTTCATGTGAAATCACCGAGTATTGTTCATAATCAGGGACATAGCTATTCGAATAGTTTACACTCTGTAAAGGTTGTACAACTTTACCCACACGATGTGATTATCCTCACATTAAAGAAAATAACAACAAAGCCTTTGCAATGCTTAACCTCCACTCAATTCCGTCCATTATAGTTTCCTAGCCGAGTAGGCTATAAACTAGTTGGAGAACTCCGTCTTGCGCCACAAGGAAATCAGAATCCATATTCATCACATTGGAGAAATTAAAACTAAAATATCGTAAATTAATTAGCTAGATTCATTCTATACTAGACATGTGATTACATGGTAAGGCTTAGATCAATTACGCTCAAAGTTAAGTTCTTTGACATTATCCCAGGCGAGACATCCACATCTCTCAAAGTGAATCTACACTTCTCTTTTACTGTATGATCACTCGCTTATGAAAACTAATTTTGTATAACCAACACTAATGACACACCAATGTCATGGTACATAAATTTTATAACCTGTAGCTACAACCACGATTCAATATCTCATTAAGTTAAAATTAATTAATTGATCATATGTGATGATGAGCCCAACGTAACTATAAGCATGTCTAAGCATATTAAACGAATAACCCATACGACAACTAGTATTACATCACTAAATAATTTTTCATCCTATAGTAGTATCATGGCATTCAAATTATCAAGGCGAAATTAAGCAATTAGGACTATAGCTACTAGGTACAAGGTTTGTAATTAAATAGCAATGTACAATAATTTAAAATAAAATAAATAAATAATAGATTTGAAAACTAGATTTAACATGATCAAATGACACGACTTACCTTGGTCTTGCTTAGTTAGTTGCTCTTGATTTTTAAATCTTGCTTCAGCTTGGTTGAAAGCGCGATCTAATAAGAGAGAAAACACAACGAAGCATAAAACAAATTCAAATGAACTCTAAAAACTTTAAAATTAGAACCAAAATATAGAGCTCAATTTTAGATGAATTTAGGAAAAAGAATATGGTCAATCGGAGACCGAGATGACTCTTTGGCGAGCGAAAGGTTGCGGCATGCTGGCATGCGAATCGAGGGCGGCACGAATGGTAGCTTGGCCGACGAGGCTGGACGGCAGCGCAACTGACAGTGGGGTGAGGCGCACGGTGGAGGAGATGTCGACTCATTGGACGGCAAGGTTAGTGGGGTGACTATCGGCGATGAGGATGGCGACGACGGTTTTCCAATGAGAGGTCGGCGGCGATAACCGACGATGAAGACCAGGGCAATGGTGACTGGGACAGAAGATGATGGCAGCTGCTGTGAAGGTGATAGCGCACAGGTGAGCTCTGCAGTGGGGTGCAGAACATGAGGGAGTGACGCGGTTTTATGACTGCGAACGCCGAGGAGACCACAATGTACAAGGCGCGGATGCTGAGGCTAGGCCGGACGCGAACAGTAACAGTGGAGTTCCACTTGGAGATGACAATGAACAGTGTCTGGGCGCTCGGATCAATGACATATGGCATCGAGACGATCGGACAGCCGACACTGATGGCACAAATGAATAGTACTGGCTAGCTCTGATGCTTGACATGTGGTTTGGGAGGAGATCCAGCGACTGGTGGAAGGCTCGAGCCAGATGGCCAACATGTGGCTGGTAGGGGCATGAACAACTGAGGTTTAATGGCTGAAAGGTTTTTGGTATTTCAGGGTTTTCCAATTTAGAAATTCAAATAAAACTAAATGAGTTTTAGAAAATAGCAAATAAATCAAAAAACCCAAAAAAATTCCTTAAAGCACAAGAAACTCAAATAAAATACTTCAATAAATGTTAATATTTAATTTAATCATATTAAATCTTTTGAATTACTAAAAATTCAATTTAAGCATGAATTAATTCCAGAAATATCCAAATGATTTGTTTTCATTTAAAAGCTTCAAATACACTCTAAAAATCAGGATGTTATTGTAGATAACCTAAAACCCCCCTCAAGAAGTGAAATGAGAGAAACAAAAGGCCAAAGGAGTGCAATAAGATAAATCTCAAACTTGGTACAAGAGCATTACTCTACCTTTCTCAACATGGGTTCTAAAGGAAGAGAACCAAAGCAATCCAAAAAGGTATTAATTATACAATTGATACCACTTACAAGAAAAAAGTAAACCATTTAAAGAAATAGAATATTAGATAAGAGACTGTAGCCAATTGGAAGAGACTATGGTGTAACATCCTGGTTTCCAGTGTATTTTTAAACTTTTAAAATAAAAATAACAATTTTGGATTTTTGTTCAATTAATTAAAGCTTAATATGAATTTTTGGAAATTGAAAATATTTAATTTGAATAGAGTAAACATCAATTAAATGAAAGGAATTTTCTGTATTTTCTTAGGGCAAGGTCAGGGTGACTTGGGCCAAGATTTGGTTTCCTATGTTGCAAGGAATTTTTTTGTATTTTCTTATATTATTGGGATTTTATTTGCTATTTATTTGAGCTCAATTTGATTTATCTCCTTTTCTAGAATTCAGAAATATCTTAAAAATGTAAAAACCCCTTAGGCCTAATTCCATTTTCCCGACCCAGCCTTTCTCCTTTTGGCTCAGCCGACCGCTTCACTCAGCTCAACCATTCTCGTCGGCCCATCGCACCAACTCCCCTCATCACGTGTTAGCCCAGTCGCTTGCCACACATCACTAGGCCTCCTTTCCACACTATAGCTGACTACCTGACCCCACCTACCAGCCTTGGCACACCTATCAGCTTCGTCGCCCCTATGTGGGAGTCAGACTCCACTGCCATACCAGCGTTAGACTTCTTCGCACCACCACCTTCTCCGTTTCCAACACCTCCTCATCCCACTATTTAGGGACACCGAGAGCCTTACCAACCCTTGCCCCAAGTAGCCCCAACCTTGCCTTCGCTTTGCACCATCGGTTTCACCATTTATTCAGCATAATCAAAGTTGTCACCGCCGTCAACTTCGACGAGGAATTTCTCCGCCACCGGTGAGCGTTCGACCTTGCCATCTCCTTCCTCAAGCAGCTGTCAAGACCGAATATGCAAATCTCAACTCTTTGTGTATTTTGTACTAGTTCAAGATCCTGCTATTGCACACAGTGAAAATATAGATAAAATATTGACCATAATCACGATTAACTATGAAAGATATAAATATTATTAACTATTAGTGTAGCGACCTTGTAGCCAAGCTTACAAATAAATAGAGTACTCAACAAGTCATTTGTACAAGATGTAATATATAATGATACAAGGTTTATAAAATGATGGTTGAGTGGCTATTTTATAGAAAGCAATAATTTATAGTAAATACAGTAAATAGATTAAAATATGCTATTTAAAGATGAGTAATAAGTAAATAAGCCAAAGGAATTGAGTAAACCACAAGTGAACTAACCATTCACTTTCCAACAATGAGTGAACTGACCATTTGCTTCACAAACAAACCAAGATTTTATGAAATTCTACCTCTTATGTAAAACCACCGAGTATTGTTTATAACCGGGGACATAGCTTTTCAAAGTGCCGGTGACATGTGAGAGCCAAACAAGCGCAGCTTTCGCAACTTTCTCCGACACGATGGCACTGCGAGATGAACCGCACACAGGCGAGTGACCAGGGCGGCAGGTCGGCAGGTTGGTAAAGCACTAGGCAAAACGCCTAAGTCCTCCAGAAAACCCTCTTTGGACTTTTTTGGTATTTTGCTATTTAGTTTATGCTAAAACCTCCAGATGAGGTGACATCTAGTGCAAAGACATATTAAGACACTCACAATTGTTTAGTGTCAAAGAGCCAAAAACCAATCTGGCCGGTTTGATCGCATGGATAATACTGGTCAAAATGTTGCTGGCAAAATACCTAAGGGGCAACAGGGTATGTCTGACCTGTCAGCACATCAGTTAGACCAGGTTCCTCATATTGGTCAGATCGGCATCTCAATCAGGTCAGACTGCCACTTGACAAGCGGATCTGAAAAAACACAAACTTTCTCAAATACAAATTCCAATTCAACACGATTGTCAATTGCCAAATGTTTAGCACATAAATATTGTGGATATTCTCAACATGGTTCTTCAAATATACAACCCTTTCCATGCAGATTGTAAGAAAAAAAAAAAGAAGAAAAGGAGGTTTGTTCTGAATTCCACATAGATTAATCCTTGAGGTCGGAATACGATTCGGAGGGGAACAATGCATATGTGCTCGGGGCCTCGTGGGACTGCCACTGTTGGATCCTACCTTTCAAGTACCTTGTGCGAGAGCATTCTTCCGAACTCTTGCCAACTAATAGCTGCCACGAGATGACCATGAGCTGCAATTGTTTACTGATTCATTTATCCCCACAGTTTCGTTTTGATATAGGTGAGGTGGGGAGCACGTTTTCTGTAGTAGGAAAAACAGTGAAGAGAAAGAATATATATTTTTCATCATGTGTTTGGTACCACATTCATATACATCTGTCCTGTTGTGAGTCATCGGTTGGTTAGAAGCCCGACTGCCCTATGAACCGATGCTCAAAAATTGGGTGAAAGTGGGTGCTTTTTGAGAGATATTTGATCCAAAAACCATTATGTGAGTGGTACACGCGTTCGGGATTGCGCAAGTGTTGCGTTGCTACCACGTCCCCTGTGATCGTAACCTCTGTCCTTCCACCTCCTTTTATCGCGCTCATCTTACTCTCCCCCTTCTCCGGTTCTCCCTTCGTGTAGTTGAAAGAAATGGAGTTTTGATGAACACCTAGCAAAAGATGGCCCTCCTCCGCATGTGTGTGTCAATTGTTTGCGCGAAATTTTCAAATGAAGGTTCATACCAGAGGCATGCAGATACAATCTTTTTTCATGTAGCTGTCTTGAGGGCTGAAGAAAATAGTCAAGCTCAGAGAGAGCTCTCGGTCGAACGAGGTGGAGGGATATCCATTTGACGCTTCTTGCAAAGCAGAGCAGCTATCTCCGTCGAGTAGCCGGTTGGTCGACACGCACGGTTCACTGAATGATGAGCTCAGTACAAAAGAATCTCTCTCTAAATAGCTTTCAGAAAAAGAGAATCTTTCATAGATCCGCGAGAGCTTTCTTTTAGTATTTCCTTGGGCACGAGATTTTTCTTTATTTGACGGCCATGACTGTGGCAACACTGTATGTGCGGCTGCTACAACGGGCGAAGCTACAGCCTACAGGTACGTGAGTGCGAGGTGCCATCTCACACTAGCAAATAGAAAAGGTGATTAATAGTTAAAACACACAGTGCATGCTTTCGGCAAGATTCGCACCGAATAATCAGTACATTACTACCAAGCTAGTTTTTGCTATTGTGCCCTACCACGAAGTGCCTGGCGGACGCTGCAAGCACTGTGCTCGGGTCCACTCATCAGTTGGCAAAACGGATAACTGAGTTACTGAAATGAGAGATCTGCTGTGACTCTGTGAGCAAACTGCTCCGGAATAAAACTAGCCTAGGCATGCTCCGAAAATTGCGTGATGCAGAAAGTGTCGGTGTTCTGCACTGGCCTAGAAAATTTAAGCGTTGTGTTACGCTATTGCCTGGAAAAATCCTTTAACTAGCTAGTGGCTAGTGGGCCGGAGTTGCTCGCACGCATGCACCAGTCACCAGTGTTAAAAATAGTAGTGCAATTTGACAGGTGGCCACCGGTAGTAAAACTAAAGATATGTATTTTATCGCTGTTTTTTTTTCCTACTTGCCGTGATTGGAGCAAGCTTTATAGGCCCTGATCGTTTGCGTCTTCAACTTTTTTTCACTATTCACTACACTATCCACTAACTCATTCTGATGGATGTGTTTTTTCAGCCAAAAGCTAAAAGCCATCGCTATTCCGATCACCCCTTATATTTGAGGTGCTGAATATGTAGGGCCTGTTTGGACTTTGGAGCATATCCCCATGAAAAGGATTCAACTGCTGCTGTAGTAATTTGGGACAATTTTCGTGTTCCAAGTGAAGCCGTAAACACTTGATGTTCTTCTACACTCAATTACATCTTTGACCAGCACCATCCAAAGAAATATGTAGCACAATATACCTTCTGATCCCCAGCTCGACGGATTTGCCAAGCCGAAAATCATCCTTTTCAGAGTGCCGGTGACACGTGAGAGCCGAACAAGCGCAGCTTTCGCAACCTTCTCCGACACGATGGCACCGCGAGATGAACCGCGCGCACTGGCGAGTGGCCAGGGCCGGCAGGTCGGTAGGGAGGAGTGACCGGCCGTCCAGCCCCCAATCCGGTGGCCACGTAACAGCGCGCGCCAGATGGCCCAAATCCACCCGACCGCGTCCGCCACCCACCGCGCGCAGCGGGTTGCCCCGGCCGTCGCGCGCGTCGGCCTGCCCGCACCACCGTAGCCCATATGCGCTAATGGCCGCCTAGACTCAAACGGGGGACGCACGCGCGCGGCGAAAAGCAGCCAATCGCAGCGCCCCCGGCCCGAGCCGCGCGCGGAGGATGGAAACGACGCGACGCGGTGCGAGCGTGACCACTCTCACTTGCCTGTTCGTTCGTTCCTCCGCTAGCCGCGGCATCAGATCACGTGGAGCCGAGCCGGGCCCAAGGAACGGACGAGTGTGGACGGGGGAAATCTGGCGACTAGTATCGGTGTCCTTCGACATATTAGTCGTAGGATCTTGTTTCTTTTTTTACGCGTTATTTCTATTATATGTAAGTAGATTTATACAGTTAAGATTTATTTTGATGGTTCTCTTGAACACTACCAAGCTCGTCTTATAATGTGTTATTTTCAACAGTAGTATGGTCGTGACTATGATAAAACCTTTGCTCATGTCGCTCACATGATCACCGTTCACACTCTTTTTATTGTGGCCTCTGTTCGACAGTGATCTATCTCTCAGTTGGACATCAAAAATGTTTTTCTTAATGGTGAGTTGCGTGAGGAGGTCTATATGCAGCCGCCACCTAGATATTCTGTTCTTGATAGTATGGTTTGTTGCTTTCGTCGATTTCTCTATAGCCTTAAGTAAGCTCTTCATGCCTAGTTTGGTTGTTTGTCTTTTGTTATCACTACAGTTAGTTTATCTACCAGTGCTCATGATTCTACTCTTTTTATTCACATTTCACCTTGTGGTCGGATGTTTCTTTTTTTGTATGTTGATGATATGATTATTACTAGAGATGATTCTCAGTACATCACTTTTGTCAAGGAATGTCTTTATGAGTAGTTTCTCATGTCTGATCTGGATCCTCTTCGCTACTTTCTTGGGATTAAGATTATTTCTACTTATCAGGGTTTCTATCTGTCTCAAGAAAAGTATATCTAGAATCTTCTTAATCGTGTCTCTCTTACTGATCAGTGCACAACTGCGACTCCCATGAAGCTTAATGTTTATTTTTATCCCACTAATGGTGAGCCACTTACTGATCCTACTCGCTATCGTCACCTTATTGGGAGCCTTTTTTATCTTAGTATTACTCGTCCTGACATTTTGTCACTCTCTCTTTGGCCAAGCCACCTCTAAATTTGTCATCGCCAATGGCTTTCCTAGCTACCGATGGCCTCCCTAGGCTGCCCTTCGGCCTACTTCACCTTGCCACCACCTTCTCCCTACCCCTCTTTGGTAGCTTCACCTTGCCGCCACCTTTTGCCTAACCCTCTCACTCCCTATCTCTCCCCCCTCTCTCCCCCCTGGGGACCATTGGCTTGATGCCACTATATCCGGTGCCTCCACGTCGTCGGCCTCCCCTCCTCTCTATCTTACTCCCCTGCCCCCTTCCCTTGCACTGCTGACTCGATCTACCGGCGTTAGTGACCTCCATTGCTATTGGCCTTGTTCTTAGCCCATGAGGCCTCGCCATCGCCTCCACCGACAATGGATGGCATGGGCTCGCCAACCCCTCCCCCGACAGCTATCATCACTGTGTGCGCAACCACCTTCGACAACTGATGCCGCCCCTATGCAATGTCAACTTGTGGCCTTGTGGTTGCGTCGGTGCCATCCAACCCAAGCCGACTACCTCACCCTTGATAGTAGCCGAGCCGACCACTGCACCCTCGACGGCGGTCTTCCTTTCCTCTTCCCCACAAGCTACGTGACACCCTTGTCAGCTTTAGATCCTTCCCCAAGCTCACTGGTGCCAGATCTGACCTTCCTCGGCTCACTGACGCATGGATCTAGGCTTCCTTGTGCTCCCAGCTCGTCTGCTAGGCTTAGGAGAGAAGGGGTGCTCGGAGAGAGGAGAGAATGGGGTGCGGAGCGGAGGAAGCCGGAGACTTGTGAGGCATTGGGGGTAGAGTGCTGACAGCCAGGGCCCACTTATCAGCACATGTGGAATGGGGAGATGGAGGCAGATGAACCACAACCACCAACTCACCAACTCCCATTAGATGGCATTACGGGTAATTATCTCTAACTTTAATAAGTACTTTTATATAAATAGAATGGATGACGACCACCAACTCATATATATAGGAAAATGATTCTACACTCCTAGGAGTACGTACTCCCACTTGTTATATACCGCTTAAATGATATTGTTATACTACTTTATCCTTTTAGTATACTCTAATAATGATTATGAAATACTTTAAAATGATTTCTATGAAAAATTTTATCAAAATCTACTTTTTATAGCATAATTTGTATATATAGTCATTTTATATATAGAAAAGGGTATATAGCAAAAATAAAAGATTTCGATGAAATTTTTCAAAAAATCGCATTAGTGTATGTTAGAATTAGAATTTAAATTTTTATCAAAAGTGATAAATAATTATAACATGTTTATTTAAGTGGTATATTAGAAGTGGGAGTATTTATTTTCAGGGGGTATGGAAAAGGCTTATATATAGACATACATACACACATAGTTGCGCTAATGAGTGTGTGCACGCACGCTGTGTGCGGAACGCTGACCGCGCGCGCGACTGGCTAGCTAGTGCAGTTCATGCTAACTCGGTTGGATAGTAACTTCATGAATTACAAATAATAACTTTTTATGTATGAGATAATAACTTTACAAATGTAAGTAACTTGATGAATTATAGATGATAATAAGTGTACAAAAAAGTTGCTATCTTCTGAATAAAAAATTATCATATATAATTTACCAAATTACTTACATTTGTAAAGTTACTATCTCATACATAAAAAGTTATCATCTGTAATTCATAAATTTACTGTCCAACCGAGTTAGCATAAACTACACTGTTTGGCAGTCACGCGATGGTCAACAACTTTGTGCATAGCGCTCGTTAAGCATGACGTGTATATATATATATATATATATATATATATATATATATATATATATAGACACACACATACATACATATATATATATATATGTATACATATACAAACATATATATACACACACACATACTATATATACATATACATAAATATGTATGTGTGTATATATATCTGTATATATATATATATGTACATGTATACATACATACATACATACATATATATATATATATATCATATATATACACATGTACATATATATATGTACATGTATATATACATATATATACATGTATACATACATACGTATATACATATGTATACATATATAGATATATACACACACATATATACATACATACATAGATACGTACGTACGTACATACATATACGGTAGCGTTATTCAGCGCCTGCGAGCACGCTATGCACAAGTCCTGTTGCCTAGCTTCCTAGTGCAAGCTATGTTGATTCGACAGTAACTACTATACGTGAAGTTACCACCAGACAAACATGAAATTACTTGCGACTGGTATAAAAACATGAATTTCACAACGTCAAAACATATTCAACATGTATCTTGTTTTATTAAGCTCGTAATTTGAACACAATGGTGCAAGCGAATCATAGATCGGATTTTTCATGAAAGAGTTATTGTATTTTTTAGCTTGTAAACAAGATAAAAAAAGTCCCCACGTCAACCGTACTGCTGCATGCATGTGATAATTTAGTAGATTCGGTCGTGAGAAAAGTTATTGCCTATTATGAATGAAGTTACTGCCTGTTGTGAGAAAAGTTACTACTTACTAGGTATTGTGAGCGTTCGATAGTAACTTCACTCATTACTGATAGTAACTTTGTTCACAATGGATGATAACTTGATGTGCATATGATAATAACTTCATCATGCAATGATAACTTCGTATAGGGATGATAACTTCATCCGTAACCAAAAATAACTTTCCGGAACATGGTGGGTTAGTGGGGTTTTACTATGGGGATAGTAACTTCATTACATATGGATGATAACTTCATGCATAACCGACAGTAACTGCAGTCATTACAGATGATAACTTTATCTATATTCAATAGTAACTTTACCATAATTAACAAACGCTTGTAACTGAGCATGGGGTGCGATGGTGGAGCGGTTGACTGGTTGGGTCAATTAGGGGCATGCGCTCATTTTACACCTGCGTGCTAGTTAGTAATTACATACATACATATATACATGTACATATACACGTATATATATATATGTATGTATGTATGTATGTATGTGTGTGTGTGTATAACGAGCACGTGCGCGCGCTACGCGTAGGTCGCTGGTTGGATTCCTAGTGCGATTGGTGTGTAACTTCATGAATTATAGATGCTAACTTTTTGCATGAGGTAGTAACTTTGCAAACGTAAGTAACTTGATGAATTATTGATGATAACTTTATATTCAGGAAATAGTAACTTTCCGTCGCATTGTAATGAAAAAGTTTTCTTGTGAGAACTGTAAGTAACTTCGTGAATTAGATAATAACTTTTTTGTGCATAAGATAGTAATTTTGCCAAATGTAAGTAACTTGATGAATTATAAATGATAACTTTATATTTAAGAGATAATAATTTTTCTATAACTAATAACCTTACTAAATTCTAGAAAAAACAGCACGTGGTACCGTTTGCAAAGGGGAACACGTAAGAACTGTAAGTAACTTCATAAATTACAGATAGCAATTTGATATATATATGATAGTATAATTTTATTATAATTAACAAACGCTACTAACCGTTCCGTACGGTGGGATGGTAGGGCGTTCGTATGATTGGGCCGGTCAGGATGGTATATATATGTCGTACGTATGTACATGGGTGGAAACTCAGCTGATTTTTTGTTGTGATTACGCTGCTCCACCTCTAGATCGAATGACTCCGGAGTTCGCATCAATGTATACAGTCGCTGGTAATAGCCCTAAAGTTTCATCGAGCATATTCGTTAGTGAACTGTGCTAAAACTTCACAGCAGATCGGATAACCTAAATTACGTATAACTTTGACACAGGCTCTTTCATGCTTGTTACCTTTCGATAATCGACTTCAAGCGCTACTGTAATTCGCTTAGAGGGCCCAAAATGCACATTCATCAATGATGCGTACCATCCATGCAGGGAAATTTCTCTAGTTAGCATTACAATCAGCAACAGTTTTGCTGCAACACTTGTTCCTTTTTTAAAAAAAATCTCTCAATGCTTTCGTCGTCACATCCTCATGCTGATTTACACAGAGCAATTGCACAGTTGATACGGAACGGGTGCCTCGTGATTGAATTAAGAGCGAGATAGCATGCTTAACAGGTTACGATGCTCCCACTCCCAGCGAACAGACTCTACGCTTACTACGTATGGAAGTCGTCTCCCTGTTTGGAAAGCTAATTTAAGGCGCCTTCGTACTGACTGTATTGGGTCGCAGGCTCGCAGCCCAAGTATAAGCCCAATACAAATCTCTCTCTCTCTCTCCCCCTCCCTCCCTCCCTCTCATCCTTCTCCCAGAAGCGCGAGCGGAGCCGGAGCTCCCGGTGAGCAGCCACCGCCAACCCGAGCCATTTCCTGCCGACGCTCCGTGCCCCAATCCTCCGCCCGCGACTCGACAAGGTTCGTCCCTGGTTTTTCCCCGATCCAGTGATTCTTTTGCGCAACACAAACCCTAGGCCTTTCTCGATCCCTTCAATTCTAGGGTTTTGTTCAATTTGTACCTAAGCTACGATTTCGTTATTGCCCTGCTTTCCTGTACTGATGAAGCGGTTGCGATTTAGGAAGTTCTTTTTGGCGAATCCACCTAGGGTTTGGTCGCCCATGTCCCTAAAGCCGGTTTCTCTAGATGAGTAGGCCAGAAATCCAAATCTGTGATGCTGGATGTGTGGTGAATAGCAATTAGCGTGCTGAATTCATTGAGGCTTGTCCTACTAGGTTCTCTAGTGCAGTCTGTTTCTGCTTTGAGCTATGAGATGACATGTGCGATGTTTTGAAGTTAAATGATGTGTTATTAGATGATATGCATGGTAAAAAGCCAAAACAGTTTTTGCACAGTAGCAGTGTCATATATGTAGAGTGCGAATATTCAGACGTGTGTTGATCATCTTTCGGAGAAATTTTATAACACAGCATTTCTCTGCTGGCTTTTCGTATGCAAGTTGTAGATGGACAGAACAACCTAATTTACCAAATAAGTATTTTGGATCTGACCCATGTTCTATGTTTCTCACAGGTTCGTGTTCTGATAAAGACAACATGCCTAAGATAAAGACAAGCCGTGTCAAATATCCTGAAGGATGGGAACTTATTGAACCAACTCTTCGTGATTTGGAAGCCAAAATGAGAGAAGGTGCACATATGTGTAATCTGTGATCACTTGCGATTTCTTTTCAGATGTCTATTGATATTTCCTACCATAGGATGGTAGTAATGTGATTTTCTGATGCAGCTGAGAATGATCCACATGATGGGAAGAGGAAGTGTGAAGCTCTCTGGCCAATCTTCCGCATTTCTCATCAGAAGAGCCGCTACATATATGACCTTTACTATAAAAGGAAGGAAATATCAAAAGAGTTACATGAGTTTTGCTTGGACCAAGGTTATGCAGACAAAAATCTGATCGCTAAGTGGAAAAAGGTTGGTAAGCTTGATCATTTGTATGCATGCTTTGTTTGATGGTTTGTACCAACTGTGGTGGGATGCTTTCTTCACTTTGGTGTGTCTTGGAAGTTGGAACTTTTGATGGAGCAATTATGTTCCAGTTCTCGTATTATAAGCATCTGAAATTAGTTAGGCCATTGTCACCACCATGATCATGTTATAACATATCAAGAGTAATTCCATTCCAGCTCCACCTTTTTTACACACTATGTCTATATCAAATCAATGCTGGTGGAAAAGGTTTAGCCTTTCTCTCTCTCTGAAAGGAGGGTCATTATAGAATGCAATGTGAGCATTACTTGTTAATTTATGAATGCACTCAAATTCAGAAAGGAAAGGTTCCCCTGCTCCTAACCTATGCAATTGTAGAAATTGCCTGAAGATTAAGGTTTTCATGCAAATTTTTTGTTAGTGTAAAGTGCACTCTTCAATGATTTGCTAATTTCGGCTATGTTCAATTTTTATCTTTCTTTTTGTAGCCACCAGAAATCTGCCAACCCGCTAGGCTAGGGTTGTTTAACCATAACACTTGAATTGTATTAATCAACATTCTGATTGCTCACCCATCTTTTTTTTTTTTGAGTCCTTCACAGCCAGGCTATGAGCGCCTTTGCTGCCTCCGATGCATACAAACACGAGACCACAACTTTGCAACCACTTGCGTCTGCAGGGTCCCCAAGCACCTCAGGGAGGAAAAGGTGATAGAATGTGTTCATTGTGGATGCAGGGGGTGCGCGAGCGGTGATTGAATTTTGCCAACATGCGGTTAAAAATAATGTGAGACTAATCACTCGAGATGTTTTTATATTTCATCTCTGATAAAAACAAGCACCATATAATTATGTGATTCGTGCAATGTATTGTATACTCTTGATTATGGTATGGGACGAGTGTATGACTCAGTTTTCCGACAATGGATGTTCTCAACTACCTTGCAAAATATTAGCCAGATCTTGAATGGTGGATTATTATTGTACGTCGCTAATCCCTATTATTACTGTATGAGCACTTTTTACTATTGTATCAGGCATGCTTCACATGTTGTGTCATCGGTGTTTGTTGATTCGTGGTATGTATTAGGTGCTCTTTTCCATCGCAGTGCAAATATGCAAACTTCACGGTGAGCCATCTGATCGGTTATTGGCCTTTTCTTTTTTTTTCGGCTTTTAAAAGTTATTTTTTTAGATTTTCTATAATAACTAACTTTCAAACGAAATATTTTTTTAAGATATGGATTATGAAGTGATTATAGTATACACTGTAATAACTTTATTTATATTGATTAAAATTATACATAAGTTTCTATTACTTTGTACTTTCTCACGAACAACTAACATGCCTATTGATGTTCAGTCCTGGGGAGCTATACCAAGCCTAAGCCTTGATATGAAGCAATTTCGACTTAGGCTTTGATCGTTTCGGCTTTTTTCGGTTTTAGCTTCTAGTTTCAGCTTTTTTCACTATTTACTACACTATCCACTAACTTTTCGTAATTAAAATTTTAAAATACTATAGTAAAATTTCATAAGAAAAAAGTTAAAGCCATCGCTAAAACGATCACCACCTTAAGCTGTCATGGTTCGAACTGCATTAAGAAATGTTTAAGGTGGTGTTTATTTGAGTTTTTAAGTTTGAATTTATGGTTTATTTTACACTATAACAGTTTTTTATTGTCTGTTACAGATCGGCTTTACTATTAGATGTAGAAATAGGTAGTACTAGTAAGCTGGTAGGAGTTTTTTTAGCCGAAATGGTCATATTTGACATAAAATTAGCAAATATAGTATTTATTGTGTGGAATTTACAAAACTAATATCTTTGTCACACGGTCACTATACGGTATTAATCTCTGACTAATATATGGCAGAGTGTAGTATGATCACTGTGTGGCACTAACCTCCCACACATATCAGAAGGTTAGTGCAGCACGGTAAAAGTGTGGAACTTTGCCATATGTCGATTAGAGGTTAATGCCGCATGGTGATCGTGCGGTACTCACTATGCGGTACTCTGCCACGTGTTGGTTGGAGATTAAGATACTATTTTTTTGTAATTATAGCTATAAAATGCTATTTTTTGCTAATATCACATCAAATTTGGCTATTTCAGCCCATAACTCATCATTCGGCTAGAAGCTGCAGGAACTAAACCAGTCGTGCGGCAACCCAGATTATTCCTAATGACTGCCCTACCCCATTCAATATTCCAATGTACCGCGACCTAAATGGGTTGTGCTGGCCGCTCGATCTAGGCACAGCATAGTCCATCGGGCCATGTTGACATGACGTATCATCTAAACGGATCGTATCGTACTTGGATAAAGTCTATAGTAACAAGATTTAAACTAATCTATTACGGCACAGCCTATCTAGTTAGGCATAGCATCGGCATCGCATCGCTTTGGAGCCATGGACCGGCCACGCAGGAAGTGGAGACTGGAGAGTCGAGACGACAGCTGCTGCTACCACAGTGTCTAGAGGAGGTGATGCTACGCTGAAAGCGAGAGGAAACACCGCCATATTCCGCGGGTGGGTTCGAGATGGCGGCGGACGCGACCACGGCCATGACCATTGACTTTCGCGCGCTGCTCCGAGCGCTCCTCTCCGGCGCTCCGTCTCGACCGCCTAGCTCGCCAAGCGGCGTGCCGCCGTCGGCGCAGAAGGCGCAAGCGGGTGTGATGCGGCCAAGAGGCAATCAACGATCGACCGCTTCTTCTTCATCGACGCATCTACGTTGGACCGGCCGCCCAACTCTTGTTCCGCCACGGCGCATATAGTGGTAACTATCCATGACTCTCTTACGCATGTTTTCTCGTTGAACGCGTAGAAAATGAAATGTTGTAGCTAGTGTAGCCTACCCGCTTCTCCTACAATGGTATCGGAGCAAAATCGCGAGTATGTGATCCGATCATGCGCTTGTAGATGCCGCATTGATTAGATCAATCGGTCATAAAGGGTTGAAATAGGTATGAGTTGATAGCATCATGTGGCCAAAAAGATTAGTTCGTGCTCCTTCTTTGATGTACGCGCGACTTGCCCCTACCGACTGGAATCACCATCGGGGCTAACTGCGCGCACAATCAGTAGATCGAGCCAACAGATCGAGGCCTTGTGTTGCGGTCTTCTCAAGTATACCGATCGCGATGATCAATATGATTGATCTAATGAAAATTGAGACATTTTGAATGGCTCGGATTTGGGTTAATTTGATCGGGCTGATGAGATTTTCATAGCGATTTCATAGATGCGATCTATGTAATTCCGTGAGGGCGGTAGAAACACATTCATGTCAGGGTGGTAGAATACGTTCTGCGCTTAACTTGTTTTTGCAGAGAATGATGTGAATGGTATGGCATAGATGTATATGTGATGCATGTGTGTTTTAGCGGCTCAGGTCGTATTAATCACAACTGGTTGAGGTCGTCTTTAATTGTATAACGACTGCGTGTCGACTTGTGATGCTTGAGCTCCTCATGTAATTCATTTGGTAGCTATTAGTTGTAATAGTTTAGTTCTTCACCATAGAAACTTCAAACATGATGACAAAGAGGACAGGAAATATGGCGAAGGAGATCACCGTGGAACCATGGCGATGGCGACCACTACGATTCAGAAGGCCATACCATTCACAGTATAATGTGATTATATGCATGTGATGTTTATTTCTGTCATACTATTCTTTCATGCCATACTCAGAGGATGTATTTTTATGACAGAATAGCTTCCCTCAGAAAAATTAAGAATTTAATTGATGCCCTTCCAATTGCTGTGCCTATAAGAATTACGATCATTGTTTGGTAGGTCTGCTAAAGCAGAGTACCATCAACTATCTTGATCTAATAGGGTGGATGTCGGACATCCACATGCATAATGTTGGTTCACTTGACAAGACTATCAAATTGGATTTGGGTCTTGGGGCATGATGTTGGGAGTTGGGACATTGAATGCCACCCAACAAACAAGAGTCACATAAGATGTGATTAGCAAGCGTTGCTTACCTACGTTACTAGGTTTCTAGCGGTGATGCCAAAGCTCACTAGAACATAGATGAACATGGATCTTAACCACTATATGTCGTTAGAGGGAAGACGATTACAAAACATATAGTGGGAGTGTCTTTTGTTAAATTGTTTAATGGAAGATCAAACATGAACATAGTGCTGAACTTTGCTTGTTTATTTTCTGTTGTAGATCATGGCTGCTTCTAGTAACAATTCTGGTTTTAACTTGCGATCTGTTCTTGAGAAAGAAAAACTCAATGGAACGAATTTTATTGATTGGTACCGCAACCTGAGAATTGTTCTCAGACAAGAAAAAAAGGAATACGTTCTTGAGCAACCCTACCCCGATGAACTCCCTGAGGGTGCAAATGTTGCCACCCGCAAAGCTTATGAGAAGCACTACAATGATTCACTCGACGTTAGCTGTTTCATGCTTGCTACCATGTCCTCTGAGCTTTAAAAGCATTATGAGAATGCAGATGCTCATAGTATGATTGAAGGACTGCGTGACATATTTGAGAACCAAGTTAGGACCGAGCAGTTTAACATTTCAAAGTCCTTGTTTATGCAAGTCATGAAGGTAGTCCAAACCAATCCCCATGTGATCAAGATGATTGGTTACATTGAGAGCTTGGAGAAGCTTGATTCTCCCCTTAATTCTGATCTGGCTACGGATGTTGTTCTCTAATCTCTCCCTTCGAGCTATGAGCAGTTCATTATAAATTTTCATATGCATAGCATGGATAAATCATTGACTGAATTGCATGGGATGCTTAAGACAGCAGAGGAAAGTATTAAGAAAAACACCAATCATATTATGATGGTTCAGAGGGAGAATAAAAAGAGGAAGCGTTGGACGCCCAAAGGCAAAGGCAAAGGAAAGGTTCCTAATGAACCCCCGAGCTCTAAGCCAAAGCCAAATGGTAAGGTCAAATCTGACCCTTCTCTTGATGATGAATGCTACCATTGCCATGTCAAGGGGTATTGGTCTAGGAATTGTAAGAAATACTTGGATGATCTGAAAAAAAAGAAGGAAAGCGAGGCTTCTAGTTCAGGTATAAATGTTATAGAAATTAATCTTACAATTTCTTCTGGTGAATCTTGGGTATTTGATACCGGATCGATGATTCATACTTGCAAATCGCTTGTGGTCTAAGAAGGACTAGAAGTTTTGCGAGAGGCGAGTTGGACGTGCGTGTCGGCAATGGAGCAAAGGTTCTGATCTGGTGTCGCACTTATCACTTGTCATTACCTTCGGATTAGTTTTGGAATTAAATAATTGTTATTACATTCCAGCATTGAGTAAGAACATTATCTCTTCTTCATGTTTGGAGGAAGATGATGGTTATGAGTTTGTAATAAAGAACAAATGTTGTTCTATTTATTTGAATGATATACTCTATGCACATTGTCCATTAATGAATGGGTTATATGTTCTTGATCTTGAGGATAAGCATGTCTATAATATTAATGCAAAGAGGTCATGCCTAATGATTTGAATCCCGCTTTTATTTGGCATTGTCGCTTAGGTCATATAAATGAGAAACACATAGAGAAGCTCCATAAAGATGGACTACTCAACTCATTTGATTTTAAATTATTTGAGACATGCGAGTCTTGTTTACTTGGCAAGATGACAAAGACGCCTTTCACCGGTCATAGTGAGAGGGCTAGTGACTTGTTGGGACTTGTACATACCGATGTATGTGGACCAATGAGCTCAGTAGCCAGAGATGATTTTCAGTATTTCATTACTTTTACCGATGACTTTAGTAGATATGGATACATCTACTTAATGAGGCACAAATCTGAATCGTTTGAAAAGTTCAAAAAATTTTAGAATGAAGTACAAAATAACTAGACATGACAATTAAAATTCTGCGATCTGATCGTGGAGATGAATATTTGAGCTATGAATTTGGTGAACATCTAAAACAGTGTGGAATTGTTCCACAGCTGACTCCGCCTGGTACGCCTCAATGGAACGGGGTATCTGAACGGAAGAACCGGACCTTATTAGACATGGTTCGGTCTATGATGAGCCAATCTGATCTTTCATTGTCCTTCTGGGGATATGCTCTAGAAACTGCTACGTTTACACTAAACAGAGTTCCATCTAAATCAGTGAAAAAGACACCATACGAGAAATGGACCGGGAAACGTTCTGGATTGTCTTTTCTTAAGATATGGGGTTGTAAGACTTATGTGAAACGTTTGACGTCTGATAAGCTCCATCCTAAATCTTATAAATGCTTCTTTGTTGGGTATTCTAGGGAAACCAAAGGATATTATTTTTATAATCGAGAAGAAGGCAAAGTGTTTGTCGCTCGGAATGGTGTCTTTTTGGAAAAAGAGTTTCTTTCAAAGGGTGTTTGGCGTTTGAAATATTCTTCTCTCATGCCATCATACAAGTTGTTAATTTGATATTAGTAAAGCTAAATTCACCAAGACATGACACAATCTCTACTACTTAAAAAGGTGTTAGTGGTGGTGGTGGTTCATCTACCCTCCCTCCCGTCTACAATATAGTAGTGTGCGCCAACATGTGGGACTAGTAGCCATCGTGCGACGAATTCGCTGCACGTTTCCCTCCCAACTCGTCACCGCCTCACCACTCCCCATTTTCCCACCCGATTTGCGCACCCCACATGGTACTCGCCGCTGCCTCACCTTGCTCGCACATTGTTCTCGCCACTCCGCTCAGCTCGCCTGCTATGGCGGCGTGGACCCCTAGCGAGGAGGTCTCCACCGCCCTCTCCATTATGTCCTCGGCACGCAACCCATCCTCTCCTCTTCGTCGAGACCATAGCACACAACATGGCGGCTGGTGAGAGCAGCGGCGGTGATGTTGCAACTAAAGTAGGCGGTGGGTTGTGCTGCGCTAGAGTAAATCCCCCGCCACGGCGCTACCAAACCTGGACATCCCCGACCACTACTCCAGATCAAGCCTTCCCAAGCCACGGTGCCACTCAATCCAGCCATCCCTAGCCATGAAACCGCTCAATGGCAGTCCCCGTCTACGGCGCCGTTAGATTTGTTCTTCTTCCCTAGCTTCGACTGGATGCCCTACCGCCTTGTCCGTCCACTCTAACCACCATCGCTCATCCTATTGCGTGGCCTCCTTCTCCTCCACCATTGGCCTGCGTCGCGCTTCCTCCTCCTACTCAATCAGTAGCCTATGGCTCTCTCTATCTCTCACCTATCGCTATAGTGCACATGAGGGAGGCAGTGAGGCCAAGGCTGATGCCAGTAGCAGCATTCATACTTGATGGTGTCGAGATCCGAATATGCAAATCCGAACTCTCTTATGTATTCTACACTAGTCCAGGTCACATTAGTGTACATAGTAAAAACATATATAAGATATCGATAATGATCACGATTAACCAATAAAGACATAAATACTATTAATTATCAGAGTAACAATCTTATGGCCAAACTTACAGATAATAGCCTGGGCCTGAAGGGGGAAATAAACATAAGTGTAGTAGCCATTCAACATGCCCACAGGTAATCGACTGGAAGTGAAGTTCTAATCCATAAAGACATCGAGGTACTCCTATAACCTCTGGCTAAAAGGGTTCTTCTTCAACAATTGAGCAGCAAAGAATATAGCCGTGAGTATATAGAGTACTCAACAAGTCATTTGTAATAAAATATAATATATAATGATGCAAGACTTACCAAATGATGGTTGAGTGGTTAATTTGCAGAAAGCAATCATTTAGAGTAAATACAATAAATAGATTAAAACAAAACTTTAAAATAAGTAATAAATAATTAAGTCAAATGAATTAAATAAACCACAAGTGAATTGACTATCCACCAAATGAACGACCTGTGAATTAACCATTCACGTAATGAACCACTAGTGAACTAATCATTCACTTCCCAACTTAACCTAACTAGGTTTTTATGAAATCCTACCCTTTGTATGAAATCATCAAGTATTGTCCATAACCGAAGATACAACTATTCGAATAGTTTTACACTCTACAGAGCTTGTACAACTTTACCTATATGAGATAATGCACTTATTATCTTGGCCAATACACACATCCTTAGGCATACAACAAAGTGATTATCACAAGACCTTTATAATGTTCAACCTCAACCTAATTATGTCCACTAAGGTTTCACCGCTGAATGGGATAAATCCCCCCAAGTTAGAAGCCCATGTTGCATCCTATGAAATGTCTAACCAGCACACACTGACATCTCAATGACGGAATCAAAGTTGAAATATTGCAAATTAGTTATCCAAGTCTATCTCATACTAGACATGTGGTTGCACAATAAAGCTTAAATCAATAGCGTACAAAGTTAAGTTTTTAGACATTATCCAGACGTGACATCCACATACCAATGTGCTACTACACTCCTTTACTACACAACCACTCATCCAAATGAAAATTAGTTTAGTATAACCAATACCAATGACACACCCATGTTATGGTACACAAATTTTATAACTGTCGCCACCATGATTCAATATCTCATTAAGTCAAAATTTATTAATCAATCAAATATGATGATAAGTTCAACTTACTATAAGCATAATTAAGCATACTAAATATACAACCTAAGTGAAACTAGTACTATATCACTAGATAGTTAATCATCCTATGGTGACGATGAAACTATGGCATTCAAATTATCAATAAAGAATTAATCAATTTGGTTGATAATTATCAAGTACAAAAGTTTTATAATAAATTAGCAATACATGATAATTTAAAATAAAGTAATAATAAATAGATTTAAAATAATAGGTTCAACATAGTCAAAAAACACGACGATAGACTATGCACAGAATGAGAAGCACAAATAAATAAATAAAATTGCAAATAAAAAATAAAATATATACTAGAAGGAAGATTAGGATTTTAGATGAATTTAGAAACTTGAATCACTAGATTTAGAGTTTGAACAATGAAGAACAAGCGATCAAAAGATTGAATGGAATGGAAATTGTTGGAAAAAGAGAAACGGAGGAATATTTCACAGCATCTTCTTTTTGGCTGAATTTTGGAATTGCAATAGAGTATGAGCGTGGGTCTCACTTGTCATTGACTTGAGGCAAACAAAAGAAGCATCAACAGAGGACTTGGCTGGTCTGGAGGAGTGCAGCACGCACACATGCTCTCTGGCCGTGGTGGCTCACCGGCGTGGGAAGGATAGGGAAGCGAGGCGAGCTGGCGAAACGGAACCGCGGCTCACTGGGGGGAATGGATGGCCGGTGGCGGTAGTGGCTTGATAAGGGCGACGCCACCCCAGCTCAACGCGGTGAAACAAGGTGAGCACTGGTGTACTCGGTTTGGTCTGCGGAAAACTCCCGGGAACCTGTGAATAGTACCTGAGGGTAGAGAGAGAAAGAAAGAGGAGAGAGAAAGGAAGGAAAATGAAAAGAAAAGATGGGCCAAGAAAAATAGGTTGGATCCAGAAAAACAGAACGGATATTTTTTTGGAGATTCGGATTTTTTGAGATTTGAATTTGAATTTTTAGAATTTAAATTCAAATTTAGAATTTTGAGTTGAAATTAGAATTTCAAGATTTCCTTCTAGAATTACACATAAAATTCAAATAAAATATAGACACTTTTAAATAATACATTTAAAATTAAAATTTTAAATAAAGCAAATTTGTAGAATGTCACAGATGACATCCAAGGCTAGCAACGGTAACGTAAGGGAGGTGGTGGAACCGTGCTTGGTGGTGGCTAAGACGGTGGATCACTGCCACCTGTGCGCATTGCCAGCGCCACCAAAGCTCATGAGCATCGCCAATGTCGTGTGCGCGTCTGCCACCACCGCTTGCCTTCAACGGCGGTAGCTTGGTTCCGGCTGGTGAAGGCGCGGCGAGCAACAAGCCTCAAAGACAATAACTGCCCAAATAAGTTAGAATAGTATTCGCTTGATGCTGGACACATGAGGTAAATCCTCTATTCAAGATTCATGTGTCAAATCTTAATTTGGAAACTCAACATGTATTATCTGTCCATGTATTGCTTTGAATGCGACCATCAATGCTCAAAGAAAAAAGATTCATGAGTTGTGTGCCTTGTTACTTGTAATAGTTTCTTAATCAATAATGTTAACGAATTCTGTTGTCATTAGCTATAGTTAACTAACTCAATCAGACTAACCAGGTGATAAGATAGAATCTGATTTGGTTGTTGTCCTGGTTTCAGCCGTTGATGTATGCACTGTAGCATATTCGGACCACTTTATATAAGCCGAGTACCAGCCAATCAGCCATTGTTTTGTGGTGTTCGTTGCTTCCTAATCCTAGCATCCATCTCTAATACTCTAATTTACAAATGCATTTGCGTTACTACTTGTTGTTTAGTGATTCCTTTACATTGTTTCAGCAACAAAATTAGTTGCTGAATTGTTTGACAGAGAGGGTAAACTAGTTGTAAATTAAAAATGACCATGACTTTTTAAGTCTATTAGTGGTTGGTTTGCCATTGGTACTTAAAGGCTAAGATCATAGTTGAGATATCTCCATTGAAGTACAGGGTTTTCTTTTAGATGAAAACCGAAACGTAAAGATGATAACGCTAACGAGTCTCATTTAGAGGTAAAAAATATATGAGGCTTTACTTTGAAGCATGTAAAGTATGTAAAGACTCGCGCATTACATCCATATATGATTCAGCCCTTACCACCGACTACGGTATATGTATGATGTCAGTATGTTTGCCATTGTAGGACATCAAAATATATTGCCGTTTGCTTAGCAATATTTTTTATTATTTTTTGCATTAGACTAATTACACGGAAGAAATTTATCTTATAATCTATCGGATAAGAAGTTCTCTTTCTATTTTGGGATAAAGCAAGCAAGCAAAATGAAGGGTGATGCTCACACATGAACTTGAACAGAGACATGGGGAAGAGATGTTCTTCCTTAGGGGCAGCAGGTGATGGATAGTCCTCACATGATCGCCCTAAGATTCCAATCATAAGCCCTGTCTATATATCATTATTAAGGTTTCATTGGTGCAGAAATCAAAACTGTGGTTTAAAATAGAAGAATCTCACCACTTTAGGTTGGGCTGCAATGGCTAACGAAAAATTTGAGAGCCGATCGCCTTAACATGCAGGAATAAAAAAATAGAAGAATGTGATCTTGTTTAGATTGTCATGTAAATAAGTTGGCGTGTAGTCCTTTGCAGAGGTTATTTGTTACCTACCCCTTCTTCCTATTCCTCTTTTAGAGAACTTGACAGGTATACTTCACAACACGGCATATTAATAATACTCCTATAGGACAACGCAGTCATAATTTTGTGTTCTGCATAATACCATATCCCTTTAAATACTTACTACCATAAATTGATTGATATTTTTCCTGCTGATTTGCATGGACATTTGGCTAGTTATCCTATAAATGGAGCTTTTCACAGTGAGTGGCAAAGAAACTACTCTTAGAGTGCTCGCATGTCTCCAGTCTCCTTAGTCCTTGCTGCTTGACAATACGCATACATCATGGCAGGTATTGCTTTTCCTGGCATTCCTGAGCTTTTTGTGCATATCATATAGTTTATACGGCAAGAGAGATGTTTCATGATAGCAAGTATTGCTCGCTTGCTTCCCGAGAAATCTTAATTTGCTTGTGCAGCAACTCAATATAATGTCAGACATGTCTAGCGCCAGTGCGTAACCACCCCATCACCATGACACTGCGTGATCGCTGTCATCATGGTTTTCGCCCACTGCAAAATTGGCTAGTTACTAGCTATACCATGTATAATGTTCTTCTTTTTGGACAAATGGAAACCTCTTAATAAGAATGGATGGATTAATGTAGTACCATGAGAGGGAGGATATCATGATCAATCATTGACCCGAACATGACAAGACTGGCGACATCAGGATTCAGGTCAGATATGCCCCCAACCTGCAACAAACTTAGTTCTTAAATTCAGGTTATGTCTGTCAATCCCGGCAGTATATGATCATGTTTTTTGCAATTCAGTAAAAAGTGCATGAAACGTCGTTGATAATTCCATCATAACTGATGTCGACATGACAAAGATGACGAAAAGAACCAATGCAACTCATATATTCAGGGCATAGAATCAAGTAGTAAACAAGCGTAAAAGACAAGAAATACTATGCCACTGATCTGTCACTCTACAAGCATTGCTTGCAGCAAACCCTGATGATATGACACTGTTTATACCTCCCCAGATCCAGGGAAACAGCCAGTTATGAGAACCAACTATTTATACACAAAACGAAGATACCGGTACTGACAAGGTCTTTTGGCAAGCTAAGCCATGTAAGAAAAACCGATGATATATATACAAGATGCCGGTACATAAACGAAGTCTCTTTGCAAGCTAGCACTAGTACAGCGGAAAGTCAAATGGTAGGTAAATAAGATAAAACCGTCTCACAGAAAAAATAAAATGATATTCTACACTCAGATGAACAGCTAGATGATAGTTCACATATGACTTTGCACCAGAGGTGTATACAAAATATTTTGTATTTGCACCAGAGGTGTATACAAAATATTTGGTGCTTTCTCATGCTCAATTAGCTCCCACATCTTGTAATTAACAGTTTCCTACTCCATGGTTTATTTCTCGAAGAATGGCTGTCGTCCGGCAGGAACAAATATGACCCATGCACAGATCGAGAGCTAATGCTATCACCATCGACATAATATTTATGAAATTGATATGCCTTCGCTGAATCAGAGTCTTTGGTCAGTTGCTGATGTTTTACGGGATCTAGGCAATTTGCTTGCTGCAAGGTGCAGATGGGGGCATAGAGGCCTTGGTGCCCTGGTTTCCATGTCAAATCCTCGCACACAGACAAACCCTGCATTGCATTTTAGTCTTTGTTAAGGAAACTCCAAAACAAATTATAGGAAAAGCACAGGCTTAGATTTTTGTTTTAAAAAAATGTGGTGCGTGGCGGGGAGGGGAGGTGGGGGCAGTAGTGGACAACCTTAACAATACAAAGAAAACTGTTAAGGAGATAGAATCCGTATTCTATTTCATATATGCCTTATCTCTATATGGCATAATCCTCTCATATATATATATATATATATATATATATATATATATATATATATATATATATATATATATATATATATATATATATATATATATATATATATATATAGTCCCTTAGGCCTCATATCAATACACACACAATATTCATAACATTGTATCAAAGCCTAAGTTGCATACCTAGCATCGATTACTCTTTCATTCTTTGCTTTGCGGAGGATCAATCTCTGCTCCTGGGGGCGGCCACTTCTTAAACCACGTTGGCATCTCTCTGTCGCGTCCTCGGTGCCTGCACTGCAGTCCCAATCACCTCTCTCGCTCGTTAGATTTGGTGGATCCGCCGTCGCTGATCGGTGGATGCAACTCCACCGGCGCGCCTCGTCGATCCACGAGCGCCTCGTCGTAACCGCTTGCTCGCTCGCCTCGCCGCCGCCTCGCCTCGCACAGGGCCACCTCGTTTGTCGAAGCCTGCAGCCGCTGCCGGCAAGCCCGACCGAAGCCGGCGCGGCCGGCAAGCCCGGCCGTCCACCCGGCGGTCTTCATCCCGGCGCCACTCGGCGGTCGGACCGGCGATCGCCGATCCACCCGGCGATCTTTGTCTGGCGCGCATTCGCCGGATCTTCGCCTCGCGCCTTCGTCGCCCCTACCGCCACCGGCCCCAGCGCATCCGTTATGCACAAGATCGCGCGTTCCGCCCTCGCTCGTTGCGGTTCCCTTCGGCGTCGCCGTCCCTACAACCGCCCTTCGGCACCATCCTCGTCAGATCCACCGCCGGCTCTTCCTTAGACCCTACCTCCGCCTCCTGCAGTGGAGTTCCTCATCAGATCCGCCGCCGCACAAGATCGCTTGTTCCATCCTCGCCCGTTGCGGTTCCCTTCGGCGTCGCCGTCCCTACAGCCGCCCGTCACAGCTCCCTTCGACAGCGCGCCGTTCGCGGCTCCCTTCAATGGCCTCCGTCTCTTCACCGTCGTCCCCGCTGCCGCCGCCTTGAGGACACCTGATCCGGGCCACCGTCGCCCGTGTTCGAGGTCGCCGCCGTCGCCTAGGGCCGCCGCCTAGGGTTGCTCAGCCGTCCGCCTGTCGCGGACTCTTCCTCGTCAGATCCGCTCATCACGGATCCCTTCTCCTATAGCCGCCTGTCGTGGATCCCTTCATCGCCGTCCGCCTGTCGCGAACTCTTCCTCGTCAGCTTCGCCGCCACCTCCTACATCCGCCCGTCGCGGCTCTTCCTCGTTAGATCCGACGCCGCATCCTGCAGCCGCCCGTCGCGGCTCTTCCTCGTCAAATCTTAGGCGTTTTCGGTTTTGCTTAGTATTTTGCTGCTCAGTATTTCGAGTTTTTCAGAATTTTGAGTCTTCCGTTTACATCCATCTAAGTATTCAAATTTTGTTTACTATTTTAGTATCAATTCTTTCCAAATGCAATGTTATTACATACGCTTTGCATTTGAAGGGGGGTGTTAATGAGATAGAATCTGTATTAGGAGATAGAGTCCGTATTCTATTTCATATATGACTTATTTCTATATGGCATATCGTCCTGTACTCCTCTATATATATGGCCCCTTAGGCCTCATATCAATACACACAATATTCATAACAAAAACAACTGTACACAATATTTACAAAGAAGCAAGAAAGGGAAAAAAAAAGGAATCAGCCTAGCTTCTGGAAAATAAAAACCCCAACAAGAGGAGAAACCCTAACTTTTGTTATGAATATTGTGTGTATATTTATTAGGCCTAACGAGCAATATATATAGGGGGTACAAAGAGATATCACAAAGGAATATGCCATACACAAATAAGAAAACAACAACATATAAGAAAACAAAGAATTCCTTTTCTATTCTAACACCTCTGTCGAACTCATGATAGATTACACAGACTGAGTTTGGGGAGAAAATACAAATATTGTAACCCTAGTTTATGGCTTCGTGAAGTCAGCAATCTGTAACTCTGATGGCACAAACTTTAAAGCAAGTATTCCCTCCTACACCTGTGAGCGAGTGTACGAAGCATCAACACTAATGTGCTTAGTGTGCTCATGCTTCACTAGGTCACGGGCAATACTGATAACACTTGTGCTATCAGATAAAAGAGTTGTAGGCCCCGTCACAGATACTCCAAAATCTACAAGTAGCCACCTCAACTAAGTAATCTCTGTTGTCACTACTACCATAGCTCTCAACTAAGCCTCTATACTCGAATGAAAAACTGTAGTCTGCTTCTTTACCTTCTAGGCAATCAGGAAGGAGTAAAGAAAAACATAGTAAGCAGAAAAAGAACGACGATCACAAGGGGGAGTATGCTTGAAGCTATAGTGAATTGGAGCTAGGAAAAAGCAAACAATGAGAGATTGTTCCACTCAAGTAGCGAAGAATACGAAAAAAGTGACTGTAGTGATGATGATGAGTAGGATGAGCCATGAACTAACTCAAGATATAAACAGCATGAGCAATATTAGGACGAGTGCTCATAAGATATACCAAACTCCTAACAAGATGACGATATCTTCTTGGACCTTTGGTCGGTGGGCGGTCCTCTAGTTTTGACCTTATGTTTATAGCCTCGCCTAATTGGTGAGGGTGTGTATGAGTCTTCTTGAACTCCTTTCTTCTTAATATAATGATGCAGAGTTCTCCTGCGCGTTCGAGAAAAAAAAAGATGGTGATATCGAGTAAGATCGTCAAGAAGATCACCATCAGTAGTACGAAGCTAAAGGGAGTATCAGTCAAGGAGAGTTCCATGGGAGTCTCAATAGTACGAGTATCAGTCAAACTAAACCAATCAAGAAGATCTTGGACATGCTTCTGCTGGAAGAGGTAGTAACTCTCAGGCATAGAAGAAACATCAATACCAAGGAAGTTAACGAACCAAGATTAACCATCATGGACTGCTCACTGAGATGTTTCTTTACATACGTGATGAATGAGGAATTGTCACCGGTGATGAGCATATCATTCACACATAGAAGAAGCAGTGTCCTACCCCGAGGTGAGACATGGACAAATAGAGCAGGATAGCGGGCAATGACAGTGAAACCGACAGCGGTAATCACTGAGGTAAAACGCGCAAACCAGACATGAGGAGTCTGTTTGAGGCCATAAAAAGCACGACGAAGATGACAAATGTGACCATCTGGAACAGAATACCCAGGTGGTGACTGCATGTAAACCTCCTCGTGCAAAACACTATTAAGAAAGGAATTCTTAACATCCAGCTGAGAGAGACTACCAATGAACGGAAGCAACCACAAGAGTGTGAATAGTGGTCATATAGGCAACAAGGGGGAAAGTCTCATTGTAATCACTACCATACTCCTGCTAGAAGCCACGAGCAATAAGACGAGCCTTGTAGCGCTCGATAGTACTGTCAAACTTGGTCTTAATCTTGTATGCCCACTTGCACGTGATAGAATAAGCATGCACAGGTGTCGGTACAATATCCCAGGTCTCCGTACATCGAAGAGCAACAAGCTCATCTGCCACTTGAAATGAGAAGCAGCATCACAATAAGAACTAGACTCAATGACAGAGAACATGAGCTATCAAAGAAAAACCAAGATCAGGAGGCTAAAAGGATATCTAGTCATGAAGGGTGTAACGAGGAGCATCATCAGAGGAATTAGACGTCGGTGTCAGCAAGACACTAGAAGAGTATGACCACTGGTGAAGAACGAGGACGTCTGGAGTAGTGCACCCTAGAGAAACAAGACGATGGTGCTGCAGGAGCAAGAGACGGTGCTGCAAAAGGCAACACAAGAGGTGAGGGTATAGAAGGAACTACTAGGAACAGACTAGGAGAAGGCTGTGATAGGGGAGAAATGGGTGAAGAATCAGAGAGAACCATGAGATCATCTCAACGATGGAAACAGGATAAAGAGCCGAATCTCGATAGAAGAAAGATCGAGATTCGTCAAAGACATCTCGTGAGATCCTGATCTACTGAGCAGAAGGATCACAACAAAAATAACCTTTATACTCAGAACTATAACTAAGAAACACACACTCAACTAACTGGGCCAACAGTTTGGTGCGCTTATGAGGCTCTGCAAGGACAAAACAAGTGTAGCCAAAAACACGAGGTAAGTGTATTGGAGGGCTCTAGAGTAGAGACGCTCTATAGGACTGACATCCTTAAGAGCAGTGGAAGGTTGCATATTGATGAGATATGCAGCCATAAAAACAGCCTCAACCCAAACTGAGGTGGAACGTGAGAGGTAAGGAGAAGAGTGAGGCAGTCTCAATCAAATGACGATGCTTGCACTTAGCAAACCCATTCTGAGCATGGGCACTAGGCCATGAAGACTGATAAAGAGTGCTCTGCTCAGAAAGAAATTGTTTAAAGGTGCCAGAACATTACTCGCCTGTAGAATCATAGTGAAAAGTACGAATAGAGGACTCATTGAGTGCGAACCATCATTGCAAAGTTATGATAGATCGTAAGAAACTGACCACGATTAGATATAGAAAAAATCCATGTAAAGTAAAAATAATCATCAATAAAAATTATATAGAATTTATGCCCGCCTTTAGAGATAATAGGCACAGATCCCCATATATCTGAACTAACTAAATCAAAAGGACGAGAAGACAAAAAATCACTAGAACGATAAGGAAGTTGTAGCTGCTTACCCAACTTACAACTTGACAAAACATAGAGATATCAATAGTAACACGTTCAAGAACACCCTGACTAACTAATGAAGAAAGATGGGACCCACACAAGTGACCTAAATGGTGATGCCACTACGCAAAAGCTCCAAAGGTGGTGGCAGTAGAGGCGGTGGGAGTAGATGTGGTAAGAGCAACTGAAGTGGACGGAGTAGAGGCGATCAACAAGTACCGTCCCTGTCTATTGATCTTGGACAAAATAGATGTGAGTTAAAACCAACCCTACAACTGAGATCGGTGAACTGACCTAGGAATCCAGAACCCAAGAGATACCTGGAGGAGACGTCTAAGCTAGACTAGTAGAACATGTTGAGGTGTGAGAGTTGAAGTAGAGCCTGGCAGAGCTGCTAAACAATGTCACCTCGCTGACGACCTGACGAGCTGATTTGTCCTCCTGTGGAGGAAGGGCCTCCCTAGCCCCCTTGGATCGTCTACCCTCATGCACCTTGTTTCGCTTTTTTCGCACTACAAAACTCTGGTAGTCGTGCCCAAAGTTTTTGCAGTAGTTGCACTGAACTCCATTTGGTGATAGGAGCAAAAACATGCACCTAGGGAGGGATCATAGTAGAAACCGTCGGTGTAATCGAAGAAAGGGCAACAAGTACAGTCGGAACGGACTGTGCTGCTAACCCAAGGCGAAGCTCCTCAGCTGAGAGTGTTAAAAGGGCCTCGATAACGGTCAGTCGCGGTGAGCGGCTCAGCAGTTGAGCCCTGACAAGTTCAAACTCTGGGCGAAGATGGCAGACAAATCACAAAGGCGAAGGTAATCATGAACCGTCTTTTGTACTTTATGACACTCGTGATAAAGTGGAGAGGTCAGCTCATCCAGCTGGCGCTAGAGACTAGCCAAGGCTCGGAAGAAGTTGTTGACGATTCTCCCTGGCGAAGCATCTTCAACTCACGCTGAAGCGAAAAGAACTGAGCATCACTGCTGTTGGTATCGCTTACACAAGTACTCCCAGATCTGATGAGTGGAACACGGACTAACAATGTCTTGCTGGATGGAATCGCCGATACTAACCACCAGGATGGCTCGAACATTGGCCTCATCACACCGGCGCTTGAAAGCGTCAATGGCATACTAAAAAGCCTCATCAGCTGCGTTAGCAGCAGCAGCAGCCTCTACCTCCTTGGCAACTTCATCTTCTACAGGAGGTGCAAAAAGAAGACTACCTAGGGGGATTGAATCGGCGATGGCAGACAAGGTCGAGTACCGGTGATATATCCCCAAAGGCGAAGATCATCGAGCATGATCTCCATAAGTGAAGACTATAACATATAGTTGGTCCATGGAGCTTTTTTCCTAAGAATGGGATTGCAGTTGATGAAACGGAATCCATTGGTAAGTGGCGCTAGACGACGCAGCGACCAAGGCAATAAAGTTTAGAAGGCGGTGCTGGACGCCGCAGTAGTTAGAGCGTCATTTTTATTTATTTATTGTTACAAATATAAAACAAACCAATCAAATCAGATCCGATCGAGTGGGCACCAGGCACTGGACGGGCGAGTGTTGGGAAGTGGGCGTCGATCGGTGGACGATCCGGCTAAGGCAGCTCCGATGGGCAGCCGGCGGGTGAGAGCAATGACAAGCGGCAGGCGGTGACTATGCAGGCGAAGGCGACGACAAGTGGCGACCGACGGTCAAGGGCGACAATGGGCGGCAGCAGGTGACTGGCATTAGAATGCGATAGCAATGGATGTGGTCGCGATGGTGAACCAGAGGGTTGCAGTAGCCCGGAGGGCGACGGCTCAAACTGTGAATTGGCAGTGGCGGCGATGGATCCCCAATGGTGGTGCTAAAAAACTAAAGTTAGTGCCCTAGCTCTGATACCATATTACGAATATTGTGTATATATTTATGAAGCCCAAAGGGAAATATATATAGGGAGTATAAGGGGGTATTATTAGGGAATATACAATACACAAATAAGGAAATAACATAAGAAAACAAAGAATTTCTATCCTATGCTAACAACTTTAAAAAGATCTAAAATTCTAAATCATGTGTAATAACATCCTTTTCCACCTAAACCGGTTTGGAAGTAGCTGAAGCACTCATTCGAAAAATGCAACCATTGGTTTGGAGCCAAATATACTAACATCCTAATGTTATTACCTAAGAAAATAAGTGTTTTATTATAGTAGCAATGTCTTTGGGCGCATGAAGCATATCAAAGATATCATCTGTATAGTTACACTGAATTGCTATCAAACTCCAGCAACTCTAGCTAAAGGGTATGTGAAGATGTAACATCTTGGTTTTCAATGCTTCCTAAAGCTTTTAAATAAAATAACCATTTGGATTTTTCTTGAATTAATTAAAGCTTAATTTAAATTTTTAGAAAATAAAAGATTGAATGTGAATAAAATAAACTTCAATTAATTCAAAATCTATTTTATTTAAGTTCCTTGTGTTACAAGGAATTTCTGTATTTTCTTGGATTTTTTTGGAAGTTTATTTGCTACTTGTTTCAGCTAAATTGAATCTATTTCCTTTTTGGAAAATTAGAAAACCTTAGAAATTGGGATTTAACGTTTGGGCCAAATCTCTCTCAGCCTAGTCTGCTTCTCTCCGCGCCAGCCCAAGTCCGCTCGGCCCATCTCCCTTAGCCCAGCCTCACCTTCACACACGCCAGCCCATTCCCACGTTAGCCCATCCCGCTCGCCCCGCGACGATTCCGCGTCGTCCAGGCGTCCCTCCTCTCACATCTTCGTTGACAGGCCGGCCCCGCTGTCAGCCCTGAGCCGTCTTCCTCCCAAACTCCCTAGTCCGACCGCGCCACACCGTCGCCGCCATATTCACCATGGAGTTCTCTTGTCCGTGTATAAAAGGCCATGCTGAGCCCTGACATCCATACCCCGAGCTGCCACAGCTCATAAACTTTTGCCAACTCCTCGGATCCATCGTCTTCTCGCTGGGATTTGAAGCAAGTCACCACCATCTCGCTCAACTCCGGTGAGCAATCGCTTGTGCTCCAATGAGCTTCCGCCCCTATCCTCTCCGCTAGCTTTGCCATGTTCCTCTCTCTCTCTTCTTTCCACATCTCGCCGAGGCTGGTACCTCACCGAAGCAAGCCATCGCCGAGAAGCCCCTCTGCTCTGTCGCTCTGCCCTCACTGCTGGCCATCTCCGATGACCTTCGAGTTTTGTGCACAGCCAAATGAATTCACCCAGAGCTATGCTATCAGATCTAAGTAGGTTTCGTCGTCAGGCACCTCGCCGGAGTTCTTCGCCGAAGCTCCTCGGGTTCAGCCGTCGCCGATGTGTCCACCTCAGCTTCCTGGTCTGACGTGTCGCCCATGCAGTAGCCATGCCCACGCCAAATAAGCCCTAGGTTACCAGCTCATCTCATCACAACTCTTTGCCATGTCATCGGCCATGTTTCGATCAAGTCAGCACCACCTCATCTCTCTTGCCAACATGTCAAGCCACGTGTCCACCATATCAGCCAAACCCAGCCAGCTTGCAATGTTCTGTGCGCTGAGCACACGGTGGACCAGTACTATTCCATGGACCCGGTCCACAGTATAGTACACGTGCATAGTATACCCTAGCATGGTAGCTTTTTCCGATTTTGCAGAATTTCCCAACTAATCAATCTTTTGAGAGTTCATTCCCCTCCATATAAACTCCGATTGATCCGATTCTTCTTTCTAAATTGATCTTAAAATTGAGTAATCTTTTGGTTCCGATTTTGTTGTTTTTGGGTTTTATTTTATTTTATTTGTGTTCTATCTATTTTCTCTCGTTAGATAACATCTTCTAAGGAGCAGAAAAAAGAACTGAAGTTCAAGAAGTGGCAACTGAGCAAAGTTAAGGCAAGTCGTGACATTTGATCATGTTGAATCTATTGTTTCAAATCTAAGTATTATTATTTTTGTTTTAAATTATTACACATTGTTAATTTAATACAAAACCTTGTACTTAGTAGTTATTGACCAATTTTGATTAATTTCTACCTTAATAATTTGAATACCATGATTCCATTATCACCATAAGATGAGTAACTATCTAGTGACGCAATACTAGTATCCACTTAGGTTGTAAGTCTAATATGATTAGCCATGTTTATTGTTACATTAGACGCATCATCTTATGTTGATCAAATAATTAAGTTTGACTTAATAAGATATTGAATAGTGATTGTAGCCATAGTTATAAAATTTGTGTACCATGACATAGGTAATGTCATTGGTCTTGATTAAATCAAAATGGTTTTCACTTAGGCAATTGATTGTGCAGTTAAGTGGGTGTTGTTAGCACATTGGGATATGGATGCTTTTGTCTAGGTAATGATTAATGACTTAACTTTGTACGTTATTGATTTGAGCTTTATCATACAGCCACATATCTAGTATGGAATAGACCTGACTAATTAATCTGTAATGTTTCAACCTTAACTTCGCAATTAAGATGTTTTGTTGGCGCAAGAGGGGTTTTACCAATTAGGCCATTAACTTATTTGGCAGTGAAACCTTAGCGGACAAGATTAGTTTGAGATTGAGCATTACAAATATTGTCATGAACTCTCTACCACACACCAAAGGAAGTGTGTTAATCACGTGGTAATATGAGATGGTTATGTCTTATGGTAAAGTTGTGCAACATCTGCAGAATATAAAACTTTTCGAATAGCCATTCCTAGGTTATGAATAATACTCGATGATTTCACACGAGTGGTAGAATTTCATAAAACTTGGGTTTGAATGGTTTGGAAAGTGAATGGCCAGTTCACTTGTGATTTATTCAATTCCTTTAAATTAATTACTTAATAATTAATTTCAAAGTGCATTTCAATCTATTTATTGTATTTACTCTAAGTTGTTGCTTTCTGCAAAATAACCATTCAGCCATCACCTTAAGCCTTGCACAATAATAATTGTATCTTGTTATAAACAACTTGTTGAGTACTCCATGTATTCACGGCCATATCCATTGTTGCTCAATTGTTGAAGAGTAATCATATCAGGCAAAGGTATTTAAAGGAGAATTCTTCGACAACTTCTCATAATAGGATTTCGCTTCTAGTCAATTGTCTATGATATGTAAAATGGCTACTACATTTATTTCTGTTTTTTGCTGCCAGTTAGTTTTATTAGGGCCTTCAAACTATTATTTATAAGCTTGGTCATAAAGTCACTAGTCTGATAATTAATAATATTTAAGTCTTTTCTAGTTAATTCATGATCATGGTCAATATTTCATCTATATTTCCATTATGTATACTAGCGTGATCCTGAATTAGTGCAGAATACACAGGAGAGTCCGGATTTATATATTCGGATAGAATAGGCGCCTCCAATCCTCAGTCAATAGCACAAGTCTAGGGAATGGCATTATAAGCAAGAGATTGTGTTTGGTTCACATTGTGTTGAACATCATTGTTAGGTTGGAGACTTGGAGCCACGAAATTGCTTTGCTCCATGAACTTTGTGCATTTGAAAGATTAATTTCTCAATAAGAGAATCCATCTCTCGTCCACTTTTCATTAGTTCACTGCTCCGTTCGTATTGATGATATAGTAGTTCTTCAGCCCTAACTATTTTTTGACATTCGGAGATGTCTTTGTTAGATATACCTTATATATAGCTGTGTAATTACCCTATTGTATAAGGGCTTTTCTGTATATATGATATACATATACGTGTATATATATTGATCCATTGGCCTCATGATCAATACAAGTACTATGCATAACATGGTATCAGAGCCAAACCTAGGGTTTTATTATACCTAGGGTTCCAGCCCGTACTTGTCTTGTTGCCGCCACTGTCACTTCTTGCTAGGCCACTGATCTTGATCCTCTTGATGGATCTCGCCGATTTCTTTTGCCGGATCGTGCTCGTCTTCGGCCATCGGCTCCTCTTGGGTATCCGCCGCCGCTGATTGGATCTCCACGTGTGCGGCCACCGACGGCGAGTTTTCTTCACCAGACAAGACGATCTCGACCAGAGCTGCAACTATCGATCCAAGCCGCGGCAACCCAGGGTCACCAGCTTCTCTTTGCTTGCCGCCAGGGTCACCGGGGTTGTCGTGGTCACCGAGATCGCCGCCGTTCTCTCTCGGCTTAGGGAGCGCGGGGGTCGCTGGGTCACTAGGAGGCCGCTAGGGTCGCCACACGGGGTCAGGCCGCCAACTCCTCTTCGCTCGCCGTCAGGGTCGCCGGGTTCCTTGCCAGGGTCAGGCCGCCGACTCCTCTTCGCTCGCCGCCAGGGTCGCCGGGTTCCTTCTTTGGTTGAGCTCTCCTCAGATCCGATCCGAGCGGATCGGTAGGATCGATTTTTAACAAATAGATCAGGTAAAAAAGAAAAAAAGAAAAAAAGAAAAAATGTCTTCTTTTGCAGGCTCAATTTCTGTTCCTCGTTGTCCGGTGATCTTCGACGGTCTCAACTATCGGGATTGATTTCAGCATATGCGTCTCCACGTGTGGTCAGTATCTTTGGGAGTTTCTTACCGGCGAGTTGCCTTGTTCGTCTTGCCCTACTCCGCCTGCTGCGCCTGTACTCCCGAAGGATGCTACCGAAGACACTTGTATAAAGGCATCTGAGGCTTTTGAGGTTGTCATGAAGACTTTTCAGTCCCAGTTTGCTGCTTACAAGACATAGATCGATGAGAATGCCCGTGCTTCTGTTATTCTGGTTGCCAGCGTAAAGGTGCACCTCACTGGTGATATTGTTGGTCTGGCTTCCGCCCAGCGATGTGGGCACATCTGCGCACCCGTTACGAGCCATCTGGCGATTCCTTATATCTTGCTGTTGTGCGTCAGGAGCAGTCACTACAGCAGGGAGATGCCACTATGGACAAGTTCTACGCTCAGCTGTCCGCGGTATGGCGTCAGATTGACTCTTTAGGGCCAGATGTTTGTCGTACATGTCAGTGCTGTTCGTGTCAGCAGTCTCACCTAGAGTTTCGTCGCATCTACGACTTCTTGACACGTCTCGGTCAGAATTTGAGCAGACCCGTGCTCAGTTGCTAGCTCGTCACCCTCGTGTGACTCTGTTGGAGGCCCTTATAGCTATTTGTACTGAGGAGATTCACCTTCGTGGTGCGGGTCTACTGTCATCATCGTCGTTTCGTTCGGTTTTGGTGACTTCTTCAGCTTCTACTCTTGCTGCGTCGCCCGTTACTTCTTCACTAATTGCAACAAGGATGGACATGTGGAGCAATTTTGCTACAAGAAGGATTTTCGTCGTGGTGCTCGTCCTCCGAAGGGCATTGGAGGTTCCTCTTCTCATCGGAGTCTTGGTGCCTCAGACACTCAGCAGTTTCTACAATTGCTAGGTCGCATGGTTGCTTCTGCATCGTCAGGTACTGCTGGTTTTGCTACTCAATCTTCGGGTGAGAGACCACCTTCTACTCCTTCCTCAGGTACATCACCTTGGATTCTTAATTCTAGAGCTTCTTTTTATATGACATCTGATTCTACCTCTCACTTCCATTAGTCCTTTAGTTTCTCCTATCACTGTTCAAATAACAGATGGTATCTCTTTTTCTGTCACAGAACGAAGCAGGCACTCTTTCAAATTCATCTTTTCTTGTTTATGTTGTTTCTCATGTCCCAAAACTAACTATGCAGCTCATATCTGCCGGCCAGCTCACTGATCATGGTTGTCGTGTCATTCTCGATTCTAATTCTTGTTGTATTCAGGATCGCCGCACGGGAACTCTAGTTGGTACCGGCCCTCGCCGCCGTGATTCCCAACGGCTCTGGGAGCTTGACTGGCTTCATCTTCCTTCCGCTGCCCCTGTCAATCTGGTCGCTTCCACATCTATTGCCTCCACCGCCTCTTTTACTCAGTGGCATCATCGTTTGGGATATCTTTGTAGGTCTCGTATGTCTTTTTTACTTCGTCGTGGCCTTTTAGGGTCTGTATCTGGTGATGCTTCTCTCATTTGTTAGGGTTGTAAGTTTGGCAAACAGCTTCAACTCACCTATCCTTCTAGCGAGTCAATATCTCAGCATCCTTTTAATCTTGTTCATTCTGATGTATGAGACCAGCTCCTTTTGTCTCGAAAGGAGGTCATCGACATTATTTCATTTTTATTGATGATTTTTCTCGGCATACGTGGATATACTTTATGTCATCTCGTAGTGATGTTTTATCTATCTACAAGACTTTTGCCACCATAGACCGTACTTAGTTTACTTTTCTATTCGTGTTTTTCGTACTAAGCAAGGTACTCTCCCTCAGTTTTTATGTCCCGGTGCTCATGCTCAGAATGGTGTGGCCGAACGCAAGCATCATCATCTTCTTGAAACAGCTCGTGCTCTTATGCTTGTTTCTAATGTTCTACCACACTTCTGGGCTGAGACTGTTTCTACTGCCACTTTTTTATCAACATTCAGCCCTACTCTGCTCTTTAAGGTGGGATTCCCGTCGAGAGTCTATATGACAAGACTCCTGATTATTCCAGTCTTTACTTCTTTGGGTGTGTGCTATGTTCTTCTTATACCTCGTGAGCGCACCAAGCTGACCGCTTAATTTGTTGAGTGTGTTTTTCTGGGTTACAATGCTGAGCAGAAGGGATATGTTGTTGGGATGTTGTTGGCCGATGGATGCGGATTTCTCGGGACGTTACTTTTGATGAGTCTCGTCCTTTCTATCAACGCCCTTCTTCCTCCACTTTAATATCTATTGTCGAGCCACTTTCTTTCCTGACTTTTCCTTCCACTCCCATCGTCGCCACTCCACCACAGCCTTTGGTCTCTCCGGTGCCTCCTTTTCAGTCGGCACCCTCTTCACCACCGACATCCTCTCCTGAGATTAGTCATGATCTTGTTCCTTCTTATCTTCTCTACTATACTTGTCGTCCGCAGGTTCCAGACTCTTCTGATGTGTCCTTGTTATAGTCTATAAACGCAGGCTTAATCCTGCACAGCTACAGTCCGGTTCCTAGTCCCATACGGACTGAACCGTAATATATATTGAGTCTGGTTCAGACCTTCCATGGCGTGTACAAGTCCAAACCGGACTCTACTGTATAAGCTCTTATATAAGCATAGCAGATCAATGTTTTAGGGATCAAGAAGGAATAAAGATTTACTTGCCTCTCCTCTCGTTACCTCCGTCCAGTTCTCCTCCTCCTGGCGACTCACGGTTCCTTCCGCCCGGGTCAGCGTCGGGGCCAAGGTCGACCCCAGCCTCTCCACCGCTACGCCTTGAGGTCGCAGGCCCACGACAACTTGGTATCAGAGATGCCCAGCTCGGATTCTGGGGATGATGCCTCCGTGAGCGCCATGTTCAAAGCAATCCAAGCACGGATGGCGCGATGCAGCCACAATCACCGTCCGACCAACCGTAGGCCACCACCAACACCAAGCTTGCCGCCTTCGAGTCGAACGAGCTTCCTCCTTCTCGGCACCCGGGCTGCTTCCAGCTCCATCCGCCGCCGCCGCCGCCTCCATGCCGATTCTCCACGCCTCGGCTGATTCGTCGGGGCGGGCCTTTCTCTGCCACCTACGCACCACCTGCGACCTCCACCCGGGTCCATGTGGCTCTAGGGGAGGACGCCATGTTCCGTCCCACACCGGTGGAGGACGTAATGTTCCGCCCCCCACCGCCAAGACCCCACTTTGTCCAGCAGCCCTATCTGCCTCCGCACGCCTCCATGGGCCCGCGCCAACAGATGACACATGGCTCATTTTCCAGCGCACCGAGGTACCACCGATTGGAGTTCCCAACATACGATGGCAGTGTTGATCCCCTGTCCTGGTTAAACCGATGCGAACAATTTTTTCGCGGTCAACGAACAGAGGAAGGTGATAAGGTCTAGCTCGCCTCATACCACCTCACGGGCATCGCTCAGTAGTGGTATTTCCAGTTAGAGCGCGACGACGGACAACCGACATGGACTCAGTTTAAGGATTTTTGCCACATGCGCTTTGGACCTCCAATCCGCAGTAATCCATTGGGGGAATTGACTCGCCTACGGCAGACTGGTTCCGTTAGCGCTTACCAGACCAACTTCTTGGCTTTGCTTTGCCGTGTTGATCGTTTATTACCTCTGCAGCAAGTGCAGATTTTTACAGCCGGTCTCATGGAGCCAATCCGAACTGACGTTGAACTGCAGCAACCGGCCAATCTTCAGGTGGCAATGAGTTTCGCCCGCGCATACGAACGCCGTGCACACATCATGAACAGTGTCTCTACCACATCGTCAGCATCTTGTCCCTGGCGTACACCACAGCGACCCCCTTCCACACCGATTCCAGCTACAGGACATACTCCGGAATCGACGCCATCATCAGCTGCACCATCAGGGGGCCGCCCGTCAAAACCGTTCCGCAGACTGACTCCATCAGAATTGACTGACCGCTGCTCCAAGGGACTATGCTACCACTGCGACGACAAATTCCAGCCGGGCCACCGTTGCAAGCAACCGTTCTTGACCTACATTGATATGAATGAAGACGATGAATCCGGCGACGACCAGCTAGGACTGCATGCCATTGAAACCGAGGAAGCCTTTCCCGAGATCTCCCTTCACGCAATCACAGGAGCATCCAACGGGGGCACTATGCAGCTTGCAGTGACCATTGGTACTCAATCCTTCGTCGCTCTCGTCAACTCAGGTTCTACTCACAACTTTTTAAGTGCTCGGGTTGTCAATTGGTCGCTTCTGATTGCTTCTCGCCATGGCCTTAGCGTCAAGATCGCAAATGGCGAACAACTTGCCTGTACCGGTTTCTGCGACAATCTGCAGCTCATGATTCATCACACACCATTTACCATTCCAGCGTATGCCATACCCTTGGATGGATTTGACTTAGTTCTGGGAATTCATTGGTTGAAGACTTTGGGACCGATTCTTTGGGACTTCGATGATCTTTCCATGGTGTTTTGGATGCAAGGGCGCCGGGTTCAATGGCAGGGACTTTCCTCCATCGACCGACCCGCTCACGCCCTAGTACAGATCGGTCAGGATTCCTTGCACCCTCTTTTTGGAAGAATTTGATGATCTGTTTGCTGAACCACAAGGACTCCCTCCAGTTCGTCCACTTGACCATCGGATTAACCTTCGGCCAGGAGTAGTGCCAGTGTCGGTGCGGCCATATAGATACCCACATCATCAGAAGGACGAGCTAGAACGTCAGTGCAAGGACATGCTCCAACGTGAGTTGATCCAAACCACGACCATTCATGTTTTTCATCCCCATCTGTTGGTCAAAAAACATGATAATACTTGGCGATTCTGCATCGATTACCGTGCCCTTAATGCATTGACCGTCAAAGACAAATTTCCGATTCCCGTCGTCGACGAGCTATTGGATGAATTGCAAGGAGCTCGGTTTTTCACTAAGGGCATGTTTGGTACAGCTCTGCTCGACTTCTCATGATTCTCGGAGTGCACCAAACACCCGATTCTCAAAATGAGGAGATTCGCTTCTCGCGAAGCACTCCCAAAATGAACTAGAGAGGAGAAGCGACCTTTTGGTGGATTCTCGTGGGGCTGTTCACCTATATCGATATGCCCATAAAGTTCATTAAAATTACCCACAAAATACCCTCACCTATCCCCACGCTCCTCTCGCGCGCGCCCCCTCATTCTCTGCTGCTCTCCCTTCCTCTCCCGTTCCCTCTCCCGCCCCTCCGCGCGCCGTTCCCCTCCCCTACCTCCCGCGCCGCCTCCCCTTCCTCCTCTCCTCTCGCGCGCCCGGCCCTCCTCCCCTCCTCTCCCGCGCCGCCTCCCCCTCCTCCTCCCGCGCCGCCCCCAGCGCCCCCAACCCCGGTGCCTCCCCATCCCCGACGCCTCTTCCTCTTCCCGCCGTGCTGTCTGGTGATTTTTTGGTATGAAGAATTGTTGTGATGTCTGCAATGTCTCCATTTTTTTAGCAAATATTGTGATGCAATGTCTGAATTGTTATCAGGTTGGGAGATTGTAGCTTCAACTTTGCGATTTTGTCACCGCCACCATCAAGGTACAGATACACTTGCTATTGTTTTATACTGCCTGCTATTCACTTGCTGATCACTAATTCCAGTGAATTTGTATTTCTGGTAGAAATATCTAAAACTGCACATCTGATAGTTTTTCTGCGTATATTGAATCTGCAGGTTATAGGCAATTGTAATTTCCTGAATCTCCATTTGTCAAACTTCAGGATATCGAATTGAATCAAGTGATAATTTGTGGTGTTGCTCATACAAGATAAATTGAAAAGGTCTACTTCTTATGTTAAACCATCACATCAGGTCGTGATGGACGACAAAGGGGAAATTCACAACAAGATCAATTTGTAGAAGTGCCAAAGGAGAAGGTCTCAGTAGTCAGTGGAAACATAGATGGAAAATATGAAGATAGAATCAGAGTTGTGCAAAATGTTAAGCTTCGAATGCAGAAGGGGGCGCATCCTTGAAGAGCTCAAAACCATGGCCTGGCTGAAAGGCTGCTATTGTTGATGAACTTGTCAAGCATATGTCAAAACCATGAACTTCGAAGTAGTCTTGTAGGGCCAGATATTCGCCTAGCCCGACTGCGATCTTGAGCTTGTTGCCGTGGCATGGCAAGTACCTTTGTGTAGAGAACAGTGGTAATTATGCTGGCCGGTGTGATCATGCTCAGATTTCTTTCGTTGTCAACACCTGAATTGTATGTGTGAATACAACCGAAATGTATCTTTCGAATTGCAATCAATTTGTATCTGTGAATAGAAAACCGGCGCATTCTATGTTTTGTGATGTTCCATGAATTTCTATGTTATGTAATGAGGTACAATCTGTTCTCAGAATTGCATGACTTGCTATGAATGAATGGGAATTGCTATGCATTGTTTCAGTTCTGTAATGATTGTTGCTTCTGGTTTGTGCAAACTACTAATATGTAGTCATCTGTAGTGCTCTAAAAGCATCCTCTGGTTGTAAATCTTCTGTGAGTTGGCATGGAACAAAGTTTATATCATGTAATCCTGAAGAAATTTTGTAGAAGCAACTACTTCCTGTAATCTAGAATGAGTTTGTATGTAGAGACTTAAAATGATTTGGCATGCATAAACCTGTTTCAGAATGTCTATAGTAGCAACTACTTCTCTGCTGATTCGCATGCAAATTCAGTGTATTCCTCTCTTGATTTCGTAACTTGTTTCAGCGTACTTCGGTATATTTCAGTGAACTCTTGTGTCTTGATTTGGCATGCACAAACTGTGTCTAGGGGTAACATGGTCTATTTCCCTCAAATCTTCTCTTTTATGAATCTGGAGCCAACCCACTAGCCAAACGCTTTTCAGATGTAGCTCCAGATTCTCAGAGAAGTGGATTCTTTCATAATCTGGAGCAGAAGTTGAAAAATGAGAATCTGAAGCTCTACCAAACAGGCCCTAAGCTCGATCTTCGGTCAGGGTACCACCAAGTCCGCATGCATCCAGATGATGTCTTCAAAACTGCATTCCGCACTCATGAAGGTCTTTTTGAGTTCTTGGTCATGCCCTTTGGATTGAGTAACGCACCTGCCACATTCCAAGCCCTGATGCAGTCCGTTCTCCGTCCATATTTGCGACACTTCGTCCTGGTTTTCTTTGATGATATTTTGATTTATAGTTCTTCATGGCCCGACCATTTACACCACATCCGCTTGGTTTTCTTGCTTCTTCGTCAGCATGAGTTGTTCCTCAAGAACTCGAAGTGCTCTTTTGGCCTCTCTTCCGTTTCATATTTGGGGCACATCATTTCAGATGGCAGTGTGGCCATGGATCCATCCAAAATACAGCAATTTGGATCGCCTCTCACCAAGATCACAAAGCATTACGTGGGTTTTTGGGTCTAGCTGGCTATTACCGTAAATTCATCCAGGATTTCGGTAAGCTGGCCACGCCACTCACAAATCTGCTCAAGAAGGAAGCATTTGGCTGGTCACCCATTGCTCAACAAGCATTCGAGACCCTTAAAAGCGCTCTGACAGAAGCACCGGTCCTCCATATGCCTGATTTCAAGCGTCCGTTTATTGTTGAGTGCGACACTTCCGGATCGGGGATTGGGGCCGTCCTCCACCACGGACCGGGACCCATCGCTTTCTTTAGCCGTTCAGTGGTGCCTCGCCATTCCAAACTGCCAGCATATGAGCGGGAACTGATTGGCTTAGTGCAAGTCGTTCGACACTGGCGCCCATATCTTTGGGGCCGCACTTTCCTGATCCGGACGGACCATTACGCTTTAAAATTCTTGTTGGACCAACGCTCTCAACTATTCCACAAGATCTTTGGGTAAGCAAACCGCTTGGCTATGATTTTCTGATTGAATTCCGCCGCCGCCGCCAATCGGCCGCCGATGCCTGTCCCGCCGTGATCGCCCGGCCTGTTGGCTATCTCGTCGCGGCTTTGTCCTTTTTCTGAATTGCGCAATGAGGTTTTAAACACGCCAAGATTATAGAACTTGATCGACATTGCCGGGCCAACTCTCACGGCCCATGGTCCCTTCAGACGGTCTCATATTGCACTCGTGGGTTTATGTGCCAGCTTCATCTTCTTCAGTCCAATTACTACTAGCTTCGGCCCATGCAGCTCATGAAGGCATCCAGAAGACCTTATGTCGTTTACGTCGTGATTTCTACATCCCTGGGGCCAAGCGCCTGGTGCGGGACTTCGTGCGGACTTGTCACACTTGCCAACGCAATAAAATTGAACACCTCCACCCAGCCGGCCTCCTTCAACCGCTCGAAGTTCCCACTCAATCCTGGTCTGATGTTGCAATGGATTTTATCGAAGGCTTTCCCCGTGTGCACGGCAAAACGGTCATTCTTTCAGTCATTGACCGTTTCTCCAAGTACGCGCATTTCATCCCATTAGCCCACCCATACTCCGCCACAACTGTTGCCCGCATCTGTTTCAATGAGGTCGTCCGCCTTCATGGGATCCCTACCTCCATTGTCAGCGACCGTGATCCCGTCTTTACAAGCAACTTTTGGCAAGAACTATTTCGCCTGTCAGGCACCCGACTTCACCTCAGCTCGGCATATCACCCGCAATCCGATGGTCAGACGGAAGCTATTAACAAAGTGATCACCATGTATTTGCGTTGTCTCATGGGCGATCGACCACGGCAATGGCTGGAATGGTTACCCTGGGCTGAGTATTGCTATAACACATCCTTCCACTCGTCACTGCGAGAGACCCCATTTAAAGTGGTCTATGGCCGGGATCCACCGTCGTTACGCACTTATGAAAAAGGGGATGCCACTGTCCAAGCTGTGGAGGTCTCTTTATTAGCTCGCGATCAGCTCCTTAGCGATATTCGGGATCGCCTACTGCAAGCTCAAGAATATGCAAAGAAATACTATGATCAGAATCATCGCGATATTTCCTTTGCGGTGAGAGATTTGGTCTGGTTACGGCTCCTTCATCGGTCGGCTTCTTCCCTGGGGATTGCACCCACTGGGAAACTTGGACCAACATACTTCGGTCCATACAAAATCCTTGCGCGCATTGGCTCGGTCGCATACAAGCTGGACTTGCCACAGGGCTCTAAACTGCATGATGTCTTCCATGTTGGATTGCTCAAACCATTTACAGGTGCCGCGCCATCAACCCCACCACCCTTGCCCCTTCTTCAACACGGTCGAGTGCTCCCACTCCCTTGCATGTGTTAAAATCAGCCGCTGTGGTCACCGCAGATCTTGGTTCAATGGATCGGGAACTTCCTTGGCCGATGCTTCATGGATTCCACACTCGGTTCGTGAAGCTTACCTGCACTTTCACTCGAGGACGAAGCCGCTTCGCGAGGAGAGATGTTATAGTCTATAAACGCAGCTTAATCTCCACATGACTCTGATCGGTTCCTAGTCCCATACGGACTGAACCGTAATATCTATTGAGGTCGCAGGCCCACGACAGTCCTCTTCTTTTGATAGGCCATCCTCTTGATCTCTCTTCACGATCGCCAGTCTATTCGGCCTCCTGCGCGTTTTGGTTTTGCTGCCACTGCTCTTGCTGAACCAACTTCTTATCGTGATGCTGTTATTCATCACGAGTGGCAGCATGCGATGGCAGAGGAGATTGCTGCCCTTGAGCGTACTGACATGTGGGATCTTGTTCCTCTTCCTACGCATATCACTCCTATCACGTGCAAGTGGGTCTATAAGGTTAAGACCCGCTCTGATGGTTCTCTTAAGCGCTACAAAGTTCGTCTTGTGGCGCGTGGTTTTCAGCAGGAGCATGGTCGTGACTATGATGAGACTTTTTCTCCCATTGCTCGTATAACCACTGTTCGCACTCTTTTTGCTATGGCCTCTGTTCGCCAGTGGTCCATCTCTCAGTTGGACGTCAAGAATGACTTTCTCAATGGCGAGTTGCATGAGAAGGTCTACATGCGGCGCCCCCTGAGTATTTTGTTCCTGAGGGTATGGTTTGTCGTCTTCACCGCTCTCTCTATGATCTCAAGCAAGCTCCTCAAGCTTGGTTTGATCGTTTCTCTTCTGTTGTGACTGCAGTTGGTTTCTCTACCAGTGCTCATGATCCTGTTCTTTTTATTCATACTTTGCCTCTTGGTCGGACGTTTCTCCTTTTATATGTTAATGATATAATTATTACTGGAGATGATTCTCGGTACATCACTTTTATTAAGGAGCGTCTTCATGAGTAGTTTCTTATGTCTGATCTGGATTCACTTCGCTACTTTCTTGGAATTGAGGTTATCTCTACCCCTGAGGGTTTCTATTTATCCAACAAAAAAGTATATACAGGATCTTCTTAAGCGTGCTTCTCTTACTGATCAACGCACAGCTGAGACTCCTATGGAACCTAATGTACATCTTCATCTTACTGATGGTGAGCCTCTTTCTGATTCTACTCGCTATCGTCACCTTGTTGGAAGCCTTGTTTATCGCTATCACTCGTCGTCTCTTTTTCCCTCGCTCCAGCTCTTTATAGCTCCAGGCATATTCTAATGCCACATGGGCTAGTGATCCCTTTGATCGCCAGTCTCTTTCTGCTTACTGTGTTTTTCTTGGTTGTTCACTTATTGCTTGAAAGACTAAGAAGCAGACCGCAATTTCCCATTTGAGTGATGAGGCTAAGTTGCGAGCGATGGCGTTGTTGACTGCGGAGGTTACATGACTTCGGTGGTTACTTGAGGATTTTGGTATTTCTGTTTCTGCACCGACTCCTCTTTTGTCTGACAATACAGGTGCTATTAGCATTACTAAAGATCCGGTGAAGCATGAGCTTACAAAGCATATTTGTGTTGATGTTTCATACATGCGGACACAGGTGCAGGATCAGATTGTTGCTCTTCAGTATGTGCCTTCTGAGTTTCAGTTAGCAGATTTCTTCACAAAGACACAGATCAGAGCTCAGCATAGTTTTCACCTCTCCAAACTTCATATTGTTGATCCACCATAAGTTTGACAGAACGTTAGATATACCTTATATATAGTTGTGTAATTACCCTGTTGTATAAGGGGTTTTCTGCATATATAATATATTGTACGTGTATATATATTGGCCTATTGGCCTCATGATCAATACAAATGCTATTCACAACAGTCTTCACTATTCTCAGGTGATCTTAAAGCACTTGTTTCGGGTCAATGATATAGCCATCACTAAATGTTTTCGTGAATACTGAGCGGACACCCCCGAACAATCAGGGTGAATATTGTATTACTATTGAAACAATTACTGTAAATTGTCATCAGTTATTTCATGGTATAAAATACTGGTTATATCATGGGATCTGCATTCTGAAAATTGTTTGATCTTTTTGATGAGAAGAGGCAACAAGATCTTTCCTCACAATAGCATGCATTGACACAGCAAATGAAAATGTATTGTTCATACCTCTCCAGAAGCAGTGCTGTATTTCTTCAGTTGTTAGGCCTACAAAATGAAAATAACTGTTTTTGGTACTATTACAGATAAGATTTCTTTGAATTGTTAGTGTGTGTTGGTGACAACCTTTGAATATGGTAGGCACTGAAGTCCCAAAGTAGACCATTCGCCTTTGCAAGTTCCATAACTGTGCCCTTGCAACATGTATGGGATTGTGGCTAGATTTGTGGTCAGCAAAGACCTGCATGAACAAATTCGCCTGAATGTCAACTCTGTAGAGAGAGGAGGCCCACAACTAGCAGCTCTTATATACCCTATTCTTCTGGGAAAAAAAGAAAGATGTTCACATGATGACAAACATGACATACCTCGTTAACTTGAAAATAAGTACCATTAAGCGGGAAACTACCCCTCATAGCTGTCCGACAAGGAACCTGTCCGTGTTCCAGTAACTTATCATTAGTGGGGAAGTGCATGCAATTTCGAAGACCAACAATGAATTATTTATATTACTCGAAACTATTGGTATTAATAGGAATTTTTGCATGCCTGGATTAGCCCAAAAACCCAAAATATATGCTGCTCTTCTTCTTCAGAGCGAAGATTATAGATTATTTTCATGCAATAAATACAAGTTACATAAAGAACATATATGCATTTGAATATTTGACCGACAGGTTACAAGCATTATATAAAAATTCAGCTTTAACTTTTCCATGAATTCAGAATTCTTTCTAAAATTTAGAGGTTAATCAACAGCTTTGTTAATTTTATTTTCTTTACTAATTCTTAATTCAGGGATTTAGCTCCAGCTTTCTAGGGTGGCTTTGCTAGTGTTGCCGTGAACCAAATTGTAGGTCTATGAAACTAGGCACTTGATTCACCTAAACTAACATCTCTAATCTAATCAATATTCGTGGTTGTCAAGTAATGTTGATTGCTTTACCAGAATCGTGCCTCTGACATATCTAGATTGGTTTTCTCGCTCAGGCATACAATAGTGACACATCTCGTTATTGCATAAGCCACCTTCCATTTGAGAGTTACAACATGATTCTGGTGGCTTGCTCATTTCCTTTATTTCATCTGCAAAGTAGCCACAATATTCAGTGAAAACCAACTCATGTGCAGTCATGCATTCTCAAAGAAAATAAGCTTGCCTGGCATCCATATGATCAATAGGTAAGGACTTGGATCATCAGGTTCCCTTTGGTCAAGTCCTAGCTGTCAATCATTTTCTGAATCAGGAAAGATGTTTTGAAATGCTTAAAAGAAAGATGGCAGTATCTCACCTGTTGCACGAGAGGATGTGAATCTGGAAGTTCGTAACTGCAAGCAGAATCTAACATCAGCAATATCAATTAAAGAACTAAACGTTTTCTGGATGAATAACATTATTTACATGGGGAAAAACAATTGCTATACTGTAAGTGTAAAGTGATGCATGTTTAAGCTAAAGCAAAATTAGTTCACCGCTTACACATAGTGTTCTGTCCGAAGCCTATGCACATTCTTTAGTTTAGGTACAGGAATTGAAGCTGCTTCAGTGCTAATAGCAACCAATGCTTTTGCAATATCATCAGATTGGAGGTCCTTGTTGCTTTCTTTAATGCAATTTTCCAGGTTCTGAGCAAAAGCTTCCATGTTAAGCTTTATTGTTGGGATTTCACCAGTATCTTCATCAAAATCTTCAATATCATTTTCCAAAGTTTCCGGAAATTCTTCCTCTCTTGGACTTGCTGGCTCCTCAATTATTGGCTCTGAGTTGTTAGCAAGAAGATCCCTCGCATAGGTACTCCCCTCAAGCCGAGGCAGAGGAGTTGAATTTGAAGTGGGCATGCTGCCATTCTGGAAACCAAAATGATTGCTAGACTTCACCAAGCTTTTCTCCTGAGCAGCAGGAAGTGCAAGCCTTGCACTTCATTCAAAAAGCAATGAGAAAAAGAAAAAGAAATTCAGAAGAAAATAGAAATTGATAAATGAACAAATATACAAAATTAAAGCTCCCAGATAAGACCAAGCGAACTGCCATATATATTTCAGTTGCACCAAAAAAACAAAGATGTGTCTGTGTATCAGAACTAATAGAACCATCCGATTCATAGCTCCAAGTGAAGTAGTATCAAGCTGGTTCTGACGCATAGCACTAGTGATTTTTTTCCTTGCTTCTTTCTCCTTTTTCCTCTTCAGAACCACTCTCTTTGCACCCTTAGTCAGCAGGTTATATTGTTTTTAGTGGAGTTAATACTGTTAGAGATAGAATAGGACTGATATTTGATTCCTTATCTGTTTCTGTTTTCTTATCTGTATATGGCTATCCCCTTGTACTCCCTATATATATGGCTCCTTAGGCCTTATGGCAATATACACAATATTCATAACATGATATCAGAGCCAAGTCTCTAACCTTGTTCGTCCGCTGCCTTCGGTGCCGCCCTCTGCGTGTCGGCCATTTCACCGGTCGCTGCCCTCCATGTGCCGCCTCCGGGTACTCTCCGTCCTTCGGATCTGAGCTGCCGGCGCCGTCGCTGCCCCTCGTGTGTCGCCTCCAAGCCGGCGCAACCCGCCATCGGGACCCCCCGGTGTCGTCCCTTGCTGGAGTCCTCATCAGCGCCGTCTTCCGCCAGTGCTGCCGGGGCCAATCGCCGCCCTCAGGTGTGTTGTCTCCGACCACTGGCTGTCGGCCCTCCGGCCAGGGCCCACCCTGATCCGGATCCAGCGCCTATTCTCAGGTGTGCCGCCTCCTCCGGCCACCGGCTGTCGGCCCCTCCGGCCAGGGCCCGCCCCCGTGGCCGACCTTGCCACCGCCCACTAGCCACCGTGCCTGCCGGCCGCGGCCTGCGCCGCCGCCCTTGACGGTCTGCACCGCGCCGTCGGTCGGCCGATCCGCTCGCCGCCTACCGGCCTCCTCTGACGGCCCGCCGGCCTCGCGCCAGGGGGAGATCCGGCCGGCCGATCCAGGCCGACCGGGGTGATGCTGCCAAGGGCCTCGCGCCGCCCGTCGGTTGCCTTGTGCCCGCACTCTGGTATGGTATCCTTTTCTATAGGTAGCTTCCCTTAGAAGTTAAGAAAAAGAAAAAGAAAAAGAAACGTCGATCTAACCGCCGCGCCGTCCAGCGCCGCCTGTTAGACGTCATTCCATTGGTCGCCGCACCGTCCAACGCCGCCTATTGATGGCTTCGTTCCACCAGCTGCGATCCTATTCTCGGGAACAAAGCTCTATGGGACGAACTACAGGATATGGTCTTCTCTTATGGAAATCACGCTCGATGGTCTCCGCCTCTAGGGATATGTTACCGATGCACGACCGTCTCCGCCACCATTGGTTCAGCCTCCTCCCAGGAAGCCTACGCGCACCTCCTGCAGATGATGAGGATGCCAAGAAGGAAGCCGAGGATGCTATTGCTGCTGATGAGGCCTTTCAGCATGCCGTTGATGCTCTCAAGCGCTGGTATGCTGATGAGGCCCAGGTCCGTGCCATCCTTGTGGTCAGCGTTGATGACTCCATCCAGCCAGATATTGTTGGTCTACGATCTACTCGACAAATCTGGGAGTACTTACGTGAGTGCTACCAACAGAGCATTGATGCCCAGTTCTTTGTGCTTCAGTGTGAGCGAGAGATGCTTCGCCAGGGAGATTCTTCCGTCGACTTCTTCCGAGCCCTAGCCAGTCTCTGGCGCCAGCTGGACGAGCTGGCCTCTCCACTTTGTCAGGAGTGTCATAAAGTGCAGAAGGCGGATCATGATCGTCTTCGCCTTCATGATTTCGTCTGCCGTCTTCATCCAAAGTTTGAGCCTGTCAGGGTTCAACTGCTGAGCCGCTCGCCACAACCGACCGTCACAGAAGCCCTTTCGACGCTCCGGACTGAGGAGATTTGCCTCGGGTTAGCAGCACAATCCGTTCCAACTGTGCTTGCTGCTCCTTCTTCGACTACGCCGACACCTTCTACTACGGTTCCTCCTCCAGCGCCAGTTTCTGCTCCTATTTTTGCACCGACTGGAATTCAGTGCAACTACTGCAAGAACTTTGGACATGACTATCAAAGTTGTGCGATGCGAAAAAAGCGAAACAAGGAGCGCACGAGTGGACAACAAAAGGGGGGCAGGGAGGCCTTTCCTTCACAAGAGGACAGACCAGCTCATCAGGTTCTGCTCAGTGAGGTCACTCTGTCCAACAGCTTTGTTAGGCTCTACTTCAGCAACTCTCACAACTCCGTAGGTTCTGCCAGTCTAGCTCAAACATCTTCTCCAGGTACCTCTTAGGTTCTAGATTCCGGTGCCTCTTTTCACATGATAGCGGACTCTCTCACTTCAGTAGGATCTCCTTTTCCTATCAATGTTCAAACAAGCTGACGGCACTTCCTTACCGGTTAGCTGTCAGGGCACATTTTTGTCTACTGATTTCTCTGTTCTAGCTGTTTCCTATGTTCCTCAGCTTACCATACAGCTCATTTCGGTAGAACAGCTCACCGATCTTGGTTGTAGAGTTGGTTTTGACTCTCACACCTGTTTTGTTCAGGATCGACAGACATGAACAATTCTTGGTACTGGCCGCCGCCGTAAGGATCGCCAGGGCCTCTACATCCTTGACCACCTTCACCTTCCATCCTCTCAAGATGCTCCTACCGCGTCTACTTCCACCGCCACTGCTGCCACCACCTCTGGTGCCTTTGCGCAATGGTATCACCGTTTAGGTCACCTATGTAGGTCCCGTCTTTCTTCATTAGTTCATCAGGGAGTTCTTAGACATGTTACTGTAGACACGTCTGTCTTGTCAAGGTTATAAATTGGGCAAGCAGCTACAATTTCCTTATCATTCTAGTGAGTCTGTGTCAGCTCAACCTTTCGATTTGGTTCATTCAGATGTATGGGGACCTGCACCTATTATCTCAAAAGGCGGGCATAAATTCTATGTTCTTTTTATTGATAATTATTCCCGTTTTACTTGGTTTTTCTCTATGTCTACTCGTGGCCAGTTTCTTGCGATCTACCGTAGCTTTGCCATGATGGTTCGTACTCAGTTCGAGAGCTCCATTCGTACCCCTTTCGATGTGACTCTGCTAGTGAATATTTTTCTGGTGCCTTCCGACAATTTTTTTTTGAGCAGGGCACTCTTTATCAGTCTTCTTGTCCTGATGCCCATGCCTAAAATAGGGTTGCTGAACGCAAGCATCGCTATCTGCTTGAGACTGCTCGCACTCTTCTTGCCTCCCATGTTCCACCACAATTCTGAGCTGAGGCTGTTTCTACAGCTGCATATCTTATCAATATGCAGCCCTCTACTGCTCTTAAGGGTGCGATCCCTATAGAGCGTCTCTACTCTCGAGCTCCCCACTACAGTCATCTTCGCGTTTTTTGTTGCACCTGTTATGTTCTTTGCAACCTCATGAGCGCACCAAACTATCCACCCAGTCAATTGAATGTGTTTTTCTTGGGTACAGATCTGAGCATAAAGGATATCGCTGCTATGATCAGGATCTCATGAGATGTTGTCTTTGACGAATCTCGACCTTTCTTCTATCAAGATTCGGCTCCTCGTCCTGTCTCCACTGTTGAGACAATCTCCTGGTTGTCTCTCTCTGATTCGTCACCCATTTCCTCTTCTTCACCGCCACCATCTATTTTGCCTCCTGTGGTTCCAGCTGCACCTACACCTCATGTGTTACCTTCTGCAACACCACCTCCTGCTCCTACAGCATCGTCATCTCGTTTCTCGGGGATTCACTACTCCAGATGTCCTCAGCCTTCCCCAGACTCATCTCTTGGTATCTTGCCGACACCAACCTCTGACTCATCTGATGTTACTCCTCGTTATGCTCTTCGTGACCGGACATCTCTTCGGCCTCCTGCTTGTTTTAGCCTTACTTCGACAGCTCATACCCTCTTTATCTATGAGCCCACTTTCTATCGTGAGGCTACTTCCCATTCTGAGTGGCAACTCGCTATGGCAGAAGAGCTTGATGCTCTTCAACGTACGGAGACTTAGGACATCGTACCAACACATGTGCATGCTCGTCCTATCACATGCAAGTGGGTGTACAAGATCAAAACCAGGACTGATGGTACCATTGAGCGCTACAAAGCTCGGCTTGTGGCACGCAGTTTTCAACAGGAGTATGATCGTGATTACATGAGACGTTTGCCCCCGTTGCCCATATGACCACTATTCGCACTCTTATTGTGGTTGCCTTTGTTCGTCGGTGGTCTATCTCTCAGCTCGATGTTAAGAATGTCTTCCTTAATGGTGTCTTGCATGAGGAGGTTTATATGCAGCCACCCCCTGGGTATTCTATTCTCGATGGCCATGTTTGTCATCTTCGCCGTGCTCTCTGTGGCCTAAAACAGGCCCCCCGTGCCTGGTTTGCTCATTTTACTTCGGTGATTATCGCTGCCGGTTTCACTGTCAGTGCTCATGACCCTGCCCTTTTTGTCCATGTCTCACCTCGAGGCCAGACACTGCTTCTTCTCTATGTGGATGATATGCTCATTACTGGTGACAATTTCTCGTTCATCACATATGTGAAGAAGCATCTCAGTGTGTAGTTTCTCATGTCTGATCTTGGTTTGATTACGTACTTCCTAGGGATTGAGGTCTCTTCCACACCTGAGGGTTACTACCTCTCCCAACAAAAGTATGTTCAAGACCTTCTTGATCGGTCTGATCTGACTGATACTCGCACTGCTGAGACTCTTATGGAGCTCTCCCTTCAGCTTTGTGCTACTGATGATGCCCCTCTTGATGGCCCTACTCGTTATCGCTATCTTGTTGGGAGTCTGGTTTATCTTGTGAGTACTCGTCCTGATATTGCTCATGCTGTTCATATCTTGAGTCAGTTCATGGCTTGTCCTACTCATATTCACTACAGCCACTTTCTTCGTGTTCTTTGCTACTTGCGTGGAACCATTTCTCGTCATTTGTTTTTTCCTAGCTCCAACTCTCTACAGCTTCAGGCCTATTCCGATGCGACCTGGGCTAGTAATCCTTCTGATCGTCGTTAAGCTACGCTTCTCGTGTTTTTCTTAGCTCCTCCTTGATTGGTGAAGACAAAGAAGCGCATGCGATTTCTCTCGAGTGCAGAGGCTGAATTGAGAGTTTTGACAAAGAATGATGAGAGATAACTTGGTTGAGGTGGTTACTTGCGATTTTAGAGTACACAGAGAGACCTACGCACGATGTCCGCAAGATGCAGTGCCATCAGCATTACTCGAGATCCAGTGAAGCATGAGCTCACCAAGCACATTGGTGTTGATGCTTCATACACTCGCTCACAGGTGCAGGAGGGAGTACTTGCTCTACAGTTTGTGCCGTCAGAATTACAGCTCGCTGATTTCTTCACGAAGCCGCAGACAAGGGCACAACCCTTATATTTTCTCTTCAAACTCAGTATGTGTGATCCACTATGAGTTTGAGGGGGGTGTTAGAGATAGAATAGGACTGTTATTTGATTCATTATCTGTTTCTGTTTCCTTATCTGTATATGGCTATCCCCTTGTACTCTCCTATATATATGGTCTTTTAGGCCTCATGGCAATATACACAATATTCATAACAAATACGTGCCTCTCAACCAACAGAAAGTAAGGCTATCCATCACTTGGTTTCTTTTTGCACACTATACACATATCAATTATGCAGGCCAATTGGTGCAAATGGTTTTTAAGTCTCCTGATTGTTCCATAAGACTTGTTTTCTGCTAATCAAATATAAGCTACTATTCCTGAAGGAGTACAAATGTGACGATACCTTGCAAAGGCACTTGCAAAATGCTTGCATTCACTCCTCATTGGGCATGCATTGCAATTTGGCTTGTTTTTGGTACAAAACACCTGCATTGGTTATGGGAAGAAATCTTTACTGGTTCCAGAAGAGAACAAACTCACCAGATGCTAATAAAGTACCTTTCCAAACGTAATCATCTGGTAATGTAGCTCGTACCTGTGAAAATTGTGATAATTCTGTTAATTATTTTTAATAGTCCTAATTTATACATTATCTAAAAAGATTGCAATTTGCATGGAAGAGAGAGAACCTATAATTTACAAACAATAAAATGTGCACAAATTAAAGCAGATATTGTTAGAACTCACAGTGTTTGTTGATCAAGTTTACACAGACGAGGCCAAAGGTACTTTTGTATAGTCTCCAAGACAGGATATCTTTAACAAAGAAAAAGAAATCGATGGAACCAAATTTTAGCTGAAAATACATAATGAAATAAATGTTGTAGACAATGCAGCACGCTTACAGCTCCAGGAGATGCAATTGTAGAGATTCAGGAAGGGGTTGAATGGGCACCCATCCCAGTCTCACACATATGCGGCCAACATTAGTATCAACCTGGGTGGACAAAGAATTATTGTGTAAATATTAAATTGACTGCAGGTGAATTACAACTACCAACAGAAGCTTACTGGGAAGGCAAGATGATGTAATGTCAGAAGACGAACACACTCAACACTTTTGAGCCCCAGTCCACGTATACTGAGCAGGTAATCCCTGAAAATAAATCAAACTCGTTTTAATAGAAACACTTCTCATTTGTGAACAGAATGGGGCTCGTAGAAATGTGTGTTTTCCTAAGCAAGTCCTTCACTGCTTTAGTCAATTGCATCCCGCATTACAACTTTTGTGCAATACACTTGCCTCGTTCACAGAATTTCTACATTAGCACGTAGTGTTCAGTTTTAGATATTAATTGTCAACTTCAACTTGTTGCACCTCGTTCTCCATTTAATCGGTTCACACACTTTTGTGATAGTTGATTTCACATTTTCAGGCTTTCAGCACTACAAAATGTCACCAGTAAGGTAAAGAGTTGTGTACAGAGTATCTTACTTTGCTGAGTCTGGAGGAATATCTCTTAACCACTCAAGATCAATGCTCCCATGATCTCTGACCAAACGATTCAGGAAATTCTGTGAAAACATCAATTGATGTGAGCAAAAACTATAAGAGTGACCATGAGATTTCTCAGTTCTACAGAAGAAAATTTCCCTAAGGTTAATGAAAATTTTCCAAAGCCTTCTGAGAAAAACAAATGTTTATATAATTATATTTCAACAAAACATCAACCAGTGCATATAAACTCCGTAAATCATAGTGACTGTTCAATTGCAAGGTTAATACAGCCTTCTGAGAAAGATAATATTTTTAACTTTCAACAAAACATCAAGCAGTGCATATAAAACCTAGTATCCAATTAAGTGTTCAATTTACCTGGATTCGCTCTGCTAAAACATTATTCATTCCTCGTTCCCGAATGGCGTGAGAAATTCTTTGTACATCTGCACACCTTACTGCTTCCCAATCAACGGAGTCTCTTCTTTCAAAAATTCTTTCTTTCATGTGGCTGTTATTACAAGACTGCCTTCGCAATTTATCCCAGTCAAAATTCTCCGTATTCTTTTTACTTGTGGTTCTTGTCTTCTTTGGTCTTGATGCTTTTGCTGCTGTATCTGGCACTCCATAGGAAGTAAAACCGGATTTTAAAGTAGATTCATCTGCTTTGTTTGCTGTTTCTGCTATCATTTCACCAGTGGCAGAGAATAATTCATGCTCCTGAAAGTCTGGTGCTTCAAAACTGGTACTTTTGTCGTAGTGTAACTGAACTGCATGGGCATCAATTTTTTTGTCAAGCAGTTAACAGATAAAACATTGCATGTCAATTAAAGTGATAGAAGAAAGAGATGCTTGCTGACCTTGAAGCTCCGTGCTTGTTTTTGGAGTGTTAAGAGTTGTGTCAACAGTCTTGTTACCATTCCTTTGTGCTGCATGAGTATCAAATGGCATGACAAGAGAAATTTTCTTCTCCATTGTGCCATTTTTCAAGTGTGGTGATGCAGAACCTGAAGAACTATTGGAAGACGTAGAAGCAACACATGGTTCATTTCTCACATCTGGTTGTCGACGATCAATTGTCGAGATAAATGGATACATCATGGAACTAGAGGGCATCCCATGTTCACCTACACCATCATCATTTATTGCTGCCGTTCTGATTCTTTGGCATTCAATTTCATTGTTTGTGGCATCATTTCCTGCTAATGAATTTCCATCATCAAAACTGCTTCCGAGCTGCTGAGAAGCTGCAACACCAATGCCACCAACAAAATTTCTAGGTGCATAATCTATCCCAGAATTCAAAGATAATCTTGATTGAAGAATAATTTCCGAAGTTATAACACTTTGAGCAGATGACATCTCCTTCTGGAACTGTACCTCTTCTGTGCTCTTCGTAGATGCTATTAATTGTTGTGCTTTATGGTCTATTTCTGTCCTTTGGTGGTTGAAAAAACTTCCATTTGACACTTTGGAATGAAAGGAATAATTTTCACCTTTAGTCAACTCATAAGCACTAGAATTGCCCTTTGTTTCCATGTGGATCTTCTCATATGTAATTGACAGCTCCTCAAAATTCACTCCTAGATCTGGTCTTGCACCATGACCAAAAAAGTCAAACATGTTTTTGTCTCCTACTGCACTCATGCTAACGATTTCTTCATTCTCTTGAGTGGTAATACCATCTTTACAATTGTTATTGACTGACCCTGGAGGAAAACTTGCAGCAAGGGCCATATAGGCCGAGCTGTATTTCGTCAAAATAGTAGAGTTATAAAGAGAGTTTGTACATAAGATCAATTCATTATTTTTTTATAAAGAATCGAGAGTATTGTTAGAAGCACTCTGATTGTGAATATTATACCTTGAAAGATGATCAGCAACATTCTGAGTGAGGAAAACTCCTACTACAGAGTCAACTACTGATCCTTTCCAAGGAGAAAAGTGCCTGTCGCCTGATAAACAAGCGATTAAAAAATTAGCTACAAATTTTAACCATGGGTTCATGGAAATTCCTATTTGTATTTTCACACTTCTCCTTCCTGTATACTGTAATGGCCATACCCAGAACACGATACGAGGAGTCTACAAGGTTGCTATCACATTCTTCCACTGGTATTAATGTAACATGGAAGTTCCCCACATTGTACCTTTTTTATATATGAAAGCCAGAGGCCAAGTGTGGAAACAATAGGTTAGCTTCTCTTCTCAAACTGCAAACTTTGAATGCTACCTATTAAGTTGGTACAACAGAGAACTAAAGTTTTGAGCGGCCAATCACTTGCTAATTATCTCTTTAGCATTGCAATTTCCTCCATGTTGAGTAGCGGAGTTACTTCAGCATGAACAGATGTTAGGTAATTTCTTCTCTCTCAAGCTCTAAAATTATTAGTGCCTGTCGAACATTTTCGAAACTAGGTTATTAAATAGTGGGTAATCTGACAATGTTTCAAGGATTATATCCACCGATTCTCTTTGGCTGGCAAGCTCTTGAGATAGGGCACCAGTGGTAGAAAGGGGTAAAAAGAATGTTCAAGGAAAATTGAACTCAGCATATTATAAATGTTCGGAAAGAATTTACACTTGCACTAAAAGTACCTTGAACTAGTCGCATGCGTGCTATAAATGAATTAGCACGGCCTTGAAAAACCTCTCTTTCTTGTTGCCACCACCTCTCTTTCTCAACATTGGTCCCATCTACAGGGTCAGCTGCTTTCCCCATCAAAAGGTTCCAAACTCTTGTTGTCTCAAAATCCAAGTTAACCTTAGCTCGAGGGCGTTGCTTCTTGACTAAATGCAATGGCCGCTCATACGGAAAGACCATCCCACCACCATATGGGACAAGAGCATTTGACAGACCACCTGTTCCTCCGAAAGAAACAACAGAGGACGTAGTCAGAGACGAATGCATCTCAGTTCTATACACATGCTCGGTGTTCAAATCAAGATATTTCAGCTTTGATGCAACTCCTTGAAGGTAATCCATATATGGTACAGTTGATGTATTTGCTGAGCTTGTTTCCGGTACTTCACAATAAATATCAAGGTTCATTCTTTTATTATCAGGGGATTGAGGTAAAGTTTGTCGGAAAGTCCCCTCTGATCCTTTTGATACATTAGATCCACCACAAAAAATGCTTCCAGATGAAAACATGTTTTTCTGATCCATATTTGGTTGAATGGAACTAGGAGAATCAAGTAGTGCCTTTTCTGAACGTTTTTTGGTCATAAATTTAATGCAGGAACTTTCATTCAGGGCCTCCATGCATGACTGTGGCAATCTTGTTGATGCTTGTGAAGTATTGCTCTCAATACCCATAATAGGAACAAAGGAATTCCTGCGGACGCGGACCGATCGCTTCTTTTTTATCCCACCAGCTTGGCAAAATGCTAGCATCTCGGCGGCAGTCCTCAAGATAATGGAGTCCCGTGTACCGGTTAGGGAGGACTCACTGTTGTTATGTTGTGCATGATTCTTTTCTCCACTTTCAACACCTTGCTCATCTGTCTTTTTGTGGATTCTATGTCAGATAAGGATGTAGCCGAGCAATACATCTCAAAGCCATCTATGTTGGAGTAGTTCATCTCCAAGTCCTTGATGTTCCCTTCCATTACGGTCACCCCCCTCCTTTCTTCAATACACAACCCAGACACTATTGTGGCATCAGGATCATGAGTGCTTCCTCCATTATCTTGTTTTCTTGCAAGTTCCCTGCTAAAACTTCCAGAAGTTGCAGGTGAATCTTCTTGTGTAGGTTTTGGTGTGACCTCTGGCAAATGTATGTACTCATCTAACATTTTGTTCAGTTTGCGACTCATGTCAAGTGCTAATCCTCCCGGTGAATTTTCCATGTCTACTTGCAGTCCATGTCCAATCTGCACAGTTGATTTAGTCACTGAGCACAAAGAACTTTTAGCATGAACGAGTTTCTCCTGCTTGTGGTGCCATGAGTTGCCCATTGATGATTGGTCTCCCTGCACTCCTTGTTCCACGAGTTCAAATTGCAATCTTCTTCGAACTGATGCAGATCTGCTTCTATCAGCATTTCCTGTTTCAACAGAGATTGATTGGTCGCTAACAGGTCCTGAGCACTTCTCTGGAGAGCTAAGATTTCTTTTCTTCCGGACATAACTTCTCTTCGCTTTCTGACTTGGAGGCTTTGCTTCTGGCATCATAATTGCAGGCTTTTGCTTCTTGGCTGGCTTGTCCTCGCGGATTACCTTTGGTCTATGCTTTTTCCTCCGAGGCTTCACTTTTCGTGCTGGGGTCTCCTCCTTCTCATTGTTGAATGTTTCAATTTTTTTAGCACCTGAAATCTGCATCTCTATCTGAGTTAGTGTTTTTTCCTTGAAAACAACTGGTGTTGACAAATCTGTGTGATCACTCTGATTGAGTTGTGTCTTGGGCCTTTTTTGCGTCCGCTGATAATGCATGTTATCATTAGTTGAGCCTTCTGCAAGCAGTCCAGTCGATTCTTCAGGGTGTTGACCTTGCGTTTGATCGGTGTTTGCAGGGATAGCCGATTCTAACTTACTATGGCTGTCACAGATAACTGCTTCTGCTGCTGATTGTTGGCTATCTTCTCCTTGAATCTCAGTTTTGGATGCTTCAGCATCTAAACCATTTGGTTGAAAATGTACAGGTGAATGTTCCGAATTGTATTTATCTGGAGTGACTAATGCCGTAGGATTCATTGCCATATCACTTGCAACAACGTTTGACTCTCTTCCAAGTGACAAGAAATCACTTTGAGCAACCTGAGTAGAAGCTCCATTTTCAGAATCTGGAGAGGAAAAACAGAAAAAGGCAATCAGTCTATTTGCAATGTGCGGCAATTCCGCCACAAAGCTTTGACGAAACCAACATAACACATCGAAAAGAAAAGCTGCAAGAGATGCTCACCCTCTGAAACACCAGGCAAGGCAGGAGCTGGCATAAAAGTATGAGACAGTGGCAGCTGGGGCCTTGACTCCCTTCCCGTCAGCCGCCTATGAAACACCAAGATACTTATCGGCACCTGTGTGCATCCTGCAGGCAGGTTACATGATGGCCGGATGGAGGGGCCAGCATGTTGTTCAGAAGCACGGCTCATAGAACCCGACAGCGTGGCTCGTAGAGTGGAACTCTCATGCATGGCATTCAGCATCGACGTGGAGCATCCTGAGAACACGGCTGACCGGTTGATCGGGCTGCTCCCGCCTGCTATGGCTGTACCAGCAAGATTTTGCCAGCCTATGTTGGGCGCCCCAACGCCCAGGAATAGAGGCCTGTTGCCAGGGATGTTTGGAGTGCCCCTCCCCACCGACATACCGGGGGTCCAATTCTCCTGGTTCTCAGCAGGATTTGCCTGCAGGTTGAGCTCTGAGGGGTCCATCCTTGCTTCTTCCATAACCTGCACAAAGAAGAAGATCAAAACAGACAAAAAATTAAATAAATAGCACCAAGAAAGAAAAAAGAAAAGGGGATGAAAAACCTCCCGAAACCCCTTCAAAAGAAAAGAAAAACACGGTAATACAAAGTTCGGTCAATTCCATGGCAATTGATACTCCAAATGTACAGGATTCTAAACAAACACATGTTATTTGGGCAGCAACACACAGGTAAAGGAGGAATCATCAAAGGATTGCATTTGGTTGCCTAAGGGGAAAGGCCGAGGGGCTCAAAATCCCACACAAGAAAAGGCAGGTTGATAAGTTCCGCTCCAGATACTTGTTGCCAGTAAAATGCAGAATTGCAGGCCATCAAGAAATGGGGAAAAGGAACCTCTTTTGGTTAAAAACCTCGACCATCGCCAGCTCTCACCGCTGAGGGGAAACATAAGCCGCCATGATGAACATAAAAGCATGCCTGAACTTAAAAAAAAAAACAGCAACCTTCGGTACTTGTTAATATTTTCATATTTTTTCGTCCATTACCCACGTGAATGAGATAACAGAACTGCATTTCTTTTCCACAATCTCTAAGGGAAGAAAAGATCGCTAATCCTTGAAAAAAAAAAGGAAGATTTTTTTAATGAACTGAGACAGGCAAACTAGAAGTACACCCTCTAGATTCTGCTCAAATATATTTCTAAAAAAAGGAGATTAACACGGAAGGGCCTTTTCCTAAACAAAAGCAGACCAGAACAAAAAGATAAAGAACTCCAGAATAAACGAAGAATAAGAAAGGATTGGGGGAAGAAACAAGCCAAGAACTAACAGATTGTTGTATTTCTCGGAGCCACCTTGGTTCGCAACACATAAAAAATCAAGGCTAGATACTGGCGAGCACAAGGCAGGGTAAGGAAGATTAATCCATGAACGGCCAGCCTTTGGATTGATCTGTGATTTTCACTGCGTCTGTGGAGAAATGGGAGGAGAGGAGGGGAAAGAAGAGGGTGACTCCTTCTGTGATCCCTTAACAGGGCGCAGAGCCCACCCTTCCGTAAGCCCTGGGGCGTACTCCCTCTCATGTTGTTGAGCAGACTTCTCCGGCGCGTTTGAGGCGCGCCGAGAGATGCTCAAATAAGTCCAACCAAACAGAACATACATAATTAAATAACTAATATCTCTTCAATATTATTTATATTTTATTCAAAGAAAAAACAGAAAATAACGGTAAAACCGATTCACATTAAGACATATAGTATTTTTCTTATAATCACTTATTTAGAGTAAGTTATAATCCTATATGACAATAAAGACCAATTTCATATTTTCATCCTCTTGTGAGTCTTAAATTTCTCTACTATTCATAAGATTAACGATATGATCGACGATAGTTGTCGTCGTCCATAGGGAAGAAGCGTTAAGCCTCTTAAGGTTCTAATCTGCATCACCGCTCTTCCTCAGTCCCATCAGCATCGTCTATGTGATCATAGCAGAGACTTGAGATGAGAAAAATTGATTCGATTTGGCAGACTACGCCGACCTAGATATGGACACATGCATCTGTGTCATAGAACACGATGCTTCACCATTATCCTCCATCCCAGGATCATCGGTCCTTGCACCCCGCGAGGTCAATCAGATGAAAGAAGATACGCTACCCCTATCACCAAGACATTAGGCAATCAAGCGCCTCAACCTTGTCGGAGTGCCTTGCCACCACATCAAGTCTGACGCACTCAACTAGCAAGCGCGTCCCCCAAAAACGCACTACCTCAATCCGATGGTCAAAGCACTCTTGTACCCGCACCTTTGCCGTCGGATACAGGCCTACTTAGCTTCCCCCGCCGCCTCCGACAAGCATCCACAGATTCGTGCTCCTCCACTCACCACCATCGAACGCCACTGCGCTACTTCGCCTCAATGCCGCTCCCTCCCCCACACCCTCGCACCTGAGCCCAGCTTCTTCTTTCTGTGCTTCGATCTGCTTCTCTTCCATCCTCTTCGCATCTCTTCTCCCCAATCCCCAACATCGCCTTCCTCCAGCCATCATCATCGACCACAGCTCCATCGTCTTCGGCCACTTTTGCCCCAACCCCGATGGCAGCTCCACCGACCACTTCTTCAACAACTCAGCTTCTACGAACAACTCAGCTTCTCCTTCTTCAGTTAATCCTATTGCTATTCTTAATTACTGATTCACATCAATTGCTATTGTTAACTGATAATCCCTTTAAATCTGTGCACTATGGATGTGAACTATGATTGCGATTTGTGGATTATGATATATTTAGATATTTGCTCAGTTTATATTATTGTTATATGTTATTCTATCTTAGTACCTGTGGGTGTTGTGTTATGTGTGTTAGTCAATTGGTAGTAGTTGTGAGTTACTTATTTTCAACTGTACGATGTGTAGTATCTATGTAATTCACTATCGTAAATCACTTTGAGTTGTAATTTACTTATCTATCATTTATCTATAATCCGTTTGCTTGTTTTCAGATGGCATGGCTAACCAAAAAACAGAATTTTTTTTAGCTATACACCCCTGATCGGAGAATCACTATTTATTTGCCCAACTAGACGCTACTCAGAAGCTTTATGACCCAATATTTGGCCCTCTCCTGAGACGATGTTTTGTGCGGTTAAATAGCGAATCATGTGCGATCCTTTTTCACAACCACTCCATGTTTAGTGCAGTATCTCTGACAGCAACCACCCCGTGGTTGTTTCTGGAACTCTCCGTCACTGACAACAATCGATCACTAGTTATTGTCAAACTTCTCTCACTGACATCAACTGCTTGCATGTGCGAATGGGAGGAATCGAGCACTTATTCATATCAACAATTGATGTCTTTTTAGCGCTATTTAAGCCATACCAAGGAGAGAAGACAAAAACAAAGAACATCGGCAAGTCCGATTCTCATTAGGGCACGCAGTATTTTCCTTGTAATCACTCATTCAGAGTAAGTTGCAATCACTATATAGCAATAAAAACCAATTTATATAGCAATAAAGACCAATTTTTCTATTTTCATCTTTCTATGATGTCTGAATTTTTCTACTATCTGTAAGATTGATGTCGATATGTATAAAGAATGATAAAATAAAAAAAATCCCCTCATTTATTTAAGAAAAGTAATTCGCTCAAACAAAAAACCTGTGAGCTAGCCGAATGCGGACACGGCTTCAAGCTATCCAGTCACCGCGTAAGAACGTCCAAACCATTGGACGCATCTTCTCATCCTTCTCTCGAGCCCCGTGCGATATGAGTTGAGGGAGAAGCGAAGAAACCCACCGAGTTGTATGTTGCTCCCTCCGCGAAACGTCATCCACGCGCCGTTGAGCCCCGTCGCTGCTGCGCCCCGTCACCGGTTGCCACCTCTACCTCTGTAAGGCTCCCAATGCATTTTCCCCTTCCTCGAATCATTTGAGAGCTTCAAATCGTTTGGCAGGAGAAACAAGGGTGGGTTGTCGGAGGGGGACAGAGAGGTGCGTCCATGAGTTGTGCATCTCGTTGACGCCCATGAAATAGCCATACTCTTTGAATAAAATACATTCTATACTTAAGCATAGCATATTGGACAGGTCTTGTAATTCCAATTAAACTAGCCGATTTGATTAGTGCAGTTTATTTTGATCTCTTCCCCCATGTGAAGAGATGGTTGAGAGGTTGGCTCGTTAGTTTTATACACTCTCAACCTTTGAATTATAGGTAGTGTAGATTATTTTTTTGTTTTCAAATTAATATATCTTTAAGCCAACTATTAATTCTAAGCCTTTAAAATTAGAGTCCATCAAATTAAGGACTATATGTGTAGCACCCGAAAATAAAGAGTATCTTAACTAATTAACCAAATTGATTTGCTTTCCTTATTCAAATTCAAGGGGGTTAAAAAGAGGGTAACTACTTCATGCGCGAGCTCCTTTTTCCCATCTGAAGAGGTGGGTGCTTCCCTCTCTCCAGTGTTCTCTCTCTTTCCAATCTCTCTCCAACTTCCCCTCTCTCTCTTCCTCCCCGTGGGCCGTTGGCGTGCAGCGGTGGCCAGCCGGGGCAGACGGCGCCGGCAGTAGGCTGTGTTGGCCGACGCACGTGGTGGCATGGCGAGCGACGGCGCAACGGCCAACGGCGGCCAAGGGAAGGCGCACACGGGAGGAGTCAGCGCGACGGTGGCCGGTGGCGGCGCAACGGCCGGTGGCACCTGAGAAGGAGACACACAGGCGGCGAGGCCAAGAAGAGGAGGCGCAGCAACGGCGTGGCTGGAAGGTGGCGGCGTAGGCCAGCGGTGGCGATGGCCGGCAACGGTGGTGCTGTCGACGTGTGGTGCCAACGTGGTTCGGCCGGTTAGGACACAACCGAATCACATTTCGCAGCACGATTTCTTTAGCGTAGGCTGTAGAGCAGGGTTCGCTCAGCCGAATCATGTTTCGCACGGTGTTTTGAGAAATCGTGCAACGGGTCATGGTTTGCATGACCGAACAACGAGTTGCACGGCCGAACGACGATTCGCACAATGAAGACTTAACGAACGTAAATTCTTCCGGCCGATGTCATTTTTGTCCATTTTTCTCACAAGTTATCTCAGCTTTAACTTAAGCTATCATCGTTCCATCTTGTAAGTTTGCACGTAGCCGCTGAGAGAACATTCGAGCAGTTGCGCATCTTCGATCCCTCGTGCAGCGAGTCCACCGAGCGTGCTCAAGACAAGTACATCACGGTCGTAGCCTTTCCGTTTTACATATCATGTGTTTTCAAATTATTTGTCACCTTGATATTGAGTACAATTATCATATCACTCATGCTTGTCTGGTTATTATCGTATCACTAAAGTTTATATAGTTATTATCATATTACCCATGTATGCCTGGTTATTATCATATCATTAAAGATTTCCTAGTTATTATCATATTATTAGTGCACGCCTGGTCATAGACTGCTAATATAGTATTTATGACCTAGTAGTCTAGGTTATCTGGTTTTACATGCTTTTAAGCTTATTAGAATGTTCAGTTAATTATGTTCTAAAATTTATGCTTTTAATTAGTGATTTAGAATTAAGACTTTAATCATTAATGGAGATAACATATGAACATGTTTAATTTAGATTTAAAACTATAAGCACTCTTTTTACATTAGAGCTGCTATGTTTTAGTTCTTGACACCATGATCCGTTAACTGTATGATGTTGTATGTAAGTCATAATGGATATAGATATACATGATATCTATTAATCTAACTAATAATCGCTTGTCACATAGTAAAACTTAGATGGTTGGTAACTCTTGTGTGAGCTGTGTTATAATACTCTTTTTAAATTAATTTCTAGATCTCTACCATCTTATTATCATTCGATATTGTCCTCGTATCGAGAGTTATGCTTTCTGTTTTCAGCCTCAGCAAACTCTTTCACTTATCATATTCTTATCTTCACCATCTCTTAGTTTCCTTAAATTCATATTATTTAATCTGTCTATAATGTAACAGTTACCTTATCACCATATTATCATTTCACATCGCCCTATCGGGTATTAAGCTCTTTTATTTTTAAACTTGGCAAATTTTTTTACTTCATATAACCTTATCTTAGTCTTTTCTTAGTTTATTTAAATTTACTCCTTACAATCTGGTAATAATATAACAGTTATCTGGCCTGAGTTTACCCACATATAGGGGATATTTTCACTCATCCGTAATGTACAGGGGCTATACACTTTTGTTACTCAGGATATTATACCCCGTCTACAGTTATACAGTCGAGCACAATGATGTGACAGACTATTCTCGTATAACCGAGTACGTAGGAAGTAATTGTCAATGACATTGTCATAACTTGCTATATAACAAATATCCTTATTTCTACGGTTACTATTACTTCTATGTCCGATCGGTATCAATGTTTCTAATAACCTAGTTTCATTACAATAAATCTGTGTCAATTATTTGTTTGTATTATTTGTCCTTTACTCACAAGTTGCGATCGTTATTGGGTACTTGATGAGATTTTTAAATCTCATATTTCCTCTTTCCATTCTTAAGTAAAAGGCAAGTGGAACGATTACAATATGTATGGGTGGACACACTTGAGTTTTCAGTATCGTAACGTGCCACTATTGATGTTTTCTTATTTACTTTTATTTGGTTAGAAGTAGATCGGCCTCATGTTTAAAGTATTTATTATAACTTCACTGGTTCTCTTACAAAGTACTCTGGAAAGTTTTAATTTCCTTGCAATTTCTATTACTCCTTTTATTATTTATTCTTTACTTTAGCGATGACGTTCCATAGTAGTATCTTGTATTGGTATGTAAAGTGCTACAATAAGTTTTCTCCTTTTGAGATTTTTTTTCAAATTCTTATATTTATGTATCAACAACAAAATCTAAATCTTTAAAATTAGGGTCCACCAAATTAAGAGTTACATATTTTCTTTTCTGTGACAATTTCTAGTATTTTTTTACCTTGGCAGCCATAAATCACATGTCATCATTTTTATTTCTATCAAATTGGTATATCTAAACCAACTATAAATCCAAACCTTTAAAATTAGCTCCACCGAATTAAGGGCTATATGTTTTTCTTTCTAATTCTTTTGTTCTTACCACTAGTAAATTGCATGTCATCAGTTTTTATTATATAATAGATTTTTTTTGCATTTCGTCCTTCACAAATTATTAATGATCAACTAGACCATTGTCAAACTTTCCCTCGCAATAAAAAAAGATTGTCAAACATTAAACGAGCATGTAAGCAAGCAAGTACTAATTGACAATTTTTGACTAAATATCTACAGAAGTTGAAAAGTTAGTGTCAATGTCTCCAAACTTTAAACAAGCATGTAAGCAAGAAGTACTAATTGACAATTTTTGACTAAATATCTACAGAAGTTGAAAAGTTAGTGTCAATGTCTCCCTTTTTAGAGATAAAGGTCTCTAAACAGAGCACCTCTGATTATATGAAGCAAAGCATAATACATAATCCCGCAATTTACAAGAAAACTTCAATAATTAGATAATCCGGAAGTTTGGGTGCATAATGCACGTTGAAGTCGTTCGCCCCAAGAAATCCATGCATCTCAAGAGTTCTCCACAACAAACGATACCATCGTTTCTTGAAATTACATAATTTGTTCAACAAACGATACCATTGTTAATTGAAATTACATAATTTCTCCTGGAGGGCTACATGACAACATTGAAGTCGCTGACCCAAGATATCCATGCATCCGAAGAGTTGTCCGCAATGAGTGACGTTAGCAATAATCTAGTCTAAGGATATAGCATAAAATGGATTGGGTCTTTTGGCTCGAAAAAGACGATGTCACCACCTCTCCGCTTCGATGCCTCTGCCCAACCCACCGTCGTCGACACAACCCCAATAACATAACTCCTCTGTTGTCCGCGTTACAGATAGGACCCCAAAATGAACAATGCCCTCACTCTCTGTCCCACAATTGTGTTAAGTAATATGTGCTATATGTTAAGATTACAATGTGCTATGGATGGAACAGCTAGTTATAGATAGAATTATTGAACTGGCTATTGGAAGCTTATCTTGTAATCTATTCCAATTTAGGTTTCCTAGATAGAATACCTGGTTGTATCAGAACCGGACTAGCAGTTCATATTGTTGCCGACTGCAGAGCTTCCCTGTTGTTTGGTTCTAGCAAATAAGCAATTGTGTATAAAACAGAGCTTTGACACCTAATACTTTGTATTGGCAAAACATCAATCCATTGATTTTGTTACATGGCATCAGAGCTTGAGCAATCCAGTCATAACTTCCATCAATACCAGCACGTCGCCTTCCTCTTCGTCTTCTTCATCTACTTCCTCTACATCAATACCGACACTGATAAGCCATGCCATCACTATACAACTTGGCAAGGACAACTACTTGCTCTAGAAGGCACAATTCCTGGCATATCTAAGAAGTTTCAATCTTCTTGAGCATGTGGATGGCCACGGTCAAGCGCCATCACAGATGATCACGGGATCCATGGAGCAATGCACAAGTCAAGTTCCCAACCCAGCCTATTCAACTTGGTACACTCAAGATCAGCCGGTACTAAGCGGAACTTTCTCCTCTCTAACTGAAGAAGTTCTTTCCCATGTGATGTTCACAAAAAAATTCAAGAGACGCCTGGGGTAGCCCTTGAGAGGATGTTCTCATCACACTCTCATGCTCGCGTAGTCCAGATTCACATGGAGCTTGCTAACCTCAAGAAGAACGGTTTCTCTGCAACCGATTACTTCTAGAAGATGAAGGCCCTTGCTGACATGTTAGCTGCAGTCGGCGTGCCTTTACGAGAAGACAAGATTGTCTCCTATATCCTAGCCAGCCTTAGGTCAAAATTTGATCCATTGGTGACTTATCTGTAACGCCCCCGTTTCTAGAGACGTACGGAGATCCGTAACTGTCCATAGACCGTACAGTTGCGGCGTGCCGTACAGAAACGTACATCATAGCCAACAAGCTTACAACATAAGATTCAAAATTTATTACAACATACGACGCGTCGGTCGAGTTTAGCGTAGCGGGGCGGCAAGCCCAAATAAGTTACATTAAAAAAGACCCTCCAGCGATCAAGCCCGAGTGCGGCTAAAACCTACGACCACTGCTCATCAGCGCCATCGGTCCCTTCCGAAACATCTTCGTAGACTTGATCTTCTCTTTGATAGGCATTTTCTGAATTTATGTTTAAGCAAGTTTGAGTACCACCGTACTCAACAAGTTACAATGGTAAGCCTCACATACTATATGCACGGGATTTCAAGTGAAAGGTGTATACTGGTTTTATTTATGTGGGTGGATGCAGTTTTATTTATAACAATTTAGAAACAAGAACTCCAATATACCATAATTAAAGAAAGGGGGTTTGAACATAGATTTCTTCTCTTTACACAAGTTCAAAATACCGGAAAACTACTTATGCCTCGCTACTGGAATCACCCATCAAGCACAGCTCCATTAACTGGGAGCACGGCGTATTCGAATACAATTAATTTTACTCTGCAGAGTTGCTCAGCTTTACCCACAAGGTTTCTCAACATCCAATGTCAAGCTATATACACATTACAATTAGTGTGCGACTGCATTGAGAAAACCGGGTCTTTCGCTGCCCACTTTACTTTAAAGACCCTACCCGATAGGTGGTGATGCTTACCGGCCGTCGTGTGTATGGTTAGTTACGTGTAACGGCGATAACTCCCCCATACCACACACACGGACCTACCGTTATGTGTACGGTGAGTTACGTATAACGGCGATAACTCACCCATACCACAGCCCAACTCCTGTAGGGGTTTAAATAAAGTGTGCAGCTAACGGACCAGGATTGTTAATTCAATACTTGTGGTTGAGTGGTCACTGTGCTCTTAATTCAGCATAAGGGTCTCGTCCTTATATTTGCTCCTGAGACTGCCAATCACAACTGGTAACCGATACATCCTGCATCGATACCTGTCTGTTGCACCCTCCACCCTAGGGTAAAGTCGTGGACTCGTCCGCTACTGGGCACTCCACAGTTACCGCCTTACCCTAGACCAATTTCTAATTCATTTGGAAAACCGGCGAACTATCTTAATTACTAGATAGCTCGTCATTTCATGTGATTGCTAAGCGATGTTTATTTATACAATACTTAAATAAGTCTAAGTTTGTCAAGGTGAAAGTGGCCTCAAGTTAAACATGGCATATGTATTGTGGTAGGTCATAACTAAAACATATACATGTCATTCTAAATATTTTCAGTTTAATTAAATAATCTATTTGAGCAAGTAATAGTAATGCAAATAGCTTAATTAATAAATACAGGAATTTATAGGTTCAACATGCGTCAAAGGTTGTAACCTGTCTTGCGCGTCGATTCTTCAACGATCTCGTAGTGCGTGGACGACTGCTCCGGACCTTGCACTGTCCCCTCGGACTCCTCGCAAGCTAACGCGAAACCAACACATAAAATAACGAGTAAGAACTTTTGATTTTAAACAAAGCAATGGAAAGGAAAATGAAATAAATAAAATAAATATTTGCAAAAACAGTTGAGGAGCTTGGACTTGAATTTAAAGGAGGTGGAATGAGGTGGACAGGACATCGGATAAGGAATCGGAGCGACGAAACGAATCAAACGAGATATAAATCGATTAAATCGGCTCTGGAAAATAGAAGAGGCTCGCATTCACGTGAGCGGTGCCCACCGCCCACGGCGGCGGCGGAAAGCAGCGCGCGAGGCGGTTCAAACGTCCGATTGGGCCGGCGGCCTCGGCCCATTCCTCACGCGCGCGCGGCCTGGAGCTGGCAGAGACAGCCGGGGGCCGTCGGATCGGGCGCGGAGGGGCGCGGAGGGGAAACGATGCAGCCACGTCGCCCCCGAACGAATCGGTACATTTTTAAAAACCACATCGCAGCTCGGCACCGTCGGATCGGGGAGAGATGGTGGGGATGGAGCCATGATGCCTCGCGCGAAGCGGTATGCTGGAAAAGAACACGCGCCACCGGATTGAGATCAGAGAGTCGGGGCGGGGCCACGACGCTCGGGGAGGCGTCGTCTTCAACCTTCATTTGCGCGGCGAGAAGAAACAGAGCGCTCCTCCATCGCATGATTCGGCCTCGGCGGCGATTTGTCACTCAGCTGGCGGCGCACTGCAGAGGTTGATGGAAGAAGGGGAACTCGAATTTGGGCTCAAAGCTGCGAGATCATTTGAGGGGAGGGTCGCGGAAGAGGGCAAAGGCGGCGGGGAGAGTTCACGGGTTGGGGCAAACGGAGAGGGTTCAAGCGAAGATGGTTCCTGATTCACCATCCAGAGAGGGAGGAGATCACGGGGAAGGTGCAGCATTTGCTCGAGGAAACTTCCGTTGGGCTGTCCACGGGAGGGAGGTGGTGTTGGAGGGAGGTGCACGAAGAGGGGCCCAGAGATAAAAGCAAATGCCAAAATGGATTGGGCAAAGTGTAAGCGACGGCGAGGTGGGGCTCTAGCAGAACGGAATCGGGATTTAAACGACTGGGGAGGGAGTTGGGTATTTTGGCTCACCGGACCAGGGGGTGGTGGCGGCGGTGCTAGAGGAGGTGGAGGCTCAAATTGAGTGCGCGGGGAGGGGGAGTGGAGTGGCTGGAGCTTGCCCGCGGCTGCAATCGCACTCTTATCGCTCGGGGAGAGAAGGGGAGCTCGCGGGGGAGTTGACAGCCAATAATGGCGAATGATGGGGAAGGTACGGGAGCTACTCCCCTAGGGCAGTGACGACCACGCCGGTAGATAGCAGTTGTCCGCAGGAGATTGGCGGGGAGGGCTGACCCCGGGGGAAGGCAGCGGCGTGGACCGGTCCGGAGGAGGTGCCGAGCGGAGGGAGGCGCAGCGTCCGCTGGGCGCGAGGGAGAGGCGAGCGGCGGTTGTGGGCGAAGACTCTGGAGGTGGGGTCCCTGACAGTCGCTGACTCGAGTGGGGAGGGCAAGTGGGCACGGCGCGGCATGGGCAGGGCGGGGTGTGCGGGCGCGGCACCAGCGCACGGAGGGGAAGGGAGGCGGCTTCGGCCGAAGGCGCCAGCGCAAGGAAGAAACGGAGAAAGCAAGGAGGGGGCAAACACGAATCTTGAGGCAGAGATCAATGGCTGGGGGAGAAACCAACAACAGCCAAAGAAAAGCAATGAACACAAAATTTGCTTTGAAGTTTTTGAGTTGTTTCATTATCTCACCACGAGGATAGAAGGTATAAATCTCGATGATGTTTATGCACATTTATTGAGTTTTGAACATAGATTGGAGTGAAACAGTTCTGTCCATCAGATCAATCTTGGAGGATATCGGCAAACTTTGTTGGTAGTGGTTTCGGATGCGGGAATCAACCCAACCAGGTGAACTAAGGGCATGGTGGCCACAGAGGTCGTTTGAACCAGAACAACCGTGGAGACGCATCAGGACAAGGTGGACGTCCTCGTCCTGTCTGTCTGGTTTGTGGCAAAACAGGCCACACTTCTATCAAGTATTGGTATCATTTTGATCGCTCCTACCAAGTAGAAGAAGGAGCCCACACTACAGCCACAAACAGTAGCCATGCCCTCATACCAGATTGATCCGAATTGGTACATCGATTCGAGAGCTACAGATCACATCACGAGTGATCTAGATCATTTGACAATGAAAGAGAAATATGCTAGACTCGATCAAGTTCAAGTTGGCACAGGTTCTTCTGCATATGTCATGTCGTCCTGTAGGTCAATCTCTTCTACGGGTATGCCTTCTTCTGGTTGACGTAGGCACTTCCGGAGTTGCGAGACATGAAACACATCATGTATTCTTGATAATCCTGGTATCAAATTCAATTTGTATGCCACTTCTCCGATTCTCTTTACAATTTCAAAAGGTCCAATATACCTTAGAGTTAGCTTCCCTTTCACTTGAAACCTCTTAATATGCTAAACAGATCACATCACGAGTGATCTAGATCATTTGACAATGAAAGAGAAATATGCTAGACTCGATCAAGTTCAAGTTGGCACAGGTTTGCGCATATCTAACATTGCTCATTGTTCTCTTGTTATTACTACTTTTCCTTTAGCCCTTAAAAGAGTTCTTCATGTGCCACAAATTTCCAAACACTTGATCCCTGTCCATAAACTTGCTCAAGACAATAATGTTTTTCTTGAGATTCATCCTTCTCACTTTGCTATCAAGGATCAGGTGTCGAAAAGAGAGCTTCTCCGCGGCAAATGTGAATCGGGCCTCTACCCAATCAAACTTAGTGCAACCAATAAATTCAAGTCATCCTTGATAGGAACAAGAGCCTCCAACCAACAATGGCATGCTCGTCTAGGATATCCATCGTCTCAAGTAGTTCAGTTGATCCTTCGTTTGAATAAATTGCATGTTGTAGGTCCTATGCATATACCCATATGTGATGCATCTCAGTAGGCTAAAAGTTACCAACTCCCTTACTCATTGTTCATGTGTCTCGTTCTCCTTTAGAGCTCATATTTTCCTATGTATGGGGTCCTACCCCTCAATCTACTGGAGGATATAAATAATATGTGAGTTTTATAGATGATTTTAGCAAATACACTTGGATCTATTTATTGCATGCTAAATCCGAAGTTGAGCAAGTATTCTTGCAATTTCAGAAATATGTTGAGCGTTTGCTTGAAAGAAAAATCAAACATGTTCAATTCGATTGGGGAGGAGAATATCAAAAGCTCAACAGATTCTTTTCTTCCTTATGAATAGTCTACAGAGTGTCATGCCCTCATACTCATCAGCAAAACAAATCGGTTAAACGAAAACATCGCCATGTTGTCAAAACAGGCCTTGCTCTTTTGGCTAATTCATCCATGCCACTTAGCTTTTGGGATGAGGCCTTCTTAATAGCCACCTATCTAATAAACTGTCTTCCTACTTATGTCATATACAATACCTGTCCCTTAGAGAAATTGTTTCATGTTAAACCGGATTATTCCCTCTTTAGGGTTTTCGGCTGTGCTTGTTGGCCACATTTCCGTCCCTACAACACTCACAAGCTCTCTTTTTGCTCAAAATATTGTGTTTGTCTTGGGTATAGCTCTCGACACAAGGTGTATAAGTGTTTAGATGTTTCCTCTGGACGGGATTTCATCTCTAGGGATGTAATCTTTGATGAGTCTAAGTTCCCCTTTTGTCACACTCCCACCAAAATAGCATCTCCAGATGTGTCCACTCATATTCCTCTTCTAAGTCTAATTCAGCACCCCTGTTCTTCTCCTTCGGTTGAGTCACCTAGCAGCAGTACAAACATAACTACTGACCATATGTTGCCTCATGTGCAGTCATGTCTTCCTTCTCATATTTTTTATGCAGGGACTTCCTCTGAGTCAGCTGGATCCGATGATACTTCAACTGATGCTCAACCAGTGCTTGAAGTTCCACCACATCTATACAACACCCAGTTACGAAGTAACATCAGATGCCCTAAACAACACACTGGTGACACAGTGGCATACCTTTGTGCTAGAGCAGATGCATTGCATGAGCCTCTCTCACACCTTGATGCTGCTCTTGTTTTCAAGTAGAAAGTAGCCATGGACTAGGAATTTTCTGTGCTGGTGAGGAATAATACATGACACCTTGTTCCGCCGAAATTTGGTCTCAATGTTATCAATTGCAAGTGGGTTTTCAAGTTAAAGAAGAAAACTTATCGCATAATAGATCGTCATAAAGCTAGACTGGTGGCCAAGGGCTTCAAACATCATTATGGTATCGATTATGAAGACACATTCAATCCGTCGTTAAGCATAACACTATGCGTGTTTTACTTTCACTTGCAATATCTAATGGCTGGTGCATGTGTCAAATTGACATTCAAAATGCTTTTCTTCATGGATTCTTGCAAGAAGATGTTTATATGAAGCAGCCACCAAGGTATGTTGATCCTAAGCTCCCACATCACATTTGCAAGTTGGATAAGTCCCTTTATGGCTTGAAGCAAGCACCGTGTGTCTGGTTTTCACGCCTCAGCAACAAGTTACAACAATTCGGGTTTGTTTCTTCGCATGCTGATACTTCTCTTTTCATACTTCAGCAAAAGCATGTGCTTCTATTCATGTTAATCTATGTGGATGATATTATCGTTATAAGCTCCCATTCTCAGTAGGTTGACTGGCTGCTCAAAGAATTGCATGCGGACTTTGTAGTTAAATACATTTGTACACTGAGTTATTTTCTGGGCATCAAAGTCCATCGCATGTCTGAAGGCATTCTTTTATCTCAGTGCAAATGTGTTCTGGACTTGCTACAGAAGATAAACATGTTGCATTCTAAGGGGGTGAACACGCCAATGAGCTCCTCAAAAAGATACCTCGATTTGAAGGCACAAAGCTATCTAAGGAAGCGGCTACTAGATACATAAGCACGGTTGGTGCTCTTCAATACCTCTTACCAGACCAGGTATTGCTTTCAGTGTTAACAAAGTTTGCCAATATTTGCATGAGCCCACTGATACTCACTAAGCAGCTGTAAAGCGTATTCTTCGATACTTGAAAGAGACATCATGGTTAGGGCTATTTTTGCGTCGATCATCCTCTAATTTGCTTAGCAGTTTTTCTGATGCAAATTGGGCTGGTTGCCCTGATGATCGATGTAGCACCAGTGGTTATGTTGTTTTTCTTGGTCCAAATCTTGTATCCTGGAGTTCACGTAAGCAACCAACCATCTTTCATTCAAGCACAGAGGCTGAATATAAATCCGTTGCAAATGCAACTACAGAACTGTTGTGGATACAAAAGTTGTTGAAAGAGATTGGTGTTTTCTAGAAGAGATCACTGTGTTTATGGTATGACAATTTAGGGGCAATCTATCTTATGGCAAATCCGATTTTCCATGCCAAGACAAAACATGTGGAGATTGATTACCATTTCGTGAGAGAACAAGTTGCTCAGAAAGCCTTAGATGTCAAGTTTATCTCTTCTCAAGATCACGTTGTTGATATTTTGACTAAGGTCTTACCGATTTAGCCTTTTCAGAAATGTAAGAGCAATCTAAACTTGGTGTCCACACCTAGTCCAGATTGAGGGGGGCTCTTAAGTAATATGTGCTATATGTTAAGATTACAATGTGCTATGGACGGAACAGCTAGTTATATAGATAGAATCATTGAATTGGCTATTGGAAGCTTATCTTGTAATCTATTACGGTTTAGCTTTCCTAGATAGAATATCTGGTTGTATTGGAACAGGACTAGCAGTTCATATTGTTGCCGACTGCAAAGCTTCCCTGTTGTTTGGCACTGTGTTGTAATCCAGCAAACAAATGGCGATGTATAAAATAGAGCTTTGACGCCTAATACTTTGTATCGGCAAAACATCAATCCATTGATTTCGTTATAGTCATGTTGACCGTACAATGAATCAAGTGTCAAGCTTAGGTAAAACCCGAAGCCAAGAGCTCACTGAAGTTCGACGCCATGCCACCAGCCACCATGCACCACCGTACTTTGTTGTTTTCTCGTATGGCTTGTCATCTTGCCCTTTTTGGATCATGCGTAAAAGAGTAATTCACTTTGCTGAAGGCCAGCAATCGGAATCAATAAAAACTCAAAGAACGGATAGGTGTGTGCTCTACTAGCTATCAAGGTTGGTGAGTCTCAAAAATAATGAGGTAGGTAAGTGGATAGAAGAGAATCTATGGAGTGCACACACCACATACATACCATATGCACGCCCACACATGGATACCAGTGTACATCTTTAGCACATGGAACGGAGGTCTGAATCTCACAGAACACAGACACACATTTTAATTACTAAATGTATTCATATGTGCATATACTTTTTCTACCTATGACTTCAGCCCATGAATAACATGGGTAGACCCAATGTGATTCAAAGGTATTCAGTTGAATACCTAATTTTTTCGTGTAATACCTAATATTTAGTAGGTATATTATACATATATACTGATAATTAGATAAAATATTTCATATATGTACTCTCGATTAATTTCAATCTGCTCTCACACCTCCCATTCCCTAGTTGATTTCAACCCACTCCCACACCTTCCCTTTCTAATTCACCTAAAGCAGCTCATCCTAATAAACCATCCGCCTTCTCATCGACTGGCCCATTAGCCCATCTAGAGGCCCCTCAAACCCTAACATATCCCCTCCCTCCCTCCTCTCCCTTTACATTTATCTCAGGCTCCACTAATCCAAATCAAAATTGTCAAACCCGATGGCACTGGCGCATGAGATCGAGGGGCATTTGGCCACCAAGCGATTTGGTGAGGGGCTGAGAGCAAATCTAGCTTCTGGCTTAGTCTCGGTGGCAAGAAACATAGCCACGACAAGTGGTGATACATCTGCAAGAAGCAAATGGACAATAGCTATCATTGAGAACCGGGGAGGGAGCGTGTGGCGGCGATGGCCAAGTTGACGAGGCAGTAGACACTAGGCAAACTACACGTCATTTTACATTGGTGCACACAGGCCATGCACAAACAGACTGCATCAATATAGTTTCATCTTAAATTATTTTGTAATTTTTCTAAATTATTTTTTTAATTTTTCTAAATTATTTATAGATGTTGTATGTAGTATGAAACATTTTATACTTTTTTTGATATTGTGGACTTTTTATATTTTATTTGTCAACTCTGAATAACCACTATAAAATTCCTAAGTCCGTCGCTGATGTGAAAGCTAAGCACCAACGTACAGTGTAGAACATAGAGTTCAAATGTTGGTGGGTAGCTCGCACAGCGGCAAAGCTTGTAAGCGAGCTCACTCCTCGCACCATAGTTATAAATAGAGAATTGTTCCTTCCGCCGCCTATTTTTTCTGAAAAAGCACGTTGCTACGAACAATTCATCATCACGTGAAAATTCAAACGAGAGTTTTCCAATAAAAAAGAACAATTTACTCATTGCTCCTGCGTCTTAAGCTAATGAAACCATCAACAAACCCAAGAAACACGGAATAACGACCGAGCACTTGCGTTCCCCCTCCCATCACTGTGGCAACACGGAATACCACACGATCAAAAGCCGCAAAGGGATCCCCAAGGACCACGGGGACCAGTCTGTTGGCAGTTGCCGCCCCGCGCGCGCCACAATAACGGCCTTCCGGGGTCTCCGTCAGCCGCCGTTGCCCGCGCACCCCGGAAGCGGCCTGGCCCCACCGTTCCCCGACGCGCGGGACCAACTTGACATGGATTCCACACGTCAGTCACGTAGTCTGGCGAACCCCCCGTCGGCGGCGCGTCGTTGCCGGTCCCAACGCAGGTCACGCGGGGACCGGAGGACACTCGTCTCCCCTTCCCCGAGCCAGTCCACCGCTCCTGGAGGTTCGTGCCCTGCATTATCTTTTCGTCTCTTCGCAATTTTTTTAATCTCTCGAATCGATTCGATTCTCTCTCTCCTCGCCTACTCGAAATAGAACGGCGTCATCTTTCCATCCCTTTCTATTTGATGCCACACCTGCCACGGGCAGTCAGTCCCACTGCTGTGCCGTGCTGCGCTGTCGCTTGGCGTGTCAATACGGGCCAGACATGTGGGCCTGGTGGAGTGGTAAGGTCGACAGATCAGGTCATGGGCATTTCTTGGGTGGCGGGCCGAGTGCTGGTGATCGGTGAAAAATGACTGAGAAAAGCGAGAATCTTCGCCGACCGCAGTTATTTCGGAAAGACGAACCGTGCGGGAGAGGTGTCACTGGCTGGCGGAGCATTGGTGTGCAGGTGTTGTCCGGGTAATGGAAGAGACCAATCGTTTTTTCGGGCGTTCCGATTTACGATCGTTTATGATTTTTTATTATAATTAATTTATTTTTTATTATAGTTAAAGTAATTTATTTAAAATAATTAAATTTTAAAAAAGTTTAAAAGTATAAAAAATAGGTTAATTCATCATAAACAATGTAAAGAAATATAGAAAAAAAGAAAAGATAAAAAATTCGGAAACCAGAAAAACATAAAATTAAAAAATAGTAAATTGAAAGTAAAAACTAGAAACCACCGCTATAACATGCAGAAGCTTTGCCTTTTGGAACTCCAATTTGACGAGCACCAAGAAATCAGGCACGCTTCACATTTGGAATACTCTTAGTAAAATAGAGACCTTCATACGATAAATCACCCCGAATACTGGTGACTGGCGTTGCCCCCTACCTACGTGCGTACTGCACAGTGCTGCTCCCTACGTACCGTCTGATTTGGAGCCATGCACTGAGGCAGTGGCGGAGCCACACAGCTATGGGGTCCATTGATCCACGGCTTTTTACAAAACAGTTTTATACTTATAAAAATTTCCATAGAAATCTATATTATTTTAAAGAATTAGTCTTATAAATGTTAAAAATTCTATAATTAATCCTCTAAACTTTAAATCCTAACTACGTCACTGCACAGAGCAGTGGCGGAACCACCACCGGGGCAAGCCAGGGCGGCTGCCCCAGGTCTCCTGGGCCAGGCAAAACCCCCCGACGGCCACCGCTGGTGACCCGCCGCCCCGACCGGCGACCAAGAAGGTAGCAAGCCGATGCTGATGGCGCTGATTCACCGTTCGTGGATGGAATCATTGTGGGCCTCGGCTGTGGGCCACGCCGTGCAGCGGCCCAATCCAATCGCAACGGCCACAATACAAATGCAGCAGCGCAGCCGCAGTGAAATCCCTAAATCCCTAATCCACAACCACAAATCTCCATTCTTTGTGGCGGGCGCGCATCGCGGGCTATGGTGGGCGTGACGCGATCGCTGCAGCTGCGGCGATCGCGTCGATGCTTTCGGACGGCGGGTGTGCGGGCGCGAGTTGCGGCGATCGGCTACTCGGCAGTTCTGCGGCGTGCGGATCGCGGCGGTCGGCGGCGACTTCGGCGGTCTTGCGGCGATCGGCGGCGACTTCGGCGGTGTGTTGCGGCCGTGCGAGGCCCGGCGGCTGCGGCTCGCGGTGGCCAGCGGGTGACGGCCGTGGCGTGAGGCCTCGCCCTCCACGGCCCGCACTCGACAGCGCCGATTCGCGGTAGGCCAAAGATCGGTCGTGGTGCCAAGCTGGTGAGGCACTGAGGTTCACCCCGACTTTTCTTAATTTCTGGTTTCGCCATTGGCACAGAGGCACCCGCCCTCCATGGAAGCGACCGTCTGATCTCATGCAGCCTAGTTTCCTTCCAGAGAGGAATCATGCAGCAAATTGGATTTGCACAATGATCAGGAATTGGGTAGCCAAAGGGGGTGATCGGAATAGCGATGGCTTTTGGCTTTTAGCTGAAAAAAACATGTAGTGGTGAAAAACACAGAGTGAGTTAGTGGATAGTGTAGTGAATAGTGAAAAAAGTCAAACTGTGTGAAGCCGAAAAAAGCCGAAACGATCGGGGCCAAACTATAGCCATGAGCTGGCCCCGTTCGGCATGCTATTCGTTCACAGGCGCAAAGCCGCGGTGGCTTGACCATCCTTTATCAACCACTGCATGCCCGCGCGGCCCTGCAGCCGATGCAATATTTTCCAGCGCTTGCAAGTTTGGAGTAAGCTGTGACTTCAAGTGCTTCCTCATTGCTCATTGCTAGTTCCAAGTAGCCCAGTTGTTTTAGTTTTCGTCGAAACCGGATCCCTCATTTAAAAATATTTTTCAACGTAAATCCCACAAGGTACCGTACGTAGATCAAAACGACAGTAATATACAGTCGACATTGTATAAATCACACGTTTCTCTTTTCAGTTAAGCACCTTTAATTCTAATAATTCAAGAAACACATGTGCTATTCTCATAGTCTAGAACCATGTGTAGAAATCAAATTACTTGGTGGCGTGGCGCACTTTACTCGAGCTAATAACCCATGGCATTTAGAAGAAAGACATTAATGACAGCAACAAAGAATCGTCCAGTCAATGTGTCATGCCAACCTCCACTCTGAGCTCTTCGTGTTTTTACAGTAGATCGATGAAGCATAAACATGCAAAAATACGAGTTTAATTTTCATGTCACCTTTAAACAGTTGCGTATCGCTCCCTCTGACACAATCGCAGGTCAAGTAAGGGAATAAACCATTCGATCAGATAGCTCCTTTCCTACAACTTCGACGTATCTGCTCAATTGCCTTCCTAGCTCATCGAGGTGTTTCCTCTCGATTGGCCCAAAGGCTCGCTGAAGTTCCTGAAAAGGACAACAGGACCAATGTAGGACATCAACAACCTAAGACTGTCTAAAAAGCAACAAATTAATGCCTCCTCCAAAGAACTTCACAAATCGTATAGATATCACAAAAAGAGCAAAGAAATAAAATTTCCTGCACATCAATTATGCTATTTTATTCTTGATGCAACATAAATGGTGGTTAAATTAGGTAACAGAAAAGAGAGCTTTTCATACATGTTCCATACAAAAGACTTGCAAAAGGATGGATGATTTTAATAACAGCAAAAGCTGGCAATTTCCTATTGAGTACTAGAAAGGCAAAATTAATGCCTGCCTGATTATACGAGCCCATTTCAGTGCATTGACAGCCTAGAACTTAAATCATCTTTTAGGTTGGAGCTCAATTTTTTGTACATACCTTATATTTTACCCGAGAAGTATTCAGGTTCATGATGACATTTTCAATATCATCTATGTTGGAACGATCCTCAGCTGCACCAGCTTTGAATTCTGAATGAACCATCTCTTCATCAACCATCATGTCCGATTCATCACAGTCCAAATCTTCATGATCCTCATCAATGGGGGACTCACAATCGTCATTTTTTGCTGAAGATTCATCAGAAGGACCACAAATCTGTGGTTGGGGCATTTCATCTTGCATTTTGGCAAAATCAGATAGAACAGAATACAAACTCTTATCTAGTAAAGGTTTGGCTACATCATAGCGTACCCACCTGCAAGGTTAAGAGTTAAATATTAGAGAACTATGAATAAATTAGCAAACAAAGAAAGCCCAAATAAATATTCCTCCAACATTTTAGCATACAATTGAAGTGTTAGAAAGTTTCGCTTTGATGAGCAAACAAATGAAACACCGTGCATGAAAGCCTGAGGTTTGAATAGTTGGATAAGAAACATAAACATGGCTAACCTGCAGTTTGAATAGTTAAGCTTGAGACAATCTTTTTTTTTTTAGCGAAAGAGGCAGGAGCTCTGCCTAAACTCTTTATAGACGGAAGTAAAAAGCAGACAGATACAGGAGATCAGAAGATCAGATAACTAAGAAAAGAGAAAGGCAGATGGGGGCAACAACCCACAGCAATCAACAGGGGGAAAGGCCAGCTACCAAGGGTTGAAGGAAGAGAAAAGACCTAGGATATTAGGGTTGTCCAAGCTCTGCCATGCTGCTGCAGGCTCTCTTATGCAACCCGCTGTGCACACAACGCCTGATTTTGGAAACCTTCTATTTCTTTCTTTCCAAAAATTCCAGCAAATATAGATGACTACTCCGTTGAATTTCCTCGTCTTTTTTGGTCAGCACTCTGCTGGCTTGCTGCCACCATTCCACTATGCTACAGAAACCCTGCGGGTTAACATGGGTGTTTATATTGCAGCTTGACCAATTTAGGACCTTGGACCAGATCTGCTGAGCGAAGGGGCAGAGTAAGCACATGTGAGCGGCTGTTTCGGCTGTTTGGTTGCACAATACACACATAGGTTGATGGGGCCAGCCCCTCTTTGCTAAATTATCAGCAGTGAGGATTTTGTCTTGGCACAGAATCTATATGAAGAATTTGCACTTGTTCTCCATTTGCGCCTACCAAAATAGGTTAGAGTTCTTGCATCGCATGCTTCCTTGGAATTGCAAAAGGTATGCCAACTTTGTTGAGTATTAGCCATCTGGTGTTCTGGTCCATATTATGTCATCTTCAGCATGATGGTCGAGTTCGACATGCTGAATCTTTGCCCAGAGCACTATGAACTCGCGAAGTTGTTCCGCTATGTGAATTCTCCTCACTGATCTAATCCAATTATTTCCTTGTAATTCTTTGTGTACGGTTTTGTTCTTCCTAGTAGCTATCTTGTAGAGGTTGGGAGTGATATTCACCGGTGCCCCTTTTTGTAGTCATTGACTATGCCAGAAACTCGCTTTGTGGCCATTTTCGAGGTTTACTGTAGTGGTTGCCTCAAATAATTGCCTGTCGAAGTTGTCGCACAGGGTCCCTATCTAGGGCTTCAAGGTGTTTTTGCACTCGAACCACAACCATCTCAGATGAAGCGCCCAGTCGAATTTTTCGAGGTCGAGTATCCCCAACCCACCTAGCTCTTTTGGCTGACAGACTTTATCCCATCTTACCAAGCAGTGCCCACCGCTAGCTTTGTCGGATCCTTTCCAAAGGAAGGATCGTCTAATCTTGTCTAGCTTTTTCTTTGCCCACTTTGCTAGAGGGAAGACTGTGAGGTCATAAGTTGGTAGTGAGGTCAAAACTGAATTTATCAGAGCCAGTCTGCCTATCAGTGATAGCAGTTTCTCTTTCCATCTTGCTAGTCATGCTCCGACTTTTTCTATGAGAGGCATGATGTGAGCCCCTCTTCAGTTTGTGTGTATGCAGAGCTAATCTCAAATAGTGACAAGGGAAAGCTTTGCGAGCATCTAGGAAAGGCTCCAGCGTATCCTGGATGTCAATACCCTCACATCTAATTGGGTAGATTGCGCTTTTTTGGAGGTTGGTTACCAAGCCAATCACATTTCCAAAAACCTGTAGAATCTGTTGGATGGCATTGATCTCCTCTTTGACCGGGTTAATAAAAATCGCCGCATCATCTGCGTAAAGGGATGTTCTCATCTTCACCGATTGTGAGAGGATTGGGCCATTGGGAAAAAATGCATTGATGAGTTGCGCGATCCTTGATCTTTTGTAGAGGGTCAATTGCAAGGATGAAGAACATGGGAGACAGTGGATCTCCTTGCCGAACCCCTCACCCATGATGGAAGCTGTGCCCTTGAAGGCCATTTAAGAGCACTTTGGAGGTTGCTAAACCAAGCATGATGGCCATTCAGTCTCGCCATCTTTGTCCAAAACTGATTTGTTCTAGCGCCTCTAGCAGGTGAGACAACCTTTATAAACATGGCTAACCTGTGGTTTGAATAGTTAAGCTTGAGAAAATCTTTGAAGCAGATAAGGGATGTTTTTGTTAACCTATGCTCACGCAAGATGACATGTACTTGAACTGTAGAGTCTAGAGTACTGACAACAGTCTCAAGCAGATTACTACTTTGGAACAATTAACTGTAGGCTTCTTGAAAGAAGATATATCCTACCCATTTTTCAACTATCTATCACTCCAGCATACACAGCACACAATTTATTGTGCCTCCTCTGTATACCTTCCCCATAAAGTTTGGGTACTATTGCATTTGCACAGTTGCACTAAAAAAGGATACGTGTTGCAAAATAAGAGGAAAAACAACTTACTCATAACGGAATGGACAGAGAAGTTCTGATGGTCGGTATGCAGCTTTGTATCTCATCTTATTGCAGGAATGTATATAATAACCAAGATAGTAGTACTGAAGGCTGGGGCAGCGCTCCTGTGCTGTTTTGACCCAATCTATCTCCTTTAGAGCTGTATACTTTCCAAGAGATAGGAAAGCAAGGTCAGGATCCCAGAACAAATACTTGCTTGACAAACATTTAGGAAGGATATCAACTACACCAACCGCCACAAGTTTCCCATCAATTCTATATTGCTGATGAAATGAACCAAACCCACATGGTGGAACTGTATTATCACCACTCCGTGGGGGAACAAACACGATTGGTGTATCTACTAGAAATCTCCTGTATGAGCTTTCTGTAACTGTCTTCTCCTTATGAACTTTTGTCTGATATTTTTGATACAAAGCAAACTCCTCCGGGTCAAAATGTGATCTTCTCATCCCAAATTCCAGCTTTCTTCTTTTGTGAGGATGTCTTGCATCACTTTTGTTCACAGAGCTTTGTTTTGAGCTACTAGAATTATCTGGAGCTTGTGCAGATACATCAATACTGTGGTTCTGCATCGCCTGAATGGTGGCTGAATAAAAGTTCAGATGGCCATTACAAGCTTTTACTGCAAAATTAGTTATTCCTCCATGACGTTCCATTGTCATGGCCAGCTTTTCTGCAATAGAATTTGGAGAAAGATCTGCTAGTACTTCATTCTGATTAGCACTCTTTTCTTTAGGCAATGCACATCTAATTGCTGCCACTATTTGGAAACTTATGTTACATGTGTACACCAAATCTTGCACTGCTTCCGCTACTTTCTTTTCCTGTGCTGCTGCTCCAACTTTCTTTTTTACTTGAGGTTTAACACTCTTCACAACAGCTTTAGGGAGTTGAACATCAGAACCTAATATTCCACCTTGGAAGCACATATCTATTGCCTCGTTGATTTTGCCTGACAGGCAACTGATATAATCATCTTCTTTGGACAAACTTGGACATGTAACTGCTCGATATTCATGTGCTGATACCTTGGATACTTTTGAAATTTGTGAATTCATAGGTACAATGAGTGAACATTTTGCAGTGCTAGTCATACTCTGTGGAGTTCCAACCGGTGGATCAAGCTCGCCATCAAGGTACCTGCACATGGATAGGGAAGATACAACACAGGACAGTTTGATAACTGAAGTAATTAGAAAATAGATATTATAAACTTCACATGGCTCATGGGGTGGGGATAAAAGGAACAAAGCATGTACCTTTGCATCTTTTTAAGTACGCGACCTTGCTCTTTGGAACAAATAAAATCACTTGCCTTCAAGCGTATTGTATACGAGGGACAGCATGTTCGTTCCATCTCAGGTTTGTAAAGAAAACAGCCAGATCTCCTCCACCCACGATCAAGGAGAGCTGTTAAAAGAAGCCAAAATTTCTCAATCATGATCAAAGCAGTGCCATCGCCCATCAAAAGTAAGGTTTTTTTTTTAAAAAAAAACATGAGTGTGAAACTGTGAATATTGCATGGAGAAATCTGAACTCTGAACTAATGAAGTTATACTACTTCAACAATAAGTCAGCTTATTCCACCTCTGTTTCACTCTCCTTTCTATAAAGCCTCTACTTAAATTTATACATCAGCAAATGCATCCTTGTTCTTAATCTTACTGCATTGTTTTGTGGTATACATTTTTACCTGTTGCAAATTGCTGCAATAGGACAATAAGGATACATCTTTCTTCCAGTTACATCTAATTTTATGTTAAAAGCTGTTGTTTTTACAAATCATGGTTGTCTTTTCCAGTAGGTGTATTGAAAGTCGAAAATGAATGTAGTATTATGTTATGCATCATTAAAGTTTACTAAAATTCATTTGACTTCTACTGGGTGAATGTTTTGATGCAGGCTGTTCATTTTTGGATTATGTACAGTGCAACAAGCACAAACAGCAGCTCATCTCCTGCCTCCTCCCATGAATATACATGTAGAGAAATTGCTTATGCATAAAATGGCTCGTGAACCTGGTATCTGGTGGTTTCTGAAGCACACCCTCTGTAAACGATTACAGACAGGCACAGCCATTGATAAATTAGATGGACGAAAACAGAACATGTGGAACTTAGTGTTACAAGATGTTCATATCCTAGTTATCCTGACAAAATGAAAGCACATCATCATGCATATGCGCACTCAAAGCAAACCAAAACTCAACTACAATATCTGCAGATGTTATCCTTGGATTCATACTCAAGCTTATCCTTGGATTCATACTCAAGCCCATCACCCTCCCAACTCAAATTTAATAAATCACCCAAAATAATCGGACATAGTTCTAGTATCAGGTTATCGTGAACTTCCTTGAGCTTATCGAAAAAAGCATCCAAATTCCAAATATCCATTCGAACAACATAAATAGTCCCTTCCCATGGCCAGACGCATAGCTCCTCAACATCCTTTAGGAGGCTGTCTTAGAACACACTACATTAGGAGAAGAAACCACGATATAGATAGGTGTCGTGTCTCACTATTATTTTGAGCTTCCCAAGCTTTTGGCCATCACTACACTACGTCACCACCTTACACCATTTCTGTCATGCCCTGCGATGCTAGGACAGAATGACACCGTAAATATATGACATTTAGATCTCCACATGCTTGTAGCTAATCAGTCATCTGAAAAGTTTTAGTAATTATACATGTACTGTTTGGTTATTTATAAATCTGGTAGGCCAGCTTTTGAGTATGGGAATTATGTAGGATATTTTCATATTATAACCCCAAACTATGTGCACAAACATACCAAATATGCAGCCTCCAAAATCTGCATCCATGTATCATCAAATTCCACTGGAAATGGGATTTTTAAAAAAAAGTACGGTTCCAGGTTGCATACGAAAGGGAAAATTGTGAATTAAACATTATCTTCATACCTTGATAGTCATCAGCTTTCAGACTGTTAGCCCGTAGACCTGCAAGATTAGCAGGATATGAAAGTAGCACAGTAATGATGTGATAAAAGCTTCTGTAGAAAAGTACACACATGTTTGATCCAACAAGAAGAAGACAAAGCTAATAACAAAGTAAAAAAAGGATGATCTATGTAAAGGTAAAAGATGGTTATTATTGATAACATCATGAATATATATATATATATATATATATATATATATATATATATATATATATATATATATATATATATATATGATGGCTGTTGCAAGCACCGCTAACTTTAGTACAAAACCAAGGCGTTTGAAGCATTCATAGAATAACAAAGTAACAATCAATGTTGTGTATGGCTCATGTAAGAAAGGGGCTATGTGTGGAAAGTGGAGCGTCGCTTTCCAGACACAACCCTACACAGGGTGTCGCAGTTTGTACAGACTATGGGTCCAAGTCGAACATGTAACCGGAGTATAAATATATACCACCGACCTTTTGTAACTTAATCATGAAAAAAGAAAAAGGAAACTCCTCATACAAATGAAGCCACTGCAATTCAGCTTCCAGGGACATAGGCATTGCCGAACTTTGTAAACAAATTCTCGTGTCTCTTTTGTGCTTGCTATTATTGTTCTCTTGCGTTAGGGCTACCGCCAGTTTCAACAATTGGTATCAGAGCACTGTTGAGATGGCGGCACTGAGTGCTCAGTTCGAAGAGGTGAAGTTCGATGGAACAAGGAACTTTGGATTGTGGCAAACAAGTGTGAAGGATATATTGGCACCATAGGAATGTTCCAAGGGGCTATGCGAAGCAAAGCTGAAGGGGGTGGAGGATGACGATCGGGATGAGTTAAAGGAGCAGGAAGCCGCGATCATATGGCTATGTCTTTCGGATGAAGTTATGTATCATGTGATGGATATGACCTCACTGAAAGAAATCTGGGACAAGTTGCAGACTCAGTTTATGTCCAAATCATTGATGAACAAGCTGTATCTAAAGTAGAAGCTGTACGGGCTAAAGATGCAGGAGGATTCTGATCTTGCACGGCATGTGAAAGTCCTCAATCAGGTGATCACCAATCTAGGGTGTCTACAGGTGAAGATTGAAGATGAAGACAAGTCGATTATTCTCGTGTTCATTGCCACCTTCCTATGAACACTTGGTCACCACTTTGGTATATGGGAAGGATACTATCCAAGTTGATGAGATTATTGCGACTCTATTGGCGCATAATCAACAGAGGTAGAATGCAAGGATGAGCTCTCATGGTGATAGTTCGTATGCAAAGGGTGATCGTGGAAGGAAGCAAGCCAAGGAGAAATCTAGGAGGTGAAATTCCAGATCCATGTCAAGGAGCAAAAACAATGTTCAGTGCTACAAGTGCAAGGAGATGGGGCATTTTACGAGAGATTATCCAAAGTTGAAGAAACAGAATGATGAGAAGCAAGGTGGGCAGACTATGAATATGGTTTAGAAGAATGACTCAAATAGCAGTGATGGAGACGTGCTCTCAATTTTAAACAATCAGCTAGTAGATGAACGGATTCTTGATTCTGGATGCTCGTACCATATCATGCCTAACAGGGAGTGGTTCACCTCATACATGTCAGGTAATTTCGGTTCAAATTATCTTGGTGATGATACATGCTATAGTATAGTCAACATAGGTGATGTTGAAATTAAAATGTATGGTAGTATTGTTAGAAAAATGCATGATGTCAGGAATATTTCAGGGTTGAAAAAGAATCTAATTTCTCTGGAGTCCTTACATGGAAGTTGTATTACTTATAAAACTAATAAGGATAAGGAAACCATAAAATTATGTAAGGGTGCATTGATTGTGATGAAGGGTAGAAGGGCTGCTGGAAATATTTGCATACTGATAGGAAGCACAGGTGTAGGTGTAGTCAATTCAGTTGAGCCACATGATGATAAGACAAAACTTTGGCATATGTGGTTCAATCATCTTAGTGTATGTGGGATGGTAGAATGGCATAAGAGAAATTATGTACCCTCCGATGTGTGGGGGCCTACTAGAAAACCGTCAATGGGTGGAGCTTAGTATTTTGTTACTTTTATTGACGATTTTTCCCGCAAGGTGTTGGTGTATTTCATGAAGCAGAAATCTGACGTGTTCACCAAGTTCAAGGTGTGGAAAGCTGAGGTGAAGAACCAAATAGGTAGGAAGGTAAAATATCTAAGATCTGATAATGATATTGAATATACCAATTCACAGTTTCAGAAATATTGTGAGCATGGTATTCAACGGCATTTCACAATGCACATGACACCACAATAAAACGTTGTGGCAGAAAAGATGAACAGGACTATCTGTGAAAGAGCAAAGTGCTTGAGGTTGAATGCATGGCTTCCTAGATGTTTCTGGACAGAGGCTTGTGTGTTGTGGAGACACTAACCAACAAGTTTGGTCACGTGTACAGGCGTCGTGGCAAAGAAGGAAAGCCAGCTACTGAAGGGGAGCAGGTTGCGGCCCAACCTCCAGCGGACGTGCCGGACAGGGAATAGGGCAGGTTGGGCTAGGTTTCCTTACTAGTATCGATTGCTATCTCTAGATATTAGTTTTCTTTCCACATGGATAAGTTTCCTTGTTAGTTAAGATTGTGTTTGATTGGTTTGTTGTGCCTCAGATTATAAGAGTCAGGCTCGAATAATAGAAGAGGTAAGCAAGATTACCTTTCCAATCTATACCCGTTTGCTCTTCTCATCCAGTCTGCCTCTCTTCTTCCCATCTGGGTTAGGAGCCGCCATCACGGCGTCTTCACGGCTAGTATCTCCACGCAAACGCCTCAACCCTCATCCACGCTACCACCTATGATGCAATCCACCACATATCAACTTGGTATCAGAGCCAACCGCCATGTCTTCTGAGGCGCCAGCTGCAAACGAAGATTCCCTGAAGTCCTTCATGGAGCAACAATTTGACAAGGTCATGGAGCAGTTAGCGAAGCAAGGACGGACGCAAGCATCCCTGGCGTCCCGCCTTGCGGCTGTGGAGCTGCTTTCCGCAGGCAAGGGACGTCCACAGGCACACCCATCTACTCCGGTGGTAGTAGGAGTCAGCGTCTTGCCTACCCCCTCCACCACCCCCATGCTCCCACCGTCAATGACAGGGGAACCAACACATCCCATGCATCTGACGCAGCTTCACCAATATTCCCGCCTCGTCCGGCCCAGTTTGTCCCTGCAGCAACCGGACAATCCTCCGCCAATGCCTCCACGATAACACAAGCTCGACTTCCCGACTAATGATGGCAAAGATGACCCATTGGTTTGGTTTGCTCGCTGCGAGCAGTTCTTTTGGGGCCAACGGACCGAGGAGAATTACAAGGTGTGGCTAGTGTCATATCACATGACAGGCTCCGCTTAGCAGTGGTATATCCAACTCCAACACGAAGCAGGCACTCCATCCTGGCAACACTTCACGGAGTTGTGCATCTTCATTTGGGCGCCGATCCGCAACAACGCCCTTGGGGAACTCACTCAGCTCCGACTCACGAGGACGGTTGCCGACTACCAGGACCAACGTTTGGCCCTTCTCTACCGCGCAGATCCTTTGACGGCTCAGCAGTAGGTTCAACTCTTCACGTCGGGCCTTTCCAATTTGTTGCGCACCAACGTCAAGCTTCATCAACCCGGCGAACTCCAGATCGCTATGAGTCTGGCTCGTTCATATGAGCTGCGCACTCAAGTCGCGGTGTCATCTGCTCCGAGCGGAACCCCCCGTGACAGCAGTTTCGGCCTCGTCCACCCCTGTTGCCGGTGCCTAACGTAACACCGGCTACACCCGCACCGCATCAGAGGCCCTTCAAGTACCTCACCGGCGCCAAGATGGATGATCATCGGAAGAAAGGCTTATGTTTCAATTGTGACGAGCCTTTCCATTGAGGTCATCGCTGCAAATGCCTCTTCTTCATCGACTTTCAGCCCAAGGATCGCATCGCCAGTGACTCGCCCAATGGGACCGAGCTAGAGGATCTAGGCATTTCCCTCTATGCCCTCACGGGCATTTGCACAAGAGACACGATGTAGATGCCAGTCCACCTGGGCCGTGGAGTGCCTTGCCTTGGTCGACTCGGCTCCACTCACAATTTTGTGCGTGCAGAGGTAGCTCAAACGCAAGCATTTCCTTGATTCCCCAGCCGAACCTGCGGGTGGCGGTGGCTAATGGGGAGAGGGTCCCGAGTGCCAGCTTCGCACAAGGAGTTCCGCTGGAGATCAACGGCGAAAGGTTCCACATCGGTTGTTATGGACTACCAATTAGCAGCTTTGACGTTATTCTAGGCGTGCGGTGGCTCCGTTCCTTGGGGCCTATCATATGGGACTTCTCCACTTTAAGGATGACCTAGCTCAACACACGTCGCATCTACTAGATAGGGGTGGCTGGTCCACCGTCCACTCGGGCGCATCGGTATATGGCTATGGCTGAAGCTGCAAAGGAAGTGTTATGGCTTGCAAGAAATGGGCATTGAGCAAGGTGGAGCTTAGGTGCATTGTGATAGTCAAAGTGCAATTTACTTAGCCAACAATCAGGTATATCATGCCAAGATGAAGCACATTTATGCAAGGTATCACAAGATACGAGAGTTGATTAACTCTATGCACACTGATGATAATACTGCGGATATGTTGACCAAACCTATCACCGCCAAAAAGTTTGAGTATTGCCTCGACTTATTGGGAGTCACAAGTTGTCGAGCAAGAAGATAACCCCCCCCCCAGTCCACAGATGTGTGAGGAGTATCAAAGTGTTCTGTGTTGTTCTTCAGGGTGAAGTATTCATCAAAGTGGATATTTGTTGTGTACACAGTTGACAGCCCTACACAGGGAATCACAGTTTGTATGGACTACAAGTCTGAGTCGAACATGTAACCAGGGTATAAATATATACCGCCGATCTGTTGTAACCCTAATAGTGAAAAAAGAAAAAGGAAACTCCTCATAGGGAGCCACAGCGATTCGGCTCCCAGGGATGTAGGCATTACCGAACCTCGTAAACAAATTCACGTGTCTCTTTTGTGCTTGCTGATTCTTCTCTTGTGCTAGGGTTGCCCCCGGTTTCAACAATCATCATTCACAGACTACCTGCACACCCTGCAGGTGGCAACCAAAAGCCATTTTCTTACGAGTACAAGCTGAAAGAACGGCGATTATACACACCCCAACTACAAAACCGTCGTACCAAGTGGTACTGCCCTTGGCAACAATATCTACACCTAAAATTCTTAAAACTTCGGGGTAATCTAGGCATCCTACACATGACGCGTCGACTCGACACACCAGAACCGACAAACAATTCCACACGCAACAAGACCCAATCCAGGTCGAAGTAGAGAAAATCTTGTTATTCATCGGAAGGGATTTCCGGGATGGTACCGTGGGAGATGCTCGTGGGGCCGGTGGATCGGCAGTAGCCGCAGGTTGTGCGGCGCCGGCCGCAGTCGATCACCACCGACTCGCCGCCGCTCCCGCGTCCGCCGGCGCCGCCGCCGCTGCTGCTGGAGCCGTCGGCCATCGCGCGGCAGGGTGTTTCGTCGCCGCGTCGGAGGATGGGTTTGGGTTTTAGAGGGCTCGACGACGCGATTGAGCGAATTGGTTAGGTCCCCGGATCTGGTTGGGGGTAGAGCTGTATATATGAAGTTTCTTCCCCTTCCGACCTTCTCTGGGTTCCAGGAGGGTTCCAAGACAAGTTTTTCCTTCTTTTTTTCCTTTTCCATTTTTTATTTCAAGAAATGCAGTGCTGTTTTACAAGGTTTTCAATTGCCAGCACGGCAGCACCCTCGGGGAAGCAAAGCAAGATTTTATACCAGGACGTTCGGAATAACGATAACTTCTGACTTTTGATTGAAATTTCACTGTAACTGTATTTTTACTGTAGCTGAGTTGGTTTATTAGACATAATTAAATTTTAAAAAAATATAAAAATAGAAAAACATATTAACCCACCACGGATAATGCAAAGGAATATGGGAAAAAAATACAAAAAATCTCTAAATATCTAAAAAAAATTAGAAAAAAGATGAATTACTGAATAGTGAAAAAAAACTGAAGCAAAAAAAAACCGAAACGAGCGGGGCTAAGGGTGTCACATTAGCAAATATTTTCCATGGTCACCCATCATCCCTTTCTTAAAAGGGCTGCTTATTTGAGTTTTTTGTGGCTTATAACTTTATTTTTCATTGTTTGATATTGTAACTGGTTTATTTTACATTGTATCTGCTAGTGGCTTTTTTGGCGTAATTAAGTTTAAAATTTTAAAAACATATTAGCCCATCATGGACAATGCTAAGGAATTTGAAAAAAACTTTAAAACATTAAAAAAACTAGAAAAGATAAAATTAAAAAATTAAAAGTTAGAAACCAAAAACTCAAGAGAGAAGCTGAAATGAGCCTAGCCTAAAACTGCCTAGAGGCCAATCGGAGATGGACAGGTGTCCCATAACGGATTTTTTTGGCATTTTGTTTGAGTTTTTTAGGGGCATTTTTTTTACTTTTTTTTGGGGGTGGGGGTGGAGCATTTTGTTCTGAGTTCATCCAATACTAGCACTTGCATGACTGCACCTGTCCAAACCACAAGCACATCGGTGGTGATCGTTTTGACTTTTTTAACTTTAGTTTTTTTTTCACTATTCACTACACTATCCACTAACTTAGATACAATAAAAAAAGTGAGCTACGGTAAAAAATCAAAAGCCAAAAATCATCATTAAAACGATCATCACCTCAACCTAGGCTTGACACAGCCAGACCCCGAGGCTATTCCCGACCCAGGCTTTAGCTTAGGGAGTTAGTCAAATATTAGCAGATCAACTGAATAGCCGCGGTTAGTTTTTTTTTCTTGCGATTATAGTTGCGGCTAGTTTAATATGATGTGGTGTAACATGTATCTCGGTTTGCAATAAGCTTTAAATAAAAACACAAAGGCCGGTGTCAGTGTTTATAAAGCAATTGCTTTCACGTTATCATTTTGTAGTATCACACCAAATTTACCAAGCTGTTTTAAAGTATGCTAGCATTGCTAGTGCATTGCATGTGAAATTCTTGTGCATTGTTCACACACGGAATTCTGAACCTAACCTTGTTTATATATGAGATAGTGGCCAATTGGCCGCCCTACACTTGGAATAAGCTATGCAAGCGACTATAATCTTGATGAGTTGGATGTAGAGAATTATTCCATGTTGCTGGGTTGCTTATACTGGACAGTAGCACAACTGAGACCGGATACACTAATATTGCACCAACCAAATGGTTTCAAGAATGATCTTTCATAGAGCATATGAAAAATCATCTAGAAGGTTGGCGTACGATGCTGCCTACGCGTTTTTATTTTCCTTTTTGATCGGCTCATCGCCTTCGACATAGTTACTCGTCACTTTCAAGCATCTTTGGGAGAACGATAGGCGTCGCAACGGAAAAAGCATATTTTCAAAAGCAGGGCGCTATAAAAAAGAGTAGAATATGATGCCTTGTATGATGACATAAGTGAATGGTTTCTTGGGTTTCCTTTCGGATGGATAAATCTTTTCATCGTGATTCTCCTCTCGTTGTTGAATACCATGGCATGTGAACTCGAGTTGGATGATTAGATGGAACACCTGTGCTGATTGTGCAGGCTTTTTGCAAATAAAAAGCTATTAATTACTTTATAAAGCAGCATAATAATCAGCCTAGCTTAATCTTTCGTGGGTGTTTTAACATTACGATATACAAATGTGTGAGACTGATCAGTAGTTACTTGTGAAACCTGTGTCTAAGCTCCAGATTACATTGCATTTGAACAGAGCAGTGGAGAAAAATTATCACGCGGTTATTGTGCAATTTTCTCAAAAACATTATTCTCACAAATACATACGATTAGAAGACACCCCTTACAGTTACAGTGGATACCATCTTCATTGAGTTGAAACGGGGCTGCTTCCACTGACTGGCTTATTGACAACTGGTTCCAATCTCTAAAGAAACAGCATTTCTTGGGAAAAAGAAACTATGTACACACAACAAAATGAAGCAACAATACCAGCAGCTGCTAGTCTTTTCTATTACATCCTTGAAAGCAACAGCATATCATCCAGACTGCCATGTATATATAGCTGCTAATCATGTTGCATCCATATTGAAGCCCAGGTTCATGAGCAGCTGCTGCAGGGCCTTCCAACCCCAAAGCATATCGTGTTCAAAAGCACCGGTCCACCCATTCTCTACCGGGACACCATCCTCGGACAAGATACTATCATCGTCGGTTCTTTCAGCATAATCATCATCAGCGCATGTTGCGACACTGCCGTTCTGCGGTGTTGTGTCTTGTACATTTTTATGAAGGTCATCTTGAATTTTCAGTTCATCCATCATTACCTGATTCAAGGAAGAAAAAGCACAGTATGAGTATGATAATATTAATACGAGGAACGTATCAACTGACAATTAGCCTTATAATATGAACTAGTAACAATGATTATGTTCCTAAAAAAAGTAACCATGATCATTGAATGGGATCTATGCAGCTCACACTACACACCAAAAACCACCAACATTTTTTCAGAAAGCCCCTGAATTGTTCCACTTTACACACATTTTCCTTCCACCACCTAATGAAATGAGTGATCTAATGCTTGATAATTGAGTTCTCATTGGTAGTTCTTACTAAATATGTTCTCTCATAATTGGACCAGAAAACATATGGTGCTCCAGTAAACTAAAGTAGTGCAGATTTTTTTAATAACCGTCATCTATAATTCAACTCAGCCATTTGCAACTTGCATCATCACTCCCTCTCAGAGCTAATCAAGCTATGATCTCCGTACCAGAAAATAGAGTGACTAACGAGATCAACAGAGGCCACATTTCAAACAGCAAGCATGTTAGATACGCTGAACTGCTTATTTGCAGCAGAACAGTTGATAGATATATAGAATGCATCTGGAAATTCAGCTTTCAGTAGTAAACAAGAGTTACGCTTGCCACATGAAGAATGTGCTAATGGATATCTCATTAGGAAACCACTACCTCTGGTTGGTTAGCTTCATGTGCCTTCACCGATTCCCCTTGGACAGAAGCATTCGTGGCAACAGTTGACTTCTCGTCATCAACACCTACACTTGATTCATCTTCTTTGACCTCTTGAATATCATCATCCACCTGGAGCTCATCTGCTGAAACAACACCCTTTCTGCTCTCACCATCATCCAGAACAATCGCATCGTCCATCCCGACGGACACATCTCCATCCTCTGCTATTTTCTGATTCTTCACATCATCCCAATCTTCGTAGACGACTAACGTGTTTGCAGTTTCACCTGTCTGCAGGCTTCTATTAGGCCCATTCTGCCAATGGAACTTTCCCGAGGAGTCTTGCAGCAAGAACTTGAATTCAAGCAACCTGTTAGCTGGCAAATCCTGGCCAAAACAGAAAAAGAGGTGACGAAATCGCTCAAGAAGAGAGCAAAACATCAAACAATGTGCATAACCCGAGGCTCACTTTCTCTACAGTCCAATCGTGGCCTTCAGACCAATCCAAAGCAATTGCCTTTGACGGGTCCCAGATGCCGATCGCCGGGTCGTCACCGACAAGGTGGAAGCTCTGGCCGAACGCGCACTGCCTTTTTAGCACAAATCTGACACGCACCGTCTTCCCAACAACTGGAAACGGCAGATGTAAAGATAAGCTTTCACCATTTCTATTTTGCAATATCACGAACTCACGGGAGAAACGCACTGTTGGAATTTTCTATCTGAAAATTCATTAGAATTCCCAAATTGAATGAAAATGTAAAGCCAACGCTCACCACCAGGGGGGGACGAGATCTCATCAGAAGTCACTACATCTCCATGGACCTCCTCATCAGCCTGTAGTAACAATCGTATCCTAAACATGAGTCTCCAGTCTCCATCACAGTGCACCAAAATAAACACATGCGCGCGCACCCGATTTCGATTTGATGCAACTTACCTCGGGCGATAGTGCTACGGCGCCCTCCTGCGTGAGCGAGAGCGGCTCGAGGGGCTCCCGGAGCGAGGCGACGAGCACCCTCCGTCGGCCAGGCGCGGCGAGGCCAGCGCCAACGACGCGCCGCGGCCCCCGTGCGCTGTTGTAAGCGTGCGCGACCCGGCCTCTCACGAGCGATCGGCCGCGTGCGGCCACGCGGCCGATCGCCGCGGGTTCCATGGAGGGGGATTGCTTCTCTCCCGTAAACCCTACGCAACAGCAGACGGAATTGCTTCACGAGGTGAGGTGGCGACGAGGTGTGCCAGTGGGTGTCGTATCAGCAGGTGGTGGTATCTGCTTGGTCGGGTTCCTTGGGTGGCTTTCGGCGGTGGGGCACGGCCGCACGGGGGTTTCGTGCTCTTGCTTTGCGTTGGGGAGGGGAGGATGGCGAGCTGGCAGCAGACGGCGACGAGGGAGGAAGGGACAGGTGCGGTGCGATGCTGCGTGTGTGCCGTTGGGGGGCGGGCCCCCGTCTCCTCTCCCCACGTTGGATCTCGCGCGTCGGCAGGAGGGCGTTTCGGTGTTCGGGAGAGTTCCGCTCCTGCCGTACGTCTCCTCACGGATCCCGCGCGCGGCGCCAGCCAGGCAGCCACTGGGTGGACTCTCCTGGGTTTTGCCACGATAGGACGGCCTGTGTTTCTAGCCTTTTCGGCCCAAGGCCTAAGCTGCCGAATTGGGCATTGCGCGCGAGCTCTCTTCGAGCTTCCTCAGTGCTCGGTGCTTGTTTTTCTGACTTCGGCTGAAAGTTCATGACTGTGATTATAATTTTTAGTTTAAATATAAATACTTATATAAATAAATTAAATATCGATAAATTATTTTAAATAGCGACAGAGAAGTTATGTTTGTTCGGAGGAAGCCAAGATGAAAAGAGAAACCAGCCGTCATGATTCAGTCCCATCGCACGCACAAGCATTCAGCAGCGTCTGTGGACGAAATGGGATACAGTAGAGGTAGGCAAATTCAAACATCAAAAATCGACTGTTCGAACGTTCGTTTCTGTTAGTCTGATTTTTGGTTATCAAATGTCTGTCTCCTCGTGTTTTATTTTCAATCTGTTGAGTTTATATTAATTTTGTATTATGTTCACATTAGTTATGTATTCTCATTAACCGATACTATGTTATATATATTTATATATATATATATATATATATATATATATATATATATATATATATATATATATATATATTAGCCATATTATGTGTGTGTGTGTGTGTAACTCTTTGTAACTTGAATCAATGAATTATATTGCGTGATTGCTCTAAATATTTCTTGCTCTCATGGTATCAGAGCGGTGCCGCTCCTGAACCGCCACCTTCACAGCTTCCACCGCACCGCCCCTAAGAGATGATATCGTTTCCATGATCTCTCCCAAGAGCTGCATAACCCGTAGTTTAAGTCATGTCATGGATTATCTGATCGGTTACCAATTAGAGACTTTTTCGATTATTTTTAGATTGGATTTTCTCAATTTTTTTAATGATCGGTTTGTGTCGCCCTACCGACCCATCGATGTTCCTCGGCTCCGGACTTCACCGCCTTGGCTTTGATCTCTCTGGCATCTCTTCTCCTCTAATGATATCGTGGCATGATGTGGCGCGCTTGTCAACATGGCTCTCCCTCTGCATCCTTCCAAGCGCCCTGTCTACTGTCGTCATCACGCCAAATCGTCATCGTCGGGCCGTCGTCCACGAGTACGAGCCGTCGCACCACCGGAGCATGTCGCTCTTGGTTATGTCCGCGTCCTTCATATACCTACTTATCATAGTTCGCAAACATCTTCACCAAGGGGTTGTCTACGTCGCACCACCAAGGGCTTCTTTGTCAATACGTCATCTACAACCAAAATGGAGGCCAACAACGCGGGGATAGAGCTCGAGTGGTGCAAATGTAGTCGAGGACAGGAGATTGCCGGTGAGTCCACACCATCACTTGCATGGAGTCGAGAGGCAAACGATGATGGGGATGGGAGGTGGATGGCGTGAGTTCCCGTCCGTGATGGGGGCAACGCGTGGATGGAGTCGGAGCGGCATGCGGATGGAGTCGAGGTGGCGTCAGACAGGAGTTTGTCAGTAGGTCTATGCCATCGCCTGGGCGGAGTCACAAGACGGAGGGGAGGTCATCGTTGGGTCGCCACCAGTGGGTGGGTGGAGGTGCAGCATGACAGGATGGGAATCGTTTGGGGCTAAGATTCGTGAGATGGGTTCAGGATTTGGGTTTGGAGATGTTAGAGGGAAGGAGACGGGTGTTTGTGCAAAAGTGGGAGAAGGCATGTGGGTTTTGTGAAAAAACATCGATTAAGTCAGGGGAGGCCCCCCGCCTCAATCATGGGTGTTGGACGGCCATTGCGTGGCTCTGGTCACCCGAGTGCATGAGTGCACGAAATGCCTTGTATGAATAGGATATATTGTCTTCTATTGTTGGAAATAATAGCTGCATCTTTTGAATTTATGTGGCTGGTATTAGTGTAATTTTATGTCAGATTATTTTTATTTTTGTCTAATAAAAATACTAATAAATCTTAGGGGCAAAGAAAAAATACAAAAAAACAAATTATTTATTTGTTCCCCATGTCCTTAATTGACAATTCACCTCCAAAACACAAAGATGAATGTCCTATTGCTATTAAATTATTTACTTTTAGATGGTTTAAGCTTATTTTTTCTAATAAAATGGTAATAATCTTGGCAACAGAAAAGTAAAATAAACAAAATCTGGTTAACGATATTGGAAGAGGATAGACGTTACTACTGTTGAGTGATTGCTGCAAAGTGCATGATACTAATTCGAATTTCGTATTGCCTCATTCGGTAGTGGAAATTAGTATGTTTCACCTGGTATTAAGCAATACCAATTGCGAAGTGTCTAAAATAATAAAAAAAATGTACCTATCCGCCATTAATGTGCGCCGTCAAACTCCCAACATAATTTCCAGACTATCCTCGCATTTGGGCTTGGCTGATGGGCATTAGAACTGGGCTTGCAGCTATCCGGCCGAAGCTGGTTTGGCCTGCATGATCGGATGGGCCTTGACTAGCTTGGTATCGGCCTCAACTTGCGGAAAAAGAAACTCAGTCCACGTGATCGTGGACCGTGAACCCTTCCTTTAATTGGTTGTCTGGATTTGTCATACTTCTCATCGTAATTGATGAATTGCTCTTCCATAGTTAGTTAGTATCCTCGAGGATTTGCCACTTTCGCCATTTTATTGTATTTTCCATCCTTTTTCCATTTCCCCCAAGACCATACGACTATACGAGACTCGATTCCATCCCCAAGTAGCTAGGCCATCGACTTCCACCCTGTTCGCCGTGCGAACGCTGGCGAGCGCACGCCTCCGCTCGGCAATGCAGGGAGAACGAAGATCGCAGGCAGGCATGGATCCCAGTCAAATCCAAAAATTTGCACATATTGCTACAAATCAAATTTGGCCATTGATCCCAGTCAGATCCAAAAATTTGCACATATTGCTACAAATCAATTTTACAGGCTAGTTCATAGATCTCAACAAGCTGCTACAGCAGCACCTCACGCCACAGAAAAATACGGTGTGTAGTCACATCCATACGTTACAATGACAACACCTCGAGGAAACTATCAGCTACATCCATCCTTCCTTTTATCTCTGGTAATGTCTTGTTCAACTCAAGTGGCTGTTGTTTCACGCTGATTTCTTCCATGGCATCCACTAGCACAAATCACGACCCCTAAAGTAGGGCTGCAAATGGGCTTGGACCTATCCAAGCTTTTTGATCGGGCTGGTCTAAAATTGTAAATGGACTAGATCAAATTTGGATTCTTTTTTATTGAGCCAAACTTAGGTTGGATTGGACCAGACTGTAGACCTCAAATTTTGTATTGGAATGCTTCCAGATGCCCCAAGTGGTGACAGTTTGATCTATAGGTTTTGTCCTGATTGAGACTTGGTCACTTCGAGGAGGTCGCAGTTCATCGATGAGGAGCCCTCATGCAGCTAGTTCACTACCATCTTGTTGGGATACGGGTAGGCTACACTAACACGAATTAAAATTTCTATCGCGTAAACCATGAATCCATACGAGTAAAGAGATCATAGATTGTTACCACTAGACGCGCAATACAGCAGAAATAGAGTTGAAACAGCCGATTCAACGAAGAACGCGTCGGTGTAGGCGAAAGTAGTCGATCGTCCTCCGGTCAACCGTCTCCTTGCGATCGTCCCGATCAGCGCCGCAGTCGTAGCAGCGCCTCTACTGAGATCCACACGTCCAGGGAGGGAACACCGTGCGTCGGTGTGCTAGCACCAGCGCGCACGATAGGGGTTATGAGAGGTGGTGGCTAGGGTTTCTAGGGGTGTTACCCTTAGCCTCTGCACCTCCCATTATATAGCCTCCAATTGGATCCATATCCGATACGAGTGGATATCGAAGCCCACTCGAAAACTATTATCCGGACTCTTATCGTTCCAGCCCATTAAGTGTGTGACCCTGTAGATTCATGTACATTTGGCTATAGGCTGAAAACTCCATTTCGGTCCATAGGTCGGTAGCGGTCCCTAGCAAGACATAACGATCTCCAAATATACATAAAGATCATATCGAACGAACCTATATAATACTTATGTATGGATCCCTTTGCCTCACGATATCAGATCGAACTCAAAACGAGAAACGTGTCATTCTATAATAGCTCGATCCTTCACTCGAACCTGTGATGGATTACTCAGTTATGATTGACTCTTCAACCACATTCGACATGGCCATGTACTTTCTTAATCCAATCACATCGAGAGGTCCCAGAGATATCTCTCCTGTTATATAGGAGGGGCAAATTCCATCTTGATCGCTCATATCCCTCCGTATCTTTCATAGTAAACCTGAAAGTTATCTTTATGACCACCCAGTCACGGAGTAGTGTTTGGTAACCCCTAAGTAAACTATTACACATATAGGAAATAATAACGATCTCAGGTCTAAGGATCCCACATACACTATATATGAAACCAACTGATGACACTTAAGAATATAACAATTCTCGCAGTGTCTCATGTTGGGTCAATCCAACACCATATTTTTTAACTTGTGTCCACATTATTGATTTGATATCCCATATCTATGATCCGTGAAACATGATCATCAATCAATACATGTGCTGATCTGTAAATCATAATTGTCCTACATAATGATATAAAACCAAGGATAATTTAGAATAATATCAAAAACATAAATAAAGAGTTTCATGAACAAGTCACATATTTGTTGATCAATATTAAAGATATTTATTCAAATGACAAAATTATTATGAATATTATGTGTTGATATGAGGGCAAAGATGTCATATATATAGAAGAGTACAAGAGATATATGCCATATAGAGATAAGGCATATATGGAATAGAATACAAACTCTATAACCTAATACAACTCTATCTCCTTAACACATCCTCAAATGTAAGGCGTATGCAATAGTATTGCATTTGAAAAGAGTTGTTACTAAAATAGTAAACAAATCCAAAGTCCGAATCTTGATAATATCGTCGTAGCGTGCAGTTCATGAAAAATACTGTTGAGTCAAGCCGAAGAGAAATAGATAGAAACATGGTGGCGCAGATCGAAGCCTAAGAGACGGCGGCGCAATGCACAAGGTGCAAGAGAAGCGCGGTGGCCTTAAAAGCTCGAGGCGGCGGCTACAGAAGCGGCGTCATCATACGACTTCTACGATCTACACGCGACTCAGAGAAAAGAGCGGTGACTGCTGCCATAAAATAGATAGAAACATGGCAGCAGCAGATCGGAGCCCATGACGGCGGCGGCGCAATGCACGAGGTGCAAGAGAAGCGTGGCAGCCTTAAAAGCTCGGGGCGGCGGCTAAAGTAGTGGCGATATCATAATGACTTCTACGATCTGTACGCGGCTCAGAGAGAAGAGCGGCGGCTGTTGTCATGCAAAACAAAATACCTACTTCTATGATTGATAATAAATTTATGAACTCGCATGGCTAAGACGAACTGATAGGATAGAGACTATGGATTTGAGATGGACGCAACCGAACAGATGAAGTGGAGACGACGGTGGCCTGGGCAGCGGCGGTGGCGAGATCGGGATATCGGGAAGGAGACGACGCCGCACACCGAGGGCAGCGAAGTGGAGGACGCCGCACACCAAGGGCAGCGAAGTGGAGGACGCCGCACACGGAGGACAACAAAGTGGAGGACGCCGCACACAGAGGGCAGCGAAGTGGAGGACGCCGCACACAGAGGGCAGCGAAGTAGAGACGACACCGGCTTGAGCGGCGGCGGCAACGACCCGGATAGTGTCAAAGACAGTGGAAGAAACTAGATCAGAAAAAAATTTCTCTCCTTTTTTTCTTTCTTTTTTTAAATAAGAGTAATCACCTACTCTCCGATTGATACCAGAGAGAGCAGATAGCAACTCTCCTTTCCATTCTCTTGGCCTTGTGGCTGATGCCACCGAATGACTTGAAGATCCCCTCTCCCAACTCCACACCAATTCAATCCAGCAGAGGGGAGAAAGAGAACAAGAGAGCTTGAGCCGAGGTGGCGCGCTTCAGTGGAAGGATCATAAATATAGAAGTGATACAATCATCTCCATGATTGTCTCTAGAGCATATCACTAACACATCTACTACGTTGTGCCTCCGTGCAACCTAGCTCTCCTCCGCCGCACCATGCCTCCACAGAGCCTAGTTGTGTCGTGCCTCTATACACCGCAAAGAAGGACAAGGCCCTGCCGCCATTGTTGAAGCTTGCCAAGTCCAGTGGTGGGAAGCACAAGAAGGTGATCTTTGTTGAATATCTAGTCAATTTTTGGCATATTTTAATCCATAAATTCAGCATATAAAACATGACATACAAAAGTATGAGTGATTCAACAGTGATATATTCATATTTGCTTACGAACAAGCTAACAGCAACACCTATTAACTTATTCATAGCACACAGAAACAAATACACTAGAGAAGTTTTCAGGTTATACCCTCGGGCGGGGCTAGTGTCTGTGACACCGGAGGCACCGTTACTATCAGTCAACATGATGGTCTATTCGATGTAGTCGATCGAGGCGTGATGCAGGACGAGGCGTGATGCAGGAAGACGTTCGCCGTGCAGTCTCACGAACAGTTCACCACCAGGAAGTAGATGCCGTACTTCGCAGATTGAGTAGTCGCGCCAATGCGCTCTCCAAAAACTTGATTGCCCGTCTACGTGCGGTACGCAAAGCAGCGAGTTTGGAGGCCTACTCGCCGTAACCTTTGCGCGCAAGGTTCGGACCGAGATTACTTCGCACAACGATAAAAAGCAGAACTGCGAATACTATATATCATCCCGTATGGAGTGGAGAGCCTTTTGTAACAGCAAAAACGAAGAGCCAGAGTAACTACAGCCATTAGTCACTAGTAACTGTAGCCATTACTCGAAAGTAACCGCAGCCATAATTCACTAGTAATCGTATCGTTATCGCCGGCCAATGCGTTACGATTTTGAATAGATAAAGAAAACGCGACGCACTCGACACGCGCGCGCGCGCGCGCGCACACGCACACGCACACGCACGCGCGCACGCACGACGGCACGGCACGGCTCGGCTCGGCGTGGCGTGGCGTGGCGAGGCGAGGCGAGCGAGCGAGCAGCGCAGCGCGTGTATTGGCTCTTTCCAATTCCACAAGGGGGTTACCACATTCCACCTTTTAAAGTGGTGTAACTCCCATTCAACTCTCCATATGGGACTAAAAGCTTTTTCCATGTGGGTCTAGGAATTTCATTTGATTAATTGCTAAATTAAATGGACCAAGCCCAATTAATCCAACAATCCCCACCAAATTTCAAGGCACACGAGAAATGTTCTCGATTCACGTTGTTTGATATACCGATGTTTGATGGAGACCGTTAAGTTGAACATCCACCTAGGAAAGGAGTTACACTCATCCACAATGAACAATGGACTATACCTTGAATTGTGATTTTGTGCGAACAAGCTTTACCAGTTCCTTTACTAGTACTAGGTCGCCTAAAGCATCCTCTAGTTGGAGCGTATAAGTCATACTCCATACCTATTCATGAGTATCTAGAGATCACCCAAATCTCATAGACTGTGATCAGCAGTCGAACTCATATAGGTGTGTTCCTTCTAAGATGTCCTGTAGGCCGACATCTTTGCTCTAAATAAGCCACTCGGATCACATTGAGGTAAAAACCAACCTGCCATACAGAATAGGAGAGAAGCGCATCATTTGAAGAAATGAGCCCTGTAAAGGTCTCTCCTCCCAGTCAACTAACAGCTTGTTTCACCATCCTACTTCACGGGATCTCCGATCACGTAGAACAGGTTACCACTGTGGTATGACTCATGTGGGTCTCAGGCCCATCTCACTCGATGCACTATTTATCACATTACGTGATAAACCCTTTGTAAATTGGTCGGCTAGATTTTTAGCTATCTGGACATAGTCCAGCGCTATCACTCCGGAGTTTTTCAGCTTTCTGACAGACTTCAACCGCCTCTTAACATGCCTAGATGACTTCATGTTGTCCTTAGAACTGTTCACCTTGATAATTACGGTATGATTATCACAGTTCATCAGGATAGCTGGTATCGGTTTTTCAACACCGGCAAATCCATAAGGAGTTCGCGAAGCCACTCAGCCTCAACAGTTGCGGTGTCTAACGCTGTGAGTTTTGCTTCCATGGTTGACCTCGTTAAGATGGTCTGCTTGCAAGACTTCCAGGAAACAGCACCACCTCCAAGTGTGAATACATATCCACTCGTGGCTTTTATCTCATCAAGATCGAGATCCGGTTTGAATCATCAGAGCCCTCCGGTACCTTTGGGTACCCAAAGATAGTGAATACCATAGCTCACGGTTGCTTTTAGATAGCGCATTACTCTCTCAAGAGCACGCCAATGATCATCATCCCGATTTGAAACAAATCGGCTTAACTTGCTCACAAAGAAACGAGATGTCGTCTCGTAGCACTAGCTAAATACATCAATGAGCCAATGATCTGGGAGTATCTTAATTGATCTCTTGTTATTCTTCGGTTTTTCCTCAATAACACACTAGGATCATAATGAGTAGAAGCAGACTTGCAGTCACTATAACCAAAGCGACTCAAGACCTTCTCTACATAGTGAGATTACACAAGTGTAACCCCACCATCACCTCCTCTCAGTAGCTTAATGTTAAGAATCACATCAGCCACTCCCAAATCTTTCATCTCAAAACTCTTGGACAGAAAGTCTTTGACCTCCTCAACCACATTGAGGTTGGTCCCAAAAATCAGTATGTCATCAACATACAAGCACAACATCACTCCTTCTCCCCTACCATAGCGATAGTACACACATCTGTCGGCTTTATTCACAACAAAGCCAGCAGATGTCAAAGTTCTGTCGAACTTCTCATGCCACTGCTTAGGTGCTTGCTTTAGGCCATACAAAGACTTTAACAACTTGCACACTTTTTCTTCTTGACCTTTTACCACAAATCCGTCTAGCTGATCCATATAAATCTCCTCCTCCAACTCCCCATTTAGGAAAGCTGTCTTAACGTCCATTTGATGAACGAGCAGACCATATGAGGCAGCCAGGGCAAGTAGTACTCGAATTGTGGTCAATCGGGCAACAGGTGAATATGTATCAAAGAAGTCTTCGCCTTCTTTCTGAGTATAACCATTGGCCACAAGTCTTGCCTTGTACTTTTCAATTGTACCATCAGGCCTAAGCTTTTTCTTGAAAATTCATTTACATCTTACAGGTTTACACCCATAAGGACGGTCAACGACCTCCCAAGTTCCATTAGTCATAATAGAGTCCATCTCACTCCGTACTGCTTCTTTCCAATAGTCAGCGTCAGGAGAAGAATATGCCTCTTCCATGGTTCTTGGAGTGTCATCCACGAGGTATACAATGAAATCATCACCAAAAGACTTTGCAATCCTCTGTCTCTTACTCTTTCGAGTAACCTCATTATTATCCTCCTTAGGATTTTCCATAGGCGTTTCCTCAGCATGTTCTATCGGTATAAAAGAATCAAGGGAAATTATAGGTTCTTGACTAGATGAGCTAGGTACATCATATTTCATAGAAAATTCATTCTCAAAAAATGTGGCGTCTCTGGACTCTATGATTGTACCAACACGCATGTCAGGTACTCCAGTTTTTATAATTAAGAACCTATAACCCACGCTGTGCATAGCATAACCAAGAAATACACAATCTACGATTTTTGGTCCAAGTTTGCGCTTCTTGACAATTGGCACGTTAACTTTGGCCAAACATCCCTAGGTGCGCAAGTATGAGAGAGACAATTTCTTCTTTTCCCATTCTTCGAATGGTGTTACTTCTTTATTCTTTGTAGGAACTCTATTCAGGACATGACACGCGGTCAATATAGTCTCACCCCACCATTCCTTAGAAAGTCCCGCAGTGTCTAACATAGCGTTAACTAAATCAGTTAGAGTGCGGTTCTTTCTTTCGGCAACCCCGTTTGATTCGGGAGAATAGGGAGGCGTCCTCTCATGAATAATTCCATGTTCCTCGCAAAATAAAATAAACTCATTCGAAAAATACTCTCCCCCACGATCAGACCTTTCCGCTTGATTTTTCTCTCAAGTTGGTTTTCTACCTCAACTTTATAGATCTTAAAGTAATTTAACGCTTCATCTTTTGTTTTCAATAAGTACACATAGCAAAATCTAGTACAATCATCTATAAGCGTCATGAAATATTTCTTCCCACCTTTAGTCAACACGCCATTCATCTTGCACAAATCGGAATGAATGAGTTCTAACGGTGCCAAATTCCTCACCTCTTTCGCTGGCTTATGAGGCTTGCGAGGTTGTTTCAATTGAACACACGCATGTCACTTAGAACCTTTGACCAAAGTGAATTTCGGGATTAAACTCATATTAGCTAAGCGCATCATACACCCAAAATTAACATGACAAAGTCGTGAATGCCAAACATTAGATTCATAATCATCGTTGCACACATGGTTCACAAATTTATTATAGAAATCCATCAAAGAAAAACGGAACAAGCCTCCGCTCTCATAACCTTTACCAACAAATGTTCCATATTTAGACACGACACATTTATTGGACTCAAATGCAAGCCTAAAACCATCTCTACACAATAGAGATCCGCTGACGAGATTCTTCTTTATGGAGGGGACATGCTGCACATTCTTCACCGCACGGTCTTTCGAAGTAAACTTGGATCGACCGTACCAACACCATGAACACTGCATGCGATCCGTTTCCCATCAACAAGGAGAAACCTCGCGGACTGATAAGATGAAAATAAGGAAATATCAGCACACACATGAATATTAGCACGGTGTCAACCCACCACTCGTGTGATTGACAAACGTAAAGAATTGTAGGTAAATAATTACCGTACACTCGATGTTCCTCCAAAGATCACTAATAACCATGTTGGCGAGTTCTTTTGCTTATCCTTGCGGTCTGGACAATCCTTAGCCCAATGGCCAGAATCACCGCACACAAAGCAGCCACCCTTTCCTTTGCTTTTCTTCTTAAACTCAGTAGTAGCCTTGGGCTTGACAATAGGCTTATTTTTCTTCTTATTGTGGAAAGCCTGAGGGTTCTTTTTCTGCACCAAATTGGCACTAGAACCTCCCTCAGCAGCAACTTTCTTGCCACGAGTATCTTTTGCCCTCGCCTTCTCTTCAACACCAAGAGAGCCAATGAGATCGTGAACATCGAACTCCCCGCCTCTTGTGTTTTAAAGAGGTAGCAAAATCCGACCAAGAAGGTGGTAATTTGGTGATAATACCGCCAGCCACAAACTTGTCCGGTAACTCGCACTTATTGTTCTCAAGCTCCTTTGCCAGCGCCTGAATCTCATGAGCTTGTTCTACTACAGAACGGTCATCAACCATCTTGTAGTTATAGAACTGCTCCATGACATACAGCTCACTGCCAGCATCAGAAACTCCGAACTTGGCCTTAAGTGCATTCCACATCTCTTTGCCCGTAGGCAAATGCATGTACACATCCACAATGTTATCTGCCAGTATGTTAACAAGTGCACCTCGAAACAAGTTATCCGCTACATTGAACTTGCGTTCGTCCTCAGCAGATAGAGGCTCAGCGGGCTTACCTTGTGCAACATGAAAATATTCCATGGCGAGAAACCACGGATCGCACGCACGCCATCTCTTAAAATTTGAACCATCAAACGGAGGGTGCGGCTTAAGCGACGCAGCAAACCCAACTACCGAAAAAGACCTATCAAGTTTTTGGATTGTTAAATATCTAGTCAATTTTCGGCATATTTTAATCCATAAATTCAGCATATAAAACAAGACATACAAAAGCATGAGTGATTCAACAGTGATATATTCATATTTGCTTACAAACAAGCTAACAGCAACACCTATTAACTTATTCATAGCACACGTAAACAAATACACCGAGAAGTTTTGAGTTATACCCTCGGCGGGGCGATGTCCGTGACACCGGAGGCGCCGTTACCATCAGTCGACATGATGGTCTATTCGATGTAGTCGATCGAGGCGTGATGCAGAACGAGGCGTGATGCAGGAAGACGTTCACCGTGTAGTCTCACGAACAGTTCACCACCAGGAAGTAGATGTCGTACTTCGCAGATTGAGTAGTCGCGCCAATGCGCTCCCCAAAAACTTGATTGCCCGTCTACCCGTGCAGGTACGCAAACGGACAGAGTTTCGGAGGCGCACAGCACAAAAACAGAATCAGAATACTATATATCATCCCGTATGGAGTGGAGAGCCTTTTGTAACAGCAAAAACGAAGAGCCAGAGTAACTACAGCCATTAGTCACTAGTAACTGTAGCCATTACTCGAAAGTAACTGCAGCCATAATTTAGGCGTGGCGTGGCGAGCGAGCGAGCGAGCACGCGCGCGTGTATTGGCTCTTTCCAATTCCACAAGGGGGTTACCACGTTCCACCTTTTAAAGTGGTGTAACTCTCATTCAACTCTCCATATGGGACTAAACAGTTTTTTCATATGGGTCTAAGAATTTCATTTGATTAATTGCTAAATTAAATGGACTAAGTCCAATTAATCTAACAATCTTAGCCAGACGTTCTTGATTTGATTCATCTTTAGTTGGTCTCACAATTTCTCATGTATTTGCTTTCTTCACTCGTTCTTGATCTGATCTCTCGAGTCTCTGCACTTCCCCATCTGTGCTCGCCGCCCTCCCCCTCCCTCGAATTTCTTCAGGGACTAATGTGTACTAGGCGGAGGAATCGAGAGTAGTCGAGGCCCACCAATTCAAAATTTTAATTTTGCTGCAATTTGGCCTGATTCGGTCATCGCGGCCATGGACACGATGGAAACCATTGAGTTCATGTTATCGTCAGACGGCTTGGAGGATGACAACGCCGTGTCGTCCAACCTGCACCGCCCATTCCTCACAACTTCCTCTTGAGGCTTGGATAGCGGCAGCGACGGCTGTTGTGGCGACGAGAATGGGGTCTGGCGGTAGGGTGCGCATCGGTCGGCGACGCCTACAGGGGGTCATTGGGCCGCTAATATTGCTGGTGATGAGCGTGGACGAGCTACTCGAGTGCAATCCACCAGGTTACTGCAATAGCATCTCTGTTCTTGCCTTGGATCTTGTCTACTCTTGTTTGGACCAAGGCCCAGGCTTTTTATTTGAGCTTAGATTGGACTTAGGCCTTATTGTTTTGGACCTAGACTGGACTGGATTTAAGAAACAAAAATTCAGGTTTTCAGTCCATTAGAAGCCCTACCCTCAAGTAAGATGCGTACGATCTTCCAACATGTAAACCTACCAAAGAAGAAAGAAGTAGTGTTACAACGTTAGCATAAGCATCTCCAGCTGCTTGTTTTTCTAGTGTGAAATAGTAGGGGGTGAAAATGGATGGGATAGGAGCGGGTAATGATCATCCCATATCTTAGCCTATTTTTCTCCGGATTGGAATCGGATATTGGTAAACCGGATACGAATATGATTTTGGAGTGCTCCAAATACAAACACACGATGGGTTCAGATCAGGAATGGATAAGATAGATGGATAGTCCATACAAACAAAAAAAAAGCTGCATGTTGAACTATACCACTGTCGTATCAACATGAGTACATAATATAAGTTTATACGTAATAGTGTAGACAAACGCTCCAACAATCGAACCCAATGTCATATCGAAATATGCTAGTACATATGACATTAAAATGATTATACGGACAAAAGAGTTTAGTTTCTACAAAATATGTACTTACAAGTACATTAAAGATAGCACCAGACAATCAATAAAGAATTAAATTAGCATATTTTGGTGCAGTGACCAATGCTTGAGAATTAATTAGTTATCTTCCTACTGGACTCTTTTTTTTTTTCAAGGGCTCGAGCTAATGGCCAGCTCAAGGGCTTTCTATAGATTAATTAATTAGTTATATCTGAATTCGACCCCCGAATCCGCCCGGACGCTAGACTCTTTTCATGGAGCATTTCTTTCATGTAATCAACTGGAGCCCGTTGGCCTCCATGCGGCAGACGTCGTGGACGCTGGCCTCATCGCTCCCGCAGCCGTGCGCCGGGTCGCCAGCCTCGCCTCTCGTCTGCTGCAGATGGGGAACGACCTGGGTGGAGATGGGGAATGTTGAATGCAAGGCTGTAGCGACCAGTTTGGGCTGGTGCGACCAAACCATAAAGCCATGTTTGGGTCCCTGTTCAAATAGTCCCAGGTTTGAGAAAATAAATTTGAATCAAGTCGGTTGCTACACATTAACACCAAGTAAAGAAATGGTGAATAATTAATTTTCTCTCGTTGCAACCAAACACTAGTAATGGTGGGTTCTTTTGGTTGTGGTTTTTGGCTTAAAATTTGAATTCTACTTATTCACAAGAGAGTACGGAGAGAGAAACACGTCATGTAGATAAACCAAAAGTCTAACGCAAATTGGCATGAGGCGAAAAATGAAATATCCTACAGAGGACACGCACTTCTTTCTATAGATTATGGGTTTATAATTTGAATTAACTTTAACAATATTCACCTTGAGCCGAATTCTCTCCAGTAATCAAAGAATATGATAAACTCCTTCAATTAAAATTAGCATGAATACCTTGTACGCTAAAAGTTCAAATGACTAATTCTCAAGCATAAAGATTGAAATAGTCTTGTCGAAATACTTCTTGCGAAGCAAAATTGAGCAAACCACTAGTAGGTCTGAACACATAGCTATTAACAAAGCAGGCAAACAAATTTGGGCTTCAATAATTCATAATCCTAGCAAAAGTCTGAGTCTGTGCAACTGAACTCCTGAAATAAATGCTCAATCGTCAAATGGCATAATCCAAAATATTACCTGTAGCACTGGATAGATAGTAAAGAATTTATATCATGAAATCCAATATGCTCCACCTAAAATACAAAACTCAGCTAGTAACACTCATTGAAGGAGCAACTCTTCAACAAGAAAGACTAGAACATTCTTATTGCACGTGTAGCCATCATGTACGTCAAAACTGCCAACTTCAAAAGGTAATTAAATTTCATGACATGGTTGAAATTGCTCCTGTAAAACTGTCTGCATAAAAGAAACTCTTGTGCCGTCAATAAAATATAAACTGCAGTAGACCCCTCATATCAAATTGCGACAACTGAAAGACATTGTAGTATCCATGCAAAAATAAAACTTCATCTTACATTTAAATCCTTCATCTCAAATTAAAATTAGAGCAAAACCTTCACTTTCAAACAATAAAACTCTAGAGAGTATCATGCTAGCTACCATCAGGGTGTTATCAAATGGTGAATAAAACACCAAATTCAGTTGTTTCCACAACTGACGCTCAAATTAACTCATTGTGTTGAATGCTTGCAACTCTACCTTAAATTCCTCATCCCTAGATCTTGCCGCAGTAACCTGTAGAAGATGATAGATTGTTGATGAAATTGCCAATGATTAATCTTGGCATTGGAACAGTCGTCGAGATAGAGCGGGCCGATGCTCAGTGTAGAGTTGAGTCATGGAATAGAGTTAAACAAATCAAAATAGCTTATTGGAGTTGAATCTTGGCACATTGTTAAGTATATGTAGCATTGAAGGGCCTTCAAAAAATCCTAGTAACCTTCCTGGGTGCAGCAGCAATTTTTGGTAGAAATTAGTGAAATCTCTCGCCAACCACTGAATTCACACCACTTGAATCAATGAACAAAGAACAGAGTCAGTGCTTGGATCGGTGGACATTGTGCTATCTTTTCTCTCCCTTCCTTCTCCCGTCTTCCGTGACACACACAGGAGCATGCAGCAATCTCGACAACCAACCATGCATGCAAGTATTTGCTCACTTTGGGTAGTTGGCTTCATCACCAGGAGATGTGTAGATGATTGCTTGCTTGCTTATGCGGATAAATCATGAAGCAACAAAGGCTCCACTCCTTGGATTTGGTGTTGCGCCCTTTATCCTTTTTATTGCTCTCAACGACAGTTTGATCCCTTCTCGCGTCATGAGGACAGACACCTTGGTTTAGAGCCTTGATTGTTGCCTTTGATCTGACGATGAGACAATTTCGTGTCATACACGAACACGACAAGATGGCTCTGATGCGAACACAAATGCAAACGCCTCCTCTTCGGATTCGGCGACGCTGCAGAGCAGATGCTGCTTCAAATATTACCTGATGCAGTCGGCTTCCTTGTACTAAGTTGGAATCTGACAAGAAACCAAACACTTCTGCAAGTCTTGATGGCTTCGGATTCGTCAATTGCGCACCATGTCACCAAGACATCAGAAGACAGCGATATGCTATGATTTTATTAATTGAATGACGCGTAAGTTCCATCGAGATGATATCTGATGAAGAAAAAGATTTGGCTACTAATGCAGTGTAGGATGTCCTTTGATGTCACTCTTGTCCATGCGAATGTTGCCCTGTGCAAGTGCAACCTTTACGCCGTGCAAGTGCCGCCCTCGGGAGTCACCTCTTCCTGGGGCAGCGGTTTGGGTCTTAAACCCTAAACTGTGATACCACTTTGTTGCAAATAATGCACAGAAGATAGAGACAAGAGACAAGAATTTTTACGTGAAAATTCTTACGGAAAAATCACGGGCAATCGAAGATAAATCAATATAATGAGAAGAGATTACAATGAATCACTTCTCATGGAGCACTTCTTCCAATGCACTACTGAGGTATATATATAATGCGAGGGAAAAGAATTCCATAGGGAGAGAAAACCAAATTAGAGTCAGTTGCTACAGATTGACACCATGTCTGATTTAACTTGTGCATACACCTGTCATGCCACGTCTAACATGAGATAATGAAATGTTCTACACAGACACAGTACGAATTTGGATCAATTTTAACAGAAGATAACCTTCTATGTGTTGTACAAGTGAAGGCCAAAAGACATTGGAGGACACTTAGCTCCCACTGGACTCAAACGTACCATCTTTTGGACTTGCCACACCAAAGCTCATCGAATGCGGACATAATAAAATTGCAAAACCTAGAACAGGTCAAATACATTATGCGTTAGTGATCACAATACAAAAACAATAAGTTACTCCCATGTGCCATAGAGCATGGTGTACAACTTTAGGTTATTTTCTCTCTGAAGGACCATATGAGAAGATACATAATTATGTTGTGATGAAACATTGCAGTTTAGGAAGGTTGAAAATTTGAATTGTAAATTTTCCAAAATTTTTGGAACTATCAACCTATAGACAAGACGGTCTGACAGGCAAAGTGGGGCTGTCTGACCCCCCCAGCAGTCAAATTGACGGCCATTTTGGTTTGAACTAGGCCTCGTCAACGGTCTAACCACTATGGGGTCCGGTCAACCCAACTGGTAGTGAAGGTCTTAGCTAGTTTTTGTGTTTTGGGGATTTTGAGTCTTGTAATGATCTTGAATTGAGAGTTTTGGGCTTGATTTATTTGGTATTTTTACTTGCTATGACATGTGAAAATACATCTAGAGTCATCTTAGCCATTTTCTATACACAAGCAAGTCATATTCATGGTTTTTGTATTTCACCTGTTTTTGGAGCAAACTTACTTACATATGAAAAAGTCTGAACTTTGATAAGGATGTTTGCAATCCATAGATGGAATAGGTTCCTAACATCTTAATCATTGTGTATGTAAAATTTCATAGCATTTGGACTTGTATTTTAGAAGTTGCACTATTTCTTGGATCTCCTCGAGTTGATTCCAGGTAGGCCAGTCCAACCGCCATAGGGCCGGTCAAACCAGTATTATGGTGGTGATGACTGTCAAGAGGTCAGATCAGCCACTGATTGCAGGTCAGAACTCCAGGGTTTAGAATTTATGAAGTTTGATTTTTTTTAAGCATTTTAATTTGGGATTTTGGCTGTGAATCCTGTTTTCTGTAACTATGTAGTTATTTGAGAAAAAATCAAGAATACTTGAGAAAAATTTCGAACGACACCCTGCACCTCCCCTCTGTTGCCTTTCGGTGCTACAAATGGTATCAGAGGCCAGTTAGCTCTTCTCATAGATCTTAACGGATCTCAGGAGCCATTGCATCAAACAAGTATTCTACCAAGCTAGCCGTGTTAAAAGAGTCAATTTCTTTTATTGGAAGGCTCGTATGCAATCCTACATCGAGGCTCAAGGGCATATAATTTGGATTAAAATCAAGAATCCTTATGTTATGATGACCAATGACAAGGTGATTAAATCTGAAAAGGATCTAAACTTTTACATAGATTTTTGTGATCCATAAATAGAATAGATTTCTAAGACTTTAAGTAAGATGTGTACAAAATTTTGTGTTATTGGACTTGTATTTTAGAAGTTACACCATTTCTTGGATCTCCTCAGGCTAATTCCAGAAAGGTCGGTCCAACCGCCATAGGGCCGATCAGATTTGCATTGTGGTGAGATCAGACCAACCATTGGTTGTAGGTTAGACCCCTAGGGTTTAGAATTTGTTGGAGTTTGATTTCTTGAGCATTTTAAATTGAGATTTTGCTTGTGGATCCTATTATCTGTAACTTTGTAATTATTTGAGAAAATAATTAAGAATACTTGAAAAAAGTTTGAACGGCGCCATTCACCCCTGTTGCCTTTCAATCTTACACTCTCTCTCGACGAGGACACGGAGTAAATATTCGAAGAGTGCAAATGGCACATTTGAAGCATAGGAATCTCGCAGAAAATAGTGTATCCGTGCACAATTCATGTAAGATACCCGGCAGGGGGATCGTCTCCACCGCAGAACTCGTATCAGACGAGAATGTACGGGTACGCATTATGCATGTGATGACTCTCAAACAAAGCAATATCAGATCATCCTTCCATAGCTCCCATGTGAAATAAGTCAAGGATCCCCAGTGCTGCCAGGGCATATTCCATTTCCATCCTCCTCGGTCAGGGCGGAAGGAATTATGGGGTGCTACCCCTTTTCTCCCCCATCGTCCCATCTTGCCTTCGTCGTCTTCCCTCTGCTGCCGCACACTAATCAAACCAGCCGTGTGGAATCTTCCTCTTGGACGGCACTCGAAATCATGAGCCCTAATTGGTTTGTCAAGGGAGCACACCGCACACCGGATCAATCGGCACAGACAGGCTCACATCACACCTTGATCCCGGCACGATCAAGAACAGAAATCCCTCGATAGGCACAGGGCATGTGCCGGCCTCTGCAAGCCCGTGCCGACGTGCGTGGCAAGCTAGCTCGGCGAGTGATGGCCCCGTGCATAGATAGCAAGGTCGCATCATCACGTACGCCGCGTCTTGATCATCTGATCCATCCCAAACGCTTCGTCTGTCGAACAGATCATAGGACTCAAGCAGACGACATATCAGAGAGAATTAATGGGCGATGCCCCCAATGCCGGTTTGGACGTTTCTTCATGGTGCATTCGCCGGATGATGGCGTTTGACAGGGTAACCTATCATATAAGAAACTGTACATGTCGCGAAGAGGGGCGTGATCGCACAAGTTCCATTTTGTACTCTTTCCCGTGATCTGAAGCCGGGGGAAGAATATTAATGGCCAGTGAGAAGGTCGGTAGAGGAGTGCGATGGTTAGGTTTCTTGCCGACGCTGGGCTCCCGCCATGTACACCGTCAAAAAGGCTGTTCCGGTGATGCCGACGGCGGCATGCAGCGCCCGTGAAAATCTGGTAAATATCCTTTGCAGAAATGATGGTGCCAGTATGATCAGCGACTAAACTAGGCAGATTTTTCAGAGACAGTTCAATAATCCAAAGTTTTTAGATGACAAGATGATTTGAGATCGATGGAAACTGTGTGGGGGTGGGGGGGGGGGGGGACCTGCATCGACTTGTGTCAATGACCCGCATCATTTGAATTTGATGCCATTTCCGGTAGGATGTGTGTATTGGCTCTTCACATGGAATGCGCGGGTCACGGCTTGCACGAGAGAAAACGGTGCTTACGCCGCCCTCCGGAACGTACACGTACTAGCCTGCCTTACCTCGGCGGCTTCCCAGCACCACTACTACTAGTCTAGTGACTAGTGGTCCTATGCGCGTCGTTGCAAAGCATGTGCACTGGTACTTGTCTCCTTGGGTGAAAAGGTACAGTAACTTGCTAGCAGCCGTCCATACTCATCCCCCTTCCAACCACCGTGTAAGGGATCTCAACTTACACACCAAAACCGAAGTTTTTTTCGATCGGGAGAACGTCTAGGCACAGCTTAAAATGACTTAAAGCCAATTTCTGCTTCTAGTTTCCGTTTTTTTCCACTATTCAATAATTTTATCTTTTTCTTTTTAAAGATTTTTTAGACTTTTTTACATTTTCTTTTTTCCTGTATTCATTTGCATTATATGTGATAGGCTAACATGTTTTTTTTCTATTTTTAATTTAATTATATCAAATAAACCAACTCAGTTACAGTAAAAAAATAAGTCAACTACAGTAAAAAAACTATAAATCAACGTTAAACTGAGTGCTACCCTAATTTGGGAACCTACAACTAGAAATTAAATTAGAAACTTCGAATTGGGGAACTTTCAGTTCGGAATTTTGGGAGCTTCCTATTCGAAGAAAGGTCTCGCCGACGGGGGTGGAGGCGAAGACAGCACTGCCGTGGAGCTTCGGCGGCTGACAATGGGCGTTGGGACTGGGGGCGTCCGGAAGCGAGACGGCTGGGAAGAAGATCGATGTGAGAACTAGCAGGCGTTCAGGAGGGACTTGTGAGGGCTACGAGCTAAATCCGAGCCGGATCGGACTGCCTATGAAAACCTGAAATTATTTGGTTTGATAGTTCCAAGTTTTCGCTAAAATGATGGTTTCACTGTATATCCCTAAGGTGAAAATTGGTTCCATGCATCAACTTTACAATAGGAGGAGCACCTTCTCGATAATCGGTAGCCAAATCACACTAATCGATCCGCGCGGAACGTGCAACTAGCTACCGATATCGATTTGTGCCCGTACGGCATTCTCACTTGCACCTCGCACTCGCACGCCAATCCAAAACAAAAGTGAACACAACTTGGTGCCAGGTACGAACGATAGTTTCGAGTAGTGGTGGCCGCAGCAATAGAAATTTGCAAGATCCGAGAAAGATTGCACTGATATTTCCGTGATGTTATTATTCACTTATTCTTTTTACTCATCTACGTAATTACAAGACGCAAGTTGTGCTACACACTAAACAGAGAACATCCATGCCACCGCGTTCGCCTTCTTCCTCGCCACCGTGCTACTAAAATTCTACAGCCATCCATGCCACCCCGGCTGGCCGGAGCGAGCCAGCCACGGAGACAACCGGCAAGCTCATCGGGATTCGAGCTTGCGTCTGCATGGCTAATCGTCACCGTTCCCGGCCAAAAGCTTCAATCACCGGATTCCCGGAACGGGAGAGGAGCAGCACATACCACATCCTCCTGGATCACCACTCACTCCACTTGCCCACGCACACTTGACACTCCTACTCAACCTGGCTAAGTAAACGGGAAGATATATGTGTCAACTCCACTCCACCGCCCGGCCATGGCGTCGTAATCTAGGCGTCTCGCCGCGTGGCCGCCCCCGCGCATGCTGCAAGAACTTGACTTCTTGAATAAAGTTTTTTCCCCTTTTGGTTGGCTTGTGTTGTTCTGTGGCCACTGTGGTGCCGGTGCGCGCGTCAGTCGAGGGGGTAGCATGTCTCCTCACCTCCGGTGTTCCAGAGGAAATGCGCGTAGGCGGCGGCGTGGTGCGCGTTGCCGGGGTCGGCCGCGATGGCCTCCTGGTATGTCTCCTCCGCCGCCGCGAGGTCGTCCCGCGCCTTCCACAGGAACGTCGCGTACCGGCTCAGCGCGTCCGCGTCCGCCGGATCCGCCCGCACCGCCCTCTCAAAGTATTGCTCCGCCCTGCGATTAACACAAAGTTACTTGCATCAATGGAAGTGGATCAAATGAACAGAAACTGCATTCTGTCAATCCGTCGAACAGGTGGTGGGCATAGACGACGGGCCTACCGGTCGTGATCGTCCCGCACGAGGTAGAGGAACTGCGCGAAGTTGGCCAGGATGAGCGAGTTGTTGGGCTCCTCGGACACGGCCCGCTCGTACCTCTGCTCCGTCCGCGCGTACTCCGCGTGGTCCTCTGTCTCCAGCTCCGCCTCCACCGACGCGACGAGGTTTCCCAGCAAGTCGGGGTCACACAGCTCCTCAGCGCGCGCGTTGGCCTGCATGCTCGAAGCCTCCGCGACCATCCTTTCCCAGATGAACTGTTCTTCCTCGGCCGCGGCGTCGGGCACGACCTTCTCCGCGTCCGTCCCTGCCGGCGGCGCCGGTTGCTGTGGCGCCACGCGGCTCAGCAGATAGAGGGACTCGTCCCACCGGTCATCGCCGGTGGGGCCCGCGACGGGCCGAACTTTGCCGCCACCGCCGCTGCTCCCACCGACCGAGGCAGCCCGGCCAACGGAGAACGTCGTAACCGAGGCCGCGTCCAACCTCGGGTGGGATGGCTCAGTGTGCTGGGTGTCGACCACCGTGACAGCCGCGACGGTGGGCGGGGTGGGTGGGAAGGCGGCGGCGGCGGCCGCGACGCTGTGGCCCATGGAGTGGACGGTGAAGTTGGCGAGGAGGAGCATGAGGGAGACCATGAGGGCCGGGGTGCCGGCGAAGATGTGCTGGAAGAGCCAGACGAAGGAGGCGTGCATCTCGCCGTGGACGCGCGCCAGGACGCCCTGCAGGTCGTCGCAGAGCAGCGCCTCCCGCATCTGCTGCAGCGCGAAGCTCTGCAGCTCACGCATAATGAGCACCATCGACGAGAAGGCGCGCCCCACCGACTCCCCGGCGGAGCCCAGCAGCCGCTCGTCCCACCGCGACTGCCGCGCCACCTGCCGCAGCTGCATCTTCTTCCGCTTCAGCATCCGCAGCGACAGCGGCAGCCCGACGCTGCTCGCGCTCCTCTCCACGCTCGCCGGCCACCCGCACCCCGCCGGCTGCACCCCCGCCGCCGCCGCGAGCTCCTCGATCCTCCTCAAGAACTCCGCGTCCCCGCCTCCCATACCATCTAAACTAGCACTCAGCGCGCACCTCGCGGGCCGCCCCGCCCCGTGCCGGCGCGTCATAAGACCGACGCCCCAATTAACAGGTGCCCGGGATCTCGCGAGCCCGGCGCAGCCACCGGTGAGGAACGCGTGCCGCGAGGACGTCGAGGGCGACGACGAGGGGGAGGAGGGAGCGCACGACCATGGCGCCACGGCCGCGACCTGGAAACCCATGGCCTTTGGTTGGGCCCCGAGACCACCACCGCGAGGGAGGCGTGGAAATCGGTCGCGCACAACCGTAGGAGGGTGGGTGGCTAATGCGAGCAAAGCAAGGGAAAGCGCTTATTAAGGATCCGGAGGGGCTTCCTCGTCACAGCCCGCTCGTGAAGCGGTCTAGTTGTGCCACCGAGTGTAAAGAGTTTTCAAATGTTTTTTATACGGATAGCATTAGTTTTTACTAGTATTAAAACGCAATCTATTTTTAAAATTACAAATGAACACATCAACTTTGCCAAAAGTGTACTTATATGTATTTTTTATCAAAAGAAAGGTAAAAACACCACATTCACTATATAAATTCTTATGTTAATTCAAAAAAAGAAAAAATCTACACAAACGATTGTGATAAGTTAAGATTATAAGGTGGGATTAAATAAATATAAATATGAGAGTTGTTATAATTATATAGGAAATATAATTATTTTTTATCATAAACATTAGAATTGTATAATAAATATAACTCTATATTTAAATATAAATATTATATTATAGTATCTAGCAGTATAATTGTACGAAATGTTCAGTTAGTTTTCTTAGAGTTTTGGTCAATTCTAAATATCTGTTGAAAGTATAAATAACGTGCATAAACCATTAGTAAAAATCGCTTATTAAGGTTTAGAGATTAATAAAAAGGAGCACATAATCCCAATTATTTTAGAGAAAGCCCCCTTTATTATTTCGATTGTTTTGCATTGTTTAGATGTCAGTAGCAACACAGGCAATACGTATAAATTGCCGACGCCGAATTTTGCAGATATTTTTTCAAGCAAATGTTTTTATGAGCAGTGTTTCTATTCTTTCTTCTCTAACAAAAGTAGTACTAACTCAAAGTAAATGAAGAGATAAGTAATATCTATCTACCATTCATTATGCTTTAAAAATTATATAAATCACTGTTGAGAAAAGCATAAAAGTACTTTCCATGTTTTATAGTGTGAACATTTTAGGGGGGGAAAGTGACAAAGTGTTTAAAATTTTTAAATGGTTAGAATTGTGATATTCTTAAGAATATTTAATTATTAATCTGGACTATGAACAAGAAAAAAAATAATCGAAAGATGATTAAAAAATAGATACATAAACATCTAAAGTGAAGGGATATATATCATCTATCTATGAAAAAAAAATAAACAGACTAGCAGGGTTCGTCTTTTACCTGTAATTCGGGTTTTCTCAAGCGGAAACGTGCTAAGTATTAGTATTTTTTACAGCACAAGTTTGTATGTATGACTTAGCTACATTTTCTTAAATCTTTCTAGATACATTGATGTGTCACACTTTAAGGCCCTGCTCAGTGTTTGCTTGTGGGCGTTCGGCGACGACTTCTCGACTTATAAAGCATTGTTTACGTTTTTATCATTTTCTTTTTTTTTGTTTTATTTTTTTCCCGTATTTTGCATTGTTCGTGATACGTTAACATGTCGCTATTATGTTTACATTTTTTTACATTTAATTACATCCAATAAAGCAACTTAGCTACAGTTAAAAAAATCAGTCGTCTACAATAAAATTTCAACCAAAAGCTATCGCTATTCCGAACGCCCTCTAAACTTCAGCTGCCAAAATGCGACGACTGCATTTTTCTCTTACAGCTATTTCTTTATTGTCTAGTGTTAAATATGTAAATTACCATGTTCCTCTAGTTTTATTCTTTATCGTATCGAAATCTAAACAGAAGAATCTCTAAAGCCAGATAAAGCTTTTTTTTCAGGAGATTAAGCTTCTTAAACACAATGTGAATATAATACTCGTTCATTGAACAAATACGCCTTTTGCAAATGAATCATGAGGGGAAATGTAGAGCAGCAACAGTCAATATACCACCCCAAACCAAAAAAAAAAACGTCATCAGCAGCTAATTCATGTGATCTGCCCTGTTCAAATTTATCGATCCACAAGCAAGTGGGCGCAAAAGTAGGCAAGTCGAAGAGCAAGAAAGCCACCAGGGCCTAGACTAATCGTGTGATTGACCGCTAAATTTCGAGGTGAGTAGTTGATAGCTAGTGCTTTCCAGAGTCCAAAACCACAGCTCAAGGCCAGCAAAATTGACGTCTTTTCGCTCGAGCTGGAGGCTGGACGCCAAAACGGCAAGAAAAAAGATCTCGGCGAACGGACGGCCGTGGGAGAGCGAACGGACGGCCGTGGGATAGCGAACGGCACCAGAATGGCAGAATCCAACCTGAGGTTTTGTACGGATCGGCCCGGACAAGCGACGAGAGGTAAGCCGCGTCGGGATGAGGTGCTTGGCCTCCCAGCGGATTGGACGGCGGAGAATGGAGGGCGACGGTGCCGCTGGGTGCTGGATGCTTCTCCTCCGTCCACGCGCGACACATGTGAAATGTGCACGCGCGGTCGGTCAATTGCTACATGTGCAGTGTAGGAGGATGGAGCCGTGCTCCACTATCGTTGTAGCAGTAGTAGAGGCCAAGCTGGATCCCGTTGCAGTATAATATGTGAGGAGTATAAGTTGGAGTTGCTCTTCCCTTCTTGCTGACGCCTGTCTGTTTTTTGTTTCTGACAAAAGAAATATCTTATCATAACAGTAAGAGGGTGATCGGAATAGCGATAACTTTTGGTTTTTACTGAAAAAACACTGTAACTGAGTTGATTTATTAGATATAATTAAATGTAAAAATCTAAAAATCGAAAACAAAAAGTATAAGTAAATTTAAAAAAAAAATTTTCATCAGTAGCGCATGCAGGCGCACTTCTGATGAAAAAATCGCTCACCACCGAACGCCACGACGGTCGAAGCCGTTCTGAGCGGGGCGTGACAGTTTTCATGCAACGTCAATCTTTAGTTCATCACAAATTAAGCAGGGAAGATGTACATTTGTTTTGAGAAAAGTTTAGGATGCCATCGTGCCAAGAAAAGACTGACAGTAGGGATGTTTAAATCAGCTTTGATTTTCAGCTTCTGTTTGAAGAAACGGAAAGCCGATTTGGCTTTTTCAAGTTACTTCTAAAAATGATTTTGTCAAGTTATTTTTAAAAGCTGCTATTCAACCTCTGCTGTCTCCTTCGGCTTCTCGCCTTTTAAAAGCTGTTTTTCAAATTTTATCTTAATAGCTACTTCTTTCGATTATTACAAGTTTATTTTAGCCAAAATTTATCAGCTTCAACCGATTAAAACATCCCCCTAGAGCATAAACAATTTCCTTGAGAGTTAGTTAGCAAGCAGTTGGTGCAGAGAAAATTCGCATTTCCATTTCCATTCGAACGGAATGGTGAACAACCTAGATTCCTACAATTCATTTAGACCGAAAATGGAGCATGCAGCAGAACGAGCTTTTCAAAATGGTGTTAAGGTAGAAACCAACATTATAGAAATTTAATACTAATAACAAATCCTCTCCGCCGTCCGATCTGTGTTTTGTACAACAGTGATGTAAATCAAGTCGGTACGGACGCACAGTAGCATTCATCATTTTCTGCACGATTAATTGGCACCGTTGCCGTAGCTGTTAATGAGGTCATGAGATGTATTGAAGCATCTCTAATAGTAATTTTTTAGTTGTCTTTAACTATATTAAATAAGTAAAATTTTATATAAAGAAGATAGGAGGTGAGAAGAGATAATGTGATATCTTTTATGTAAGAGACAATTTAAACCTACAAATCAATATAAATAGTGAGGTTGTGAGACAGAAAGTTATGTTAAAAATAATATAAAATAGTTAAATGAATAATTTACTGTTGGACAAGTTATCTCTAATGCTATCTTTTAAGTGAGATAAAAATCTTAATAATATATTAAGAGATAGACTATTTTACATGTCCTTACTAACAACAATATGCTATTGGCTATATGCCTGTATCATTGCATCCACACACTTCAGATTTCGTGACCTGACCAGCCAATTATGCCGTGATGGATTCATCTGTCCAATGCACCATGAAATCTCTTCCAGGAGATCTCCATTTTCATGGGCCTATCGTCGCAACAACCACAAGCACATAGTATGATAGGTAACCCTGCAAAATACTAGCTGATACGTCCATACCACAGGCTGAACTAACTAGTGACTAGGGCCACAGGGCGTGCCAAGCTTGGTTGGAAAATAGGAACAGAGAAGAGCCAGACTAAATACTACACAAGGGTAAAATGGTCAAATGCCGAAGCTAGATATTACTCGTAAGCCTCCTCATCAGCGCTTCTGTCGCGATCGGTCGAAGCTGATAAGTACGAACCTGTGTGATTGCGTTCAGTCTCCTACCTTTATAAAAGCATTCCTCAGGTAGTAGGTAGTACGTATTAGGATATTGGGAAATAGATAGGTCATATGATGAAAATTAAAAATTTTATCATGTAAATTAAAAAATTATGCGAGTAACAGATCATAGATCGTTACCACTAGATATACAGTACAACAAAAATAGAGTTAAAGTAGCCGATTCAACGAAGAGCGCGTTGATAAAGTGAAAATAGTCGATGTCCTCTGGCCAATTGTCTTCTCCTCGCGATCATCCTGATCAGCATCGCAGTCATAGCAACGCCTCTATCGAGATCCACACGTCCAAGGATGGAACATCATGTGTCGGTGTGTTAGCACCAGCGCGTACGGCAGAGATTCTGAGAGGTGGTGCAAAGGTTTCGATAGGTATATTTTGGGATACCTTTCTCAGCCCTCTCGCCTTTCTTTATATAGCCTCTAATCGGATACTTATTCGATACGATCAGATATTGTATCCAACACGAAAAGACTCAGGTTGTATCTTTATCCAATGCGAGTAGATATTATATTCTACTTGGAGACTATCATCCGGACTCTTATCGTTTTAGCCTATTAAGTGTGTGACCCTGCAGCTTCATGTATATTTAGCCATAGGCCGAAAATTCATTTTCGGGCCATAAGTCGGTAGCGATCCTTAGAAGAATACAACGACTCCCAAACATACATAAAGATCATATCGAACGAACCTATGTATTACTTATGTATCGATCGCTTTGCCTCATAATATCAGATCGAACTCAAAGCGAAAAGTGTGCCATCATCTGATAGCTCGATTCTTTATTCGAACATGTTATAGATTACTGAGTTATGATTGACTCCTCAACCATATTCGGCATAGTCATGTACTTCCTTAATTTAGCCATATCGAGATGCCCAGAGATATCTCTCTTGTTATATTGAAGGGGCAAATTTCATCTTGATCGTTTATATTTTTTTGTATACTTCATAGTAAACCTAAAAGAACACACCCATTAGGTTAAGCTTAAGTTGAGGGTTATCTTGGGCCACGAACTCACACATTTATTTATTTTTGTTATTAGCAGTGTTGTGTGATACTTCTCTTCTTCAATGGCTCTTGCTATTGGCTCAAAAAACACAATCGACGTTACTTGAATCACTAGTGAGACCAAAGAGGGCATTCTTTTTTTAATTCCAACCAAGTGCTTAATCTAGGCTCGTTCATTCTGGTTTCATCCATAATTCAAAATAAAGGTCTTGGCTTTTTAATTTTGCCCCTCTTTTTTTCTTTTTCTATTTTTTCTTTGTATTATTTGTAGAAATATAGTTTTTTCTTACTTTTTTAATTAAATGACTCAGAAAAAATAATAATCATTATAATATAATTTTAACTAAAAGCTAACAGTAAAAAGTTAGAAGCCATTGAAAAAGAATGAACGGTCGATCAAACTTCTGCACTCCCTCTACCGACAGATTTCACTGCTACACGGATATTTTACACGCAGCGCAAAGGATTTTTTTTTCTTGTCGACCCTGTTATTCATTCCAATTTGCTAGTTCCGCCACCTCGTCCGGTTATTCATTCCAATTAGGCATAAGTGTTAGGTAAGTGAACAATGTAAAATTCATTGCGATTCTATCCCTTCGCAAGTAGAACTATAGCCTCCTTCTTTTAATTCCAACCAATTGCTTAATCTAAGCCGTTCATTCCGGCTAGAAGCTTAAATATACGTTTTGACTTTCTTAATTTTTACTTTTTTTCTCTTCTTTTTTATTTTTTATATTATCTATAGAGATATAATATTTTTTAATTAAATAATTTAAAAAATAATAGTCGTTATAGTATAATTTTAGCCAAAATTATTCTAAAAAAACCAAAAAGAACGTACCTAGAACTGTGATTGAACTTGTGCTCTTGCACTCCCTCTACCGACAAATCTCACTGCTACACGGATATTTTACACGTAGTGCAAATGATTTTTTTTGTCAACTCGGTTATATTTATTGGAAAAGCTGAGTTTGAGTCTGTAAGTCTGATCCATTAGTAGATATTATCTATTTAGTCTATAAATAAAGGTCTCAATTATTGTAAAATTGGTATGTGAATAAAGAAAAGAATAAAAAAAGTTCTCCTTTTACCTCTCTATATTTAATTTATTATTTATAATATTTTATATTTAATTTATATTTTTGTATAGAAAAAATTGATTAGACTAAATTTATCAGCGGTAGTTCCTTAACAATATCTTTACTACTTTAAAAGGAGTTGGTGGTTGATGAGTCCTCACCCCTCTCTTCCCAACCATTCGATCTGATTACAAAATTAAATCCGAACTGCTCATCCCACCTCAGCGCCGCTCCTCCTCTCCCCCCCGGGTAGGCCTCCCACCCCACGCGCCGCCTCCTCCTCTCCCTACCCCGCACGTCGCCTCCTCCCCACCCCGCGCGCGCTCCTCCCTCCCCACCGCGCCGCCTCCTCCCCACCATGCGCGCCGCCTTCCCTCTCCCACCCCGTGCTCCGCCTCCCACCCCCGCGCGCCTCCTCCTCCTCCCGCCTCAAGACCGGCTGGATCCGGACGACCCTCCCCACCGCCGCTTCCACCGGCGGATTTGGTTGTGCCCATGTGCATGTCGTCGCCTCCTCCCACCCCGCGCCGCCTCCTCCTCCTCCCACTCCGCTCCGCCTTCCCACCCCGCGCGCGCCTCCTCCTCCTCCCGCCACGCTCCGCCTCCCACCCCGCGCCGCCTCCTCCTCCCTCCCACTCCGCTCCGCCTCCCACCCCGCGCGCCGCACCGCCTCCCCATCTCAAAGACCGCCGGATCGGGACGACCTCTCCCACCGCCGCTTCACCGCCGGATTTGGTCGGGCCCGCAGCGCGTACGTCGTCGCATTGGAAGGTGAGTCAAATCAAGCTTTGTAGCATTAGAGCATCCTTCTCCCCAACGCCGCGCCTCGTTGCCTCCTTCTCTCCCGCGCGCCGCCCGTCGCCTCACCCGACGCCGCCGCTGTTGCCTCACCCGACGTCGCCTCATTGATTCCAACAAAGAGCTTGCGGGTTCGATATTTGCTAGAGATCTCACCCCACACATAACCCGCCCAGGCCCACAACCGTAAATAGTGTTTTGCTACATCTCTACTTAATGGGGAAGCGCCTATTTATATTTCATTCAGTGCAAGCAAGAGATACTTTGGTCATTGTCTAATCATCCGATGCATTGCAATGTTCGGATAGCAAAGTTGTGCATGATACCCGCATCATGTCTTCGGAGGTTGTCTTTGATCATGTACATTATTCAAGGGACACAAAGCGAGCATAATGGTTGTCTTGATAGGAGTTGCACGATGACTGCATCGATGTTAGTGTGAATGCAAAGGTGTGGTCGCATTGTTATAGATTTGTTTGAGCACGACTTTGCAACAATATATAAGTTAAACCACCTACAACGTATGGTGATTTCTTATCTATATGCTAGCCAATAATATTCCTGTTGTAGCTGTTCTTTGGTAACCACAAACTTTTTAAAAGATGAGTTATTACTTGGTGGCACAATAGTTCTTGTGGCAATCGCTTTAGGATTTTTTCCTTCATTGAGCATGGAAAGAAAGTCGATGCCAATGTTTTACATTGGTGGAATGAGATGATAACATTCTTTATGCCCTCATGATATGCGTAATGTTTACGACACATTATCACTCCATTTTCAAATGTGCAATGCATTATTTTGTTTAATCGACAACCGCATGGCATTCTTCTATTATTTGATTTCCCTTGTTGCCCTAAAATTTTCATAATTGTTCTATCAGAGCACACGTGGATCGTGATCCTATAGTAGACCCAATTAAAAAGGTTCACAATTTTAATTCTTGTAATTTCCGTTCTTTTGCAAAGACGCTCATTTTCTCCGATGTATCTCTGAACTCATTCAACCACTTAGGCCACTTTTCTGAAATTTTTGGGCCAATTAGTTCGTGTTGTGAGATTGGTGGCGATGTTTTGGAGGCTAGGGAGCTGGTATTTGCTATAACTAGATTAGCTTTTCACAAACACACTACGGATTATTATTTCCGTTGTATTAGGAAAGTTAGTTAACTATAAGACGGATGCGACATAAATCTGTGTATGTCTATCGGAAAACTAAGGCCATGCACGCATCCAAGAATGGTTCAAACATGAAACATTATTGAATCCTCTTCCTACAATGTTACTCACATGAATGCACGCATTAGAGACCAAATATATGAAAATTGCATGACTTTGTCAATGTTTCTTGGTGTGCTTAGCACAAAAACAATCGAAAAACAAAGATTTATCCTTAGTCCGTTATGTACAAGGGGTTAAAGATGTACCTTAAAATAACTCATTATGATAAAATTGTGCATACAAAATAGGTGGAGACATCCATATGTGAAAAGGAGTTGTACCTAGGTTTCAGTGATTAAATCGCTTATCCTTCATTGCTATCACCTAATAGATTATGTGCTTGTATAACTTGAGCATTAAAGGATGTGAGACCATACTTGCTCACTTTTTATTTTATGCTTGTGGTTGCTCGAGATGATGATTAATGATTGCAAGTTGATTTACTAACACCCAAGCTATGCAGCTGATGAAAAACTTTATAAGCTTGAGCTATATCCATGCTTGATGATGAGTTTCAAGTGTTTGAATGAACCAGTAGTATAAGTTATTGTTGACATTGTCACTAGACTACTTTTTCAAATAATGTGCATGACAGGATTTAATATATCCTATATATGCTTATTTGACAAAATAATCCTACAATTTTATTCTTAACAAGACCTAACAAAATTAAAGCTACATAATAGTCAGTGTAGGCTAGCACTCGACAAATAAGCATGTTGGGAGAGTGGTTTAGGATGAATGGATAGAACATGCATGACATTTGCTATAAATTTTGGTTTCGTTGCAACGCACAAGCATCTTACTAGTTCATTCCAATATGCTAGTTCCGCCACTCCGTCCGGTTATGCATTCCAATTAGGCATAAGTGTTACGTAAGTGAACAATGTAAAATTCATCGCGATTCTATCCCTTCGCAACTAGTAGTACTGTAGCCTAGCGCCTAGCGAGTTAACGTGGCCTCGACTCTTCAGTAGTAATACGACGCGCAATGTAGCGTCCCACTGCCTTATCCAACCCCGGTGCAGCAGTAGTACGACGCGCAGTAACCGTTCGCGAATCACGACCCGTCGTCTCTCACGCAGGCACGTACGCAACAGCGCCCTCCGATCAATAATCTCCGTACCCGTAACATCTCGCCGCTATCCGTTCCTCCTCGCGAGCGCTGGCTTCCATCCAACTTCCAAGCGACGGCCGGTCTGGCCACTGCCGCTCGCGCGTGCTCGCAAAGGGATCACTCGACCGTGACGTGGCGGTATCCGCGAAAAGTTCGCTGCCCTCGCTGTCGGCGTCGCTGTCGTTCCTTCGGTCAGCAGGAGGCCGCCGATCGGGTAGCGCTACATCAGAGTTTGGCGGAGATGAAAATGGATCGGATACATCAAATAATTTTAAATATAAATATAAATTTATATTTTTAAAATAAATATAAATTTGAATATTTTTTAATACGAATCAATTATCGTAACGAGTATACAAATTCGAATCGAATATATATTTAATTCGATTGAATACGAATATCTTTCTATAATTTCTGTAACAAATCTCGGTAGAATAAATTTATGTAACGTGATTATATGATTACACCGTCTACACTACATGTCTACATAGGAAACAGATTGAGTCAGTGGCAGACCGAATCAAAATTTAGGGGAGGCTAATAGGATTTGTTCACCGGTTTACCGAATGCCGAGTTAACGGCTTGCGATAGCTTGTCACATTGTCGATGAGAGGTAGAAAAAAGCTATTATGTTGTAGTAGGCTCGTGCGCGCGCGCGTGCACACACACATACATATAGAGCATATCTAGTGCTAAAACCCTATTCAGTGTTAAAATATATATTTTTGACATTTGAGGATCAATTTTTCTTTAGGGAAAAAATTTCATGAAATTTAGAAAATAGTGGAGTGACCAATTCCCCATTTGACCGCTACACTTACAATTACAAACAATGGAATTGCTCTCCTCGATAACAATGACACAAGAGTTGAGCTAAGATTGGCAACATAACTATACTATCAAGGGCACAACCTCACTATCTCTTTGAGAGCTCCTGCACAACAATACTAGCAAAGAAGCACGAGAACAGGCGTACCAGGTCCAGGGAGCGGGTCCTTGAGGGTGGCGCCGAGGCCACTCGATGGCGACTCCTCCCTCTGGGGTGGCGGCGGCGGCAACGAACGCGACTTCATCTCCTGGCCGCCGCCCATCGGCAATGAGGAGCGCGAAGCAGCTTGGCGCGCGGCGTGGAGGGCTCGGCGCCGTGGCGGCGCGGGAAGGGCAGTGCGTGGGAGGGCGGCGATGCGGTGGAGGAGGAAGCCGCTGAGCTGCGGCGGCGGGTGTGAGAACAGCGCCCCAACGCTTCCCATGGCCGTCTACTGCTGCCGCTGCTGCACTTGGGAGGCCTTCTCGGTGGCTCGCTCCCAGGTGACGCCTGGGGCCAGGGGGAGCAGCTGGCGTAGGGGGGCGTTAGCCCCACCTGACCCCCCAGTGGGTGCGCCACTGGATTGAGTACGAATCAAATAGTCTTGAACACGAATATAAATGTTCTCAAATATGAATGTGGATACAAACATTCTCAAATGCCGATACGAATGTTGTCGAATACGAATACGAATATTTTCGAATACGGATTTTACTTACCACATTCACGTTTTCTCGAAAGGAATATTAGTACATCAGTCAGCCTACACTTAGAAGGTGTTAAAAAGGTTTAGGTTTGGAAAAGTATACCCTTAAAAAATATCAATGTTCGGGAGATTTTTGTAGCAAGATAAGGATCTATACATATCTAGAGAAGAGGAGAAGGAAGTCCTGAAACCGAAATTCCCATACTTAAGTATAATAGGAGCACTTATGTATTTAGTAAACCGTACTAGACCGGATATCGTATTTACCGTAAACCTATTAACAAGGTATAGTGTAGAACCTACCAAAAAGCATGACAGAGAATAAAGGACATCTTATGATACCTCTAAGGAAGCAAAGATCTTAGACTGTTCTATAAAAAGAATCAAGATCTAAATATGACTGACTATACAAATGCCGGTTGTCAGACCCACATACTGCTAGATCACAAACAAGTTATGTATTCATATGTGGTGAAACTGTCATTTTATAAAAATCGTCTAAACAAAGTTTTGTATCGACTTCGATGAATCACTCAAAAATCATAACACTGTACGAAGCCGCACGAGAATATGCTTGGTTTCGACGGATGATTCACCACATCTAGTAATCATGTGGACTGAACATCGTGCTAGCTCCTACAATTATCTATAAAGATAACACAGCTTGTATTGCATAAGTACAAATAGGTTATGTAAAGAGTCATCTTACAAAGTATATCAACATCAAATTCTTCTATGCTCATGAATTGCAAAAGATGGACGAAATCAAGGTACTGCATACGAAAATGTATGAAAATCTTGCAAATTTATCTATTAAGTCACTTTTAGCATCTAATTTTAAAAGATATGTGCATTAAATTGAAATGATGAGACTTACAGAAGTGCAATACTCAGGGGAAAATTCTTCTCGAGCTCATTATTAAACTTGATCACGAAGATCGAGTGTCTAGAGAATAAATCCTATAGATTAAATGAAATTAGGTAGATTGTACTCTTTTCTATTAATGAGTTTTCCTGAAGTTTCTCGGTCAAAATTTTTAATGAGACAATTCGTGCAACACAACATAAAATGTATTATTTTCTCTTTCTCTAAATTTTTTCCACTAGATTTTATGGAGTTTCGATGAGTTATGAACGTGTCGGATGAGTGCCCAAGGAGGAGTGTTGAAAAATCTAGATCTGGACCTGCAAGCCTGGTCTATTGGTGGACACTCTCTACTTAGTCTATAAATAGGGTTCCAATCATTGTAAAGTTATACGTAAACAGCGAAAGAAATAAAAAATGAGTTACACTTTCATCTCTCTGTGTTTAATTTATTATTTATATTATTATATATTTGATTTATCTTTTTGTATAAAAAAATCAATAGAACTAAACTCATCAGCGATAATTCCTTAGTAATGCCAACAAATAGCAACAAGGGTGGGTAAACTGGCCGAAGGCCATCCTTTTGTCAGGAGGGCCGAGCCCAGCTGAGGTAGTGGGTTCGTTTGGGTGAGGAAAGTTGGGCCATAGTTCGCACGGCGCATTAGGCCCTGTTGGTTTAATGATCTTGTCCCTTCCTCTCTCTCTCTCAACGAAAAAAAGAAGAAAAAATCATTCCTTCTTCTTAAGCGGGAATGTATCCACGCACACAGGACGCTTTATGCACTCATGCACTCGATAATCCTAGGCGCTCCCATTGCCATCCAACCATCCAGATCTTGGAACACACATTTTGTAGAAAACTGCCGTCCTCCTGCTAGTTAATTTTGTGAATAGCTCCCCATCGGCCTCCTCCTTGACTCCCCTTCCATCCCTAACCCAAACTCCAAATTTCCCATCCCTGTTGCTCGCATGCGATTGCGGCGGCGACTCGTTCCCCAATACAAGGCCGACAAGGGTGGCAGACACGACGACTAGTCCCGTGGCGACCCCTCCTCGAACCCCCACCCACCCATCCACCTATTTCTCTTCGCTGCTACCGGCCGCCGGATCTAGGCGAGGTATCGGTAATGTGAATCTAGGCGCGGAGGCTGCGGAGCTGGCTCGTGGCGCCCGACCCACGAGGAGGATGTGAGGTCCAGAGAGCTCCTTCGCTGGCTTGAAGTGGCCGGACGAGGTCCCAATGAACACCGTCCACGAAGCAGGACGCATGTTGATGCGCAAGATCTGGTGATAGATTTTTGTGTTGTAACTCCAAGATACAAGATCGGTATGGATCTTAGCTAGGCAATCTGGGATCGATACTAGTGGAGCGCATGCAAGAATTTGGTTGAAGAAAGAACATGGTGCCAAGGTTCCAAGTTGATGATGTGTTACTGCGAAATTCTGCAAGGTGAAAAGGAAAATCGAGGAAAAATTTGCAAGTTGATTTAATTTTCAGTTGAGTTCTTTGAAATTGTAATTTTAGGAACTAATGGCATTGCAGATGTAATGAAGCAGTGTGCAGATCTTGTCCTTGTTGTAATGGATGACAATTTTGTAATGTTTTATGAATGAACAAGTGAGTTTGGAATGCACTTGAATTGTTTTTTATTGTGGAAGACACAACTGAATGGTATTGTTCTTGATGCTTCTGAGATGCTTCTGAGTTTGTGCGGTGATACATTCAGCAGGGATATAGCTTAAATAATTGATAGGGAAAAGACCATTTGTAAAGTCTATGATTGAACTAACTGAAAGTATGGGTTTTTGGAACAATCTGACATAGCTTGAACATGCATGAACATTAAAACTAAATCTAAGCAAATAATTGAAGTGGATGGATTGAAACAAGGGGAATTTTTTAGAAGTTGGCATTTTACAACTGAAAACTAACTTGTTGAGTGTCATTTTTGTGTCAGTCTTTCCTAGTTTATATGAAGTGTACATATGACTGCTAGTATAATTTCAGATATTTTTGTGAGCTTCTCATTGCATAATGCCAGATATTCTTGACCTAATGTTGTAGCTACTAGCAGCAGTGAGCAGATCTGATACCAGCCACATTGCTAAGGCAGCATGGTGGTACATTCAGGTGGGATATAACTGTAACAAATTGTATGGTCCGTAATTCAACTAGCCATACAAGTATCATGCATTTCTAGGAGTATACATCCAGGCAATGCCATACATTCATTCACAACTATCATGCTAATAGGAGTATACATGCATTTCCACACTCTCATTTTCTACACAAATAATAAGACAAATGGAAACTCTCATTCACAAGTACAAGCATTAGGAGTATACATCTCTCTTCTTATTCTCTGCATTATTAAACATACATACCTGATCATATCCTTGTAGTACATTAGATTAGATATGCATGCATCAAGAATTTAAACAGCTAGAACACTAAGAATTTAACAGCTAGAACATCTATAATGTGAAATTTGCATTATTCAGGAAATTGCTCAATAGTGCCACATTCCAGAACATTAGCTACATCCAAAATTTGAGACTCTCATCACGACATATCAACATTGTTTCGATGCTTCTCTGTCAATACGTCATCTGCAACCAAAATGGAGGCAAACAACGACGGGGATGGAGCTGAAGCGGTGCGAATGCAGTCGGGGACAGGAGGTCGTCGGTGAGTCTACGCCATCGCTTGGATGGGATGGGATGTGGGTGGCGTGAGTCCCCGTCCGCGATGGGGGCGACACGTGGATGAAGTCGGAGCGGCGCGCAATGGAGTCGAGGTGGCGCCAGACAGGAGTTCGTCGGTGGGTCCGCGCCGTTGCCTGGGTGGAGTCGGAAGACGGAGGGGAGGTTACCGTCGGGTCGCCGCTGGCAGGTGGGTGGAGGCCACGCGTGATGGGATGGGAATCGTGATGAGATGGGTTTGGGACTTTGGGTCTGGAAATGGCAGCGAGAAGGAGACAGGGGTGTTTGTGCAAAAGCGGGAGATGAAAAACACACTGATTAAGTGACGGGAGCCCCTGCCTCAATCATGGGTGTTGGATGGCCATCGAGTGGCTCTGGTCACCTGAGCGTAAGATATGTTGCCTCCTTAAGCAGAGCAGTCCCTTTCCGTGCAAATGAAAGCTACTCTATCTACAAGACGTCAGGTTCTAAAACAAAATTAACAGCAAATGAAAGCTACCATATCCTTTCTTCGTTTTCCTTTAAAGATCACAGCAAATGTTCTGCTCCATAACCATGATCGATATCGCTTATGACGCCTGCTCACAACTGACATGGCAGTATGGCACCACGAGAAGGGACGAACAGAACCACACGGCTTCGGCACTTCGCCGTCTCATGGAACGACGCTTGAGAGCCACTAGCATCGCTCTGTACCTACCTACCTGGCCACTCCTAGTCTAGATACCGAGGAACCGACTGGTACTTGATATTTTTTCCAAGCATACAAATCCGGTAACGGACTAACGGTAGCGCAGCAACATGCCCGGTGACCACATCGCAGACGGCCATGTCACATCTCGACGTCTCGTGCCCTTGTGCTGTGGTGGTACAACACACAGCGGATGCCCAGATGCGTTTCTGCATCACGGTGCATGGGACACGTACTGCAAGAACTCGTCGTCGCCGAGGAGGCAAGCCATGGTGTCCGGGGCGAGGCACACCTCGACGTCGACGCTGCCGTCCCCGGCCTGGCCCGGGAACGCCGACATCTTGCCGTCGAACTTGTTGGCGCGGCCGCTCCGCACGGCGAGCGCGCGGCCCCAGCCGAAGTCGTTGCCGTTGTACATGGGGAACCGGGGCGAGCTGCCCATCGTGAGCGCCGCGCCGTCCGGGTTGCCCAGCGGGAAGCACCTGGGCGCTGCTTCCCAATCCGCCGCGGCGCGCCGGATGGCGCCGTCCTCGTGCGCCACCACGGTCGCGTGCAACCTGGCCGCCGCCCACCGCAGGTCGTTGGACGCCAGCTCGGCCACCGTCGCCGTCGTCGCCACGCTCTGGATGGCGTTGCCGAAGTAGATTGGGGAGATCGCCGGGCGCAGACGGTGCCGGCAGTTCACCGCCATGCGGAACTTCGCCGTCGCGTCGGCCGCCAGCAGCCGCCGCGCGCGCGTCACGGCCCTCCATATATGCGCGCACAGCGATTGGAACGACGAGATCTCTTTGCAACCTCCCTGAACCTTCGAATCATGCACGAGCTTGCTGTTAACCTCGGCATCTTTACCGGTTATTTTCCGGTTGTTGGCCGTTGCCTTCAGCTCGCGAATTGCGGCAGCGCTGAAGTGGAGGATCCTCTCACGGAGGGGCGCCTCCGCGTCGAACGTCACGGCAGGGCCCGTGGCCCCGGGGAAGCGGAGTACGGCGGCGGAGTCGCCAAAGAAGTTGCGGCCGAAGTCGGGCGGCTGGACAGGCGCGCCGCGGCACAGCCCCGCCCACGTGTTGAAGAAGTGCCAAAAGGAGGTGCCGTCCACGACGGCGTGGTTGGCGACGAAGCCGACGAAGACAGCGCCGTCACCGAGCACGGTAACTTGGAAAGACGTGAGCGGGCGGCGGTGGCCATCGTAGCTCACTGTGCGGTCCATGGGGAACAAAGCTTTCGTCAGCCTGGTTGGCACGTCGGCGTCGGGCACGAGGAAGTCGTCAAGCGACAGAGCAGGTGCAACCGCATGGTAGAACTCGACTGCTGTGTCGTCGCACCGGATAACGATGCGGTCGTCGGGGAGCGTAACAAGCCGGCCGGCGAGGGCCGGGAAGACACCAAGCGCGCGGGAGAGCGACGACACGAGCGACGACACAAGGGAGGCCATCGGCATGCCAGGAGGCGGGAAGAATAGCCCCTTCTGGATGTAGTGGCAGGACAGCATGGGCATGTCGGAGACAGAGAGCTTGAGGTCTCCAACCGCCGACGCGCCGTCCGGCCGAACGGTCTGCTTAGAAAGAACGGTGACGGCCGGCGCCGGTATGTTCGCGCACACCGTTTGGTTCAGCGAAACGACCGCAGACGCGGCCGAGGTAGCCTCCACCATGGCTTCGGCAGAGATTGGCGGAGCCATGTGCGCTTTTATCTGGAGTGGTAGTTTTGTTCTGTGATGCGGCGGCACACAAGATGGCGTTGGGCACTGCCTAGTTCTCGACACGTTATATAGGCATGGAGAGGGGTTGCCGGGTTGGGTTCGTGCAGGTCTGTGGCTCTCAGATATACTCGTGCAGATACCTGATAAGGAGAAGTGCTTCCTGGCGACAAAGCATAGAACTTGGAAAGGATTCACTTGAGACTAGCCAACTAGTGCGGTCTTTCCTTAGACTAAAGTTAAACAACTATCGCACTTACATAAAATGAAGAAAAGGTGGGAGTTACGCTTTAGCTGTCAAACTGCCGTGGAAGAATTGCTCAAGAGATACATGAACCTGCGTCTTACGTTCTAGTTTCTAGAGATTCATTTGCAAACATGATTCATATTACGGTCAGAGATCTCTTGTGTTAGCTTTCGCTTCCGCTTAAAGCCACGTGAAACTCAAGCAGTTTTTCTTTTTCCATGGGAAACTTGAGGTCTCTCGATAGTCAACCTTTGCCCAGGTCAACCTTTTTTTAAGGGAAAAACTAAGCCCCAAACGGACCCCGGAGCAACATTGCACTGAAAAAAAAATAGAAGCAGCATTACGATTTACTACGGAACACAGAGGGTTAAACATGCGGCACGCCAAATTTCTACATCTGCACAGAGAACAACGGCACGGCCTGCCTGTGCCTGCATCTGGGGGTGGAACCAGATAGCCCAACCATCGATCGAACGACTGTTGCAACGTACATGCCCGAGTCGACCGGCCCTCGTGCGGCCTGTCCCGTGGCCCACCGCACCGCCGCAACGAGCCAAGCCTTCGAATCGCCCGGTGGTGTGGAGTCGCAGTCACGAGTCGGCCGTGCCGGGGGAGAGGATCGAATATTATTGGATAGCGCCCGGGCAGGCCGGGCCAATGCGCACGCGCGGCTGAGATTTGCACCGGGCGCGGCGGGGCAGAGCGGATGCCCCGGTTGCCCCCCCAGCGCCGCGCCCGCGTCGTGGTGCGTCGCCAGCCACAGCCTGCGGGTGGGAGGGGCAGTGCCGGTGGTGGTGGCGCGTGCGCGTGCGCGTGCCGTGCGTGCTGTTGGCTTCGGTGCCTCGTGAGTCGTGGGCAAAGGCACGGCGCGGCATGCTGCTCTGCCGGTTGCCGCCGCGTGGTAGCGACGGCGGAGCAACGCGCCCCGACAGGGCGTCGGCCGAGAGCAACGCCAAATGCACCGCCAAAGCCAGGCCCCCCTGGCGCGAAAATCCGGGTCGGGGTTGTGGGTTCCGGAGGATGGCTGGGCAGGTCAGGTCGTCGGAGGGTAACGTCGTCGTGTTACGGCTAACGAATAATGGACCAAACCGGCGGGGCTGCAAGGCAAACCAATCTGGGTGACCGAACCAGAATGCGATGAATGTTTGAGCCAATATGACCCAGGAACAATCAGGCCGAATTGCGGAAACAATTTATCATTTTCTTTTCGAATATGGGCTAAATTGCTACGTGAAAAGGTTGAGGATAGATTGGGCCCTATCTGACAGACTAGTTATGTGAATGTATAACCTAAGATGGGCCAGAGACCTGCAGCCGAGTTTCTGTCACCTGACGAATAACATCCTACTTGACCTAAGCATTAGTGCCGGTGGGCGGTGGGACGTGGGAGGCACATAGCAGTTGGGTTGTTGGGCCTCGTGCAATTTTTTCCTGCTATACAATTGGCACTTCCTCTCTCTAAAAAAACTCAAGATATTATGTACGGGTCATGGGCGTTTGCATAGGCGCCAAGAACGCAAGAGACCCTCTCAGTGGGGAAAAACGCAAAGCGCGTACTCCGTAAGATGCAAATCTACAATCACCAGACTTTCATTCTCAAAAAAAAAAATCACAAGACTTTCTAGAACGAATGAAACGTTTGCAGATACATCTTCCTCTGTACACATGGAATCATCCTCCAGCCACGTTGCAGGCGCCCGAAAGCCGCGAAACTGATCTGCGATGGATGGACAGATGGGCACGCACCGAGGTCGGTCGATCCGTCCGTCCGGTCCCCGTCCCTGTCACGGTCGGCCCGGGAGCAATGGAGCGGCCGGGCAGCCGATCGTGGATTTTACGGAATGCAGAAAAAACTAGTAACGTAAGCGCGATGTTACCACTACTATAGCCAGATTTATTATAGATGGTTTGGAACCGTCATCACAGACGATTTTCGAACCGTCTGTTTTTATATGTCAGTGATAATAGTTGGTTGAGCCGTCTGTGATAACTTACATTACAAACATTTTTTGCAAAAAAATTGTCTGTGATAGTCGATTTTCACAGACGGTTAAAAACAACGACCGTCTGTGATATACACAATATCACAGACGGTTCTTATTCCTAACCGTCGGTGATACACACTACATAGCATATAAGTTATCATCTCTAGATCGACTTCCATTACAAAAACATGTATATAAGCATAATTAAAAGTAATTGAGTACTAACATCTGATTAGATCACTAAGAAGACGGCGATATATTTTCACCCCCGAACTCTCTAAAGCCGGCCGCCTTGCTCCACCGATGCAGCGCAATTAATGAAGACAGATCTGGATCAAGTATTAATAGTGCAATTTATCACAGACGGTTATTAACACGAATCGTCTATGACGATTAATATCAAAGACGGTTTGTTATACCAACCGTCTGTGATAATCGAGACATCACAGACGGTTCGTATTAATAACCATATGTGAACTTTCACGTGATGTCTCGGTGATTAACGTTGTAATAATCGCTCCGTGATGTCTCGATTATCGCAGATGGGTCGCACGGTGATTAAATAATCGCCTGTGATGTCTCGATGCGATATCAATAACCGGGTGGTAGTATGAACCGCTGCGTGATAGTTTAAGCACGCATTTATTCCGTATGAACCGCCTCGTGATTTACCGCCCAAAGATATCTGTTTTGTAGTAGTGTACATTGCATTAGCAACCATGTGAAATAAAGTGAAAGAGATGAAAATTCATAAGATGGATTTTTCTTTTAAAAAAAGAGAACTCATATGTATTTTTAAAGAAAGCGAAGGTTTTTTTTCATAAAAAGGGTCCATACGTAATATCAAAGAAACCGTGGAGTGTCATCACGCAAGGGGGCTCCATGAAAAACCAGGTTCTCAAAGAAAGCGAAGGGTTTTTGTATAAAAAGGACCCATGTGTATTTCAAAGAAACCGTAAAAAGGATTTGTGCGTAATTTTGAAGAAACCGCGGAGCATTATCCAGAAAAGGAGGGGTCTCCATGAAAAAACTTAGGGCTCGAACATAATTTTGGAGGAGCAGAGTGATTTTTTCACAAAAAAGGGATGGCAGGGTGTTTTCAAAAGAATCAAGAGCCTGTATGAAATTACTGAAACACGGGATTTTTTTACAAAAAAGGCCACATGGCCAGGGCGCCCGCCCGGACACTCCCTCTCTCATAATATATGGAGTATTGAGCCTCAAAGAATGATTAAAGAGGAGAAAATAAGAGTATCTTTATTGTTATGTTGATATTACAGTCTATTCTTGATGAGCGATTACAAAGAAGATGCTACCATCTCTGACTTTGCTATTCTTTGCCTCTGTTATCTATTGCTTGATCGAGAGATCTATTGGCCTTATTTCTTGATTTATCGCCTTATCTCCTTTGTCTTCTCCCGTAAGGCTTAAGTAGCGCTGAAAAGGTGTCAGGCGTTTTGTCGGTTATTGTCAGTGCGAGAGAATCGTAGAGATAGCCGCGAGATGGTTGTCGTCGGAAGTACAAGTACGAATAGCCGACGGGAGACTACCCGGAGTTAAAGCTCAGTTATCGGATTATAGAATCTCTTAGTAGCGGCTGGTCGAGGTAAATGAATAGTAATCCTCTGACCAAATGTACTCGAGCAGTATTGTTTCTAGTGATCTATGACCGTAATGACTTAAAGTCTTAATTGTATATTAAAATCATATTTAACGTGTTATTTAATCCTCCTCAAGATATAACGAGAAGAAGGTCTACAACTGAAGCTATTGCTAAACACCTCACATTGTCGTTTTCTGCTAGGCGCTAAGCCTTTTTTTAACCTCTTCTAAACAAAACAGTTCCTGGTACGAAATATTAATGCTTGTTATGTACAATCAAGATGGAGTAAGAAATTTACCTGGTACCTTGTTCACTTTACGTATCGCAAGTGGATGTCCGATTTCAGTTTGTTCACCGGCGACCCGGAGGCTAGTTAACTCGTCAAATGACGCTTTAGCTTGATGATTAAAGCCCTAGCCTTGAAAAAGAATGATGCGAATCCTTTTCTCACGCACTATGATTTGCCTTGCGCTAACATTTCCGGGGGCGAGAGAAAGAAAGCTAACTCGTGCTACGTGCGGACCCATCTGTCAGCGACGTGAGGTACTGTACGGAGAAGTAAAGAGCGCGCGTGGTGCCAATTAAAAATATGGTGGTGCCCTTGTGTGGGGCCCAGCTGAGGTGACAGAAACTGGGTGGACCACCATGTCGTCCAGGTGCACCTGTTGGGTTGGAAAGATTCTCTCGGGATCCCACTCCGGCACGCCGCACACCACAGCTGCATCATTGGAGTACGTGCCTGGGTTCACGCAACACCACTACACCAGGTGCCAGATAAATTTTGTTTTCTACTTTGGTACTCCTGTGCTTTTAGAAACACTAGGTTATCGCCATAGCTGGTGAAAAAATTTACAAAAAGAGCAAAGCGAACAGCTCAGCTGTTTCGTTGCGCCAGTAGGTGTAACTGTTCGTAGAGATGTGCCAGCTCAGCGCAATTTCCATCCATTTCAATTTACCATTTTTTCTTTTGCAGAATGGATGCCACATTTCGCTTTCTATTTTTGGCGCTAGGCACGCATCGTCTTTATGCCAGTTGTAGTTGCGCTCCGGGTGCTGGCCTGGCATTTTAAATGGAACATAGACTTATCGTCTTCTTTTGTGCTTCATGTAATCATGTTTAGTTGTGCTCTTTTCTACTGATTAAAAGGTGGTCCGTTTGGCGCTTCTGGTCGCCGAGGAAACAAACACTAGTAACCTAATGTAATGCCCCCGTGTCTGGGGACGTACGGAAACCCGCAACTGCCCGTAGATCATACAGTTGCGGCGTGCCATACAGAATTGTACATCATTGCCAACAAGCTTACAAAATAAGATCCAAAGTTTATTACAACATACGACACGTCGGTCGAGTTTAGCGTAGTGGGGCGGCAAGCCCAAATAGTTTACATTACAAAAGAAATCCAGCGATCAAGCCCGAGTGCGGCTAAAACCTACGACCACTACTCATCCGCGCCATCGGTCCCTTCCGAAACCTCTTCGTAGACTTGGTCTTCTCCTTGAAGGGCATTTTCTGAATTTATGTTTAAGCAAGTTTGAGTACCACCGCACTCAACAAGTTACAATGGTAAGCCTCACATACTATATGCACGGATTCCAAGTGAGGGTGTAAATCTGTTTCATTTATTTGGGTGGATGCAATTTTATTTGTAAACAAGTTAGAAACAATAACTCCACTATATCATAATTAAAGAAATGGGGTTTGAACATAAATTTCTTCTCTTTACACATGTTCAAAAATTTCTGAAAGCTACTTATGCCTCACTACTGGTATCACCCATCAAGCACAACTTCATTAACCGTAAGCACGGCGTATTCGAATACAATTAAGTTTCACTCTGCAGAGTTGCTCAGCTTTACCCACAAGACTTCTCAATTGCTAATGTCAAGCTATATACACACTACCATTTGTGTGCGACTGTATTGAGAAGGCCAAATCCTTCACTGCTCAAATCACTATATAGACCCTACCCGACAGGTTACAATCTTTACCGATTTGGGTATCCACGGGCCAATGCGAACACGACCGCCGAATTGGTAAAGACCCATCGTTGTGTATACGGTGTCTACACACCCATATCACCTCTCCAAACTCCCTGTAGGGTTCACTTAAAATGAGCGACTACGGATTAGGATTGATAGGTCAATACTCGTGGTTGAGCGGTGTCTGTGCTCTAAACTTAGCATAAGGTTCTCGTCCTTATAATCACTCCTGAGACTGCCAACCACAACTGGTAATCGTTACCAACTATATCGCCACCCGCCTATTGCACCCTCCACCCTAGGGTAAGGTCGTGGACTCGTCCGCTACCAGGCACTCCACAAATCTCACCTTACCCTAGTGCAAGAATTTTAATTTATTTGAAAACCGGTGAACTATCGAAACTGTCCGATAGCTCGATATTTTATGTGAATGGTTACACGAGGTTTTGATATATGAAATACTAATTTGAATATCTCTAAGTCTATCAAGGTGAATGTAGCCTCAGGTTAAATATAGCATATGTCTAGTGGTAGGTCATAACTACAACATATGCAAGTCATTCTAAACATCTCTATTTTAATTAACTAATTGATTTGAGCAAGTAGTAGTAATGCAAATAGCTTAAATCATAAATACGAGAATTTGTAGGTGCAACATGCGTCAAAGATTGTAACTTGCCTTGCGCGTCGATAACTTCAACGATCTCGTAGTGCGTAGACGACGGTTCCGGACCTTGCACTGCTACCTCGGACTCCTCGCAAGCTAACGCGGAAACAAGACACACAAAAAAACAACGAGTAAGAACTTTTGGATTTTAAACAAAGCAATGGAAAGGAAAATAAAATAAGTTAAATAAATACACAAGCAGTAAAAGAGGATGGACTTGAATTTTTGGAGATGAATTGAGGTGAAACGGACATCGGATTTGGAATCGGAGCGACGAAATACATCCAAAGAGATATTAATTTACTTAATCGGCTTTGGAAAAATCGGAAAAGCACTGTTCACGTGAACAGTACTTGGCCCGGCCCAACAATCGGCGCGGGAACGCGCCCTCGCGCGGTTCAAAACGGGTGGGCTTGCCGCGCGCGCCATCGAGCACAAGCACGCGCGCGCGCGGCCTGGGAGCGATGGCGACAGCTGAGGGCCGTTGGATGAAACGCGGAAGGAAGTGATGAAGCCACGTCGCCCCAAAACGGATCGATACGATTTAAATCTCGCTTCACCGCTTGACGCCGTAGGATCGGGAGTGGACGGCAAGGATGGCGCCAAGACGTTCCGCACGAACCGGTACGCTGGAAATAACCCGCGCTACCGATCGTGATCGGAGGATCGGGAGGGCCACGTCGCCGGGAGGCGTCGTCTTCTTCCTCCACCGCCCAAGGCGAGTGAACAGAGCTCGCCCCCTTCTTTGATTCGGCTGCGGTGGTGGGTCGCCGAGGCCATGGGTGGCAAGCAGAGGCAAAGGGTGGTGAGGGGAAGCCGTTTGAGCACTCAAACCGAGGGGGGCACTCATAGAGGGCGTCGCCGGAGGGGAAGAAGAACAAGGAGGTGGTGGTGGCTCGGGGGAGTTGTAAAGGTGGTCAACCAAAATGGGTGCGGAATCACCACCTAGGGAGTGAAGGAACTCGGGAAGGCACGGTTTAAGCTAGGGAGGGACCAAATGAGCTATCCACGGGAGGGTGTGGCTGTCGGAGGGAGATGCACGAGGAGGGGTCCAGAGGTAGCAGCAAATGCCGAATTTGATTGGGCATAAAGAATGCGACGGGGGGTTGGAGCTTCAGCAGGATTTAATCGCATTTTCGTCGGTGGAGGAGGGAGATCAGGGGGTGGGGCTACCGGGACCAGGGAGGGCCGGCGGCGAGGCTCGAGAGGGAGAGGGGCCAATTACCTGCTTGGGGGGAGAGAGGGGTGGCAGGAACTCGTCCACAGCCGCAATTGTTCTCTTAAAGCTCGGAGGGGCGAGGAGCTGCAGAGAGAGGAGATGGCCATTAATGGCGCTTGAAGAGAGAGGTACCGGAGCTACTCTCCAAGGGCAATGACGGCCATCGGGCGATCGCCGTTGTCCGCGTCGCGATTGGCGGGGTGTTGACGGGATTTGCGATGCGCGCGCGGCCCGAGGGAAATGCCGAGCGGAGGGGGCGCGTGGCTGGCTGGACGCGGGGAAGCGGCGGCGGTTGGCGCGCGGATGTGGAGGCGGGTCCACCGGCGATTATCGGCGTGCGCAAAGGGACGAGAGAGCAAGTGGCGCGCGGTGCGCGCGAGGCGAGGCGCGCGCGCAGCGCAGAGAGAGGAGGCGGCGGCGTCTCGGGCGAGGACGCTTACGCGAGGGAGAGACAGGGAGGCGAGGGAGGAGCCAAGCACGAATCTCAAAGCCATCCAAGGGCCAAGAACAAAACCGGCAATAGCAAATGAAAACGAAGATCAAATCCACTTGAAGTTATAGGTTGTTTCACCTAAGCTCAACCAAGTACGAGTGTGTGTGTGTATCATGTAAGCATGAAGCATCATCATGGAGAAAATCTTGCCGCGGTGATTTATATAAGCAGTATAGATGTATATTGGAGGGTTGTGTATTTGGATGTGAATATGTTAGTGATATACTCTAGAGGCAATTATGAAAATGATTATATTACTTCTATGTTCATGATCTTTTGAATAATATATTATTTTATCTCTTAAATAAATATCTTTTATATTAAGTAATAAGCATAGGACTTGTTCGTAGAACTCTTTATTCATGTTTTGATGTTATTCTAAATTATCTATAATTTTATATCATTATGTGGGACAATTATGATTTACGAATCGGCACATGTATTAACTGATGATTATGTTTCACGGATCATCGATATGGGATATCAAATCAATAATGTGGACACATATTAGAGAACATGATATTGTATTGACCCACCATGAGACATAATGTTGTATTGACCTTCGCATGTGGGATCATGGGAGTCGTTGGATCGTATAAAGAGGGAACATAAGCCGGACCACTACTTGGGGTAATATGCATATTTGTCTAACGTCTGGTACAGCCTATTAGCCACGATCTTTCTTTCTCCTCCTTTAGAGTGCCACCATACTTGGGATGTGCTTGTTGCCTTAGTTGTTGCGGGTATGATCACGCGAACCCTTGGGGTTGGCCTCAATCTTACGGTAACGATGATCGCACGGTCAATAAAGATAACTCAACTGAAGTAATACGATTCAAGATCATACCACAATGGTCACAAAGGTAACTCGAAGAAAGCAATGTGATCGATAAATCAGGTGAAAACACCCCAACCATGATCACACCACTACCTTCACAAAGGTAACTCGAAGAAGCAATATGATCTGATAAACAAAGTAAATTAGTGTCAAGCACAAAATTACAACCACCACAACCGTATCACAACTTTCCCAAGAATCCAATCCACATAACTTGCTATCAGCAAGAGCACGAAATGGTTGATCGCGACAGATCACTTTAAGAAAACTCAAAAAACTTGCAAAGACAAAGAAGAGTCATTCAAACTCTCACAAAATAATAGGATACAAAACCCTAAAGCCAACATACCATACACTCAATTCATATTCATCAAAACATTCACAACCTAATTTAAAAGAGGGGACGGGGGTACCTTTCTCATATAGAATTTTAGGTTGGTTAATACAGTATCGACTTGCTATAGTATGTCGGTTGCTAAAGTGTGCAATTTGCTACAATGTCATCATTTAAAAATATCATTTGGTTTTCTTGCAAAACAAGATGGAAATGTTAAATTCAAATCAGATTTATTTGTGTGCAATGAAAGGAATGCAAATTGGTTTTCTCTTTAGGGATATCCTCATCATCTCCTCTCCCTTGAAAACAAGAGGGTGTATCTCTCACGAGCATAAAGTCTAGTTGCTATACCATCACGATGTACATTTTCCCTCTGAACGCGTAATTATAAGCAACTGAGGTAATGTCGGAGCAAGAAAATGTACCATGAGGTGCACACTTTACACACGAATGAATAGTTTTGTAACAACATAACTTCAATATATAAGTTTGAATTTGCCAAAAGTACAATACGAATAGTTCAAAAAAAGTCTAACATAAATAGAATATTATAAAATATGTAATGAAAATTAGAATACTACTTTATGTATTTTCATCATTTGGAAACACAATTACATTATCTAACCTTCAAACGGACGCAGCTGATTCTCACTTACTAAGTTCCTCCTTTTCCTTCTAAGGATGCCCCTATTCCATGAATCCCAAATCGGAATCAAAATCTTACTATCACTGTGGTAGTGGCGCAATGCAGTGCCCACCCGCCGCCACCGCCAGCTACTTTGGCGTTGACGCCACCTTTGCAGCTTTGCTCCCATCTAGCAATGCTGTAGGTTGCTCCTGTGACGTCGTGATGCGTCATCCTTGCTGGCTTGTTGCCTACATACTCCCACGTGCGACACGCTGTTGGTGAGGGTGTGAAGCAATGAGGTGGTGCCGAAATGCCGTCTGCCAAGCCGCCAAGGTGGAGTCCTATCTATCGTGCCTTTGTGGAGAGTAGGAGAGTAGACAAGCAAGAGCATTATGGTTGGGGATTTAGGGTCCGTTTGGTTAGGGAATTGGAGTCTTGAGGTTGGGCCGGTGAGGTGAATGGCGGGCACTAGGCACAATGGCTGTTCATCGCTCGTTACTAGGTTAGGCTTTCAAAAATACAGTAATACATAATTGATTCTTTGAACTTTTTTAGTTTTTAGGTGTGTCTGGTATACTGGACACCTACTAGCTTCGCCCATGAACTGGGGTTGCTAGTTACGATGTACTTTTTCCTTATACAAACATAATTATAAGTAATTAAGGTTGCTAAGCTCTATAAGGGCAGTTCCAATGGCAATTAATGACCAGTTTCTATCTTCCTTAAATGACCTGCCACGTAGGCAAAACGATGACATGGCAACTCAATTAATGAAGAAAGAGAAGAAAAAGAGTAGAAATCGTTTCTTCTCAGGGAAACCACCTCTACTCTTGAATCGATGCACGAAGAAACTGGAATTTTACCATTGAGAAGAAACTGGTGGTTTCCATGCGCGCTCGCACCGCTCCCAACATGCTCGCCATGCGGTTTCCATCGGAAGAAAGCGCAATTTTACCATTGGGAAGAAACTGGTGGTTTCCATTATTTATTGCACGAAGAAACTCCCATTGTGTGAGTCAGTTTCTATACTCAGATTTTTGCTGATGTGGCTATCTTGGATTTTGCACATGGTTTCTACCATAGGGACTGCCCTAATCAGAACGTACAAACTGATTATAATAATCAATTTCAACTAACACTCCCGTGGTACAGCTGCTATCGCGGCCCCATTCAATGCCACCGTCATGGTCGGTTCACCACAAGGGACGGTAGCAGAGACCGGCCGGCGACAGGGGGCCCCACCCTGCGGTGTGCTACGGTGTGTGTGTCCCAAGCAATTTCCCTACCTGACCCCGAGCCGACGTGGCGCGGCATCCCCACCTGGATCGCGCAGAAGTAAACGCCCTCCCCGATCCCCACCCCCCTAGCCCTCCTCTACTCTTCTCCCTCCAATAATTCTCTCCTCTTACTGCACCACCAAGCACCAGCACCCCATCAGAAAAGGGTAGTGAAAAAATCCACGTCTCCACCCCTCGCCGGACCAGATCCCCGGCGAGCCGTTGCGGAGCCATAGGCGTGGAGCGAGCTGAGGCTGCTTGACCCGCCGCCGGCCGGATCGATGGGCGGGGAGGCGCCGGAGCCGCTGCGGCTGAACCGCTCGATGAGCTTCGGCGGCGGCGTTGACGGCCTCCCCGAGGAGTTGCTGCACCTTGTTATGGGGTACTTGGACGACTCGCGCGACCGGAAGGCGGCGTCGCTGGTGTGCCGCCGGTGGCATCGCATCGACGCGCTCACGCGGAAGCACGTGGCCGTGCCCTTCTGCTACGCGGCGTCTCCGGCGCGCCTGCTCGCGCGATTCCCGCACCTCGAGTCGCTCGCGCTCAAGGGGAAGCCACGGGCCGCCATGTACGGCCTCATCCCAGACGATTGGGGCGCGTACGCGCGGCCGTGGGTCGCCGAGCTCGCCGCCCCGCTTGAGGGCCTCAAGGCGCTCCACCTGCGGCGAATGGTCGTCACTGATGCCGACATCGCCGCGCTCGTACGCGTCCGCGGCCACATGCTGCAGGAGCTCAAGCTCGACAAGTGCTCCGGTTTCTCCACCGACGCCCTCCTCATCGTCGCCAGCTCCTGCAGGTACTGGAATTCGTCGATTTGCTAACTCCTCTTGGCTCTGATCTGGGAGTGGGAGAAGTAAGCCGGAATTGGGATTTGGGGGTTAGGGAGATAGCGACTTGGTGAAGAATTGTGCTGCCTGTTTAGTTGATGCCCCGAAGTAGTATAGTGGATAGCACCGAGCTAAGCATTGGTTTCTGCAAGTATAAACTTGTTCTAACACGGGACGATGTTTGCCAAAAGTTGTTCGAGATCTGGACGCCCATAGTAGGGCATACTCTCCTCCTCATGATGAGAGATTGTACACTCGTAGAATAGAAGAGATGAAAAGGCCTTGTGCGTGTATCTGCATGGATACAATTCGTTGCCTTAGGAGTGTATCTAGTTTGCAGAAATTGAATGTTCTGCTTTTAGCTGTTGATCATGATGCACAAGAGTCCATTCCATACCATTGATTTCCTAAGCAATTTGCAAGAGGCCACCAAATCTGGCAAGAACAAAGGGCAATGCAACAAAATGCCAAATCACTAGTAATTAGACTTGACTAAAGCTAGCTTGTTTTTAATTGGAACGTACTGTTTTACAGAATTTAGAGGCAAGTTGTTGGTGGTTTCCGTTATCAGCAAACTTATCATGGCCAGTATCATGTGGCAATATGTCAGGCTGACCATATTTTTAGGGGTCTGAATTCGTTCTTTTTTCAAATAAGTTTACTTTGATGTTAACATTGCTTAATGTGATCATTCTGATAAGATAGCGTTGTATATGTTCTACATATGAAAAACTGGAGTTACTAAAATGCAAAAATGTTACTTACTGAAGCTCAAAGAACAACGTGGACACTGGCATATGATTGTTATGGTTGTTACGGCGTCCCCTAGTCGTCACTAAGTCGACGACTTGGCGTCCAGTCGCCCAGAGCTTGTCGTCAAGGTCTACCGCCCAGCTTTTCCGAGTTTGGAGCTTGATGCCGAGGTCTACCGCCCAGCTTTTCTAAGTTAGGAGCTCGACGGTAAGGTCTCACGCCGTTGCAGCCGCTGCGCTCACTGGCCCGCACCCTGTCTCTCCTCCATCTGAAGCCACCACCAGCCAGATTTGAAGTCGCACCGCCTCTTCCCAAGCAGCACCGATCGGATATGGAGCTGGCTGCCTCGGATCTGGAGGTGAGTGCGGCAGCGCCACGCAGAGGCCGCGATGGCGACAATGGTACGGTGTGCTGATGGTGGTGCAGCACGGCAATGAGGCACGTGGTGGACCGAGTCCGGTACGCAGAGGACGCGTGTGGTCCTCTTTGGCGGCCACCTCGGCCTCCCGGGGTCGCCTTCTCCCATAGAGGCTAGAGGGGAGAAGGTGAGGGGAGGGAAGGAGAAGGCTAGCAGGGGAGAGCCGTGTGTGCGGTGAGAACGGAGAGAGAGAGAGAAGAGATAACGGGGGAGAGAGGCAAATGGGCCGGTGGGTCGCCACATGCACCAATGGGTCGAAGGACTAAATAGGCTAGAAAGTAAGGCATGGACCAAATGGGAAATGAACCAGAACAAAAAAAGGAAGAATAAAATAGAAATTGATACACCTCAAATGTTAATGCTATTTGCTATTATGAACCTTGTTATTTGGATAATTTGTGTTATTATGTTGCATGATTATTTAATTTTCGGTCATATAAGTTATTACTTGTATTTATTACTATCGTCTAACTACTATTGTTTAACTGTTGTCATGGTGGGCGCCTAGTCGATTAGGTGTCCAGCGCCCGATCTCGCTACGACTCGTCGGAGTGCCATGACAACCTTGATGATTGTTTTTGTATTTTTCTAAGACGTTTTCCATTTCTTACTCCATGTCAGACACATCAGTTGTGATTATTTATGCAGTCATAAGCTACATTTATCTCTTTATTTCACTCATTTATTTTATGATCTTTTTGTTTGGCATACTTTAGCGCACTTGTAATATCGTGATGAGATCACTGCAGTAACATGTTGCACTAAATTGAGCAGATCACTGAGAACTTTATTCCTGGAAGAATGTTCAATTACTGATAACGGCACTGAATGGCTCCATAACCTTGCTGTCAACAATCCTGTTCTGGTGACCTTGAACTTCCACATGACTGAACTCAGCGTGGTGCCAGCTGACCTTGAGCTTCTTGCAAAGAACTGCAAGTCACTAATTTCATTGAAGATTAGTGACTGTGACCTTTCAGATTTAATTGGGTTTTTCCGAATGGCCACATCATTGCAAGAATTTGCTGGAGGGGCATTCAGTGAGCAAGGGGAGCTCACCAATCAGGGAAATTTTAAATTTCCCTCTAGACTGTGCTCATTAGGACTTACGTACATGGGGACAAATGACATGTCTATCATCTTTCCTTTTTCTGCCGTACTCAAGAAGCTGGACTTGCAGTACACTTTCCTCACTACCGAAGATCATTGCCAGCTTATTGCAAAATGTCCCAACTTACTAGTTCTTGCGGTAATGTCTCTGGTGCATGTGCATTACCAAGACATTCAGTTAGTGATCTTTTTATTGTAACTAACAATGTGAATTTGCTGTGCTCTACAGGCAAGGAATGTTATTGGAGATAGAGGATTAGGGGTAGTTGCGGACACTTGCAAGAAGCTACAAAGGCTCAGAATTGAGCGAGGGGATGATGATCCGGGTTTGCAAGAAGAACAAGGAAGAGTTTCTCAAGTAGGCTTGACAGTTGTAGCCGTAGGTTGCCGTGAACTGGAATACATCGCTGCGTATGTGTCTGATATCACAAATGGAGCCCTGGAATCTATTGGGACTTTCTGCAAAAATCTTTGTGACTTCCGCCTTGTCCTACTTGATAGAGAAGAGAGGATAACAGAATTGCCACTTGACAATGGTGTCCGTGCACTGCTGAGTGGCTGCACTAAACTTCGGAGGTTTGCTCTATACTTGAGACCAGGGGGGCTTTCCGATGTAGGCCTTGGCTATATTGGACAGTACAGTGGAACCATCCAATACATGCTTTTGGGTAATGTCGGGGAAACAGATGATGGATTAATCAGTTTTGCATTGGGATGTGTGAACCTGCGGAAGCTTGAACTCAGGAGCTGTTGCTTCAGTGAGCGGGCTTTGGCCCTTGCGGTACTACATATGCCTTCCCTGAGGTACGTTTGGGTGGAGGGCTACAAAGCCTCCCAAACTGGCCGCGACCTCATGCTCATGGCCAGGGCCTTCTGGAACATAGAATTTACACCTCCCAGTCCCGAGAACGCAGATCGGCTGATGGAAGATGGGGAACCTTGTGTAGATGGTAAAGCCCAGGTACTTGCATACTACTCCCTTGCCGGGAAGAGGTTGGACTGCCCGCAATCTGTGCTTCCTTTGTATCCTGCGTGACTGTAAATACGCTAAGCCGGTATCTTTCTGGTATATTCCTGCCCCTTATCCTTCCTGGGCAATAAGCATGTTTATATGTGGTTATTGTATGGACCTGGATGGCTAGCTGCTATGTACCGTAATAAGCTACTGTTTGCTGAGATGTACTGGAATAAGCACTTGCTATTTTCTCCTGTACTACTATCTAATCCTAGGAAGATGTATACTAAGTAACACTGTGCGTCTGTGACACTAGTCTGTGCTTGCTTCCCTGATTCGTACCATTAGAGGTGTAAGGATACCTGGTTTTGGCAGCCTACTTTAGATGTTCTCTGCTGAACATGAATGCCCCCAAGATTAGGAAAAATCTCGAAGGTGAGTTGCATGTTGCATAATGTGTGCTGAGCATGATGTTGTGTCAACAATGACTGGTGAAACCTTTGGAAACAGAGTGATATGATTCTCCCTCCTCTATTGAGTGTTGTAAAATTTACGGTATAAGCATATATATGAATATAATTCTAGTATAATTATATAAGCACACAAATGACATCAATCCAAATATAAATGACATGACATGTATGTAATAACATGAATTGAACATATCATTTAAAACATAACCCATATTCAATAAAGAAGGCAATAAACTTCTAATCATGAATATGTATGACAATGTAAAAGACATGTACCAATTAAGAATAGCAACAAGCTCAAGTTTTAATTGATTATTTGTGCTCTTAGTTTGTAGGGTTACACAAGTTAAATACATGGTCGTCCCACTACTAAAAATCATATACTCTTCATAGATTGGTTATGCCAAACAAGATTTCGATCTTTGAGCTCTAAAATCTAATTCAACTCTTTCCAAGTTCAGAATATATTTATCATTCATGTATTCGGCCAGCAGTAAACCAGTCAAGAGGATGGCTCAATTAAAGCAAATCTAATCTCATTCAAACATGCTTTCTCACAAGTGAATTAATATCCAAATTTCCAAGCTTTCAGCAGTCTTATAATGAGATTTTGCTATAATCTAATTACAGCCTGAATCGAAACACCATATGAACAATATATCTCTACTTAAAGATTAACTTCCAGTACACAAGTTAATATCAATAACAGAGGTAAATCAGACTAGAGCTCAAAAGATCAAACAACCAATCTCAGTATATGAATATTTCATCATAGAGCAACATTAAGCCCACTGTTTCTTTGCAATTTCTCAGATATATCACAAACTGCAAATTGCAAAAGTTGAACTGAATACTCACAAACAGGTGATATTCGAAATCACCAGAAGATCACTGAGCTAGGCGTGCTGAACAGCACTGTCTCAGAAAACCTATTGCCCCCACTCCACCGTGAGAGAGGCAGTAGGCTCGGAGATACAAAGCCCTACCTTTGCCATCCACAAATCAGCAAAGTCGAGGTACAGGGAGTATGCCGCACAAGCGCAGGGAGAAGCCGGCCAATCACCTCGCCGACGAGCACTAGGAACCGAAGTTGCCACGCACCAGAGCCACCACAGGAAAAACAAGAGAAGAGAGGAAGAAGGGAGCTTACTCGTTTCGGGGATTCCTCCATCGAAGAGCAGCCCGCCCTTCTTATAGCCGTGAGAGAGCAGAGGGGAACCACTCGGCATAGGCTCCATCAACGGCCAGGACCGAGTCCCACGGAGAACGGGTCACACGGGGAGGAGCACACCTGCCGCAAGAAGCGCGCCGATCCGGACCTCTGCGCGCTGCTGTTCGCTCCGCCATCGGCTCGCTCTCCGCCCGCTCGGCTCGGGTCAAGCGGAGCCTTCGCGAGGAGCGCGTCGCATGGGCCTGAGGACGCGCAAGGAACCGGGCCGCCGGATGGGCCTACCGTAGAGTGCGCCTCCGCCGCCGCCGAGAACGCTTGGCCGCCACCCTCTCTGCCTGATTGAGCCGCACGGGAGAAAATGGGAGGAGGAGACGTCCTCCCTCCCCTTATCTCTAATCTGGCCCACCGACGGGTGGGCCTCACTCTCTTCTCTTTCTTCTCAATTGGGAAATTCCCAAAAAGCCCTCTAGCAAACAACATTGAGAAAGATATTTTACAATGGAGATGCATATGAGAACAGGAGCCATGCCACAAACGGCCGCCTCGCCCACGCTTGGCGTCGTCGCAGACGTTGTTTTAGTGTCAAGCATACTATATGTCTGTGTCACTTCACCAACAACGCGACAACATTTCTCATGATTAAAGAACGGATGAGCTATACAATAACATAAAGCCACAGTATGGTGATTGAGTTTTTTAGAGACTAGCAAACAAAAAGGCGTAGGATGGTGTCTTCATCTAGCTTGGCAAGTGGGGAAAAGGACCTCACCGAGACAAGGATGCCCATGTCAGCATTACCAGAAACTCCAAGGGAGAAGCAACTGATCCATACACACCATACTGTCGGCGTCTTCGTGCTCTCTACGATGGAAGAAATATACAAAATGTGTCCATGCAAATCACGGGATCAAAAACGAAAGGGAGAAATACAGCTGCATCTAGCTACCTGTTTGCCTATGTTACTAATTGTTAGACCAGATCCTAGTCATATGTCTCCCCAAAAGACTAATCTAATGCAACTTACTCTTCTCCCATAATCAATGTGAGATTATTTCTAACAATCTCCCCTTACACATTGGTTGGGCACTTCTACAACCATGAGGTCCAAAGAGATGTTAGGCGTTTAGGCTCTGATATCACTTGTTAGACCGGACCCTGGCCGCATGCTTAGGTTCAACCAGGTTTACTCCCCGGACCACAAGTTCAAATGAGTTGAACACAATTAAACTCACGGAGCAACGGAGCAACATACTTATAAGTGGTATTAGATCTTCTCCCCTAAAAAACTAGTCTAATAGATAAAGACTTCCTCACACTTATAAACTGTGCTTTCTTCTCTTTCACAATTAATACAAGATTATTCCTAACACTAATGTTATTGCCGCAAGTTAAGACGTACGTGCCTCGCATCAGACTCCCCATGTGCCTAAGCATCAGTCAGGGATAAGTAAGCGAGTGAGATCCAGGATATGAGCCAATCCAATTATCCAATTCGCGTTGTTACAACTTACAACTGCAATAGTATATTTTCAATAGTGATGATACAAAAACCATGATTTATAAGCCACATTGAGCAGGGCATAGCTAAGCGAGAGGCTGTTGACTTGTGTGCCTTTTGGTAAGGATGCTCGTTTGTTGAGCGTTGCATAATAAAACCAAAACTAAGCAAATAAGTCGCAGAATACGTCATTGTTTTCCAACCTTAATCTGGATAGCTTGCTCAAATTTCGGCCTACGTCCATTGTCATGCATTTTCCCCTGTCGATTGGGCCATTTGAAAGAGCTGCTGATTAGACATATCAGAACTCAAATGGTCCTGGGGATGATTCCGATAGACGATGGATAGATCCTCATTCCTGTCCGACTATGGAAAAAAAATGTGGATCCGCTTTAATTTTCTCAAGTATGGTGCATATGCTATAGGATTCAGAGGTGTTCAGTTTGACGATGAATTATATCTTTTTTATTGTAGCTGATGATGACTTATTTGATATAATTAAATTTAAAAAAATTAAAAATAAAAAATATGTTAACCCATCACAAACAATAAAAAGAAGTACGAAAAAAAAAGAAAAGGCAAAAAAGCTCCAAAAACTAAAAAGCAAAAAAACTCAAAATTAAATAATAGTGAATTAAAAGTTAGAAACTAGAAGCTATTGCTAAAACAAACGAGGGCATTGCATTTTTCTGAGCTCCTTGCACGCTACTCCCTCCATTCTTTTTATTTGGTATTTTTTTATTTTTCATAGCCTTTGATATACAACATTAACCGTTACTTTTTATGACTTTATATTAATACATACTCATAAAATTATAATAATATGAAAGTATTTTTAATAATAAATCTAATTATATACTTTTCATATAGTCAGTCTAGATAGTTTTAAACAAACTAGTGGTCAAAGTTTGACGATATAGATTGTAGGACATCAAATAAAAAGGATAGAGGGAGTAACACACAATTTCTAGCATATTTCTGTGAGTTTTTAAGTTTCACTATCGTTTTATTATACAGTAGATATGGCAAAATATAAATAACATTTCTCTATCGCAAGTGTGTCTCTCTCTCTTAAAAAACCTCCCACTGAAAAAGTGTGTAATCTCCCACAAAGAAAATTATACCCGACACAAACAATTATATTTATTTTCTTAGCAAGCCATACCCCGTAAAATCTAGCCACATGATGGTACAAATCACTCAAAATTAATACTAAAATAGAAAAATAGTTGTTTAGAATATTTTTCTCCACTACTTAAAAGGAGTTGGTGATGGTAGTGGTTATTTGTCCCTCCCCCTCCCCCTCCCCTCTCAAAATAAAATGTGCCGACATATGGGTCCTACTTTCCTATGCTCACTTCTATAGCCAATTTCTTCGCACGACCCCCTCCATCGCAAACCAGAAGGTCCTCATACAAAACCCTTGTTCCCCATGACCACTTCTCCCTATCCCACACACAGAGCTGAATAGGATCTACTCGTTGGTAGCGTTAGGCCCCATCTCACTTGATCCCTTCCCAACACAATCCCCTATCCTAATCGAGCTCCCGGCTATAGCGGCATATAGTTTGGTGAGGCCACTCGACTACAATGCTTTGACTGACCTAGCGGCTTAGCATACCGACAACGACTCAATGAACAAGATCGGCTTAACAGCGACGTGGCCATAGATAGATCCAGCGGGGTTGTGGTGGTGGGCCACAGGTTTGTGTCATGTAGGAAGATATTGAGGGCATGTTCTTTTTGGCTGCGGCTTATGGTTTTTGGCTGAAATTTTTGAATTGTAGCTGTTTGCGACAGAGATTACGGAGAGAGAGATACTCGCTTGCGATTTTGGATGGTACAGATGTTGGGCTTTTAGCGTGTACTATAATTAACTTGTAGACTCCATCTTAAAAAAAATACTCTGTTTGAAAGTTAGGTACTGTAGCAAAACCCAAAAGCCGTTTTGAGAAGCTGAAAAGAACATGCCCTTATTATGCATGACAAGGTAGCAGCCATGGCGGTCAACTCTTTCTCTCTCACTCCATGTTTATCTGCTTTTTCCCCATGATGAAATTGAAGAGAACCAGCATCCTCTACAATTGGCAAGTGTCGTTGTTGTATCCTCTTTCCTATGGTATGCATCTAGGCCCCTACTTCGACAATGTAGTGTTTTAGTGATTAATACTTCTATTTTATAGAGACTAACTTGTATTCAAGTGATGTTAAGGTTAGTTAGATCTTGATGATGTTAACAGGGTGTTCTTGACTTTCATAGATGTAAGGTTTAGGAGGCTAACTAGAGGGGGGTGAACAGGCACTTGTAAAAATCTCTTTGGCTAAAACCTTATTTTAGATGTGAAAGTATAAATCAAAAGTATTTTGTATAATAAAGGTCTAAATTAACTAGCTTTACTAAGTGCATCAACAATCTAAGTCTATGTTAAGATTTGCAATCCTATGGTAACAAACAAGCAATTCAAGTCTAGGTATGTACATTGTAAGAATGTAAATGAGTACAAGAAAACAAATCACAATTGGCACACGATGTTTATTGAGAAGATGATGGGCACACTTCCTCCAAGCCGTCTAAGAGTTGGTAACATCTAAGAGTAATAAGTCAAACCTCTTACTTGATTCTCATTAAGTGCAACACATGCATAATTAAGAAGAGATATCTCTCTTTGTGCACAATGTGTAACGCATACATAATTAAGAGAAGTTCACACTAGTTCAAGAGAGTGAAATAGAGTGCCAAAGACCAGGTAATGGAGGCCCAAGCCAAGCTTATATAGCAATCATGTAAGAAAGTAGTTGTTACTCACAAATTTCAGCAATCTAGACCTACCATTATGAGTCACAAATTTGGTAATTAATGAAAGAAACACATTTGCAAATTATAATCACATGCTACAAGGATTTGATGTATGATCCTCTATTATTTGTAAATACATTTACAAACAACAGCATCATGTCACGAAGAGTAGATGCATGGACCTTAATCATTTGCAAAGAAGAGCTAGAACAAGCAGGATCGAGCTGTCAACACATGATGAGATTCAAGCTACTAAGTAAGACCCGTCTTAAAAGTATGGCAACCTATATTGGTAATCCGGTCTCTCAACTAAACACCGAGACTGGTAAAAGACTAAAAATACATTATTAGCTTATGCTAATTATATCTTTGCCTTACATATCCACTTGGAGCTTGGTGACGAACATCTCCTCTCCAAGTCTGGTCCTTGTCTTGTTGTGCATCAACAAATGATGCTATCCACCGTGTTAGGATTTTGATTTGATGACTATCAACACATGATATCATCTTTCATCCCAGACCTTGAATTGATAAACATCAACAAATGATGCCATCAATTTCTTCATCATCATGGGATCTAACCTATTTCACCAACTCATGAAAAATATTAGTCCCATAAGCCGATTGTCATTAATTACCAACACTCACCATTAATTCATAGTGGGTCTAAGTTCTTCAATCTCCTCCTTTTTGGTAATTAATGATAATCTCAATATGTAATGAGATAATAAGTTTAATCAAGGGTATACATCATGTACATGGCAAATGTATACTTTAGGATAGGCTTTGGAAGCAATTAACTCATTTGAATGTGTATTTGATTTTAAATTAATTGCTAACAAAACTACACATCCAGTTATCATTAAACATCCAAAACTTTCATTAACACATAATGGAGGGACTAGATTTTTCAATCTCCCCTACTGTGGTTACACACCAAATAGTGGGTACTAGAGCTTTGGGAGGCCTGAGAGGGGTATCCGAAGCCTAAAAAGAGAGGGGAGAGGTGTAGAGTGTGTGTATTATGTTCAATATCAACTCAGTCTATTTCTTACACCGAATGTTTTCTTTCTCTTCCATGGTGCCCTAGGAGTTGTATTCGTAGCCATGGATCAAGAGGTTTACATAAATACCCCCTTTTGGGTCTTAACTAGTGGGGTAAATTGTAGCACCTAGTTTTCTCTTGGGCCATGGGCTGGTTTAGAGGAAGAAACAAACCTAAATCCAATACCTAACCCTAAGCCACTTTAAGCCAAGGGCTTCCTCTATTCCCCACGTAGCCGCCAGCACTCATCTATCTCAATTGCTTCCTCCTCTCCTTTTCTCTATCTCTCTCTCTATTTTTCTCTCCCGCTCGGGAGGCTGGAGAAGCCAGTCGGCCGGCGGCATCGGGGGCGGCGTGACCAGGCAGCAAGCGGGACAGGGTGGCGCGGCCGGGCGGCAAGTGGTGTAGGCGGCAGCGTGCGGCCACGGCGCGCCGGCGTGGAGCAGCGCGCGCAGGCCAGCACGGCCACAGCGAGGCGGCGGCGGCAGGCCGGCGTATGGGCGGAGCCGCGGCGCGGAGCAGCAGCGCGGGGTGGCGCGGGCCAACAGCAGTAGCGGGGCAGACCGGCAGTGGCGGCCGCGGCGCGAGGCAGTAGCAGCAGCGCGAGGGGCGGCGTGAGCCAGCAGCAGCGCAAGGCAGCGGCGTGGGGCGGCGTGAGGAGCGGCCGCGGCGCGGTGCAGCAGCGGCGGCCGTGGTGCAGAGCAGCGACGCGGGGCGGCCGTGGCGCGGAGAGGCCGGGTCTGCGTGGAGCGAACGCGGCACGGAGCGGCCGCGGCGCAGAGTAGCTGAGGCACAGCGCGCGAGCAGCGAGGGCGTAGGCGTACGCTTGTTGGCAGCGTAGGCGCTTAGGCGGTTGCAGGCGCATGCAAGGCAGCGGTGCAGGATTGGTCGTGGCCCTTGTAGTCACTCGGTGTGAGCATGGTTCCATATGGAGGGTTTTCGTTAGCGTTTCTCACGGCAGAGCTTGTCCTTTGGTCGAACGTGTTCTTTCAGTCTTCCCCACGGTGGCATAATTCCTGTCTGATACCTTTCCACTCCTCTTTCTAAGTTCCTTCGCAGCGTTAGAAAGAGCTTCCGGTCAGTCTCTCGTTTCAGGTCCTTGTGCAGCGGTCTTACCTAGTTACTATAATAGTGCTAATACTTGTCTGGTTCTAGATTTTTAATACTGTATTATATCATGATATCTTAATTATCTTGTTCCATGTGCCTTTAGATTGATTAAAATACTCAGTTAATAATGTACTACAATTCATGCTTTTAATTAGTGCTTTAGAATTCATGTTTAAATTGTTAGGGAAACGGATGATCATATTGTAGACTTAGGTTTAAACTACTAGCAATCTTTTAATACCAATCTTTTATGTCTATCTTTCAAATATCACGATGTATTAGTGATATGATTTCTTATGTGAATCATGATTGATTTATATATATATTAATAATTATCAAATTGACTAATAATCACTATCATATAATAAAACTTAGTTGGTTGTCAACCCTGTGTGAGCTATATTATAATACTTCTTTTGGAATAATACTTAGACCGTTATCGTCATGTTGTCATTTCATATCACCTTTATATCGGAAATTATGCTTCTCCATCGCAAACCTTATCAAATCCTTTCACTTATCCTAACCTTATCTTAGTCTTTTCTTCGTTCTCTTAAATTCATACCAGATAATTTGTCTACAATGTAACAATTACATTACCTCCATATCATTATCCTACATCGCCTCATGTCGAGAATTGTGCCTTTCTGTTCTCTACCTTAGCAAACCCTTTCATTTATCATAACATTATCGTAACCTACCCTTAATTATCATAATCTCTTAACCATATGACCTGTTGATAATGTAATGATGGCATGGTCTGGGGTTATCCACATATAGGGGAGATTTCCACCCACCTGGTAACGTACGAGGGGTCGTACATTCTTGTTACTCAGGATATTACACCGTTGCGTTATGCAGTCGAGGATGACGACGTGCCTGACTATTCTTATATAACTGAGTATGTGAGAAGTAATCGCTAGTGTCGGTGCCCTAAATTGCTATATCATAGTTACCGATACCATAATTGCCATAACTCGCTATATCATAATTGCCATTTTCATAACTTACTAAATATCGATTATCTCTTATTCAAATGCAATTATCTCATATGTCACGTTATCGTCATTCCCAGTTTTACTCGCTATATCAACGTCTATGGTAATCCAGTACCTTGCCTTGAATAACTATTTCTTGCCTATGGGTGTTATTAACACGTCATATATCATTGATATACCGTTGTGATTAAGTATTCGTTACTCAGTATTTTAGGTTAGTCAAGATCTTGCCTAGTCGTACCAAATGATAGGTGTTAATACTCTGATATCATGCTTAACATTTTATGCTTATCATCAATGTCATGCTTAACATTCTATGCTTATCATCAATGTCATACTTAACATTCTATGCTTACCATCATAATCATACTTATCATTCCATGCTTAACATTATATTCACGTTTATCATTTTATGCCTATTATTTTATTCATGTGTATCGGTTAGTTTATGTTATTATTGGTCTTGTACCTTGCTGTTCGTAAACCAAGTTAGAATTGTATGTAAATACCTGTTAATTGGACTAATGACTACTCAACATTTAATAAAAATGAACTGTGTGACAACCCTGTGTGATTGGGCTTATTAGGGGTTCCTTATCAAATTAATCTTTGGCCATATTTCTTTATCACTTATCTCTCATCTTGTATCGAGAATCGTCTTATCAGGTATCTAGCCACCTTCTCACTTATATTACTCTCAGTTAGTTACTATTGCCATCATAATACCCTAAACACCTGGATCACTAAAATTACTTGATTGCCTGGCCTGAGGTTATCCACATATAGGGGAGATTGCTACCCACCTGGTACCGTACGGGGGCCGTACATTCTCGTTACATAGGATATTACACCCCATCGTGATATACAGTCGAGGACGATGGCGTGCCTAGCTATTCTCGTATACCGGATATGTGGGGAGTAACCGCTAGTGCCGTTACCATAAGTTGCTAAATAATAATTATCTCTTACTCAAATGCGACTATCACATATGACATGTTAACCTTCTTCTCAGTTTCACTCTCTTTATCAGTGTCTTTGTTAATCCCGTACCGTGACTTTGATTTGTATCTATTGCCTGCTTGCTTGGTTGCATCGCTTGTTCTTTAATTTACCGTGTTGCGACCATTGTTGGGTACTTGCTGAGATTTTCAAATCTCACGCTTACTCTTTTCAGTCTCAGGTAGAAGACCAGTGAAGGGATAGCATCATGCATGGGTGGAAGCACTCGAGTTTACAGCACCGTGGCTTGCCACTATTTTGTTGCTTCATTTGTTCTTCTTTTGGTTAAAAGTGGACCAGTACCATGTTTCAAACAATTATTTTAGCTTCTGCTAATTTCTTAATAAAGTACCTTTTAAGTTTTAAATTTTCGTACAATTTCTATTGCTGTTTTTATTTTATTCCTTATTTTGGCGATGACGTTCTATGGTAGCATCTCACACTGTTATCCGAGATGTTACACAAATATGTCATTTTCCTAGCATAGACTTCATGGGCATGCCTTCTATTTACATATACACTTGGGCTTGCATCTAATGGGCCAATTGGGCTAAGGTGGGAGATACTCCCCCAATAGTAGCCTCTTATAGTCAAGGGCTTCACAACCGATAGGCTGAAACTATGTCCTTCGCACTTTGGCTCCCTCTATCCCTTCAACTTGCCATTGTGATAGTTGAGATGGTCGACGAGCTCCACTATAATGCCCATGCTTCTAGGGTTGGCAACGGGCATAAACCCGCTGGGTTTTGCCGTCCTAAACCCGTGCCCGCGAAAAAACCCATACCCGTGATGGGTACAGATTTTTGCCCAAACCCATACCCACTGGGTTAACTGGTACCCACGGTCGCCCATGCCTGGACTCCATGCCCACCGAGTTCATAGTTCATAGTTCACTGAGTTCATACCATACTAACAGTAATGCACAACTCAAAATGAAAAAGTACTAAAATTACTTATAAAGGCAAACTACAATGGTAGCTAAGTTCTCAAAAGCCAACATACCCGAACCCGTATGGGGCTATGGGTCGCTTCTTCGGGTTTATAACTCCTATAGGCCGGGTTTATATTACCCATGGGTTTACGGGTTCGGGTACTATAGGAACGCGTGCGAACCCGTAGACCCGATGGGTTAGACTTTTTGCCCATTAAGAGACCCATGGGTTAGGAAATTGACCCAGACCCATGCCCTAATAGAGTAAAAACCCATCGGGTATCGGGTATCGGGTACCCATTGCCACCTCTACATGCTTCTGGTAGCCCTTCGGAGCACCTCTAAGGAGTGTGTCTGAATCACCAACGATGCCGCTTGGTTGGCTTCTGTGCTCCTATGTGGGCTTCCTTCGGCAAATGCATCTGGGCCTTGCATTTGTTGGACACGTCGCTGCGCTGTTGGGTGTCTTCCACTTCATCGCTTGGTCATTAGGCGAGGATGCTAATTGGGGTTGGTCCAGGTGCCACTAAGGCTCTCCTCTACCCCCCCTTTTTTGAGTCCTAGTCCGCATGCCTGTGCCTACAAGTCCCATTGCCTGGGGTATCATGCTGGCCTCATATATAGGGCTGGACAAAAAGCTCGAGGCTCGCGAGCTACTCGAGCTCGTAGTCGGCTCGGCTCGAGCTCAAAGATTTTTCCAACGAGCCAAGCCTCTCCTGCAGCTTGGGCTCACTAACGAGCCGAGCCCGAGCCGCTCGTGAGCCCAATCGAGCTCCGCACGCACGCACGCACATCCCGCACGCACGAGCAAGCCTCCACATCCCCGCTGCCCCGCATGATAAGTATCGGGCGCTCCGTCTCGAGCGAGCCTCCCTCCCCGTATTCCTCGCCGCCTGCCTCTCTCCTCCCTCGGTCCCTCCCGCCCCCCGCCGCCGCCTCTCTCCCCGCTCCCCGTCGCCGCCGCCTCCCTCCCCTCTCCCTGCCGCCTCCTCCCTCCCTGCTCCCCGCAGCCGCCTCCTCCTCCCGCCCCGCCTCGCCTCCTCCTCCCGCCCCGCCGCCTCCTCCTCCCGCTCCGCCATCCTCCCTCCCCGCCCCGCCTCCGCCGCTGCCGCCCCTAGCCCTCTCTCGCCGCCGCCTCCTGTGCCGTTGCCGCCTCCCTCTTTGGCATCTCCGCTTCCCCGTGACGAGGCAAGGCCGGATCCGGGCGGAGAAGGGCCGGTCGGGACCCGGCGGCGGAGGATCTGCGGTGTTGCGACGAGGCAAGGCCGGATCCAGGCGGAGAAGGGCCGGTCGGGAGCCGGCGGCGGTGGATCCGTGGCGTGGCGACTTCCTCCACCTCTTCAACCGCACCCCGATCCTCCGCCATCGAGCCTCTACTACAACTCGCGAGCCGGCTCGAGCCAACTTCCGAGTCTGCATTCTAGCTCGTTTTCTAAACGAGCCGAGCCGAGCCATGGCTCGGCTCGGTGCGAGCTCAGCCGACTCTGGCTTGAGCCGACTCGGCTTGGCTCATTTCCACCCCTACTCATATGTTTGGCCTAAGCATGTGCTGTTGGCTACGAACACATGGCAATGATCCAGTGTTAGGGACGTAAGCGGTCGCATCGATTAAGAGGGTACACATGGCACCTTAAAAGGCGTGCCCTGTCCTATCAGTATTAAAGCACCAGGGCAGTTCACTTCTCTGCATTTCTTTCCCACATTACATCTTGCTCATCTCTAATTCCTCCATTTGTCACTCCCGATGCGCCTTAGCTTGTACCCTGTGGTTGCTGTCGCTACTTAACAACCCGGTCATCTTGCATGTGCTTGGCCCTACAATCACCACTATGACCCGAGGAGGCCAACACATTGCACGTGGGGAGGGGGTGTAGCATCATCAAGCAGGGGTTTTTGCTAAAATTTTACTGTAGCTAACTGATTTTTTACTGTAGCTGAGTTGGCTTATTGGGCATAATTAAATTTAAAAAATGTAAAAATAAAAACGCCACGCTAATCTAGTACGGACGATGCAAATGAATACGAGAAAAAAAATAAAACAAAAATACTAAAAATAAAAATCAAATAGAGACAAAAGTGCTACAATGATTTGGTCGCTAGAAGCCATCGCCGATCGCCATATTGAGCAGGGCCTTAAGATGGCAATTCCACCAAGGATGCGTAGTTCGAGGAGGCCACCAAGGATGGGTATAACAACCTTTCTTTCCTTTGCTGGAGCGCCGGCTTAGAGGCGATGACCTTCTACATAAGATCCTTCATAACAGAAAAAATTATACAAAACCATGACCAAATGATCTATAACAAATCAGCTTAATTTACGAGTATCAAGTGAACAACAATTAAAGAGCGTACAAACAAAATTTAAAAATAGCATACAGTTAAGCGAATAACAAATTAAAAGAGGGTTATATGTAAGACCATGAAAACTAATCCCCATCTGCAAGGCATCCAAACAAAAGAAAATTAATGACAGGCTTGAGAAAAAACTAAAATAGGGCATGTTCTTTGCGGCTTCTAAAAGCCGCTTTTGGCTTTTGCTACAGTAACTAACTTTTAAACGAAGTATTTTTTTAAGAGGTGGTCTACAAGTTAATTGTAGTACACGTTAAAAAACTAATATCTGTACCATCAAAAATCACAAGCGAGTATCTCTATTTCCGCAATCTCTATCGCAAATAGCCAAAAAACCATCAGCCGTAGCCAAAAGCTATCAGCCGCAGCCAAAAAGAACAGGCCCTATAGACATCTAGGATTATTTACGTATGTACATCTCACTAATCACTTTCTACAAATGACTAATTGTTCTGCAAAAACTCCTCAAAAGATGTACAAGCCTATTCAGGATTCGTGATCATAAACAGAACTCAACTATGGGGCGCTTGTTTTAGCGATGGCTTTGGTTTTTGGCTGAAATTTCATTGTAGCTGTCTTTTTTTTTACTGTAGCTGATTTGGTTTTTTTGGGCATAATTAATTTTAAAAAATGTAAAAATAGAAAAAATATATTAACCCATTAGGGACAATACAAATGAACATGGGAAAAAAGAAAATACAAAAAGCTTAAAATATCTAAAAAAAATTCAGAAAAAGATGAAATACTGAATAGTGAAAAAAAAGTAGAAGCTAGAAGCAAAAACAAAAAAAAGTTGAAACGAGCGGGGTCATAGCTAGAAGCACAATGATGACCGAAAGAATATGGATGGCTACCTTGTAAGGTAAAAAGAACTTTCATCAACTTAGTTTATGCTCTTTTTGCAAAGTCTCATGTTTAGCTTAATTATCTTTGAAGGAGGAGTCTGCCAAGTACAAAACAGGAACAAATAATTTACCTGTGCGAACAGAACTAGAATCAATGAGAATATCACACTTGGCAAGTCAGACAGGTTAACACCAGAGAAGATAAAAACAAAAGGTTAACTTGATAAGAACATATATAAATGAGGACATGTTTACATGAAAGACTATTATATTAGATTGGTCTCAAGATTTTCTCTACAACCAAAAGAAATTCAAAAGGAATCATATCTTTGGATCGAGCATTTAGTATCATTAAACATATAGACCTACAACCTCATCCTAAAACCCAGACACATATTTCACCCTGCTAACAACAAAGCGCCAAACAACTCAACAACTCCAGTCTCAACCAACAGCAGAAACATGAAGCACAGTGATCTGACCAAACCTTTCGGTGGTTCGCCTGCGGCAAGTATGTGAAATCGTTGGTGAGCAGCGCGATCACAACCGATATCTTCTCGTGCTCCCCTGCTGTCGTCAACTGCTTCACGATCCCCTCAATCTGAACAAATGCCCCCTATCACAAAAAATTCCACCTCAAAACCCGCCACAAAGGAATCAAAGGGCCTGCTCTTTTTGGCTACGGTTGATGGCTTTTAGCTGCGGTTGATAGCTTTTTGGCTGTTTGCGATAGAGATTGCAAAAAGAGATACTCACTTGCGATTTTTGATGATACAGATATTAGTTTTTTAATGTATACTACAATTAACTTTTAGACCCTATCTTTAAAAAATACTCCGTTTAAAAATTAATTACTGTAACAAAAATCAAAAACAACTTTTAAAAATCACAAAGAACAGACCCAAAATCCCTCACCTCGAGCATGACGTTCTTCCGCTTCTCGTATAGCTTGTCGGAGAGGTTGCGCAGCACGGCACCTGAGATGATGTATGGAAGATTTGGGAGATAAGAGAACGTATCACTCATCAATTTTTTTTAAAGTAATAAAGATGTTTGTTAAATAGAAGAAAAGTCCTTATTTTGTCTCTTCTGAGTCACGTTGAGGGACAAGTTTTGCAAAATATATAGTTCTGAGTCACGTTGAGAGAGAAGTTTTGCAAAAGATAGTCCAAATGGCGGAATTGAAGGTCTGACTTCCTTCAGAGTCGAACTATTTTTCCGACTAATCAAATGGCTCGTAAAATTCAGGTGATGTTGCAAAGTGACTTTATTTTTCTTGTATTTTTTAAAAAGATAAATTGTGTGAAGATAATGTTTAACTAAAAAGGGTATACAAGTACTTGTCCTTGTATTGCGTGAATTTTCTTCATCGTGACTAGCTCAAAACGAGTTTCTCAAAACACGACCGAGTTTGTCAAAACGAAAGAACAAAACAAGACTGCGACGCTTTGTCTTTTTTGTTTAAAACAAACATTTGGAACAAACTTTATATGCAAAACTAAACAGCACAAACAACAGTATATAGTTGCGAACAAACCTTTCTCCACATTTTTTAAAAAGAAATGCTACTTTTGTCAATAGAATATGCTATGGAGTTTTTTTTTCTTACTAACAGATTCTTATAGTTCTTTAATATATCCAAACAGGTCGTTCTGAATTATTCCTGCATTTTACAATTTTAATGTCCAATGCATTTTCACTTTATGCGTTCCACTCTAAATAATTTCCGTGTTTTCCTTATTTCTGGAAAAAAAAAATCTTCGTCGGCCTGAGAGGCTGACTATTTGAAACGGTAGTCTCCAGGTGGCTCGTGCAAACATCCCACCACCATAGTCTCTCTCGAGGCAGAACACCTGGTTTTTCTCGCGTCCAATCCATCTCCGGCTCTCCGCTTCTCCACTCCCTCGTGTTCACAAGCATGGCGGCGCAGGGCGAGGCGCCGCTGTACAAGGACGCATCGGCGCCGGTGGAGGCTCGGGTGCGCGACCTGCTGGGCCGCATGACGCTGCGGGAGAAGGCGGCGCAGATGGCGCAGATCGAGCGCACCGTCGCGTCGCCCCGCGCCCTCGCGGAGCTCGGCGCCGGCAGCGTCCTCAGCGGCGGCGGCAGCGCCCCCTGCGATCGCGCCTCCCCCGCCGACTGGGCCCGCATGGTCGACGACATGCAGCGCCTCGCGCTCTCCTCCCGCCTCGCCGTCCCCATCCTCTACGGCACCGACGCCGTCCATGGCCACAACAACGTCTTCGGCGCCACCGTCTTCCCCCACAACGTCGGCCTCGGTGCCTCTAGGTACCAAATCACGTGTGACGTGATGCCCGTTGACCACCTCGCCGTACTTATTATTGAAGTATAAGTGAATTGTTCATCTTTCTTCATCAGTTTAAATTTTTAGATGAATTGGTGGTGCATGCAACTCAATATGGTATTAGAGCCAAGGGGTCTTGAGTTCAAGTTAGCGCAATTAAAAAAATAATAATTGCAGCCCACTTCTATTCCATATTTTAGGCCTGAGGGGGTCTACATGTGAGAGAGTGTGTTGAAGTATAAGTGAATTGCACACTTTTCCTCATCAGTTTAAGCTTTTGGGTGAATTTGCTGGTGCATACAACTCAATATGGTATCAGAGTCAAGAGGTCTTGAGTTCGAGACCCGGTTGGCGCAATTAAAAAAATAATTGCATCTCACTTCTATTCCGCGTTTTAGGGCTGAGGAGGTCTATACGTAAGGGGGAGTGTTGAAGTATAAGTGAATTGCTCATCTTTCCTCATCAGCTTAAACTTTTAGGTGAATTGGTTGGTGTATGCAACTCAATACTTATCATTCTGGTGTTTGGTTGCTTTGACCAATCGTGTGCCGTTGACCTCCCAGAGACTCGGAACTCGCGCGTAAGATTGGCAAGGTGACAGCGCTCGAGGTCCGGGCCACCGGCATCCACTGGACCTTCGCACCCTGCGTTGCCGTGAGTAAAATTTAAAAACGTTCCGGATTAGCTGGTGATGTTTGTTTGGGATCTCCTTGATGTGCGTTTAGTCTGGTGCGTGATGTATAGGTCTGTAGGGATCCGAGGTGGGGAAGATGCTATGAGAGCTACAGCGAGGACCAGGAGATCGTGTGCTCGTTGACCTCCATTGTCGCTGGCCTACAGGGCCAGCAGCCGGCAGACCACCCTCATGGTTACCCATTCCTCGCTTCGATTAGGTACTTCAGTGAAGAGATTTAGTGTGGTTTTTGTATGCCCACAACCTGTTTGTGGAAATGGGTCTTTGTGGTTTGCAGGGAGAATGTGCTTGCTTGTGCCAAGCATTTCGTAGGGGACGGTGGCACGGACAAGGGGATCAATGAGGGGAATGCCATTTGCTCACCCGAAGATTTGGAAAGGATCCATATGAGACCTTACCCTGATTGTATAGCTCAAGGGGTGGCAACGGTCATGGCATCCTACTCTCAATGGAATGGGGAGCCATTGCATGCAAGCCGCTATTTGCTGACAGATGTTTTGAAGGGCAAGCTGGGCTTCAAGGTAGTGGTGGCTCTAGACCTCTAGTGATTGGTCGGTATATTCATGTAAGCTTAGTTTGTGACTAGGAATTGTGAACATGTGTAAGCTCTTGTTTCAGGGTTTTGTGGTGTCAGATTGGGAAGGTATTGACAGGCTCTGCCAGCCTCGAGGGTCTGATTATCGCTATTGCATTGCACAATCAGTTAATGCGGGAATGGATATGGTATCTACCTATTAACTGGTCATATGAAATACGTTCTACAGTTATTGATTATTTTGCATTTTCTGGGCAATCTACAGATTATGATACCTCACAGATTTGAGAAGTTTTTGGAAGATTTTGTGTTCTTGGTGGAGACAGGGGAGATAGCAATGTCACGGATTGATGATGCTGTTGAGCGGATTCTAAGAGTTAAGTTCATAGCTGGAGTGTTTGAGCGTCCATTTTCAGATCCGTCTCTACTAGATATAATTGGTTGTAAGGTAACATGCATGTTTGAATTGTCAATAGTTCTCCTTGTTCTTCTGTTTGAATTGTCTCACATTGGATAGCACCAACCATATACAATATGCTAAGTTCTTAACCTTTTAGGAACATCGTCTGCTGGCACGTGAGGCTGTCCGGAAGTCTTTGGTACTTCTAAAAAATGGCAAGAATCAGAAGGAACCGTTCCTTCCATTGGCCAAAAATGTAAAAAGAATACTTGTTGCAGGAACACATGCTGACAATATTGGATATCAGTGCGGTGGTTGGACGATAGCTTGGCTTGGAGACAGTGGAAGAATAACTCTTGGTAAGCAGAAACTCAGATTTGCAACAATCTATGTTTGCTGTTTGTATGAACTTCACACCATTTTTGTACCATCGACCATTGTTGCAGTCCAGAAGATATGGTGTCGTTGTGTAGGACAGTGGTGCATGGTACTTTAAGATGGTGCAAAAGTCCTGTTGTCAAAATTAGCTTTACTGTTCACTTGAGAATTTGCCACCCCATTGTGTCACTGACATGTGGCCCCAGGACGCACATGTTAGAGACACAATGAGTGGCAAATCCTAAGGTGCCAATCTTTGTGGTGGGAAATAACCCCCCTAATTCATTAGCGTCATTAGTGAGATGATGCTCTTGCATCTGCCACATTGCTTTTGTAAAGAAAAGAGGGCAATGAACTATATAGACAGATTGTAGCCTGCAACATTTTAACATGATCTTGGTACTGAAGAAACTGTTTCTTGTTGGGAATTCTAGCTGTTAAGTAGTTATTGATAATTTAGACCACATTTTCAACTGCCATGATGCATACAAATGCGAAATTGTTGCTTTGAAATGAAAGTTCAAGATGTTTGCAGTGGATCGTTCAAGTATTGTGTTGTGGGTTTTTCCGTAACTGCATCTCGTGGGGAAAATAAGTCCAGCCCCTATTGTTCCATCAGATGTGGATATCACATTTCCCTTATCTTTTCAAACCATGCACCACCATTTCTATTTAGTTTTTTGAAGATATATTTTCATCAAATAAAAAGATTACAAGTCTGCACTCTACACAGTACTATTTTTAAAAGCGGCTATTTATGCTATCTAAACCAACAGGTACGAGCATGTTAGAGGCCATACAAGAATCCGTGGGAGTGGAAACTGAAGTTGTGTATGAGGAGTGCCCAACAGAAGCTACAGTTGAAACTGGGGAGTTTTCCTATGCAGTTGTTGTGGTTGGCGAGGTTCCATATGCTGAATGGTTGGGAGATAGAACTGACCTCAGTATTCCATTTAATGGTTCCGACCTTATTACTTGTGTTGCTAGTAAAGTCCCTACCCTAGTGATTGTTATATCTGGAAGGCCCTTGGTTATTGAGTCACAAGTTCTGGAGAAGATAGATGCTCTAGTTGCTGCCTGGCTACCTGGAAGTGAGGGCATGGGAATTACTGATTGCCTCTTTGGAGATCATGATTTTGTGGGCACATTGCCTATGACATGGTTTAGGTCTGTTGATCAATTGCCTATAAATGCTGGTGATGCTAACTATGACCCATTATTCCCATTTGGATATGGGTTGAAAATGTTCCGAAGTGATGAAGATTTAGCATAACCTCATCATTGATTTGGTTATACATTTGAATCGTTATAATAATGTTACATATGTTGTACCCATTGACTATTGGAATATGTAAAGAGAAATAATGTCTTGTTGCAGAGTATGGTGTAAAGGTGTTCAAAAGATGATTTCATATATTATTTCCCTAGATTTAAGTTACTTTTTAATTACCTATCAACATAAATACTTGAATTTTATATTTCCTCCAATTATGTCCTACCTATTTACCTTGACTGGTTGGTTTTGTTCGTTCATTTTAATTTTTGCCGAAGGAAGCTATGAACGGGGTGGAGGAGGATTGCATAGGAGAGTTGGTCCATTCTTGTCTCCTATTATCAGTATATCAGCAGATGAATGTTCAGTGTGATAAATTGGAGATTGGAGTACTGATGAAGTTAGTAGAATAAACAGAAAAGGTGGTCACTCTGAATGATGTTGCTGAGCACTTAGCTGAACCCATTTGCTTGGAATCACCCTTTCTTTGGATGGTAAAAGATCTAAACACAACGACGTGGACCCATAGTCCCATACAGCACAATTCACCAAAAAGGAGGGGTTCAGAGAAATAAGATGCTTTGACAATCCTCCTTTTCTGCTGAGGAACGCATATTACAGCTTGGTGGAGGCTACTTTCTGGAAATATGTTTGAATCTCCAGGTTCTTGCCTTACTGCTGGTGGCCATGTTATGCATGTATCACAGGTCTTGACAGATTTGCAAGGTCTTCTCCTACATGTAACAGTGGGTAACATTTCTTGAGAAAGGATTTTTCAAATTCATGAGGGAAAGAAAACGGTGTGTGAGGGGAGGAGGCAACAAGTTTGAGTGGAGAATAGTCAGATAATGTACGCTAAATTTTTCAGGCCAAAGCTGGGTCTACTCTGGCATACCATCTCCTCTGTTGCCATGAATAGTGTTATCAACAGCAGTTCTCCATGGATCATCGTACCTTTGCTACAGAGTGGAGCTGCCTGGTTAACATAGAAGTTTGATGTCGCATCTTGCTTTTATATTCTTGACCTCTATGCTGCCTACTCTTCCATAGCCATGGCAACTATCTTGGTGCAACTTCGTTCGCTCATACCTTGGGAAAGGAGCCTCAAGCTTCTGCTTTGAACCCTTTTGCCCTCTTATAGAGATGAAGCATTGGCATGGAAGATGGGTGAAATGGCCACCTATGGGAAAACAGGCTCAAGCTTATTTAAGCTTATGCTTTGATCACTTTTACCCTCCTTTAGAGATGAAGCATTGTCTCGGAAGATGGTGACTTGACCACCCTGAATGTTAGAGCCACCAGGATCCACTGGACCTTTTCCGTTTTGTTGCTGTCACGCAATATAAGTAATTAGTTGCAAGCCTTAGGCTCAGTTAAGTATGTGATTAAACAAAATTAGAACATTTATGTGTTATTTTTCAAATATTTTATCTGACACATGGGAGCAATTCCTTGAGAACTCCAGCTAGAACCTGAACATTGTTCATAGTTCATATAATAGTTACATCATCTCATGCAAGGCCGACTGCCAACAGGACACCCTCCACACCTCCTGTCCTTTCCTTTCTTGCTGAGAGGTACGTCCATCCGCTATGGCAATTGCTGGCCAAGCTGGGTCTTTTCCGGACTTCAATCGAAGTTTTCATCAGTGAAGGAAATGCTTGGACATACAGTATAGCCAAGTGGGAGAAATTTAACAAATTCATTTGCTGCTGAGAAACAATATTTTTGGCGTTTCCCTTAAATATGTGTTCTATTGGGGAAGGACATCTTTCCTTGCACCAAGCATTTTGATTAGGTGTTAGCTGTTAAAAGTTTTTTACTACATCTGGAATTTCTCATTCCCACGATCTCTTAATGAACATTTTTTAGTATTAATTAGGAATTAAGGTATCTGATGTTAGCATTCGCAATTGTTTAGATGCATTTGCATCTACTGCATACATTTCCAGGGGACTCTCTGTCCCCCGAGACCATCCATGCGTTAGCCCCCTACGAAACTGCCCGCAAAGATTTGGTAATTACGTTTAGGTCCCTAATTTTCGCAAAAAGGTCCTTGGATTCTTGCGAAAAAGCCTGTGCATACTTTTTTGCTGGGTAGCGACCCGCGGTTTCCCATAATTACGAACAAACCCTTATTTCTTCCGAAAAGGTCATCGGTTTTTTGTGAAAAAGCCCCTCCACTCTCCTTTTATTGCGAAAAGGCCCTCGATTTTTACAAAAAGCCCCTACGCTTTCTTTTTCCTGCAAATTTTCGCCTCTTTTATTTTGGTCCATACGGTGGCTAGCGTGGCGTGATGCCACGCCTATGTGGCTAGTATATATAAGTCAGGCACCCTTAAACTATTACCCCACCTTTTCTTTCACAGAACTTATAGGTAATCCTGCTGCATGGATTGAATAGTTCGTGGATCACGCCAAATTACATGCTTGAGTCAAGCCTATATGTGAGGGGATCTTGAAGTGAAGGTTCTTTGCAAGTCTTTGAGCAGGCATAACGTAACAACGAAAATTGACTTCCAAATAAAACTTGCATGATTTTCATGGATTTTAAAAAAATTGGTGTATGTTTAAAATGAATATGTGCATATGATTTCATTATACATTATTGTATGTACATATTTAGAGAGAGTTCACTCTATGTTTTGTAGTTTTATTAGTGTTGGAGGTCATGCATTATCTCATGGCGTGGTCTAAGATTGTTTGTTACCATTTCCTTGGACTTAGACCGTGATAGCAACTCCTTGGATATCTTATCATTTCTATATTGATCTAATGTATTTAAGATCACGCAAATAGATGAGTTGTGTAGTCCTCTGAATAATCTTTTATAGAGTTCAAGATCACTCAATTCCGATATCAGAGTCAAAAGTTATGGCCGTTTTTCCGAGTGTCGTCTGTACTGAAAAACCAAAAACAAAAGTACTGCCCTTATAATTGCGATAGTTCCAAAAAACAGAAGTACCACAATTATAACTGCGGTAGTACCGTAAATGCTGAATAACAATTATTTTTCTAGCCGTTATGATGGAAAATGGTATATTGTAATTACAACAGCGGTAGTACCGATTTTCCTTATTTTTCAAGAGTTTTCTTCCCAACGGCTAGTTTTTGTGGTGTGCGCTATAAATACCCCTTTGGCTGGTTAAAAGATAATCTTTAGCACTTTATTTCATTCTCTTGAGCTAGTGTAAATCTCTCTACTCTATTGTGCATGTGTTATACCTTGTGAGCAAGGAGAGAGGCTTCTAGTTGTTGGTGAATTTAAGTGAACCTAGTTGATTTAGGCTTTATTTGTGCTAAATCAAATTGATTTACTCTTACGCATCATAAACTTGGTTTTAGCCAAAGAATTTTACCACCTGTTCACCCTCCCTTTAGTCGGCCTCCTCGATCCTACAAAGATGACACCGAGCTTCTTCACAACCTTCTTGAAGAAATCACCTCATAAGCTCCCGCCAAGCCGTCTAGGTGCCAACAAGCACCAAGTATAATATAACACGCTTCACTTGACGGCGATCAAATGCCAAGAATGGAGTGAAAGCAAATGAGGTATGGAGTGAATGTTATATGCTCAAGGATGTTGAAAATGAAGTATCTCTTATCTTCCTTGAACTGGTGGGAAAGTATTTATACCCCACTAACCAAAATTAGCCATTGAAAGAAATGCGGTACTATTGTTGTTGAAATCGCAGTAGTTTCGATTTCCAGTAATTCCAAAATTTGGCGTAGTACTTCTGTTTGCTTCGAAGCCAAAAGTTGGTCCTCTCTGGAAAAACGTACCGCCCAATATTTAGAGCCTCCGAGATTTGGTAGTTCCGTTTTAGGAGTGCGGACATACTGTTCTGCGGTAGTTTCATCGTTCAAATCTCGGTACTACTGTTTTCAGGGAGACTAAGTCTATCAATGGGTGCTCTCTGAAAAAATGTACTGCTCAAAGTGTCGGTACTTTCGGACTTCGGTAGCACCATTACAAATACACCGATACTTCTGGATTCTGGCAGTACTGCTAAATACACACCAGTACTATCGATTTTCCTAATAGCATACATGTGGCTTTCAAATTTAATTCTTTGTTCATGTATGATCCTAAATTGATCCAAATAGCACAAGAGCATGCCGTCAACTTACTTGTTATGATCCCTCTTAGTAGTATAGCATTTAACCTATAATCTGGTTTTTCAATATTTCTTCTAAGATCAGTAAAATCAAAAAGGGATCCTAAACTACTTGTACATTTGTCTCGGGCCATCTTGATCCTCATATTAACTCTTAGCATGAATTTTCAACTTGTCACATTCATGTTAGGGATTAAACCTTTTAAACACTCAACAAACACATTAGTCTCATATTCGTAAACTATCATTAATTACTAAAACTATTTTTAGAGGTCTAGATACTTTCAACTAGTCAATTTCCCACTGTGAATCTCTTTTAACATGAAGGGCAAGCAACTCTCTAACAATGGTGGTCCCTCAACGCTAAAGGGTTACACCTCTAGAGTGGGAAAAAGCATCAAAACTAAGTTTTTTAAAAACCTTGTTATAATTTTTTTAGTCACATACCTATGGAAGCGTGTAATGGCCGACATTATGAGTAATCACATCTTATAGATAAAGTTATACAATATCTATAGAGTGTTAAAAATCTATGTAAATAGTCATGCCTCCGGTCATGAGTAAAGTATAAAAATGCCACACTTGCATAGTTTTCATAAAATAAAGGTTACTTGTTGATGGTGGTTATGATGAAAGTATGAGAAAATAGTTATGGTATCTTGGTATGAAAGTGGAATTTGTTTGGTGATCAGGGAATGGATATGGTATCTTTGTATGAAAATGTACATAATATCTTAGTTTGGAAATGGATTTGGAAAGGTGCTTATGGAATAGATATGGTGGACAACTGTGAAGAGATTTTGCTCTCACAAATTTAATTGAAACTAGATATTTTAATTTTAGTTAAAAATGGCTAAATCGTAAGTTTGAAAACTAGCTATAGTATGATATTTGACAAACTGACTTTATGCTAAAAGAAACATCAGAGCCTCTCTTGGTTAAGTCTTGCATGTGTGTGTGTAGGAAGCCTTTTTCGCGCTCCTGAGAGTACATATTCTAACTTTCAATATACCACTTAAACGAATAGGTTATATCTCTTTATCACTTTTGGTATACTTAAATGCTAATTCTAAAATATTCTAATGCGACTTGGTTAAAAAAATTCATTGGAACCCTTTATTTTTGTTATATTGTTATATATATATATATATATATATATATATATATATATATATATATATATATATATATATATATATATATAAAACCTTAAAAAGTCTAAGGGGGTAGTATGAGATCTGTAGTAAGTAAGAGAATTTGCCCTTTGATTTTGATTGAGTATGCTATTTTTCCACCTTTACCGCGCATTATTGTATGAGCTTCTAGAGGATAGAGGACCGCGTATACAGGAAGGAAATTACAGCTTAATAAAAAAGTCTAAAAAAGCTTCAACTTTATGGCACTATCAATCAACTAAAAAGCCCTATGTATGAATCCTTACAACCGGTGGGATAGGATAAGAGCGAGTTTCGGTATACTGGGGCTGGGGGATATCCTTATTTCAAAACCTGACGCGCATCTTGCGTTTGTAGGGGTCCGAGAGTGGTTGAATATGGAACTCACTTTAGAGTATCTAATAATCATTATTAGGGTATGATCAAAATGATAAAGAGATATAACAACATCATTTAAGTAGTATATGAGAAGTGCGAGTACATACTCGCAAAAGTATAGTACCATGTGTGAGTCATGGTTGCTCCATGCATATATTTTGCTAATTGAGAGTCAAGTGCATGTTATTTATGCCCGGATCAATTGTATTGTTTTTTGGTGGGCAGATGCTTTGATGATTGTTGCAGCCAACACCAAGACCGAGGATACAGAACATATCCTAAGGCCATGGCATGTCACATAAGTCCGGGTGGAGCAATATCTCAAGCTGAAAAGCACAAAAGAAAAAAGAGTTGTGAAGAGGCAATGTGTGCATATGGTGTGCCAATAGAACTTGTATGTTTCAAGTGGTGACATTCCTCGAAGCAAGTATACGATCTTGGTGGTAAAGTGTTGGGCATCACGGACTGTGAAGTGATGTGGTGTGCCAAAGGACTCGAGCATTTTAAGTGGTGATGATCTCGGCGCAGGCATACGATCTTGGTAATGAGGCCTTGGCCATTGTATCTTCGTGAAGACTGATGGGTAGTGATTTAGGAAATTATTCAATACCAGATGGATTGGTGATTTACAAAACTATGGCGTTGGCTTAAGTGATTTAGATTATGTCTTTGTAGTTGGAGTGTCTTATCAGGCTTGTGGAGCTTTTGGGAAGTCGTGCTTTGAAAAGTGTACAAGTGTGTGAGAGTAAAACCTATTTTTGTGTGGATTACTAGGTTTTGCTATATGTAAGTAGTGTGATCCACTAAGGAGTGACTGGTTGTTAGGGTGAAGTAGGAGATGGGAGCCTCTACTATATAAGCCTTATATCGAGTTGAGTTATGTGAGACTTGAGATATTAGGGCTAGGGTTTCCTTGTATTAGACCCTTGTGCATGTGCTCTAGGCATATAGCTCTACTATTATGAGAGGTTGGCTGTAAAAATTCCTCTCTAAGCGAAGTAAACATCTAAAGTTTGTCTAAGTGAGTTATGCCATGGATCCTGTCTTGTGCTCTTTATTTACTTGGTTTTCTTGTTTGGATTTCTTCTCCTGTTGATCTTTCTTGATGTCAAGGATGTGTAAAAGGTAGTGATATCTCTTGGAAATCAGATCCCATCCATCTAAGCACTTTCTATAGAAAGTTCATGAATTTGCCCGATTTTGCTCAATAAAGGGATGATTTTGGAGTTTTGATTTTGTGGGGGTCTTGGCTTAAGTTCATACTATAATCTATCTTGTTATGATATGTGAGAACCAATCTAAGGTCATCTAAACCATTAAGAACTCATGATCAAGAGCAGATCAAAGTTTTCCCTTTTTATCCGATTTTGGTGCACCCTTCACTTCAATAGAAAACGGTTAAAACTTTGGTAATGATTCTCTCGATCATTGATGGAAATAGGTTTATGACATTCTAATAAAGGTGTATGCTAAGTTTTAAGTCATTTGAATCAACGGAACAAAAGTTCCAACAATTATTTATTTTGAAATCATGCTGGTTTTGCTATTCCTATGCTAATTTTTACTGTTCACCGGTCTGACCGCAACTGTTTGCCTGGTCTGACCTCTATTGTTCATCCGGTAGGACTGCCCAAAGCACGTCAGGGGTCGTTTTGCTTAGTTTTGCTTGGATTTTTTTCGTGTGGGTAATTGGTCTTCAAACTTCATAATTTCTCATAGTTATTGGATTAAAGAACTTGAGTCGTGCTTCTACTTTGAGAAAAGATTAAAAAAGTTTTGTAATGTTGTCGTCACCATTTTTGGTCCTTCAGCTTTGCTAGAGCTATATCATGCCAAGAGATAACAACAAAAACAAAACAAAACAAAAGGAGGCAATGGCCAAAAGGAATAGAAATCAAGAAAGGTGAGCATGAAAACGAAATTCCACTTACATTAGAATCTTAGGATACAGAATATCTGGTAAATCTAGGAGAATGAGCATGGCTTCCTTTTTTCATTCAAGTGAAATTTCAGAGACCTGGGACAGGGCACCATGATCTGATCTGTGGTCCAGTCATAATTTTTCTTTAGATCTTAGCAAGAAATGAAACTTCTATGGCATACCTATCAATTAAAGGGGCCACTAGAGTTGATATGCTTCAGGGGTTATTTAGTGACTAGCAACCAACAGTCAAACACCTTCACTTCACCTCACATGAACAAAGTTGCAGGATATTATTACCTTGCTGTGGTGGTTTATGTCCTCCAAAATTGAACATATTTTAGTGTCTTTAATTCACTGGGAGCAACTGACAACGATGTCCAGGACATCTCACCAAGTAATTGTACTCTTACATAAATTATTCCTCCGGTATCCATCTTGCTAGTTCATAGATCTGTTTCACATGGAGGGATGTCAACTCTGCTGGTGGCAAATATAGTCAAGGGTAGAAAAAAAAAGTATTGTAACGTAACTGGTAGATGCTTTGCCAATCTCTTAGCAGTCAGCCAGTCAGTATTGCTGCACCTTCATGAATATCACAGGCATTGTTTTTTTTTTCCTCCTGTGTGTTCCCCATTTCAATATGGTGGCATGTGCCCATTATTGAGCCATCCATCTTCACTTCTCGCATGCATGTGCATCACCCCCAGTTTCAACTGGTGCATAATATAATTGGATGGTCCCTCTTCCATTTTCCTTTGCACAAACGTCAGTGTATGTAATACATCCATGTTTGACAATTTACAGGTATGCACGGTGGTATCTGTTCCCACCAGAGAAGAAGCTGGGGAGAAGTATTAATCTGCAGACAGAGAAGGGAACCCATACGACGCAGCATGCTATATTAGATTCAAAGGCACAGGCACGTATTGTAATGGCTGTAGTTGGAGAGGTCGGTCCCCTACGGTGATGGCTACCCGCTGCTCGAACGACCCTGTTGATCTTGAACGGCCTTTGATGCAGCGTTGGGGTTAGTGATAGAACCGGGGAAGCGACGCAGATGCTCTCAGTTAATCTGCCGGGACGGTTGGTCTTTTGCTGCTGCATGACATGGAGCCACTGGGCGCTACTGACGGCCGGCCTGTGTGGAGATAACGATGCCCTGGCAGGGCATCACGTCTCATCTCACCCATGACGTGGTTTCAGTTATCAGTAGCTGCTGTGTTGCCATCTGACTTGCTCTACGGAGGGCTGCTGCTGAAGCAGCTGATCCTGACCAGTTTACTCCCTCCCCATTGGCCTTGCAGCTTGCTCTGATCAACATCTGCGATAATTGGGCGCAAGTACAACAACCTGGCGTTATACATACGGTATGTCACTCATGTCCTGCCATCCTTGCATGCATGTTCTTGGAGAATGTACTTTTGTAGTAGTAGTAGTAGTTGCTGTTGTCTAGTGATCAAGCAAGAGGGGCTCGTGCTGTGAGGCACAGGCACGTACAGGGGAGGGGAGTATTCTGATCGTAGCGGGAGTAAACTACTCACGGCCTCCTGCCGGGAAACTACACCTGCCCGGTACTCCAATAATTCTGCTGCTAGCGGTCGGTTTTGGAGCGCATTTGTTTACTGCTTGCGCACCGATCAGCTTCCCACTGGGCATGTCAAGTGTCAGCTACGGCAAAAAAACAGGAGACTTTTCTATCTAAGTGCGGGGTTAGCTGTACCTACTTAGGCTGATCTAAGCTCTTTCTACCGAATCTAACCAGGGATACCTCGGCCTTCCGTTCATTTTGGAAAAAGGAGGCGAAGTGGCCACCTTTTTATATACAAGGGCGTGCTGAGCTGAATTAGACGGGGGAAAAGACCCATGATTGTGCGCTAAAAGCACTAAGCCTCCAAGGGTTCTACTCTCTTTTTAAAAAATTTCAGCACTGCTATGCGTACGAACGAATGCATGTTCGTCGAATTTGATAACACCGACTGATAAGTGGTCCGAACCAATGGATGATACTTAAGAGAGCTAGCTCATGAACGGGTGCTTAGTGTTTACTGCTCAGTGGTGCTGGCAGAGTCTTTCTGTTTTACTACTGCTTCGCTTTGAGCTGCGAAGCTCGCCCCCTTTTTTCCATTATGATATGCTCTGTCCGTATTGGGAGCAGCAAATGTTTGTGGTCCGACGCGAGAAAGGAGGGGGCGGAATCTCGAATCTCCGAGACCAGCCTCTACCTCTAGTCCCAGCTCAATTATATGTCCATTTGCAGAGCCCCAGGAATCTGAATACTCCAACGTGCAAAGGCTCTTACGGACGCCGACGCATGATGCCCAAAAGCGCCGCGCCGTCGATGGCCTCCTGCACGGTGGCGGTGGCAGCTCGGCAACGCTGAGAACACTCAACAGCACCGGTAATGACCAGCACCCCGCACCTTCACCGGGCGCGGATCCTCTGCAGAGATGGCGAAGAAACCATTAACTACATCGATGCTGTTCTACGCCTTACTTCACCTCCCGTGAACGATGTTTGAAGAGACTAAACACAGAATTGCACTACCGTATTGTACGTGAGTGGCCACCGTTGCCGATTCCGAGGAAAGGAAACCGAAAGAGAGCGAGGAGAGCAAAGAAAGCAGAAGGCGAAGGAAAGGCACACAGGGCAGGGCGCCCACTTTGCTTGTGTTGGGTTGCATGCATCTTTCGCTCATCTTTCCCACTTGCAGCCCCACAGCTGCAAGTTGCCAGTGTGGCTCTTGGCCTTCAGAGATGGGATGGATCCAATAATAACAATATATTAATACTATATAGTAGTACTAGTAGTATAATGACATATTACCACAGCGACGGATGTAACAGCGGAGGGCAAGGAGAATAAAATATGATCAGACGGTTCGCGATGAAGGGGACACCAACCGCCGTATAAGATTCAGAGGCTGGCCATCATGTGATGAAGAGGCAGGCCGTGACACCGATTAGCATGGTAACCTGCAACACCAGTTCTTCGTTTGCCGATTGGCAGTCCTGACCGGACAAAACGTCCTGTTAAAACTAGCCTATTTTGTGCCTTAAAAATAAGTCATTGGGACGACCAATGCATCGAACTAGAAGTCCAGAAGTGTAGGGAGGGAACTAAATACCAATGCTTGACGTGACAGGAGTGAAATAAGTATTTTTGCTAGAGCTGAGTCAGACGCAACAACATCAACCAGTGAAACAAGCGAACCGTCCTATTCTGTTCAAATAGACCCCTTTTTGTTTTGTGTTTCATTAACATCCGGCATCCCCATCACGGCTGAACATGCTCTCTTTCTGTGGGGTTCATCTATATTTCCCTCTCTCTCTGTCTTTCTATGACATGTAGGCCATTGAGGTGCAGGGATTTTTCAGATTACTAAAGAAAATAGACTTTTGACTCGTTTTGTGCTTCAAACAAACCCTAAGTCCGCACTTAGAACGTGAGATTTTTTCTGCATGGATTAAATTGTTTTCTATAAAATTTTTGTAAAATTCCTATTCTCCAAACATGCCATAAAATTTCTCTATAGACTACGAAGAGTCGAAGACTGCTATTTCAGAGAAAGAACACGTATATCAAACATGGAAAACTTTCCCTCTTTCTCGCCTCTTTCTCCACGGTCAGAAGATTCTTACGGTTGTCCAAGACTCCAAAGTCGAGGAGATACCGTAGCCACCACCGGAGGCCGGGAATTCTCCCAAGATTGCGTCTTGCTGAATAAATTTAAAAGCGGGGTTGAGTCCGCAGTACTTTGATCATCCGGCACAAGGTACATATATAGCGTCGCTTACAAAATAGGAGATAAAAAAGGCATCCGAAGATACGTATGGGACACATGGACAGATACAAGGACTTTAACACTCTCCCGCAATTAGAGCGGGAACGGAGCGAACGTTTAGACTGGATTTGAACTCAATAAAGACAGAAGATAGTAGATCCTTTATGAAAATGTTAACGTACTGCAACATAGTAGGTACATAAAGGACCCACACTGCACCAGCAACTACTCGCTCATGAACAAAATGCAAATCAATCTCGATATATTTGATGTGCTAATGTTGCACCAAGTTTGTGGAGAGGTAGACGGTGCTCACATTGTCACAGTGGACGAGCATTGCACGTCGAAGGGGATAGTGCAATTCCGAAAGTAACTGACGCAGCCAACAGGTTTCGGTGACAACATTGGTGACTGCACGATATTCTGCTTTAGCACATGAGCGAGATACCGTGTGTTGTCGTTTGGATGATCAAGAGACGAGATTATCACCTAGAAAAACACTATAGTCAGAAGTTGAGCGGCGAGTGTCTAGGTAGCCTGCTCAGTCAGCGTCAAAGTATGTGATTAGAGCCATCGGGGAGGTATGGTGTAGCTGTAGTCTATGATCATGAGTTCAAGACCCGGTTAGCACAATTAAAAATAATAATTACAACTTACTTCTATTTCACGTCTTAGGCATGAGAAAATCTAATGTAAGGGAAAGTGTTGAAGTATAAATGAATTGTCCGTTTTTCCTCATCAGCTTAAGCTTTTGGATGAGCTAACTGATGTATACATCTCAATAAAATCAAACGAAAGTTGCGCACGGTATCGTATCAGAGCCCTTTCCCATTCCCGGGAAGCATTTTCCGTTTTTCACCGATGCACATTGCCAAGCAACCGGCCACCGAAACTGTCCGATTCCTCACGCCTGATGGTGTGATGTGAGCCACTAATGGAGTTTCCGAGAGGGTCTGCGGGAATGTTGTGTCTGCGCAAGTTGGGGCGAAATGAATCCGGCAACAGCAGAGAAACTGTGCAGTTGTGCACCCACTTTGTGGTGTTTTTCTTTTCATTGGTGTGTCGTGCGTGCCGTGCCCAGCCCTAGGAGAGGAGGAGCTGCTCCTGCTTTAGATGGAAATGAAAAAGAAGAAAACAAGGAGGACCGAGGTTAGGGCATGTGATGCCTTGTTCCTTGGTGGACCTCCAACTCATTCCCTGCTACTGTTGCTTGTGTGCCAGCCACGCCTCCATTTCAGCTAAACAAAATCAACAAGCTCTTCCAGTGCTCCTCTCCAATTGTCCAAGAGGAACCACTGAACGGAACTACTGAAGAAGAGGGCAAATATATTATAGACCAGCCTCTGACACGGGCGAATTCATGGAGAAACTGTCATTTGGGTAGCAAGTACGGTACTTGAAAACCGTTAAGACGAAATTTTCGGCCAAACAGAAGTCAATAAAGAAGCTTAGATTCTACTACACTCAAGACTGACCAATATATACTCCTACAATTCTTCGGTTTTATCTCCTCAAGAGTGACAGGAAAGAGCACATGAAAACTACAATCATCATCATCAATTTATCATTAATAAAGCTCGGGTCAATCAGAGGTGACCAATGCTAATACCCTCAAGGCCTCAACCGAAGATAAAAAAACCTTACATAAAGAAGAACACCAGGCAGTATGCTGCAGCTGCTAAGTGCTATCCAAATACATACATCACATTAACTGACCAATACATCAATGGAAAACGGCAGTGCAATCAGAGCGCCTAGCTAGTAGCCTAGTACTCCTGTGCTTCCCAAGCTCAAGCCTCCCATAGCACAGGAGATTGATTAATCAATAGCAATAGGAAATTAATTAATTCACCGTGGTCGTGGTCTTATGTACAGAGGCGAAACGCAGAAATGCCATGTCCATCTCCATTTTTCTTGTAGTTCTTGTCCTCTCCTCTGGGATACTTGACTTCCATTGTTGCTTGCTTGTGCTCATACTTTTTCTTTACTCCATTGTTGGTTGGAATCAAGGAACACGTACGTGGGCGCAGCTGGGTGCTTCTCCCTCCTAGTGCACGCCCAAAGATAAGAGCTTTCTCCGTGGGCTGGGTTGCTGCTCCAAGAACCGTGGTCAACCAAGAAGTTGCAGCTGGCCGCATTGCATCTGCATTAGAACAGAGTCGTCCAGGCGGCCGCCGTGATAGCCGGCGACGTGGGGAGTACTGGCCTCGAGCTTCACGTTGCCGTAGGGATGAGGCATGAAGTGGTGGTGTCCACCGCGGCCGAGCGGCGGGGGTGGCTTGCTGTCGACGAGCACGCCGAACTGCTCCGAGATGGCCGGACCGGCGGGGGAGGAGGATGGGGTGGAGTTGGCGGTGAGCACCGATGGCGGCGAGGGCGAGGGGTTGCCGTGGTCGTCGTCGGGGAGGTTGACGGTGGTGATGTCGTGGATGCTAGAGCGGCGCTTGTCCTTGCCGCCGGAGTTGAGCCGGATGAAGTACTTCTGTGCGTGGCTGGCGACCTGCGTCGGCGTCCGGCTCGTGACGAAGTTGCGCGAGATGTTCCTCCAGTCCCCTCTCCCGTACTTCTTCAGCCCCATCAAGAACAACCTAGCCAAGAAAAATTCACCAATTCAGCTCCCACGAAGGCGGCCGGATCAATCGATTGGTTCAATTCTACCAAGATTCAAGATTGTGAGGGCTGATTGGGGCTTACTTGTGCTCCTCCTCCGTCCAGGGCACGCCCTTCTTGCGCTCCTGGTCCGGGGCGCGCCCGCGCTTGCCGCCGCCGACCATGTAGCAGGAGCGCTTGAACGCCAGGCCGGCAGCGTCGTCGCCGCCATCCCAGTCCAGGGTGAAACCAGAGGACGGGGAGCCGCCACCGCTGTAGTGGGGGAAGGGCACGAGTCCGGCCTCGATGAAGCAGACATCGTTCTCCAGGTCGTCGTAGTGCGTCATGACGTCGGCCACCGTCTTGCCGGGCAGCATCGCCGCCACCCGCTCCCACCGGTCCGGAGCGTCCCTGTCGACCCGCGCCAGCGCCTCCTCGAACACCTTGTTCTCCTGCAGCGTCCACGCCCCGCTGCCAACGCCGACGCCGCCGTCCCACAGGTCCTGCAAGAACCGCCCGCCCGCCTGCCCGGCCAAGTAGGGCGCCGGCGGCAGCGGCAGCACCTTCATCCACGATTCCTTCATCATCTCAGCCAATCAAACAGCCGACCAAGATTCCGCCTTTCTTCTCAGAGGGAAAGGAAGGCGAGCTCTTGGGAGGTGGAGGAGGGGAGAAGGGGGGAGTGGGAGTGGCAGGGGGTGGTATTTATGCAGCGCGGTGGTGGACTGGTGGTGTCGACTCCGGCAGATGCCAAAGTGGCCAGAGATGATTCGGCCTCCACCGTGGGAGCGCTTAAAGAAAGCGAAGCCTCCCTGATTGGGCCGTGGTGGAGTTTGTGGTCTCTCAACCAAACAAAAGCCAGCCTCCGCTCCTGATTGCTGTCTCTCTCTCTCTCTCTCTCTCCCAACCTCTGCTCCTGCTTGCTCTCTCTCTCTCTCTCTGGAGCTGCGAAGAGAGTCAGAGACCAGGCCTCGGCGTCGCCCGTGTGCGTGTGGGTGTTCGTCCAGGCTGGAGAAATAATGGGAACTAGGCGCCTTTCCTGTGTGGGAGAAGGCGGCGTAGCGTCTCTTTATTGGCCGTTGCTTGCCACTTTTCCCAACACCTGATACGTCTCACGCATTTATTATTGACTTTAAGGCATTTTTTCCCGTCCCCCTCTTCTTTCTTTAGACAATTTTAGCACACCTTCTTTTCCCGCTCAACACAGTTTTTTTTTCAATTTCAACTTCTAATTTTATTTTTTTTCACTATTCAGTAATTCATCTTTTTCTAATTTTTTTAGATATTTTAGAGTTTTTTTGTATTTTCTTTTTTCCCGTATTCCTTTACATTATCTGTAATGGACTAACATATTTTTTCTATTTTTCTATTTTTTTAAATTTAAGTATGCTCAAAAAGACAAACTCAGCTACAGTAAAAAAACTAGTTACTGTGAAATTTCAACCAGAAACCACCTATTTGGTGAGATGATCATGTCAAGACTCGTGATAATTCTGTAACCATTTTGCACTGGGCAGTACAAAGAAAAAATTGTACTACCAGCATTGAGCATTGTTGCTAGTTGCTACCTTCGGCCATCAGCTTGAGGGATGATATTTTTAGGAGTGTTCAAAATGGTGATGGTTTATGATTTTTTTTACTGTAGTTGGGTTAGCTTATTTAGTATAACTAAATTTTTAAAAATAAAAATAAAAATATATTAGCCCATCATAAATAATGCAAAAGAATACAGAAAAAAGAAAACATAAAAACCAAAAATAAAACAAAAAAATCAACAGTGAAAAAAATCTCCACCGCTGGCGTCCAGTGACTCAGGCGAAGCCATAGTGAGCGCGCCCGCAATTGCATAGTACACTAGTACCATTGCAAAATGGTGAAAAAAAGGCGCAAATACTTGTTTTTGTAAACATGTAAACTCTGCTGTGAGTAAATTGCTATTGATATCCTCCTGATCTCCCTTTTGATCAGATAGCTTAAGATAAAGTCTGTATATTTACAATGAAAATTGGTTTGCACCTGATGCATCCCCTACTAACAATATATGCCATTGCAAATTTGTAATCCATCAGTCTATGGTAGCCCACTCACCCTTTTTTACTCGTGACCAAGGGCATACATGAGCACTTGTTAGCCACAATACTTTTCTACACACGTACTGTCAGTTTTCCCCCACCTTGCACAGTCTTAGAGCAGCCAAAATACTTTTCTATACACGTACCATCAGTTTTTCCCATCTTGCACAGTCTTAGAGCCTGTTTGGAACGTACGAATAGAAAAAAACGTAAATAAGATGTCATGCACACCCAAATCCTATAGAAATAGAGAATACATTAATGAGAAGAAATATGTGTTTGGATGCTTTATGCTTCATAGGAAAAATACAGGAATTATGGAGGAAAGTTCAATTGGAGAGAGAGAGAGAGAGGGGTGGGGGAGCGAGAGACTGCCTTAGAATTCTCAAAGTAAAATTTCCATGAGGTTTGAGCAATTGTTTGCTTTCCTCCAAATTATGTAGGAAAAAGAAATTCCTATAGGATTTTTTAAAGCCATTTCTTTGTCCCAAAGAACATGTAGGAATCTTTCCTATAATATTTCAATCCTACAAAATTCTTTCATTTTTCTTTGTTAAAAACAGGGCCAAACTGTTGATCTGCCAACCCATTCTCGGTTTGATTGTTGCATCAGCTTACCTTACTGGAGTACGGGTAGGAGTGCTCATCATTGAGCAATGGGTTTGTTCTTTTGGAGTACAATTTTTGGCTATGATTTATTATTTTAATGAATAGTGATTGTTGAGAAAAAACAAAAATCGCTGAAAAACCAAAAAGAACATGGCAATATCATTCCTCACTTTTTTAGGAGCAAATGCAAACAGGCAATTTACCATCTATTTGGTTTTACGGTGGTTTTTCATAAACACCTTTTATTTTCTTATACTTGAATGCATCTTTTTTGGGACTATCATATCAAAATTTTACTTAAATCAGACAATGCGACACATCAATCACATATTAGCCCTTAGTCCTCAATTTTTGTAGTGCAACTTGTGGTCGGCTAAGGCTAGCCCTAGGCTGGGCAGCAAGAATGGCGACCGCCTAGGGCCCATGAAAGCTAGGGGCTCATAGCCTATGCATGTTAGTATGTATATATATATGATATAGCCTATATATTGAATACTAAATATAGTTGATTAATGATTAGTTGGGCCAGTTGCCAAAGTCAAGTAATGGCCCATTTGGTCTATGCCGTGCATCCAGCACTGAGCACTCCCTAGATATCCAAACATAGACATTTCATAGAGAGAATGCAACAAGTGAGTCATGCAACAGATCCAATCGATCACACACACTGCTTGCGTCCCTTTACCTCTTCACTCCTCTTCCAGTCTTCTCTTCCTAAAACAAAACACGCCGTTGTCGTCATTAATAGAGGAGGAGAGCCTGATTTCATCGATTCCCAACCAATATGCCTTTAATTTCTTTGCTTTGTAATGGTTCTACTCGAAATACCTCATATAGTCGTTTCATATATGGTACATTTTTCTAAATTTTTATTCCTTGATTATTTGTTAAATACCACTCCAAGTCTCTAATGCAACATCTATACTATCTGAAACAAAATCTTGGATTTTTTTGTAACATCAGTTTCTTTTTTATATAAAAATATCCATTAGATCTAAGAGAGATATGTTGATCAAAAACTATTTGAGGTCATCAATATCACATGAAAGGTTGAATGGTCTGACCACTTTATGCATTGCGAAGGATATGTTAGATCAGATTGATGTTGATACTATTACCAATAATTTTGCATCTAGAAATGTTAGAATAAATTGCTTTCTATGATCATTCTATTCATAACTTGTTTGCTTATTTGGCAGGCGAACCCTAACCTTTTTTTTCAGCTTGCAAATCTCTTTACCTAGTCAGATGTCTAAAAACATCGAAGCGGCATCTCACGCTGGAGGCCCAGCTCACGTGGGGGAGGTCTTTTACACCGAATCCTTCTGGTGCATGCGCTGTAGTTATGTGCTTTGCACAGTGCAACAAAAAGAGAAAACGAAAGAGAATATAGAGGCAACAAATTGGGGGCTATAATAAAATAATACTAACACTATACCACTCCACACACACACCCCCATACAACACGTAAAGAGCGTACCAAAGTAGTGAGTACAATCCGTGTACAGTGTACCTACTCGCTGGACCACGGGAGAGTAGCTAGCGTAGCCATACTTTTCAATGGTGTAGTAGCCATGCTTTTTTGTATGGTGTTCCGGTAGCAATGAAATTTAAGCAGAACAAAATCATTCGTATGATTATGATAATATGCAATAGCAGGTCTAGGGTCCATGTAATACGGTGTACGTATGTCTAGCCAACCAGTTTCAGCACAACTTGTAGAGAAACAGTTGCGCTTTTGGTGACTAACGTTCACACAGACCACATACGGATAAGGCAGCGCTGTTCTGCTAAGACACGTTGCATGAAGTTACGGCTGAGTTGCTCTGTTCCTGCAGAATTCTGTAACAGCGAATGCAACGAAAGCATGGTCCCGTTAAGAGAATTTTACGGCCAGATGACGCGAAAGCATGGTCCTCCCCTCATATTCTACGCCTAGAGGTGGAGCGCTCGAGAATTCGCTGCGCGCGCTGGTCCAAAACCAGCGGCCGCCAAAGCCTACGCTAGGAACAAACGGAAGCTAGCTATGCTTCGTCGCGAGCTTCTTCTCCACTAATCCAAACCGAAAGCCCGGCGGTGCTTTTCAGTAATGGCCCTTCCCGAGCCCGACATCTTTGCCTCTCTCTTTTCTTTCCGGCGTTCCTAGTGGTCGCGCGCGCACACCACTTGACCTCGTTTCGAGGTGCCCATGCGCCATATTCTTGCACCGACCCTTGTCATGTTTGGGGCGAAGTCCCCTCCCCCTTTCAACCAAGCGGACATGCAGTCGCAAAGCTACATGGATCCAACGACAGATAGGAGTCAAAGGCATATGTAATGCTATATGTGAGCTGTCTGTAAGTCTATATAACACATACGGAGTAGTATTTTAGGTGATGTGAAGGAGACAAGATGAGAGAGAAAAATATTGTGTACTATTTAACATATACGTCCTATAGACGACTTTCTACTATATATATCATTATACAAACAACTATATAGACATACTATTAATTATATGAGGTTATTACAGATAACTCTGTAAATCATTTATTATATAAGTTATCTTTAATTATGTTTATAGATGATATAAATGTGTATTATAAACAACCATCATCTATATCATTATATATACCCTAAAGCAAATTAAAGTAGACTAACGACTGTGTTTGGTTGTTTGGCAACTGGTAGTACTGGAGTAAGAAGCTTTTGAGTGGTTAAGCTTTTTAAACGTGAAAGATTAGCAGTATGTTAGTAGATGGACTGATGTGAGCCGTAGTAGATCGGGTGGGTTTACGTTTTTTTTTTTTTGCACTGTTGGGGTTTTGGAGCTTCTGGTGGGGGCTTTTTTTTGTGATGTATTTTTCCCCGTGCCGATGGATGGATGGATGATGGAACGAGAGACAGAGAATTGGATCCCTCGCTGTCACCCCCCACGTTGCGGTCCCGTTCGACGTGACCAGCTACCACCCGCCAACCTCACCCGGCCTCACCACACACACACGCTGCCTAACGGAGCGGGTTGTCGCAGTGGCTTTTACGCGCTGCAAAGCTGTGCGGCCTGTTTGATTTGGAATACTCTTTTGTGGATCAATCACGGTTAAAAAGAGAAATTCCTCTGGACCCATGTTGTTATCAGTTTCACTCGGTGTTGGACCTTTTTTTTCTTCAAATTATGGCTTTCTTCAAATAAATAAATAAGATAATTTCTCTATTGTTATTTTAAAATACTTATCAAAGCAGTTTTTTAAACAAATTATTGGTATTTAATTTATTTATATAAATACTTATATTAAAATTAAAAACAACACCTATCGTAAGTGGTATGAAAAAAGAATGCACCCCTCGAGTGGGAAACGAACGGTGGAGAGTCGAGATCGAACTTCGCCGGGCGAATTGTGCGCTGGCTTCGCGTCCGCACGCCTGTGGTGAGTACGTGTTCGCGGTGCGTGTGGATGTGCAGGAACTCTGGTCGCCCGGAGTGGTCTGCGGTGTCGAGTGGCGATTGAGGCCTAATGCACGGCCACTCTTGCCGGAATAATTAAAGCGAGCGACTTGGAAGAAGAACTCGTGTACCTTTCAGATCAGTTGCTGTTCAAAGCTTGCTCGGATTTGCTGCGGCCAATGCAAAGAGCATGGCCGTAGAGATCGCAAGCGAACAAATCAATTTTTGGTCTTGATGTCATTCATGCGCAGCTTCAAGTTGGATTTGTCTGGGTGTATTTGGAATCAAGTTTTGGGAGAAAGGAAAAGAAAGTGAAACAACTGGTACTGAAAAAATGAAATATTCAGTAAAGTAAAATGCTCAACGTCACTGCACAAGAAAGAGTCACTGCACAAGAAAGAGAGGAACAAATGCATGTTGCAACTTCTACTCAAAAGGCGATCCAAATTTCCTCCATGCTTCTGGTAACGTAGAAGATCCAGGGTTCAAATGATGACTCCTTTTGGACTAATTTAAATTGGTACGGCTTTCGATGTACTTGTGTTGCCAGCCAATGGCAAGAGCCGCGTACAACTAGGAGTCTATGACCCCAATCATTAACGACAAATCATATTATTAAGAGATCATTTGATTAAACTAAAATTTAATGATTTATGATTAAAATTATATTACTAAAATTATACTGTAACTAATATACCTTATTTAGAGTAATTAATTTAAAATAAATAAAAATTAAGCCTATATACGCAATCTCTATAAATGATGTGTGTGCATGTAAGTATCAAATAATACATTTGAATAAATAGTTAGTTGCTAGTTAGGAAACTGATTAAACTAAAATTTAATAATTTATGATTAAAATTATACTGCTAAAATTATACTGTAACTAATATGATTTATTTAGAGTAATTAATTTAAAATAGAAAATAGAAAAAAATTAGCCTATCACGTATAATACAAACAAATACAGAAAAAACTAATAAAAAATTCAAAAAATGTCAAAAACCAGAAAGAGATAAAAATTATAAAAATAAAAAATAAGTTAAAAACCAGAAATCTAAGTTCAAATAAATATAGCCTAAGAACTCATATAGACCTAAGCAGCATTGCCGAACCCTAGTGTGCCATGTAAATACAGAATCCCAGAGAACTTATCGACAGTCAAACCATAGGATTTGCAAACACTTCTCCAAACGGCTTAAACAATCACCCATCCGTCCAATCCTACGCCCATGACCTTGCAATGTTTCCTACCGTTCTGTAGCCTCTCTCCCAGGCCACAATTTCACGTGTATTGAACAAAGCCCAATAAAAACTCTTGACCATATCCCACCCTTGGAGAAAATAGGGCTGGTCACAGGTTTTTCCTCTTTTTATATTTTCGACTAGACCCTACTATTATTTGTCAGTATAGCTTCATATACAATATTATTTCTGATTTTGAGTTGTTTAATCGATTCTATTGAGATGTGAAATGGTAGTACCGTACAATTATTAGGTCTATTTATATGTTTATTATTGACCAATGACACAGTGATAGGTCCTTGAAATGCATGCTTGTGCACTGTTTGTGTAGTGACTAGTGAGTCAGAGTGACCCAAATGTCATATGCAGCGCTAGAACATTTTCTCACCTCTTTTTGGCGTAGATCCAACAGCAAAGAGTTTGCTCTTTGCGAAAATGAAGGGATGCCAGGAAATTAATTAGTCCTTCTTGCTCAGTCCTTCTGAATTCTGATGCCTCCATCACACGACCTTACATAGAACCAAATGAGCATTTTGGATACATGCAACTCCATTGCTAGGAAGAAAGTACACCACATGCTGACAAGAGCTCGACATGGAGAGAAGATTCCTCTCTAATTTATTTGTTTGTTCAAAAAGTGACTTTGCTAAATTTTTGTATGACCAAACTGATCAACTCTCTCCTTCTTGCGAGAAATAACAAAATAAGGGGAATCTTGCGTGCGGTGGTTGGTTCATCGGCATTGGAGGCGGTTGATGCGGTTGAAATGTTGAATCTTGCGAGCGTGGTGGAAAAGCATGGCGCAAGGAAAGCATCTGACGCCGGTTATGGCAAAAACTCCATGGATGTTATATGATGGGAATGCGCCATCGGAAGAAAAAACCCACAACATTTTTCTTTTGAGAGCTCGTAAGTGCACAACTGGGGGCCAACGATGGCTGTGTTAAGATCGCAACGCTTTTAAGCCCAATAGTTTTCCATAGACGTAAGGCCAGGATTTCTTGCAACTTGCAGCCCACTGAAACCTATGCGGCGCACCCATTTCCTGGACCTGGATCACTTGTTCATCCCGTACGGTGCGACACGGATACCGGGCCGTGCCGCCGCGGGTCGGGGTGGGGCAAACTCAAAACAGCGCAACGCGAAACGACGGCAACGCCGGGAAAACGAGTAGCCGAACCGCGCGAGTTGCCGACGCTTGCATACGATTCGCCAGCTTCAACGAGCACTCGCAACACCGCGAGCTGCAAATGTAGAGGCAGGCTCCAAGTGGCTAGTTGGCTGAAACGCGACAAGATTGTTAGAAGTATAGATGAAGATAGAATCTATGATATGTTTCCATCTCTTTTCTGTAAACTTGTCTGATTAGAATCAGTTTAGATATGGTAACCGAGTTGGTTTCCTATCGTTGGCTGTTAGCACTGACTGTCGTCGATTCGATAACTGTATGTAATTCGGCACCAATGTATAAATATAGAGCACGGCCGGTCGGTTCGATAGTGCCACAAACCATAATTCTTTACATGGTATCAGAGCCTATCCCTAGCCATGGCAAGCAACTCGTTTTCCTCCTCCAACGTTGCGCCTGCCTCCGCCTCTGCTCCCTCGGCTCCCACCACCAACCTAGTGCCATCAGTGCCGATCAATCATGCCATCACCATCAAGCTTATCAAGGACAACTATATATTGTGGAAAGCTCAATTTCTTCCATATATGAGAAGTTACCAGCTCCTTGGGTATGTTGATGGCACTATAGAGCATCCGCCTCAGATGATTACGATGAATACAGAAGTCGGTGCAAGTCAAGTCGTTAACTCAGCGTACACAACCTGGTTCAATCACGACCAGATGGTTCTTAGTGGGATTCAGAAGATGTGTTGGCTCATGTAATGTTCACAGAAACAGCCCGTGAAGCATGGCTAGCCCTGGAGAAGATGTTCACGTCCAGATCGAAAGCACGGGTTGTACAGATAAGAATGCAACTCGCAAATCTTACGAAGAAGGATTTGTCAACTTCAGAATATTTCAAGCGCATGAAAAATCCAGCAGATACCCTATCTGCTATCAGTATGCCCCTTTGTGAGGATGAAGTTATTTCTTATATTCTTGCTGGTGTTGGATCGGAGTATGATTCCCTTGTAACCTCCATGCCAACTAGGTTTGACAACATCAATCTTGATGGTGTGTATGTGCATCTAATGAGTTTTGAGCAGCGTACGGAGTAGAATAGTGCAGAAACTCATTTGCAGATTGGAAGCTTAGGTTCTTCAGTGAATTTTACCTCACGAGGAAGAGGGCATCAAGGTGGTCAATGGCGTGGTGGCCATGGTCGAGGATACAATGGACGCTGGAACAACAACAACAATAGTAACAATAATGGCTAGTATACAGCCCTACAAGACAATTGTGGCACACGCCCTACTTGTCAAATTTGTCGTAAAGTTGGGCACACTACTGTCAAATGCTATCAAAGATATTATTTAGATGAAGGCCAATCATCTTCAGGAGCTGCTACATACACTTCATCTTATCAAGTTGATCCTAATTAGTATATGGATACAAGAGCTACATATCATGTGACAAGCGACCTTGACCGTCTATCAGTCCGTGAGAAGTACAATGGGGTAGATCAGGTCCAAGTTGGCAATGGAATAGGTTTGCATATCTCTAACATTGGTAGTTGTTCTATTAATACTACTGCCTTGCCTCTTAAGCTCAATAGAGTCCTTCATATGCCTCAAATTCGAAAAACCTTGTTTCTGTCCAGAAATTAACCCTTGATAATGATGTATTCTTTGAATTTCATCCTGATTTCTTTGTTGTTAAGGATTAGACATCGAAGAAAAGACTCTTCCAAGGCAAATGTGAGTCAGGGCTCTACCCCATCAAGTTAGTTCATCACTTCAAGTTTGTTTTGCTCAGTTCCAAGTTTCCAAAGATAAATGGCATGCACGTCTCGACCATCCTTCATCCCAAGTATTTTAGTCCATTTTACATCTTAATAATTTGCCTGTTATGTCCTCCATCCATACATCTGTTTGAAATGCATGCCAATAGGCAAAGAGCTACCAGTTACCTTACAGTCAGTCAATTCATGAGTCATTGTCTCCTTTAGAACTTATTCATACCGATGTTTGGGGTCCTGCTCCAATATCTGTTGGAGGTTATAAATATTATGTGAGTTTCATTGATAATTTCAATAAATTCACATGGATATATTTGTTGAAAATCTCGTTCTGAAGTTGAGCATATCTTTCTTCATTTCCAAAAATATGTTGAACATCTTCTTGACAAACAAATAAAATGTGTGCAATCTGACTGGGGAGGAGAATATTGAAAATTAAACAAATTCTTTCATAGCATTGGCATTCACATAGAGTCTCATGTTCTCATACACATCAACAGAATAGGGCAGCAGAAAGAAAGCATCGTCATATTGTTGAGACTGGGTTAGCCCTTTTAGCCCAGGCTTCCATGCCCCTAAAATTCTGGGGTGAAGCTTTTCTTTCTGCAACTTATCTCATCAATCGCCTGCCAACTCGAGTAATTGATAATGCTTGTCCCATTGAGAGATTGTTTGGTGAAAAACCAAACTATGCCATGCTTAGGATTTTTGGTTACGCATTCTGGCCACATCTTTGAACCTATAACACCCATAATCTATCCTCTAGATCAAAAGAATGTGTATTTCTGGGCTACAGTTCCCAACACAAGGGGTACAAGTGCCTTGACACAACAACTGGTCGAGTTTACATCTCACGCGATGTTGTCTTTGATGAAGAATCCTTTCCTTTCTCCAAACAACTGGTCGAGTTTACATCTCATCTTGCACCACCGGTGTTATGCAGCAAAGACCACTTCTCCAAGTCTGGCGCGTGTGTGTTCACCCACTGCATGAACTTCTCAACTCTCGTAGAATTGCCCGTCGTTGCCCCTGGTTCGCCATCCTATGAGTGTGTGACATGTTTGCTGGTGTCCTCATCGAACGATCTCTAGAAGACATCAAACTTCCGCATCTGGTTCTACATGTAGAGCTTTTTGAAGGTCTTTATTAGCTCCTTGTTTCAGAATCTTCTATGGAAGTTCACCGCGATATGCCTCATGCAACAACGGTTCCTCAAGTCGTTCCACACGAACGGGAGCTACGTCCCGTTTTGCATCGTGCTTATCGCAGACAGCAACCTAGCATTGCAGTTTGAGATGACACACACATCTGCACGGTCCTGAACCACCGTCTGCTTCACATTGGCTAGGAGCCACAACTAGCTCTTTGTGTTCTCGCCCTCCACAGTTGCAAATGCCACAGAGAGTAATTGGTCGTTGGTATTAGTTGCAAGCGCAGTCAGGATGGTGTTCTTATACTTCTTGGATAGGAATGTGTCGTCCATCGTCAGCACGGGATGGCAAAACTTAAACCCGTCGATCGCCTGACCGAAAGCCCAAAACAATCTATCAAGAATGAAGCAATTTGGCCCTTTCGTGGGATGCAGTCACTCCACCTTGTTTATGTGTGTCCTAGAATTTAATTCTGCTATTTGATGGAGCAATCTTGGGACTATGTAGTAGGCCTCTTCGTATGTGCCGTACATATGATCCAGAATCTTCTTTTTCGCCCATCAGACCTTCTTGTAGCTAATATCAAAGCCCACCATATTCACAACATCTGCCTACAGAAGCTTTGGTGAAATGAAAACATTTACGATGACCAAGTGGCTGATCAGGCTAGCAACATACGAGAATGTCAAGTTGCGGTACATTCGAAGTGGCTCAGCAAGCTCGCATGTATGATCCAACAGCACCGTGATCCAGAAGTCTGTGACCCTACCCCTTGACCACTTTGGCATAGACCTTTGCAGGGTAGGATTCGTCCACACACTTCACGATATAGGTGTCAGGGTTTGACCTACGTACCCGATATGTCCGACTGATGGCCATGACATATCTGGTAATAACCTGCTGGACAATGCTCTTGTTAGAGAAGTGCTGCCTTAAGAGTAGAGTGTCCTCAATGAAGCCCTAGTGTGGCTCCTCTGGCTACGATAGAATCAGCGATGTCGTCCAACCTATAGCTAGCATAAGTGCCATCAGTAGTAACAACGCCACCGACTACACCTTACGCAGCAACTCCTCTATCTCCCTCGTCTTCAGAATAAGATGTTTTCATGTCCTCCTCCTCCTTACTCTCCACTTCTTCCACCTGGTTGGCCAGGTACTCATAGCAGTCAATACGGGCTGCCTACCATCCCTGCACGTCTTCGTTGGGCTCAAAGTTTTTTTTGCATACCTCCTTAGGTCTCCATCACCTACCGCCTCGCCCGCATCTCCAGTAGTAGCCCTATCTATATCATCGTCAGAGACCAACCCAGGCACTACATCAGCAGTGTCTACAACGGAACTAGGTATGCCGGATTGACTCTGTCCGCTCCATGAACTGAACATACACTGTCGGTCTACCATATATTGCAGTAGCATGATTGCATACAACCTCTATATGACTGGCCCACGACTCGTCACTTGTCACCTTCATAAGTTGCTATAACCATTGACCACCCACCAAGGAGACATACAATGTTTAAATGTGCAGCTTGTTCCTTGCAATGGCATGATCAAACGCGCAATGGACACACCTCCTGAGCTCTAAGAGGCCCATGTCCTTTAGATCGGATGCCCGAATCATAATCCGATCATAATTTGATAGGTTCATCTCGTACGGTCTGTCATGGATGATACCATTCCCATGGAACATAAACAGATCTTGAATGCCTGACATGGCGTACCTACAAAATTTCTCAGAGTGTGCAACATTAAGTTACATCTTTTCTTAATATCTTTACCACTGCTAAACTAAGCACATGTACCACCTTGCAATTCATAAATTGCTACTGACAGTAGTGCGTTACATTTCTAAGCGGATAACTATAATGATATTCAATTTTTAACATAATGGTAATGTACAAAAATCCACAAAGCATAACAATTTAACAAAAAAATGTATGTCTAAGAGTTTCTGCATAACATTATACAAAATGCATACTAACTTTTTCAAATACATAAAAAATACAATGTTCCCATGCAAATAAAATAATCTATGCATAAACTACGACGTTCATATAATTATTGTGACTAATAAGCATTTAACAAGACTAACAACACTGCTTCTTTGATGTTAACTAAGGCCACTGCCCAATTACAAATGGCTAACTCCGCCTTTTCTTACTAACAAAGTACCATTTTGTAATTACATGCTAATCATGTTGCTAAAAAAACTTGCAGCATGTCGACGAAAATTACCTCTTTCGGATGCTTCAAAGCCAATCTATAATTTTTTCAGCTGCGCAAACTTCAAACTCAAACTCAAAACCGCTCAAAAATCGGATGTTTTCACGGTCTTCTTCTTCTCTTCTCAACTGCCTCTCTTGCTCTTGACTACACTTAAATGAAATGGCACTGATGTCTCCTCCAAACAACGAAAGCATCAAATATTTTATCATGTATTCAGTAGAGGGGACGGGTCCAGATCACGCAGGTGCTGCCACTTGGGATGCGCACGCGGAGGGAGGGGGTCAGGTGGGAGGACATTCGACACCTCACGCGGTAAGAACCAGTGCCAGAGCGAGCCAGCGGCAAAGCGGTTGGCAGAGTGCAAAAGGGGAGAGAAAGGTGGCACAGTGGGGTGGTGCGCCAGGGGGTTGGCATGGCGCGCGACCACGCGAGGAAGGTCATGTGCTAGCTGGGCGCACCAGGAGGGAGGGGCACGGGGGTGGCCATGCGAGGAGCTTGGTGCGATGCACGGCCGCATCAGGGGGCCAAAACTGGCATTTCGCGCACGGGAGAGCCCAAAATGGTATTTCTCTGTTCCCTAGGGGCTACATATGCCTAGATTTATGGAATAGCAAGAATGTCATGAGCCATATTTGCTAGCTCAGGATAATTTGGAGATGATCCTTTCCAAATCTCCAGAATGTCCAAATCTTGTGACCATTCTTGTTGATTCTTCTAAATACAGCTCCATCAGTGATTTCTGTGGCTGTGGTTTCTCACTGCTCAAGTAGTCGACATAACCAGCAAATAAATCGTCCCCATTGCTGATTTGAAGAACATGACTTTCAGTTGCGTGGGACGAATCAGGTGGATGAGAGAACTTGTTGTATTCATTCATCAAACAATGAGTGCACTGTGATAAGGACTGAATATGTCGACTCTCATAGTCCAAGCTAGATTTCTTGCGACTTGCGGCTCGTTGAAACCCACCATGAGGCCGACCCAACGTACGCATTTGTTGGAGCACTTGTTCATCCCGTACGGCGCGACACGGATACCGGGCGACTGAAGATGGCGCAACGCGAAAACCGCTGCAAGGCCGGGAAAACGAACAGCCGAAGAGCCGGACCGCGCGAGTTGCCGACGCCGGCGACGCAACTTGACGCCGGTATCCGGGATGCGAGTATACAGACGATGCCAGCGTCGTCGAGCGCGCGCTGGACAGCGAGATCTTCAGGGCGAGATTTTTCTCTCTCGGCCCAAGTTGCACGGAATCCCACACCGCTGGGCCCTCTGGACTCTCGTCCGTCCGATCCACTTGCATCTACCTCCAGGACGCCCTCGTTACTCATTAGTCTGCCCTGTTTGGGCTCGAAGAGGCCCATATTTCCCGGCCTTTCCCCTCTCTTTCGCCGTTCCCATAACGCACGCTCCCAAGTCCCCTACATACACGCCACGCCGTCCGTTAAAAAAATAAAGAGATCCTCACACGCCACTGCCGCGGCCATCTCTCCTCCCCGTCATCCCGCCGGTGGCTCAGCGCCCCGCCCCTCTGCGTTCAGCCAGGCGGGCCTCTCGCTTCCTCGCTGCTCCTGCAAGAGTACAGCCAGCCAATGGACTCCATGCCGATCAGAATTTGCAGTTTTGCGCACCGTCTCACGAGCATGATAACGACTTTTGCTGATCTGCCGTCCCTTTCTCTCCAGGCCCCAGAACGTGAGGACGAACGAACACGTGAATGTGCAGTGCTGATCATCTGCGACCGTCTGATATTCTTCCCTGCATCGGCGCTTTGTTTTTACCACATGTTGAGACACTCATTGGCAGTAAGGGATTCTGACTGCTCCATGTGATGATCATGGTTTTGATTCCTGCAGATGTGTGTATATATCCCCCTTGAACAGAAGGGGCCCTTTCACCTATGTCCAGTCCAACTCAGGTGTGCTTTTTCTTGAATGGTAAATCATTTTTGCGGTGTTTGTGTCTCTCAAGGAAGGCCAGTCAGTTGTAACTCGTAACCTGAAGATCCCTGTTAGTAGCGCACATAAAGGGGCAAAACCGATAGCTAGAAAAGAATGGAAATTAGTGGAGGGGAAAAGAATGGGGAATGAATTGTCATTCGTGGAAAGAATTGTTTGCACTTGCTGCGCACTCTTCGTTTGCTTCACAATGTGTTCAGTGCTGAAGAAGCATTCAGATTCAGTTCAGCATCCGTTGGTGGTTGACGATAGCTTTCAAGGGAAAGGCGAAGCATGGACGGCCGGCACGTTGCACTGAAAATGCCCATCTCACAGTCTCAACACACAAGCATGTTCAGATGCTCTCGATTGTGCACTCTGCACGCCACACGAGCATCCTCCTATCCTACCGAGTTGAGCATCCAATGCAGAATGCCTGCTCCTGGTCACCTGGTGTTTATGATTCCCTATGATTATACACATCTCTGAAATTCTGTCCAAGAACATACGCAGCATGCATACCAGAGACAGACAGTGCACCCGAAATCCAAGCGGGCGGCAATGATTAGGCAAAGGAAAACCAGAGAGGTTTTTTTGTGCGTGATTCGATGCGTAAAAGCGATCTTGATCGTGGTAAACCATCATTATGAAAGATTAAGCGCATCGAGATGGCCGCCCGGAGATGCCCTCCATCATTCTGCTGCCGGGGTGAGGATGGGAGAGGGGGGTAAAGATGAAATGAGATTGTCTGGCTGCTCTGCCCTTTACCATTGTGCTTTGCTAGCCTAGTTTGCTCCTGCCTGCTACTACAGGCTAGTACATCACAGTCACAGTGGTACTACACTATCCAGTATCCTATACCGTCTATGGCTCTATGCTCTATGCTACGCACGAATGCCTTCCCTATGCCATGGCTGGAAAACAGAGGTGATTAAAGCTGGTGCACTCCTCTTTGCTTTCTACCCCACTTCGGTTGGGCACCTTTGAACCCCAGCGGCATGCAGCAGCAGCTGATGATGCAAATACAAATCTCTGTGTGACAAGGGAGATGCTTTTTTCCTCCTCTTTCTGGGCCATCCCAGGTCTCCTCCTTTGTGAGAGCTCCAAGGCATGCTTCCCTGAGCCATTATTTTCAACCCCAGCAGACTGCATGCCATTGCCAGCCCCTAATGTGCCATAATTGGTCCTATGATATGTTGTTATATTAAGATTATTTGATTCACATTGTCAGATACTGCAGAAAACCTAGATTCTTTAGTTGAGCCTCAGGTATTATTATACTCGGATACATGCAACAATAGCGCTCATTCTCTCATTTGCGTAGAAAAATTGTGGTCTTCTTTAAGAATAGCGTAGCAGCACTTTCTGCAGTTGTTTATTAGCTACTCAAGTTATGAAGTTCAGCATTGATTTTCTCAACCCTTCTCCATGCTTTCTACCTAAATTCATGTGGCAATCATGTGTTGCAACTTCCACACGTATGACATAACCAGGGAGTAGAAAGCTGGACTTTAAGTTCAAAAATCTAAAAGCCAAGGGCGGTCACAAAACTTGCTCTGTTCCAGTGACAACAGCTGAACAGCCTCAGCAATTTCCTTTTGCAGGCCCAAGATACTTACAAATGTGTACACTACAAAATTACTGAGTGTGCTCAGGCCCTAGGCAAGGAGATGTCCCTTTACTCCCGTGCTGGTCCTGCTCTCTCTCTCTCTCTCTCTCTCTCCCTCTCCCTCCTCAGTTCTTTGTACATGCCATGCAAGCAGATGCCCCTACCCATTGCAAGTTTGCAACACATTCTCTTATCGGGATCTGCGTCGCGTAGAAGCACGAGAGAAGGGGAACAACAAACAAGCAGCGCCGCGGCGACCTTTTACGGTCTGCAACTAGCATTCTAGCGAGAGGCAATCCTTTCCTCTAACCGATCGAGCTCTCATTTTGGTAAAGCTTCACTCTGAGCAAGAACCAAGAACGAGTGAACTGAACCACGTAGATTTCTTCTCTTTTTTCACTTTACTTTGCAGTCGATGCGATGCGATAGCAAATTTACAGCGGGAGGAGAGGGAGGGGATCCAGAAACCCGAATCCGTCCACATGTTAAGGCAATCATCATGATGCGTTTTTTTCGCTCATTCCTATACATTTTACATGTGCATTTCCCTCTCTCTTCTCTTCTTTTGTGCATGTTGGGTGTGCGTTCTTTGATGCCGAGCTAGAGCTTTTGCAGAAAATTGGCGAGGGGGGAAAGGTGGTGCCCAAAAATGCCACGGCGATCTGCTTGTGCGTGATGTGATCGATCCCAATGTGTTGCCCGATCAAAGGGGTGCGCTGTTCGTGATCAGCCTCCTTTTGCTTTGGTTGAAATGTGCGGACACGATTGCTAATCGGGGCGGGCGACGCATTGCGTCGGATCGGGCGTGCACAGGCGAGTGTGGCACGGCCGGGCGACGCAGCACGGCCGTTTGCAATCGAACGCGGCCGCCAACGCTCTAAGCGGGCGTGCCGGCCCGACACGGCATGCGACCGTGTCACGGCCCTATTATTTGTTGGTTTAATAGGAAGTTAATCATTCTTTACTATTTTAATTTCTGATTGATTTAATGGAGAACTACGATTTTGAACTCTCCGAATTCGGCCTCTCGCGGAGGATATGCAAGCTGTTTCCACAAGTAACCATCCCAAGAATATGATTTCGACAAAGTTCAAGGCCGAGGATGATGGGACTTCGGTGAGGTATCTTTGTTTGTAAAATTTGTGGTAATGAATTGTTGCAAAATTATCGGACACAATTGCAATATAAACTGACGGCTCGATGCGTGCGTGGGAGTACAACAGGTAGCTCGGGAAGTTAATAAAGCAATGAATTATTATTCATCTAATCAGTAAAACACTATTGCAATGAATAATAAATTTTTACCAGAGTCACACAATAAAACTATAATATTGAAACTGTACTTTTATTATAACATTTGCCACGAGGGCTATGATATTTAATACAGGTACGTAAATAGCAAAAGATACAAGGCAGATATCCTATAGCTCTCCTGCTCGGCTCAGTGGGACGCCTACTCATCCTAACAGTAGTATAAGGGGTCCACCTCCCCTGGTTCCTTGTAACCGTCACCCTCCTCTCCAGTGATCTTGACTTGTGCCTACTGCCCCTTCATCTGGCTCAGAGTATTCCCTAGTCGGAGCAGGGTCTAACAAGGGAAATAATAGTAGAGTGAGTACTAACACACTTAGCAAGTATTATAATAGCAAAATACATTTGTATGTCTTTTCTTGTTTATTACAATTTCTAGTCATTGCTTCTAGAAAATAGTCTTATCAAAATTAGGTGGCAACTTGTAGTTTATGAAAATTCTACTTTTCAATTCCTAGTGATCACTGTAGTCTCCAATCCAAAAGACTGGCATGAGTTCATGATTTTATTAAACACTGTGCAGGTTTGTACCACTGTACCTATAGCTACTCTGAACCATCTTGACTAGGCTTTCCACGCTTTCTTTGGTGTGGGGTCAAGTTCAAAGCACATAATATTTCACAAGTTATGTTGCTCAAATTTTCAACCCATCTATTTTTCACCGGTGTACTGTGTCGCTCACCCGGGCTTCATCGGCTTCCAATAGCGTTTGATCGGTACCGGCTCCCGGCCCAACACTCCACCTGCGCATATAGCGCCTTGGGATTTACTCACTTTCATACTGGCGTTATTGGTCCTAAACTTCATCCATCTCTATTCACACATAAATACTTACACAGTGTGGAGAGATGAATAACGTAACAGGGTAATATTTTCTGCCCGTCTGAGATGAAAAAATGGTTGGCACTTTAATTACGGTTCTCGATCCGAGTGAGAGTTTGATGGATCCTTATATTCTATCCATATGTAAAGGAGGTCCACCTTCCCTCTCACTGCCTTTTCAGAGTCCTCTTTACTCTTCTATTTACATATTCTTGTAGTCGCTCCTCTTAGCTGGACCAGAAGTCTTATCTCAAGCCTCTTTCTTTTTCACCTCATTTCTTTTCTTCTCTCATCTCTTTTTTATCCTCCTAATCGATTTAATTTTTAAAATACATTTTCTGATGCAATTATATCATAATGATACAGAATGTAATTTGTACATTTAACATAACTATATTTGTGATCAAGAAACATCTTGCCTGAGTAGTAGTAAGTACTGGGATCAACTACAGCTTGATCCTCTATCTTAGCCTGAACTGGCTCAATTTCTGCATTACAGGCAGACGCTCTACTATAAGAAAAATATTTATTTAGGATACTAATAGATTAAAAAAATTCCCTTCCCCGTGGAGTTCTAACTTATCCACGGTGTTGGAGTCTTACTGGGTCCCTTCCCTCTTGCTATCGGTCCTTCGACGAAATTGGCCCATACTTAAGTCCTGGGCTATTCACCTCACGGCCCAACTTATCCCAACACTCTCAGCCTCATTGGCCGACACAAAACACCACACCCCTTCGGCCCAAAACACTCGGCCCAACTCGACCAAGACAAAACGCCTTGATCTCTCAGCTGGGTACACGCTCAGCCGATGCTGTCGCGCAAACGCCTCACCTCGTCAGTCTCACACACTCGGTCGACGCTCTAGCTCCTCACCGTTGCTCTTCTTCCAACACTCCCCCTTCTTGACACCGGTGCTCGCTTCCTCCTCCCTTCTTCCCGAGGCCTGATGCTCTCCCTCGCCTGACTACTCAGCGCACCTCCCTCTTCTGGCTCAGATCCGATTGATCCGCCCTCCTCGGGTCGCTTCTCATTCGGATCTGGTGGTTGCTACTATCTCCCTTCGCTGGATCTGGTGAATACTCGCTAGATTTGGTGGCTACTCACCAGATCTACGGCTATGCAGTGGGTTCAGCTGGTCTGGTGAATTCGACAGGTTCTCTAGTTACTCTGTCCTCTTAGCTTCCTTGACCTTTGGCTGCTCGGATACTTGGTGGCTCCCTCAACCTCCTTCCTACCCTCAAGGAGGATGACATCGGCTGGGGGTGAATTTTACAGTGGGCTTGGTTCTCGGTCGGTGGTTTTGGCTAGGAGGCTCATCTTCGTCTTCTCTTCGGTTCTACCTCTTCCTCTACTCCTATCTGAGCTTACGTATTTTGATTTTTGTTATTGTTCTTGTTTTGTTTGCACCAATTTTACCACATCCAGTTCTTGGGGGATCCTAGTGATCGTGCTATCGGGACTAGTTCTTGGGGTTCTCACCCCCTAGAGTGGTTCCCTAAGCTCGAGGGTGCTCACGGTGCAAGGATGGGCCGCCGGTTGCTGTGGCAGGCACCGATTGGGCTGGATGGCTTGTCCCCTCCTTGGCTTCTTGGCTCAATCGGTCGAGCCGAGGTGGAGTGTGTGCCAAGCATTTTGTGTGCTTATGTGGGATGGATTCGAAAAGGAAAAAGAAGGAAAGAAAGATGGGAGGGAAAAGGTGGGCCTACTTATGTCGGGCTAAGAATGGAAAGCTTGCTAGTTGGTTGCAGTTGTGGTGCGATCCTCACATGGTTGCAGACATGGACGAAGGTGTGGCCGAGGTTTCTTTTCACTGTTAGGGACATCGTCTTGTGGTGATCATCGCCTTATGGTGGTCCACCTGGTCGGCCTTCTTGTCCTGTGGTCCACGCTCTCCCTCGTATTTCTCTACTTTTTGCCTCCCCTTCTTCGACACTCCTCTCTTCTTACACGGTGGGCTGTTGGTTCTTGTGGATGTTGGCTCTCTGGCCTTTCGCCAAGTGCTATGTTGGATGGTTCTTGGTTTGCTTGACTTGGCGTTCTTGGATGTTCTTGGTTGGTTTGTTGGTGAGAGGGGGCTAGGATGCTCTCTGTTGGCTTTGTGGACTCTCGGCTAGTTTGTGTCTTTTGTGGTTTTGGCAATGCAGTGGGCAATGTCGACGGGGCTGAAAATGCCAGCTTATATATGGGAGGTTTCAGCCTCCCTCTCTCTGTGTGTGTGTCTCAGCTATGCACCGCTGGGAAGGCTCCATTCTTATCCCCTTTTGAGTCTTGGCTTCCTGTAGCTTTGGCGGACCGAAGGTCCTAAATGTGGGCTGCTCACTATTTTGGGATTCTTTGAGGTTGAGATGAATTAGAAAAAATATGGGCGTTGGATTTTAAAGGCCAACCAATCTGGGACGCTCTAGGAACCTTGATAAATGCTACTATATTTGGCTCTACCAGCCTAATGGTACTAACGGTAGCTTTTTTCTCCCTCTTTCTTTTTATTCTCTCTTGGATTGTTATTTGATTTGCTCTCCGGTTACAAAAGAAAAGAGGGGTGGCCAGCTTGGGATGCTAACATTGGTGGCATGCGGAGACAGGGTGAGAAATGCAATGCAACAATTAATGCAGCCTTTACCTTAATGTAATTTTATTTAGAAATTAGTTTTTCATATATGCATAGTTCTTGTAATCGAAAAAGAGTTGCAATAATTGTCTTTAATTCGGTTTTGAGGCCAAGAGTTGTAATTCATTCTTGTAATTAGTGTGTTGTAATAATTTTAATTTCTTCTTAATTATTGTTAATTACACTATTTAGAGTTAATTGATGTTAGAGTTCTTTCATTGGGCCTGTCCAAAAAAAGGGGTAGCCTAGTTTGCCCAGAGATTCTATACAAATGAAATGACACAATTAGGTCAATCATGATCATACCCATCTGTTTGTTGAGTTTATTTGAATCTCTATTGTGTGAAGTGACATCAAGCATCATGCTGGTATGGTAGCATTGTAACTATGAAAAAACAAAATTTGAGAAAATATTTCAATCATCTATTGTTAAATGGTGTTTGTAACGCATTCAATAAAAAAAAAGTTTTGTTCTTAGTTCTTACATGTAGCAACGCTCTATTTTATTCGGTTGCATATCTACATTGTCTGCACGAAGATCCAGGGTGGCAATTAATAAATCCATAGATGTGAATTAATCTAGAAGAGTGTTATGTGTGCCCTCTATTCCTTCCTAGAAGCTTGCGACAGTGATCATTTCATACTTTGTTCTCACTTACAAAGACCTAAAAATCCCCTAAATATAACAAAAAAACTAGATACACTTGGATGCATTTAGGCACATCACGCATGTGAGATAGAGAGTAATCTATTCCTGATCAAAGGGAAGCTAGGGAAGCAAAGGTGAGCAAAAGAGAAGGTACCATGACTAATTATCATTCCTAAGATCGAGAAGGGGACAACTTTGGCCTCCCATCATGTGCCTAGAATCCTCCTTTATCAAGATGCTAAGCTCCTAGGAGCTCTTTGATCAGATGCCATCTTTTGTCTTAAACTGACCTTGGTTATGTTTGCCTAAGTAGGACAAATCTGAAGTAAAGAGAGGGACAGTGACACCCAAGTTCCCTTTTGTTCTCTTGTTGTTGCATCTGTTAGGCTTAGGGAAATGACCAGACTAGCCCTACACTTTTGGGCCCTGAGCAAGTGGGAAATGGGGATGGGAAAGGGAGAGAAGGAAACAAGGAGGTGGGAATAAAAAGGGAAAGCTGGAAAAGAAATGTTCACATCTGTTGTCAAGAAAAGCTTTGGAAGGTGATGCTTTTAGATTGCTTTGACTAGGTACAATTTAGAATTACTCGGAGGTGGTTAAAATTTCATGAGAAATCTAGGAACATGTCATGCCTTCACTGATTACATTTGTTAAAACACTTAGGGCTTGTTTGGGAATCTTAATCCCGCCAGGATCCCCGCTAGTTCCCAGGGATGGAAACCCACGGGGAAAGTTTCCTCGGGTCAGTGGGAAGACCCATTTGGTTGTTGTCAGGACAGGGATTTCTCGGCCTGATCCACACCGTTTTGACCATGAAAAAATCCTTGACTCCCCACGTCAGGAAAGTTCTCCACGTCGTGTCACTTCCACTCATGACTGCGCTGCCATCTCCGCCTCGCGATGATGCTTGCTGCTTGCTCTGTTGTGACCACCTCCGCCTTCGTCTCTCTCCCTCGCGACCAACTCCGCCTCCACCTTCTTTGCTTATGACTGCCACCACTACGTGCTTCTTTCTCCAGTCCTCCCACATCTTGTGGGACGTGACACCTGCACTCCAGCGAGTTGGCGACGCATTGTTCTTCTCTGCTGCAACGATTGCCCACTGTCGCTGCATCCAGTCTACCGCCAAAGCCGACGCCATTTGCGCCCTCCTCCTCCGCTATGGCTTCTCCAATGCAGGCATCGCTTGGGTGGCCCGTAGCGCCCCACTGCTCCTCTCCATTGATTTCGATCGGATCATTCTCCCTAAGCTCGACTTCTTTGTGTCCTTGGGCTTGAGACCCGCAAGCTCGCCACCGTGCCCCTCCTCCTTGCACGTAGCCTAGGCAAGCACATCGTCCCCTACATCCAATTCCTCCATGGCATCATCGGCATCAAAATCTTTGAGGACCTCAATTCGGTATGTGCAGCGTCAATTTGTTGCTATCGAATCCTACCTTGCCGCAACTGGCTGCTAGTGTCGAGCTCTTCCAGTCAGGACCGAGCCACTCCACGGTTGTTTTATGGTGAGGGTGAACTGTCGATCCGATTTCTTGAGTGCTTGGTAATTCGATCCTCCTTGCAGTGAGATGAGCAATTTGAGGTTAAATGGATTGGGATAGCACTTGAGCAGTTTACATTAGCAATGGATAGGTGTACTGACTCCCAACCCAGCTAATTTTGTGAAGGCCAAATTAGCATTAGCAAACTGAGTTAGTGGTCTAGTTACATGTGGGTATTGCCTTAGTAGTTCTTCTAATTTAAACCACATCGTGAAATCAAAAGGCTTTCAAACCATTTATCTGCCTTCACTCAACAATTTGTGGCGGCTAGACTGAGCCATTTCATCGAGTCTTCTTCTTAGCATCATCCTCCATCTGTTGCTTTTAATCAACATGTAAAGTTACATTATTCGATGATTTTCTTCTTTTTTTCACTAATAGTGTGATTAACCTTTTGAAGGTTGTGATGCTTGGTTTGGATGTAGCTAGCAAAACAACAATCTTGTATCGGATGCACATGGGAGATGTTCTTTTAGCAGTCCCTACTGTAGGTAGGAGACTCGTATAACATACCATCATTTATTTATGTCCAATGTTGAATGATTGTAGCATGCCATGAATATGTAGGATGTATTGAATAAGCTGATACTTAGCCTCATTATATGTGGCTTGCATATAGACTATCAGACCAAATTTTTTGGTTGCTAAAGCCCATGATCTGATTTGCCTACTAACTATAGAGTCAAAAAGCATATAGAAGTAGAACAAAACATGACCAACGATATTTGGTTGAAGTAGTAGAATAGCAGAAAACCTGATCTTGTTGGTATTGATTCAAAACTTATCACTTGTGTTTATTACAGTTGATGATTCGAAAATGAGTTACTTAAAAACTAGTGTTTTCTTTCGATATTGATTCAGAAATTTAGGGTGACACAAATTTACAAGAAAGATATGCAATGCGATGAAAGCTGGCTACTCAAATGTATATAACCTTGCTGATTTCTAGTTAATGAGAAACCTTGTCATGCTTTTGGAGAAATAAAGATACATTTGGTCACTGTATATGATTATTTAATGAGAAACCTTGTCATGCTATTGTATTTTCTAAATTTTCCTATTTTTTTGAATTTTTCTATCATCAATTAAGTTTTTTCAAATTATTTTTACTTTTTCTAAATTTTCCCATTTTCCCCCTATTTTTTGAATTTTTTGTGCTTGGGATTTTTATCCCCGTGGCTTCCAAACGATGCTAGGGAATATTGTCCTGGGTGGGAATATTTACCCTCTAGAATGAGGGGATTATTTGTGTCCATAAAATCCCCTCTATGGCTTTGTTTCCCTAGTTTTTCCTCCCTAACTTCCAAACAAGCCCTTGTAAGTTCCACTAACAAGGTTCTCTGTAAGCTTGGCCAAAACTCCGAACGGATCTTTTCATGAAATCCTTGTGCCAGAAAAGGCCCGAATGATTGGATGACTCTGGCTGATTTTTTATGAAATGGACATGCTAAACCCCCAAAAATGTTTGATATTTGCATCATGTATTTGTGGGTGAAGATGAAGAAGAAAAACCTTGCTAGTAACACAGGACAGTTTATCATCAGTGAACGAATAAATAGCTTCAGATACTTCATGTGGTCCAGAGTTCATAGCTTGCCGGCCACCTCGGTAATCAAAGGATCTAGCACTTCTCTTGAGTTTCGCGTATGTTCAGCACTACTTGGAAGTAGCTGGTAAAACATAGAAGTACTATGACTAAAACAAGCGACAAGATCTATTTGACATTTGGAACTTGAGTGCAATTGTTCATGGACCGATTTGATTTTTTTGTTACGGCAAATGATTCAATGGTAGTATGAGACCAGTATATTAGTAGATTGGATGACTTGTGAATGACATAGTACGAGTAGGGGTGCAATTGGGCCGGATTCGGACGGATATTGCTTATACCATATCCTAACACTTTTTTTTTCCGGATTCGGTATTGAATACGGTCAGCCCGAATACAAATACAAATTCAGAATATGCCGATTTTGGGAAACGGTAACATCGGGGCGGATACTTGACGGATTCGAATCGGACAATGGATAATATAAACGGATAGCACGCTCATACAAAATGATACATTCAACATAAGTTCTCGACACAATACAAATTCAACAAAAATGGTAAATTGATATATAATTTATTAACCAACAGTCTAACACATCACAAATTCAACATAATGATTAATGGACCAAATTATTAGATGATGTATTGTTGAAAAAAAAGTAGGGCGATTAAAAGAGTGTATTAGAAATTTTCCCTTGTGACAAATTTCTCACTGTTCCCATATTTCCTCCAATAAGGCATTGAAGTTAGTATACAGCTTTCTCACTGTGAACTCATAGTAAATGTGATAATATTATTAAAAAAAGTATTTATCAATATCAGTAAATGAAACATAAAAAACTACAATGCTATCAGCCTTCAACAAGCAAATTATAGGAAAGAAAACCTATGCAAAATAACTGTTACACTAAATAATATTTGACATGAGTGCCTCCATGCAAAATAACTGTTATCCGAATATCCGACCGAATAATTATCCAATATCTAGATCCGGATATCCGACCGGATAATTATCCGATATCCAGATTTGGATATTCGACCGGATAATTATCCGATATCCGGATACCGACACTATTCGATCGGATAGCAGCTCTCTCGATTTCGTTACCGAATCGACATGAACTATCCGGTACTAAATCCGAATCCGACCGGATACCAAATTTCCTTCTCGAATCCGGTACCCACCGGATTCGAGACCGGATTGATCAGGATTAACCCAACACATTTGCACCCCGAAGTACGAGACAAAGTATACCTAAGCTAGCAAGCAGTCAACATCCATGTACTACACATAAAGAATGGGCATCTTATGATTGTCGTTATGTAGCGATTGGTAGAAAGGTGTGGCCTGGAGGGAGTTTGCAATAGATAATACTATAGTACTTGATGTTCTCTTATAGGCAAAAGAGAAAATGGATCAATGAAGCAGTCCATTAGGTTGAAAGTATATGTAGGACTGGATGGCAACAGAGAAGGGGTGAATGGTGCTAACTTAAAATTTTCTCTAAGTATTCAAGATTTTATTTTCACACAACTACAGATTTGCAGAAAATAGAATTTTATCCAAAACTCAAGACAAATGACTCAAAAGTACAAAATCTTAAAGTAACCACTTCTCGGCAGTCTAACCGGTATATAATTGGTGGTCTAACCGGTCCCGGGCGGTCTAACTGCTCCTTCAATGGCGGTCTAACCGCTGTTACAGTAAAATTAGGGCAATAAATAGTGTTTTCAACGTGACTTCAAAAAATAAAATCAAGAGAACTTTTGATCTGTAGATCCAAATGATATGAAATTTTGTAGAGATCTTCTCTAGGGGATTGTAAACCTATTCCAATAAACGATCATGAAAAACATAACTAAGTTGATATATTTTTCAGTTTGAAGAAGAGGTGCACCAAAACCAAGCCAAAATTCCAAACGGTGAATACAACTTGCTCGTGAGTAGATGATGATCAAGATTACTCTAGATGTATTTTCACATTTCACAACAATCTAGAGTACCAAAGAACACGATCTTAAAACTTTTGGAGCAAGAAATCACTTGATGAGGCCAAAATCAAACAAAACTAGGTTTCTTCATGAACTTACTATCAAAGTGTCTAGATGATAGGAGATTGATCTTCAAAGGTTATCTCCTTCTCAATTACATTCTTGGCATAGCAAGATCAAAAAGAAAGAAGAGGAGATATCAAAACCAATCGAAACAAGAGCAAATCAATCAAAACAAGAATAAGATATAGAGATCATCAAAGATTAATGCATTGCCACTTGAAGAGATAGTTTTTACAACTACTTTACCTTGGAGGACAGAGAGTACATCATGCACTAAAAACCCTAATCCTAAAATATCAAACCACGGTGGGTTGGATAGTTAACCACATGTCTCCATCTCAACCCCATTTTATAGATGGACTAGCCAGCCCCATCCATCCCTTAGTGGATGCTATCGACTTAGCACAAAGGGAGAAATCTGTTAACCCCACATACATGGATTTTACTCACACATGTTTACTTATACATGCTTTTCAAACCGTATAAGCCCATATCCACTAAATCCTTAACCTCACCGTCTCAATCAAACCAGCTCCACCTTGACCTAAACCTCTCTCCAACGCATCATCCACGCGCCGTGGTTCTGATCTAAGGTGGTTTTTAGTATTTTAGATAAACTACAAAAATATCTCTTGTTGACCTAGTCATCACCATTCTTTGCAAGCAATCGTCATGCTTGCTACGTGTAGATGCATTAATAGCTTGCCACGCATCGCCAAATCTCTCCCGTCCTGGTTCGACCAAACTACGGCGCACTTAGACCGTCCAAACCTCATGGTGCCATCGACATTCGAACTCGCCTTCAATATTTTTCGTCTTTCTCGAGCCATACTTGAACTCACCGTCTCACCCGACATCCTCGATCGTTCTGGGCCTTAACTCCTCCATGAGCCTAGCCCCGATCCTTACTATTGACCATGGTTGACTCCAAACGACCCTGCACATCCAAAGACAAAGAAATCATTTTTGAATACAAGTTCTTCGCAACATGACCCATGTTAATCAAAACATACATCATGTAACCTTAATATAATGACCCAAGTCACCATAACTCAATCCATGACTTAAATCCCAAAATCCTAAATTTCTGCACAAAACAATCCTGTCAAAGTGCGATCTTTGTAAAATCACTTGACCACTCCATAAAACTTATAATGGTTCATCATAAAATTAAATGAGACCTTTTCACATGGTCCTTCAGTATAGAAATATTCCAACTTGATAGCGTAGTCTAGTATTTACCAGTATTTCCTCTTGGCATTAATCAAATTTGGTCATCAAAAAACTGTGATATTGTTTTACATCGATGAAGCTTTCTGAGACTCTGAAACACGAAGAAACAAAAGAACCATAAGCACTTGCTCAATGGCTGTTCGATGTCAACATTTTTAACACATTCCTTGATTGTTGGCTACTAAGCGTGCAACCATCATCATAATGTTTAGCTTAGCTTCAAGATTACTTAGGCCATATCCAATGCAACTAAAATACATCTTAGCTGGTAGTTCTCATGCATAGTAGCACTAATTGCTATTTTACATGCATGGTTCGTGCCCATCAACTGGTATGCCAATTGTTGACAAAGCCAAATTCTATTGTCCATCGACTAATGAAAATGCCAATCCTCCAGATGTGGGCAGTGCATCCAATAAAACTGTAGGACAAAATATCGCGACTAGAGGGGAATGAGTAGGAGCCAACAAGATTATAAGATGTTTTTTAAATATTTTCTCTAAGCCAAAGCACGACTCCAAATTCTTCACTCCAATAACTATCAGAAGTTATGAAGTTCAGAGACTAATCACTCATACAAAAAGACCTTAACAAAATTGGCAAAATCGGTAGTACTACTACAGTGCCCACAGTAGTAACGCTATAGTCTACAGGAAAATTGGTAATACCGCTGCTACATTATAATCAGCATAAGAATAGTAAAAGCATCACGATTTCAAAATAAAAAATTGTTGAAACTTTTGATCTGTTAGTCTAAATTACTTAAAACTTATGATGCACATTTATTAAGATGTCTGGAACCTATTCCAATCAACAATCAACAGAATCATTACTAAAGTTCTGATCTTTTTCTATTTGAGTGAAGGGAGCACCAAAACCAGGTAAAAAGGGAAAATCACAATCTGCTCTTGCTCGTAAGACCAATATGATCTAGGTGACCTTGGATGGGTTCTCATATGTCATAGTAAGCTAAATAACAACACGAATTAAAGCCCAACCGCCCCACAATATCAAAACCCCCAAATCAAACCCTTTCTTGAGCAAAATTGGGCAAACTCAAGAAATTTTTATAGAAAGTGCTTATATGGATAGGATCTGGTCTATCCATCATAATAGTAGAGTTCTAAGCACACGTCCTTGGCACCAGAAAAGAGCAAGAAGAAGAGAAATCCAAATAAGAAAGCTAAGCAAATCAAAAGCATAAGAGGTGATCAATGGCACAACTCACTTGGGTAAATTTTAGATGTTCATTTCACTTTGAGAAGAATGTTTTATAACCAATCCCTCATAATAGTAGAGTTCTATGCCTAGAGGACATACAAAAAGACTCTAACACAAAGAAATCCTAACCCTAATCTCTCAAGTCTCTCCTTAAGTCACAACTCGATTCAATTCAACACAAGAGTTATATAGTGGAGGCTACCACCTCACACCAAACCAGCCACTCATTAGTGGATCACACCATTTATACATGGGGAAACTTGGTAACCCACATAAAAATGGGTTTTACTCTCATACACATACACACTTTTCAAAACGTGACTTCCCAAATGCTCCAAAGCTCGATAAGACACTCAAACCACAAAGATATGATCTAAACCACTTAGACTAACATCGTGGTTTTGCAAACCGCCAATCCATCCGGTATTAGATAATTTCCCAAATTGCCCTCTACCAGTTTTCACAAATGATACGATACCCATGGCTTATCGCCAAGATCGTACACCTACACTAAGGCAGTCACCACTTGAAATATCCAAGTCCATGGCACACTAACATCATATCATAGTCCATGATGGCCAATACTTATCGCTAGGTTTGTACACCTGCTTTGAGGAATGTCAACACTTGAAATGCACATTACCAATTAGCACACCACATGCATGCATTGCATCCTCACGATCCTTGTATTTCTCCCGTGCTCTCGGCTTGAGATGGTGCTACAACTGGACTTACATAACACTCCATGGTCTCAAGACCCCTTCTTTAGCCTCAGTCTTGCTGATGGCCATAACTATCATCAAAGTATCTACACACCAAAGAAAAAACAATTGATTTGAACACAAATAATATGTACTTGACTCTCAATTAACAAAACATATGCATGGACACACGCCATGACTAACACTTGTAGGAAAACCTTATGACTAATACTTATATAGACTCTTACTATGACTGACACAACTAAAATCAACACTCAAAACCAACTCAGCATAAGGGCCGGTATGACCGCAGCACCCATGTCAGTCATACCATCCAACACCACACTGGTCAGATTGCTTTACCAAGGCCGGACAGACTGCTACACCCTAGTCATACCGCGATTACAACGCCAGTACTACCGCACTAGGTCTCAGCCTAAAAAGTCCAAAAAGACCTCTAAAAAATAGCTACCGGCAACCATATGTCAGTACATTGCTTCGCTGGTCATACCACGGCACCATTACCGGTATGACTGCCAGCTACAGATAACAGCAACTGTAAATGCAAATGCTCAAAATCAATCTAAAACAACAAAAGTAAGGCATAAGTAATATCAAATACTCATCACTCTTATGCGACTATCACCACATGGTCTTACAAAAATAATGCTAGAAATGAACACCAATTTCGTTACAAGTCAAATGGTAGCCATCCATGACAAATGGTTTGATCTTGTTGGCTTCGAATAAAATTGGCATGACACCCATTTCTACATTGGCCATCAAGTCAAACATAGTCTTAAATTTGAACCAACCATAAGGGAGACGTGGTTTGTAAAATAGAAAGGGGATCCAAGCCATGTGTACCGATAGAAACAATGATGGCATTGTAGCAATGAAAACCTCGAAATCCCTTTTGGACTGTGAGGATTTTTTTAGTTTTTTGCCAAAAAAAATTATTATTCCAATTGAAATTCCTACATTTTAAATACGCAGATACCCTAAAGCTCTCTATTGGAGGAATTCGCATTCATTTATTTCTAATTGACTAATATTTTTTTCACTGGGGAATAGTTTGTTGGATTTTTGCTACCACTTTAGAAGCACTCATTTGTGATTTAACGTGGAGTGTTTGGATAAAGGGGATGTCTACTTCAAAGGTGGTGTTTTTTGAAGGAATATTTCTGAGGTGGTTTATGCTCTAGGGGGATGCTAGCACACGGTACACCGTTAGTACGGATTCTAATGGTATAGGCAAATTTTACCGAGTTTCATCTAAGTTTCATGAGTTTCACAAGGTTTCCTGAAAACTTCATCATGGAACCTCATAAAACTTAGTCAATTTAGGCATGAAATCTCCTGAAATTTTATTAAACATCATGAAACTTAAACATGAAACTTCATAAAAACTTAATGAAACATCATAAAACTTAGTAGTGAAATCTCATAAAATTTTATAAAACTTAGTCATGAAACTTCTTGAAACCTCATGAAAATTAGAGTTCAACTTCATCAAACAAAAAGCACAAGTTTGAAAGTTGAAACTTATGTTTTAGAAGAGTTTAGACTGAATTTCAAAAAACAAAATTCAATCTTCATAGAGTTTCAATGATGTTTGTAAAATTCAAGTCAGTTTCAAAAGAGATTCAATTAAGTTTCACAAAAATAAAGCAAGTCTCAACAAGAAATGAGGAAAAATATTTAGAAGAAATTGGAGTTAGGGCACCAGGGTGCTGCTTGTCGCAGGCTCACCTGTGGCCCCATGGCCGTTTGTCACCACATTCATCAGCATCCTGCATTCGTCGGGCTACCGTGCTCACCCAAAGGCGCATGCCTACCAGGCTACCCCAAATACTCACCTTCTTGCGCTCCGTTGAACTCGCTGGTGACCACCGAGCTCGCCAACCTACTAGGTTGCTCACCTTTCATCGCATCGCCGAGCTCACCCACATTTTGTTGCTTGCTATGCCCACATGCTGTCCCTTGTCAATGGAAGAAGCACTGCCGACATTGATGCACCCACCTGCTGCTATGTCGACTCCTCCACTAGCGCTTGGCCTCCATGCTATCCTACATGTCCACCACAACTCCAATAGCTCGTAGCCATGGTGAATAGGCCAGCAACGCTGTGGAGAGAGATGTAAAGGGAGATCGAGGGAGAGAGGAGAGATAGGGAGACTTGTAGTGCTTTGTATCGAGGGATCCATATTCCAGGGTGCTGGGGAGGCTTCGCTTGAAGGCATCCGGTGCATTGAACCAATGAATCTGATGGTAAAATACTAAAATGATGTCCTGTTAGTTTTGCTTTCCACGGTATACTGTGCATTAGTTTTTCTCTATGCTTTTAGTATAAATCATATTTTTTTAACCATTGAATCAGTCTAGAATAACGGTCACATCTCAAAGCTAATCTAAAGACCAAGAAATTGACTTAGAGTATCCGAAAACAAGGCAACTTACAAGTAACAAACCCATTTTACTAAATGCCAACATGAACTGATTTTTCCATTGGTCGAGTATCCACGGGATTTACATTGTCTCTTACTTTATAAGTTTGTTTTTGATTTGATGCTCCGTTTGGACGCGAGAATTCTTTTATATTCTGACAAGAAATAGATTGTACCTGTGAAATTTTGCATTCAATTAAAATAGGACTTTGTAATCCTTCATTTAAAAAATATATAAGGATTATAATTTTCACAATATTTTGTCAAGTAAAATAACCATCAATAAATTGACATGCACGGCTTGTATTTTACAACAAGAAAACAAAATTATGCATTTTATAAAAGGAAATGTAGCATGGATTAACTGCAAACTTTCTAATGTAGATTATATATTGTTGTGCAAGATCATGTGGAGGTCACCTCATGATTGTGATGAGTAATTAACGTTTGGTTAAGAGAGTTTGCGGAGTTTAACTTTCATTTTTAAGAGTTTGCAATTTTCCTATTGCATTGTGTTGTCGACGGAGGTATGACTGGTCTAGGGCTGACAGTTAGACCGGCCTTTAGTTAGCAGTCTGACCAATCGAGGTACCAGCGAACTGACCAGGCTATGGTTGACGGTCAAACCAGCCTTCTTGGTTTGAGCTGAGTTGGTTAATTGTGGGTATGGCATGGGTGCCATTGCTTATGTGCACAGAGGTTCATGGATTGGTCTTAGGATTAGTACCAATGGTTTGAGTGCATAGATTTTGCACGGTGCATTGTATGGACTTATTATATCAATTGGTGATTTTGTATATTATGTGGTGCTATGTAATAGTTTGTTTATTGTTGTTGTTGGTTGTAGAACTTTAAAGTTACGTCATGGTGAGGCAGACAGGATTGGGACTAAACTAAGAGAGCTTAGGTTTAAAGCAATCAAGGGATCGGGACTAGGCTCTGGAGGAGCAGTGGTCTAGATGATCAGGGAGCCTTTGGAAGATGATCGAGGCTAGTGAAGTGGTTACAAGCTAGGGTGATGAGAAACTAGAACAGAAGCTACCGGTGATGGACATGATGAACAACAGCAAGGTGGATCGAAACTAAGCTCAGGGAGGAGCTAAGGTCTAAAACAGTTAGAGAAGTTGGGTGTCATCATGATGCGAGGAAAAGTATGTGGTGCGTCAAGTGACTTGGGCCCGTTTACAAGCGATGATGGTTCGATGGAATCCAATTGCGTGAGAGGCTTGGCGATAAGTCATTGGTGCCATATGGATTTGAAGATAAAGCATATGATTGCTTCAAGATAAAGGAAATGAGAAGCTTTGTGGAAGGCGATGCAGGGTATTTTGGTAAATTTTTGAATACTGGAAAAGTGTTGATATGCGAAATCGCAGATGTGGCATAAATGGTTTAGATCATAAATGTGCTGAAAAAATTAAGTGGATCAAGTGTTGACTCACTGATAGATGAATGGGTGCATGCGCTTTGAAAAACGTGCATGTGTTAGTGTAAAACCTGATATTATGTTGGGCTAAAGAGTTAGCCCATGTAAGAGTGGTTGAAACCAAACTAGAGACGTTGATTAGGGGTTTTCTTTATGAGCCTCCATATATAAAGAGAAAGAGATATGGCTAGGGTCATGGTTTGTGGAGGGAGTTCATGTCTAGCCTTGAGAGGAGTCAGTGTTCTTGAAGAAAACCTTGTGGGACATATGAGAGACCATATGTCAACCACCTTGGCACTTGTTATTTGCAAATTCTTATGTTTGCCCGGTTTTAGCTCAAGAGAGGGTGATCTTGGGGTTTTCATCTTGTGGGTATTTTGGATTGAGTTTGTGTTGTGATCTATCTAGCTATGACATGTGAGAACCCATCCAAGGTCATCTAAATGATCAAGAACTCACGAGTAAGAATATATCAAGGTTTCCCTCTTTTGTCTAGTTTTGGTACAATATTATTTCAAGCGAAAAAAAGTCAGTACTTTAGCAACAATTTTGTTAGTCGTTGATTTGGACTTGGCTCCTGACATCATAGAGAAGATGCATACTAAATTAAAATGATTTGGAGCCTTGGTTTGAAAGTTGAGTCAATTTGTAGTCTTAACCCTATTTTGGTGCTACAAAGCTTCAAGAGCTAAAAATTCCCAACTTTCTTAAGTTTTTTTTAAGATCTTTGGTTAGGATAGGTTCTTAGGGTTATGATCTACCATTGGTTCAAAATTCAAGTTATTTGGAGTTGTTCATCAAAAATTTCATCAATTTTTGGATTTGAAATAGTCTTTGAAAATCATTACGTCACGAGAGGACAGTCGGACCATACGAGAGAGGTCAAACCATCCTATACATTGTGATTAGACCGCCTAGGCTAGTTTTGGTCCATCTGGCTCGTTTTTTCTTAGATCTTTTTTTTGTGGGTGATTGACCTCTCATCTTCATAGCTTCTAATAGTTATCAGAGTGAATAACTTTTCTTTTTATTTTGAGAAAAAGATTTTAAAAATCTTTTAATGGTATTGTCTCCTATTCACCTTCTCTAATTGGCTTTCTTGGTCCCACGCGTCGTCGCATTGGATTCCACCCTACCACTCGAGAGATTGGGAGAACAGACAATAGCTTCCATGTTTGCAGCCGCTGTTTTGCTACAGCGTCTAGATGACATTAATACTCTCACGCACACAGATTATGTTGTGATAATCACCTTTGGATCAAGCTAATCTCGAAAGGATGATCTTGGCCAAATGACAGAGCGATAAATAGACAGCTGTTTTTGGCAGCGGCTTATGCCTTATGGATGTGGTTTACAGCTTGTAGCTGCGGCTTATGACTTTTTATCCTAACATAAACGCTTGTGTGAATAAACCAAATGTTGATAAGCTATTTTTGAAAAGATCACACTAATAACCTGCTTTGAAACGATAATGAAAAAACCTTGATAGTGAGGTAGATAGTGAGAATATGTTGTGTTTGATCATCTACCTTGGAAAAGGGGAAGGGAGTTGATAAACATCATCTAGATATTTTCTTCCAAACAATCATCCAAATTTCTGACATTCGGATGTGCACAAAAATTCATACGAATTCCCTCCTAAAAAAGGGAAATGATAAGAACCGTTGGATCTTTAATTTAATGGTTAGAAATTTAAATGATTATTTAGAAGAAAATATTTCAGTCATAACTAGACACACCTAGGGCATATTTGGAATACAGGAATAGAAAACATAAGAATAGTTGAAAATAGAGGAATGAAAAAGGAATGTATATACAAAATAGATGATTGAAAAACACAGAAAATTTTTAGAAATAGGCGTTTGAAACATAGAAATGGAAAGGACACCGAACTGAATAATAATCTCGTTTACTTCTATTTAACCACTATTTATTTTATTTCCAACTCACTGACAATGGACCCACACGTCAATGAAACTCTGCGTATTGGATCTATCATGAAACTCTGCATATTGGATCTATCCCCTCCCATGACTGTCGTCATCCGCTCATCTGTTCCTTCCTAGTCCCCAATCTAAGGAAATTTTCCTCAGAGCTCAGACCTCATTTTTGGTTTCCTGTGAAAGTATAGGTTGGGGAGACTTTCCTAAGGAATTTGTATGGCTCAATCATTTGTTCCAAACGGTTACTGTGCATTCCATTCCTATGTTTTGTGATTCCTACGATTTTCCTCCAATCCAAACGGGACCCTAAAGGGGAAAAGGCAAGCACCCCCGAACCCCAAGAAGGCCAGAGGAAGAAAGCAAGCAAAGCAGAGAGAGAGAGAGAGAGAGAGCCGAAGGGCCCCGTGATTCCCTTCGACTAGCGGAGTGACGGGGCTGCCTGCTACTACGGAGGGAGGCGAGGCAATGACGCTGCAGATGGAGCCGCCGGCGCCGCCGCCGAGGCGGTCCGTGTCGACGAGCTGCGACCTGCACCCGGGGGAGACGTTCACGGGCTTCTGCGCCGCCTGCCTCCGCGAGCGCCTCGCCGGCCTCGAGGCCTCCGCCGCCGCGACCGCCGCGCCGAGCCGCAAGTCCACCTCCGCCATCCGCTCGCTCTTCTCGAGGCCTTTCGCCGGCGAGGCGGCCTCGTCGAGCTCCGGCGCCGCCCTGCCGGACCTCCGCCGCTGCAAGTCCTTCTCCTGCGGGCGCGGGGGTGATGTGCTCGCCGCGGCCGTCGCCGGCGCGGACGAGCCGCAGCGGCGTTCGTGCGACGTGCGCGGGCGGAGCACGCTCTGGGCGCTGTTCCACCAGGACGACCGCGAGCGCGTCCGCGACGGCACGGCGTTCGGCGCCTTCCCGGCCTCGTCCGCCGCCGCCGCGGCGGCGCTCGCCGCCGAAGTCCAGCCGCCGCCGCCGGCTCCCCCGCCGCCGTGCGTTCCTGAGGTGTTTTTGGAGGAGGAGATCGTCGTGGCTGAGGAGTCCGACGAGATAACTCCGGTGGTGGAGCCCATCTTGGTGGTGGACACCTCCGGGGAGTTGGAAACCGAAACCAATGCGGCGCGGGAGGCAAAGGCCATGAAGGATCACATAGATCTCGAGTCCTCGCAATCCAAGAAACCGCCGCCCAGGGACCTGAAGGAAATCGCCGGGAGCTTCTGGCTCGCCGCCTCGGTGTTCAGCAAGAAGTGGCAGAAGTGGAGGCGCAAGCAGAAGCTCAAGAAGCAGGAGGCGGCTGGCAGCAAGGCCGCGGCCGCGGCAATGCAGCTGCCGGAGAAGCCCTCCAAGCCCTCATTCCTCCGGCGGAGCCGCCTCCGAGGTGAAGCCTGCTCGGAGTTCGCCGGAGGTCGGCGTTCCTGCGACACCGATCCAAGATTCTCCCTTGATGCCGGCCGCATGTCCGTCGACGATGTAGGCTTCTCCTGGGACGAACCCCGTGCGTCGTGGGACGGCTACCTGTTCGGCGCCGGCGCCGGCATTGGCCTTAGCCGCGCGCCCCCGCTGCTCTCTCGCCTCCCGCCCATCCTCTCCGCTCTCGAGGACTCGCCTGCCGGCATCGTGGAGCGCTCCGACGGTCAAATCCCTGTGGAGGACGACTCCCAGCCCGAGCCGGACGGCGATGCCAACACCCCCGGCGGCTCGGCACAGACGCGAGACTATTACATGGACACGTCAAGCCGGAGGCGCCGGAGCCTGGAGCTGTCCAGCTCCGTGCGGAGGCCGTCCTTTGAAGTCACCGACCCGAAGCCAGCGCCTGCGGCGTCCGCCATTACTAATGGCAAGGAGTCCCCTCTGATCGGGAGCTCAGAGTTCTACCACTTCCACCACGCCGAAGACCTGCTCGACCATCGGTTCAGCTCCAACTCGCTCATCGAAGACTTCCCCGTGAGCCTCGATGCCGCGTTCCCGGGGCCCGCCAAGAAACCTCGGCGGTGGCGCAAAGCGTGGAGTCTCTGGGGCCTCATACACCGCAGGGCCGCCGGCGGCAGGAATGGCCCGTCCGACGTCGCGGACCGGGCGTTCTCGGAGCCGTGGCCGGAGCTGCGCGTCCGCGGGTACAATGCCAGGATGCAGCGGTGCAACAGCAACGCCAGTGCGCGCAGCTCGTTCAGCAGCAACAGCGGCGGCCTCGGCAGCTCAAGGCGCAGCTACGTGGACACCAACGGCAACGTCAAACGGCGTCGAGAGGAGTGCTTTATGGAGCGGAACCGCAGCGCGCGGTACTCACCGGGGCACGCCGACAACGGCATGCTGCGGTTCTACCTCACGCCAATGCGGAGCGCCAGCGGCCGGCGCACCCCTGGGCTTCCAGCCAAAGGTGACCGGCAGCTGAGGTCGCAATCGTTCGCCCGCAGCATGCTCCGGCTGTACTGAGACCCGGGAACAGGCCGGCCGTAGGTGACTAGTGCGGCACGCAGGTTGAGTTGTTTCTTTGCAGCAGTAGTTAAGGCTTCGTGTCTAATTAACTGCAAATGGTACAACCATAAATCTTTCACATCCTTGTGTAGTGCAGCGTTCCTTTTGTTCATTTGGGGGTTGGATAGAACGAGGTTTATCTCGTAATCAATTCTTATCTCGAGCCGTTCTTCTATGATACCACCATCATCCCGGTCCATCTTACTAAGTTTCTGGTCATCGCTAGCGTCTAGCTGTTTACTGCAGATCGGTGTTCTATACCAGGAGGGAACTGAAGCAAGCTTGCAAATTCTAATTCCGGTGTCCCAGATGGTGTGGGGAGGGGTCCTACTACTACTCTAGGACCGTGCCGAATTCCTTTGACAAAGACAGGCACACGTCGTAGTGGCGTAGTCATGCCAAGCGGGCGGCAGCTGCAACGTTAGACTCTCGGCGCCGGCCGGTAGCCTGCACCTGGTCGACCGGTCCTATCAGGGACAGTAGCGGCCGCCGCCGCCTCGGAAACCGTTAAAGGCGGCCCATATTCTGTTGGTCCCTAGGCGCACTCGCTGCCGCTGCTGCTCTCGCCGTGCCGGCCCGGGGCCCGGGCCATGCCCCCCTCCGCTCGCTCCTGTTCGGTTGTTTCCACTCCGGTATCGGCGGGCGCGCGCGCGCACGCACGCACCATGGCGCCCACGCACGGTATCGGCAGCCCGAGCCGTCCACCCGAGCTCGGGCACGGTGGCGTTGCCGCTTCTTCCTGCCGCGCGCCTGTCTGTGCTCGCTTCGATTTGGTTGGTTGGTTCGAACGCTGCGAGGCGCACGCACGCCCGGGGTTGTTGCGCTGTTGGGTTCCGATCGGGAGCGGCGGGATCTGCGATGGGGAGATTCTGATCTGGGGAGGACGTGGCCATGAGGCGGTCTAAGTAATCGGCGGGGTGCCGGGTCTGCGTCGAGACGTGGGATTTGTCTTACGCATCGCCGGACATGTGCACGAGAAACCACATGCTCGTAAGGGGTTCTGCAAACTGATAATGAAAATAAAATTACGGGGATTTTAGAATAGGATTTGTTCGCGGCCCAGCCAGATCGTAGATTTTTTTCCCGCAATATCTGGTACAATCTTTCCTAGTAAATTCTGGTTAGATAAGTACATTGTAGTACACAGTAATACGCTGGTTAATTAACACCAGCGATTCCTTCTTTTTTGCGAGCGAGTGATTCGTTTCGGGCTAACGGCACCGTGAGTTTGGACCAGTTCTTTTTGGGGTAGAGCTTATGATTTTTTTTTGTTACTTTATCTGTCACAGCGGAATGAATACCACGAGACTTAGGGTCTGTTTTTTTTTGCTGCGGCGGATGAGTTTTAGCTGCAGCTGATGGTTTTTGATCTGTTTGCGATAAAGATTGCGAAAAGAGAGATACTTGTTTGCAATTTTTGATGATACAGATATTAGTTTTTTAATGTGTACTACAATTAATTTGTAGACTCCATCTTAAAAAAATACTTTGTTTAAAAATTAATTACTGTAGTAAAAATTAAAATCGATTTTTAGAAATCGCAAAGGACAGGATCTTAATTGAGCATCAGATGTACGTGGTGATGAGTAGTAGTAGGCCAGGCCAGGCGCGCCAGCCATCGGTTCTGATCTCGCTGTTAAGTCGCGCATTCATGGCTCTGACTGCCGCAGTGAAGGCGAAACATACGAGCGAATATGATGATGCAGGCTTACGGCATCGCCACTCTAGCGTCGTAACGTGATCACCGATGCCTCGCTGCTCTTCTTTTGCATGACGCTCACCGTTGTCAGCTTGTCGTCTCATCTCCTACTGCTGCAGCCTGCAGTGTGTCTGATGCTTGCTTCTGATATACCTCCTACTACTGTTTCATGGAGCCATCTAATACTCAGAGATCAGAGACACCATCTCATGGGCTCTTCTTGACAGTTAGCCAACTGAACTGACCATAGATGGAGTGCTCTGTACTCGGAAACACACATAATGTACAACGTATGTAGGTCGCAGGGTTCCACATGGACTGTACAATCATACTCGCAACTCTGGACTATGGTCACTGATTCAGAAATCCTTTACCCTGGACTGTTTCGCACGGAAGGCGCTGTACTGTTTCTTTTTTGCAACCCATCACCCTGGACTGTTTCAGTCTTTCACTCCGAGTACATGAAATCCATAGGCTGCTACGATAATAACCAGATTATTTGGTTATTATCGTGTTAAATGCACCAACCATTTCACCCAAAAACTTAAGTTGATGAAGAAAGATGAGCAATTCACTTATACTTCAACACTTCCTATTACGTGTAAGCTCTCTCAGGCTTAAGATGAAGAATAGAGTGGATTGCAATTATTTTTTTTAATTACGTCAACCGGGTCTCGAACTCAAGACCTCTTGGCTCTAACTCAAGACCTCTTGGCTCTGATACCATATTGAGTTGCATGCACCAACCAGTTCACCCAAAAGCTTAAACTCATGAAGAAAGATTGGTAATTCACTTATACTTTAACAGATAGTAGTGCCTTAGCTTTGGAGACAATGTACAGACACTTCTGAAACTTTGGAGCCTGAAGATTTATGTCGCATTACTGCGTACCCAAGATTACTTTCCTGTAGTGTACCACCAAGTTCGTCAGTGCATTGTTTGTCAATGTGCATCACAAGACGGACTTACAGATGACAGCAGGTTCATCTGTTTGTACTTAGTCCGTTCGTCGACGTTGTTGATGACCTTGTCAAGCGCCGATTGCACGCCGTGCCGTCGCTGCTGTACCCGTCGGTGTTCTCTATCAAGAACCCCGATGGGGCAGCTTCAAAAATCAGCCGAAGATGGGCGAGGATGCCTTTCTGTTTAACTATGATCTGCATCATGGCCAGGGCACCATGAAGGCATGAATCATGGGTGGTTCGTATGCCAGAATGGAGAAAAAGAAACCAAAGTTGAATAACTATTTGCAGGGTCAACAATGCCCTGGTTAAAGTTGACTGTGGTACAATCCAAGAGGAGCACAAAATTGTTCACCCAAACGTTTCCTTGCCTTGCCTGAAAGATTGTCCCTTACGTGCCATGATGCATGCATGTTAAAATTGACATGGCAGATTGATCATAGCTACAAGTTGGCTCCATGATAGGACACTACAAGGAATTCCTTCGAAGCCACGCAAGGTTGTATTCATGTATGAGTGATCACAGTGAGCCAGATATTTTCTTATCATTTCAGACTCCTTGCTTGGCATCTTCGACGGTTTGCTCATGCCTGGTTGACGTCACTTCCTCCAATGTAACGCAACGAGTACTTCGCGTAGTAGTTGATGAGCTAAGAAGATACATTTTAGCGTGGTCATGCTCTGATGATAGCTGAGATGTGAATTACTGTAAGTCCTGAGTACTACATTGGCCATTCCTGACTACTACATGGGATATATTTTTTAGACTGTAACTGATAATTATTTATTACAATAAATAGTTTTTATCTACTTTTTTTAATATGACGGTGGATGGTAGAGACGACGACACAGACGGTGCATAAGGTTTTAGGTTTGAAAAGCTATTTGGAGAAACAGTTTTGAGAAACCGTCCGTTTATTTTTATTTCTAAAAAAATCGAAACCAAAAGGCAAAAAAAACTAAAATTAACCAGCGTGTGAGCATAAGTATCAGTAGCATTTGATCCCAGAACCTAACTATTGGCAAGTACTCAGCTGTGTAGCCGTGCAGGCTCTTTCGAGTGTGAGCAAAATCAGCATGTGGGCCAGACTGCCAGAGCATGTCACCATGGGTGATAAATTGGGCTTCCACGAAGACTATTAAAAAAGCCATATTTTATTAAGAGATGGCAGTAGAAATTGATTTGTGAGATCACCGTAGACTTTTTTTGTAAAGCTATTTTTTTTGTTATTGTGTTATGGACTTTCCTTCAAAACCTATTATTTATCCTTTGTATCGTCGTCGCCATCGCCACTCACACATTTCTTGCACCACCGTTGTTGTCTCTCGTACACATGCTGTTACAGCGCTTGTGAAAATTACTTTTACATCATATGTTCTCTTTACAATTTTATCTCTATCAAGATTCTACTACTAGTATTATTATTAGAGTATAACTAAATTCTAACTAATCTGATCTATTTGATAAAAAAATAATGAAGGGCTCATATTCATTTTGAAACACTGTCAAAGCGCCCAAAAAAATCCTACGTGGGCTTTTCTAGGGGACATGGCCAAATGGGCATTTGCTAGCCAGGGCTAGCGATTTTGATACAACTAGGAAGAATATCATAGGCAAAACTAAGCAAGATAATTGAAAGAGATTCTAAGGATCTGTTTGTTTCAGCTGTAGATTCTGAGAAGCAGCTGATGAGTATCTAGCTAGTCAGAATCTGGAGAAATTTGGATAACCTCGACCGACTACTAGTTCATTTACGGATTACGTAGTTTCGGCTACTTAGAATCTAGATAAAAATCTAGACTATTTGGGAGAGCTGCAAATTCTGAAAGCAGCTGCAGCTGCTAGAAACTAAAACAAACAGATCTTAAGTACGAACCAGTGGCATGGTGCCTGGGAGTGAGGGTGTTGTTCTCGCCCACTTGGATTCGATCCCTAGGATCAACATAGCGCCATCCGGAGCCATCCAATTCATGCTGCAAGAAATCCGGTCGCCTAGATTCGTGCGTGTGCATGAAGGAGGTGTCTGTGACTTTGTGAATTCTATCGACGCTATCTCATTAGCCTCTCCTCTCTCCTTCGCACGCGCCGCCGCCGCCTCATCTACTCCGCTCACGGTGCCTCCATCCGCTTCGCTTGCGCTGCCGCTTCCCCTTCGCTCGCGTCGCTGCTGTCGACTCTCTGATGCGTTGCCGCTGTGCCACTCCTCGCGTGCGACAATGTTGGGTGCTGGCTCCAGCAGCAGCGTGGCAGGGGACTGCTGGATCTAGTAGCGGCCAGCGGCGGCGCTGCGCCACCAGATCTGGGAGGGAGCGATTTTGTTATATTTTTTCTCTGAATTGATTTTTTCCAATATATTTTTTTTCTCAATTGATTTTTTCCATCAATTTTTTTCAATTGTTTTTTCTCAACATAAATTTTTTGGGATGATGTTTTGATAGAGATTTTTCTCAACTATTTTTTTCTTTTGTTGGGTGTCTTTGAGTTATGCAAGCCCTCCCTCTAAATAGATGCTTCCTAGGAAGTCTAATGTGTCATGTGTGTAGGTGATGACCCAAAAGTGCACGGAAACGTTCAAAGCACTTTTTCTCAAAGTAATTCAAGGTTTATATCGAATCCAGAGGACGCGTGGAATATTCAACTACCATCGAACAACTATTAATAAACTACAAGTGGCTTGCTTCGAAAAGCGATCATTGCCGATTTCATTGTCATCTACTCTGCGCGGTTGATCTTGCACTCACCACTTTGTTGCTACCTTGTCTTGTGTCAACCAATGGAGCATCGGGGCCCTTTGAGTCCTAGTATCGAGGAAAGATAAACAGACATTAGCATCAAAGATTAATACAAAAGTATGCATGAAAGTTCGATCATCCCTATAATCTCTAACTCTATATGCTATCTACAACTCTTAACCCTTGGGGAACTACTCACGCATCATCATAGTGACCAAGAATAATAAATACATAAATCTTTACTATTTAAAAAGAAGGAGTTGGTGGTTACCGTCACGTCTATCCTCCCTCACTTCTTAACCATTCGATCTTTCTCCTCTCTTCTCAGCCACACGATCTGATTAAACCCTAAAATCCCAACATCACCTCCGCCCCACGCCTACCCCTCGCTTCCCCCCGCCCCACGCCTCCTCCTCGCTCTTCCTCCCGTCGCCCCACGCCTCCTCGCTCTCCCCGCGCCGCCGCCTCTCCTCCCCCACCCCTGCGCTGCCGCCCCGCCCCCCTTGCTCTCCCGCCGCCTCGCTCTCCTCCGCGCCCCACCTCCTTCCCTCCCCCTGCGTCGCCGCCTCGCTCTCCCTCCGCCGCCCCGCCTCCTCCCCCACCCCGCGCCGCCTCCCTCCTCCCTCCCGCCCCCGCGCGCGCCTCCACCTCCGCCCCGGCGCCTCCTCCTCTTGCCCCAACCCCACGCGCGCGCGCCTCCTCTCCGTCCCCGCACGCCGCCTCCTACCCCATCCTCTCCCTCCTCCGCGCCGCATCCTCCCCCTCCTCCGCGGCCAAGACTTCGTTTCAGCGGTGGCGCCGGATAAGAAGCCGCATGGCGGCGCGGAGGTGAGCGATGGGCGGATGGGAAGGCGAAGGCGCCGCAACTCCCAGTACCGAGCCGGAGGAGCCGGGCGGTGCTCAAGACGATCAAGACCTTCCGTTGGTGGTGTTCGCCGGGAGGTGCGGCACTGGAGGACCGACTTCGCCGACGCCGCCATGGGCGCGCCGTCCTCAAGTGGTGATCCCCACCCCACCCATGGCGGCCCAACCGGTGCTCCTCCTCGTCCTCGCCTACTCCGGCGCGCCGCGTGGTTCTACCTCCCGCGTCGCTCCCGCCGACTTCCACAAGTCCCGCCTTTTTCTTCTCCTCTGCTCTCCCCGTCTCTCGCGCACTTCCTTGCAGGTTGGGTTGGTTCTTGATCGGGTGAGTCTTCACGCGCTGAAATTACAAATGAATCGATGCGTTTGTGTTGTTGTGTCGTGGTGATTTGCGAAGGATCGCCGCCGCGTGAAGGTGAACCGGTGAGCTCCGTCAAGACCAGTGAAATTGTTGAAATTGTTATGCTCTACAAGGTTGCAAAACTGTTTCTTTGAAATTGTTAGTTTGCATTAGATTTTTGTTTAATATAGTTGTTGATATAATGACATGCTTATGTGTTATGTGCCCGTGTCATATTCGATTCGCATGTGTGCGAAGTGTTAGCGATCCCGATCATGCAATGCTCATATTATCGAAGTGTTCGATATCGAGAAAGGTGGTATGTTTGTATCTTAATATATTATTCTTGTGTTGTATTTTGGCTAGATATATATAACCTTATTGAGTAATGGGTAGATGATTTGTTGTAAGTGTTTCAAAATTTCATTTAGCATGCATAATACAACAGTAATGTATTCAGAAGCCACTGTAATGTTCCATAAATTCATTCAGAAGCCACTCACTGAAAAAGTAATATTCCATAAATTCATTCAGAAGCCACTGTAATGGGTAGATGATTTGCTGTTAGTTACCGGAACATTACTCGGTGTTTCAAAAAAGTAGTGCACCTGTTTTTTGATCACTTCATTTGGGTAGATGATTTGTTGTAAGTGTTTCAAAATTACATTTAGCATGCATGATAGTTGAAAAATTAATCTATTATTAGGTGTTAGTTATAAACATTTATGCATGGTGTGCTTTGTTTCATTGTTCATGTTCCTTCTTGTTTAGAGCATGTAAAAGTTAAATGTGTTCTTGTAATAGCCAAATTATATATATCAGGAGTTGCTAATAATTTGTTTGAGGTAGCTTTCACAATCCACAAGCTATTTTTGTGATGTCATGCAGAGTTGTACTCCTTTACATTGGGTTTGCTATAAGAGGAAATTTGGAAGTTTGCACTGTTCTTGTACATGCTTGGTACCAGGAGGAACTCACATTAAAGGATAGCGGTGGGTTTACTCTGTGCAACTTGCGTGAGACAAAGGTCATCGACACCTTTCCTATATCCTTGTACGTTCCCCACGGCATTCTTATTTAACTCTTAAGAGCTAGCCCTCTTTTATTTGCCTTAGAAATTTCATAGCTCATACACTCTATGACTATCTAGGTGTGGGATGTGGTAAATGGTTGCAATTAAACATATATATTAGTGTGGATTAGAATTGATTTGATGCACTCACAATTATTCTTATTTCCTATTTTTGAACATCTCCCCTTCTTTTGGAGTGGTTCTCCCAAGTACTTATTCATGAGTGTGTGCATTAGGTACTCGATTTCAACTCCACTAACGGAAGTTTCATTCTCTCGCTTTTAGTCTAATGCTACAAAAGTAAGCTTTGAAGAAATCTGCTCGGGAGGTCGGGAAGATTGGATATGCCCTATCTGTTTTGTTTTGTTGTTATCCTCATCATCCATTTCTGAACTCTATTATTTTTGGTGAGGATTGCTTGTGAGCTTTTATTATGTATGTTCAAACTTGAGACTTGTGAAGCCTTTGTTCATCATCCGACTGATCTTAAAATCTAAATCGACTCCTAATTTTCTAGAATCACTGTGTGTAAATCGAAATGGCTAAAGGTAACCCAGAAGGCAATGTGCGATTAAATGAAAACATAAGGCGGATAATTTCACTAAAAGCTACCACGCATCTTACGTTATAGAAATAATCAAGGAATTTGTCTAAACATTACAAAGACTAGACAACATTCGCCACTCGAAGCTAAAAATCGGCGATGATGAATCACCCAACCGTCGTGCACTGGTTCGCGTGGTCGTGGACGGCGTGGCGGGGCGGGCACCACCGCGATTTAAGATAGAGGAGGAGGAGGAGTCGATGGTGGCGGCGACAATTCACGCTGGTGGAGGATGCGGCGGTGGAGGAGGGAGAGGAGTGGGGAGTAGGAGGCGACGGTGCGGGGACGGAGAGGGGAGGCGGCGGTGCGGGGATTGGGGAGTAGGGAGGAGGCGTCCGGGGTAGAGGAGGAGGTGGCGGCGGCCGCTGGCTAGGGAGGAGGCGGCACCGGAGGATGATGCGGCGCGCGGGGCGGAGGTGGCGAGGGCGGCACGGCAGCAGAGTCGCGATGGAGAAAGCGCGCATGAGTTGGTTGGGAGGCAGACGAGGAGGCGAGGAGCGCGCGGCAGGAGGGGCGATGGAGAGAGGCGGAGTAGGGAGGAGGCGTCGGGGGTAGAGGAGAAAGCGGCGCCGGAGGAGGATGCGGCGCGCGGGGTGGAGGTGGCGAGCGGAGGAGAGGAGGAGGGAGGGCGGCGCGGCGGGAGTCACGATGGAGAAAGGCGCATGAGTTCGGGTGGAGGCGGACGGGAGGAGGCGAGGCGCGGCAGGAGGGGCGATGAGAGAGGCGAAGGCGTGGCGCGGGAGGCGATGGAGAGAGGCGAAGAAGAGGCAGGAGGAGGCGGAAGGCGCGAATGCGGGAGGGATGGAGAGGCGGAAGGCGAGGCGGAAGAAGAGGCAGGGAGGAGGTGGAATGAACACAGCGCACGGGGATGGGTGGTGTAGGAGACGGGTTTTAGGGTTAAAGGGGTTTAGGGTTAAAAGAGTTTTATGTGTGACATTACAGGTGCACTACTTTTTTGAAACACCGAGTAATTCAAAACTTCGAGTAATGTTCCATAAATGCATTCCGAAGCCACTGACTGAAAAATTTCGGTGGAATGGTGTATAAGATGGTTCAAGGCAGCTTTGAATGTCCAGGTCCCATGGATCATATTTTGTTATACAAAATAGTAAGTTTGAACATACATTTTGCTTACATTTCACAATATTCAAATGATAACCTGCAGACCACTTAATATATACAACAGAAAGAGTTATAGTTGGATGCTTAGATGTACTGGATTTTCCCTTAAGTATGAACCAACGGCTTAAAAGGATAATACCAGATTTTGTATTATGTATGCATTTAGAATGGGGTAATATAGATGTTGCTACCAGATTTTGTATTATGTATGCATATTTGATAGTATGCATCACTTTTATTTGGTTTTTCGTTGCAACGCACGGGCACCTTACTAGTAAGAACATAGTGATAACAATATGAAAATAACAAGGATATACTGATAAGATATTGTTGATGTTTCAATACACCAATGGATGAAAGCTTTTCAAGGGAGGATGGAAAATGGATGAACAATGGTGGAGATGGTGTTATGGACATAGTTGCTCTCACTTGGTGTTGTTCTTCTTCCCCTTTGTAGATGTGTTTCCTTTATATAGTGGTCTTCTAGGATTTCAACATTATGAAGGGGTTTGTGTCGCTAAGAGGATGAATACGCTTCGATCCCTTCATGAACATTCCTTCGTCTGATGTGGTGAAGCTATCCATGCAGGGCACAGTTAGGCTATGCAATCAGGTCTGACCGTAGCCTAACTTGTATTCTCTTCTGGATGGTTGGTTTACAGTGATCCAAGTCTGGTTTCCTTCCCCTTGATCATATCTTTCCATTCTAGCTCCTTAAAGAGCATGATTCCCTTTAGATCCCACGGATGACAACAACTAACATATATCTTGTATATTTGGCAATTAATCAATTATTATCCAAGCAATTAAAGATGAAATCAATGAGATATATGTAATAAATAGTAGCAAAATAATGTGCTATTTTGGGCGCATTAGCATGACAACATAACATAAATAGAAGATAGTAAAACGGCATACGAACATAACTGCACCTAACATCCTTCAGCAATCTAGCTTTAAATGCTCAAACCTCACAAAAGCCAACCACAAACTGGCAACATAAAGTTATAGTGCTCAACGACTAGGGCAAAGAAACGATTAAAAATCCTCTAACTTATTACAGGAAACTCATGAAGACTTGTGTAATAGTGCCGTGTTGTTCTACCCTTCTCATGCATGCTCAAGGATCATCTAGAAAAGAGAATATATGAGGTGAGATAAAATCTCAACAAGTAAATTATTTAACAAGTTAATTAAACTACAATTTACCTAGCAATGTAAGAGTGTACATTGTATTACGGCAATGTATAATGTTGTACCGGTACGGTTGCGACGATAAGGCTTCAATGCAAATGACATGCATGATATGGCCACGATTGATTCATTAAGAATATGATCATATGGACAACAATGTGTAAAATAAAGCATATAGCGCAACAGGACATCTTGATTTAAAGGAGGATTAATTACCAAACATCAATAATTATAGTGAAGGTTGTAAATTTAACAAGGTAAACTATAGCAATAACCGCTACGTTTACTTGCCTCTACCGAAGAGGCGAAGGGTTCAAGCATGGTCAGGAGCGAAGCCACTTGTTCACAAGTCACCACTCAGCACAAAATCTTCATATAATATTCACAACTGAAAGGTAAAGCGCCACTACGCTCGAACCCCGACAACTCTCTCTCAAACTGTGTTCCGACGCTCAATTCACTGTAGCAGCGCTGCTTATCTTTTTCATATCTTTTATCCACTTGATAGACCACATAAACAAATAGCATTTTTGAAATCTACAGAACGAATGCTACAACTTTTTGCAAAGACACCATAATTTCATTCTGCCATTAAAAGGGCGTAATTTGCAATGAGAAATAGAAGACAGAAACTACTGTGAGCTCTGACCAGTGAGCTTCTACAGACCACCACCGACAATACACTACTCTAAAAATTATAAAATTTTACCAGAAGCATATTACGTCATTATCTACAATTTTCATTATTATGAAAAAATTCATAAAAATCGTTAGATTCTCTGAACCTGCCCACGAACAAAAATGAATCCTGAATCCAACTCTACTACATAGTAGATTTCCAACCTCTATTGCACCCAAACCACTAGCCCAAACATTATGAAAACATACATCAACTAGATCTCTGAGTCCTCTACATCTTTCCTATTCATGGGTTCTGTTTGAAAAATCATATAGGTCGCCTAAACCACCCAAACAGCAGCGCTACTCGATCAGACTACGCGTAGAACACCGATTAAGCGCTAAACATCAGTTTTCCCTAGATGATCCACCTCTAACGACGAGTCAAAAGCCTAAGATCGTCCTAAAATATAGAGAAAAAGGTGAGGATTCCATACCTAGGTTATCCACGCAAGAAAAACATTCCTCCTTCCTTCCTCCTTCCTCTCCTCCCTTCCCTTCTTCTTCCTCTACTCATATCAGATAAAGATCTGATTAGAGGCTATATGAGGAGAGGTGTGGAGACTAAGTGAGGCATCCCGAAACACACCCATCGAAACTCTAGCTGCCATCTCTCATAATCCCTACCGTGTACATTGGTGCTAGCATGCCGATGCGCGATATTCCATTTCTGGACGTGTAGATCTCGGTAGAGGCGCTGCTATGACTATGATGCTAATCGGGACGATCACAAGGATGAGATGGTTTCACTACATCGATGCGCTCTTCGTTGAATTGGCTGCTTCAATTCTACTTTCGTTGCACTGTGCATCTAGTGGTAACGATCTATGATCTCTTACTCGCATGGCTTCTTGGTTTACGCAATAAAAATTTTAATTTTCGCTAGCGTAGCCTACCCATATCCCAACACTCTCCCCCTTTCCGCATCCGCATTCCCTCTCCTCCCGTCGACAATTGCCACCACTCTATTGGCCGCTTTGCCGTTGCTCCTCGCCAGATCCGATCGGATGTAGTTGGGCCATCCAAATCCTGCCTAGGTCTGCTATCTGTTGTTGCTCTTGAGCTTTATCACTGCCGCCCTCAATATTGTCATCCTCTGCACGTGGTCATCACCACCGCCATCGAGCGACCTCACCATCACCCTCGTCCGATTGGATTCGGCAACCGGCGACCTCGTCCCAGCCCGAATCTGATCTGACCCATCTAGATCTGGACACCACTGTCGGTATACAACCATTGGCATCCAAATCTACTTGTCGTTGACGTCGTCTTCCCGATTGTTGATGGCGTCATTGTCCCGTGCGTCTTCTCGGTTGCATACGTGCGGCCACCACGCACGATTTGGGCAAAGCGAAGGGGTGCGATGCCCTTTTCTTCCCCCCCTTTCTCCATAGGCCACCTTCTCTCTCCTTCAAACCACCGTAGCTTTACAGGTCTCTCTGACACACTGCAAGTCACCACCTTTCCTCCACCATGGCTCGGTTCTAATGTGGACTTGCAAGGCTACCAGCCACGGTGCAGCTCCCTCTCTCCATTACGAGCACCTTCTATTTCATTTTTTCCCTTCTCTTTTCTCAAATGAAAAATTACCAAAATTACCTTCAAGGATCCAACAGTTGCTAGTAACGCTGGAAACGGGAGGAAATGCGGGCGAGGTGTTCGACGAAATTACCGTGCCGATGCGGCCGTGCAGGCGCTGCGGAAGCGCCGGGGCGCGACGCGCGGTGGCGAATCGGTGATGGACGCACGGGTGCGGACGTGCGCTGGCAGCCGGCGGCCTCGCACAACGGATGCGGGGAGGCAAACCATCCAGTAAATCTCGTGTTTCAGCTGGGAATGCAACGATTCGGCCGTGGAGCGTCGATGAGGCGGGATGGCTTCAGGTCCGGCCCAGGGGGCAGGGGCGTACGGTTGGTTAGAGCTGCGAGCTGATTCTCATGGGCTAGGCTCCTGACAGGCCGCGCGATTGACGACCAACCAAAGCGGAATCCGAGAGGCCGCCGCGGGTGGGACGAGCTCGCCTGATGCGCTGCCCAGAGTTTCGCATCATCTTGCGCAATATATCTAGCTCAGGAGACCAGACTGACAAACCTGGTGCTCAATCCACTCCATTACATTCATTCATTCAGCCTAGAGAGAGAGTTCAGTCTGAACAACAGTACAATGGTAGAACAGTAAGTTACATAGCGCACGCTGAGGTACAACACAGGTTCTTGTCGTCTAAATCTTTGCAGCTGCACTCGTCGTTCTACCTTTCTCTGCCTTCGCCTGATATACACAAGTGCTTGGATCATGTCCTCTTTATTATCTCGAAACGACTGACAACAATTCGCACGGCAGAAGGGGGCCCGGCCGGTCAGGAGTCACTCCTGCTAGGCTTGTTCGAAACTGGAATATCCTGGAAATGGAACACGGTCGATTAGAGATTGGCAAGATTTAACTTGGTGCTGGCTATTTCACAGATGTTTTTACTTTCGTACCGTCTCTGAGGATGGTATCCAGTCATTTGTTGCAGGGTTGCTCGTGCGATGAACGAGGCTGTCGGATGAGTAGGCAACAGTTGTCACGTTGAAGGAGCTACCGTTGGGTCTTTCCACTTTGATAAAGCCCGTGCCGGTCTGCAAAGCAACATGATTAACTCGAGCATTCCATAGAGAGATGTTACAGAATGCATATTGTGAAATTAGAATGGATAATTCGCTATCCACCGAAATGTCATTAAGATAGAGCACACATATTAGTGCCCCTGGTCTAAATGGTATCAAGTATCATGCAAGATCTCGATATCAGAACTTTTGAGTTCCTAACAAGTACCAGATGCTCATTTTGCAAGCCCTAAAATATCTTAATGTTTTCCATACTAGGATCAGACAATGCAATAAACTGCTAGATCAAAGAACCTTCGGCAGAGTGCAGACTACTACCAAGTAGAAAGTTTCTGATGACCAAGCTTTCAATGAGAGTTTTAAGAATAAACATCAAACCACTAACAACATACTAACACCCAAATCAAGCCTGACCTTGCAAAAGACATCTATAGTTGGCCACTCTAGTGTGGAGGAACAAACAAGTTGATAGTTGAGAGGTAGAAAGCATGTGCCAACAAAACCAGCTGACAGTACTGTTGGCCAATAGGGTTCAAAATTCTTCTTTCCATTGGTAACCAATTTTGCCAGCTCCCATCACAACCATCCAATGTAAAGACATGACCCTTGGGCTTCTCATATAGGTTCTGACCAGGTTTCATTATTCTTGAACATGCCATTATGACACAATGTTCTTTGCAAAAATGAGAAAGACAAAAAACACATATAATCCATTGAGTTTTGCTGGAGAATGTTCCAGTTCCAACCCTGGCTTTACGAGAGTAGCTTATGTGCTGCTCATTTACTACTACTTCGCTTATATTTGGTGGCGCACACCTCATCAATAACAAAATGCAACCATCAATGAAAGGGAAAGTGATGATTTGCCACTTGTAAGAGTGGCATTTGAGGAATTTGAAACAAAACCGACAATTTCGAAAATCAAAAATTGATTTGGATTCTCGTTCTTCGTTTGCTTCTTGGTTTCCTAGACCTAATCCTCACCAATCTCCACGCAAAGCAGCCCTCAACCGTTGTCTTAGCGACGTGGAGGAGAAGTTTCGCGCGTCATTGTTCCGTCCGACAAATCGTCGCCTCCACCGCCGTTTGTCGCTAGCGCTTGCTCGCGTCTTCTTGCGCGGTAGCGTCTGGTAGCTCTCCCCGCTGCCCGGCAATGGTACCTCCATTAAAGCCCACAGAAGCGGTGTCGGCGATGCCGGCCGCCTCACTTCGAGCTTGCGGCCACCGCCCGATTTTCTTCGACACCAAGCTCCCTTGAACCCTCCTGTTGCTTCAGTCCCGCCACCGCGCCTGCCGCAAGCCATGAGCAGCGCGCAAGCCAACTGCCCCTCCCCTCGGTGAACTTCCGTGCTTGGCCACCGAAGCAGCACCCTCCCCTCTCCAATGCAAACCATCTTCCTGCCTATTTAAACCCCTTGGGACTCCCCAGTAGACAACCGCGACCGCTCCAAAGCCCACTGGAATCCTGTGGCCCTCTCTTCCTCCCAATTCGGGTATTGCCGAAATCCCCAAAATCGGAGCCCTAGCGCAATGTCGATTATCCGGTCCCCCATTTTGCAATTCCCTTCGCTTATAGCTTCACCACAACCCTACGATCAACCTCTAGCCATTGCCTTAGCCTCCCGAACCCTCTTCTTCCCCGGCACCGAGAGCCTTTCCACCGCCGTCCACCTTCTCCGTGGCTAACCCAACCCGAGCTTCAGAGCTTAAACCGATGCTTCCTACGCCTCTCCGAACCCGGTGATGCTCTAGAACCAACCCAATTACCCTAGGAAACCACCCATTCAACTGCAAATTCAAATTTACCGTAGGTAAAGAAGAGCTCGCCAACGGCTATTGCAAACCCCGCGGGACCTCCGGCCACCTAAAATGGAGCCCCCTTAGCTCGGTGAACCCGCCGTACCCTCAAAAGCCGTCGCATATTACCACGCCGCCGCCTCGCTCCTCGCTTTCATTTCGCGCTTGACGAAGAAGAAGAACGATGCGTGTGCTGTTCGCTCTCCGACTGCCGTTCGTTAAGCTAAGCTAACCGGCTCCTGCGCCGAACCCGACTACCCGGCCAGAGCCCACCGCCCAACCGACCGAGCCCACACCACCCGACCAACGCGGTGAGGCGAGTCAATTCGCCGAGCCCAATGAGCGATGCTTGAGCCCGAGCAAATGCAGACTCGACCGAGCCGATGAACAGTAAACCCTAAAAGCTTGTTTATACTCGTTTGAACCGGTTCGATCCCACGAGTCCATTTCCGAGGCCCATATCCCCTTACAAAGCCTCTACAAACCAGAAACCTTGTATTTGTATTTTCATTTGAATTTAATTTGTGTTTTTCGGTCCAATTTCAGTTCTTTTGAAAACGGGCCTAATTTGTTTATTTATTTTGCGATAGCCTCCGACGCTGCCGGCCAGTTGACACAGGAGGAGGAGACACTAATTCCGGTTCCAGATTCTTCTGAATACGAACTAGTTGAAGTAACCGAACCGCAAGGCAAGTTGCATATAATCTTGAACATATTGATCCTATTCACATGAAGTATTTAATTACTCGTATTTTCATTAAGATATTTCATGTTGTTATTTTTATACAAGCAATATTTGGAATGACTGGAAAGTAGTTATATCCTACCACCTGAAAAGCCCCATTTAATTTGATGACCCCTTTCACCTTGATAAAACTTAGTCGCGTACAATATTACATTATTAATATGTCATCGTAATATATTAATCTTGCTATATACTGTAAGTAGTTAGTTTAAAATTTTGGAAAAGTGGAATTAGGATAAGTGAGGGTCGCAGAGGCGGATCCGAAGATCTTATCCGATGGTGGAGGCTGGGAGTGGATCGGTGGCAGTACTGATGTACTGAATTTGGGTTTGTGCTAGTGGTTGCCTCGAAGAAAAATATAAGGACTAGATCCTTGTGCCAAGTGAATGACATAGTAACCGCCCAACCACAAGCGTTGACCTGGTCAAACCTGGGCTAATATCTACTTAATATCTTTTGAACCTCTACAATTAAAAAGGGGGAGTCAGAGGGTGAGTTCGTATGGGAGGTGGTTAACCATACAACTGTAGGACCGCGACGAGTCGGATGCAATCCGTGGGGTTATCCGAGCTTGTCGGGATTTAAAACCTACGAGCGGAGGCTATATAAAGAATTGAGTAGTGAGCGTTCTTGTTTTCTTAACTCTGTCGCGGGAGTTTTGAAATCTTGTGGGTAAGCGAGGCAGCTTTGCAAAGTGATTATAATAGTATTCGAGTACGCCGTGCTTAGGTTAATGAAGTCATGTCGAGTGGGTGAATCCGTTAACAAGGCATAAGTAGTTTTGATGAGAGTTGATATCATTAATTAAATAATCAAGTTTGGAAAACCCCCTTAAAGTTTAAAAGAAGCTCTTTTAAAAAGCTTTGGATTGTTTATAAACTAAAGTGCATCCACATAAAATATTGAACTGTCTCACTCTATTTGTTCGTCATGCATGTAGTTATGGTTAATTTCGTGCAACTTGTTGAGTACTACGCGGTTGTACTCATTCTTGCTACAAATAATCGGACTCGGCATATCTTGAAGAAAATGGAGAAGATGGTGAAGTGGTATTTTATGAAGTCGGCAGCGTGGAATTAGGTCGTTCTTCTGCCAGGGCGTGCTGTGGCTCCTTTGTGTAATGTATATAAAGGCGTAAATAATTGTAATACTCGGCTTCTAGCCACTATATTGCAATAAAGTCGGCTTTTGTTCTTAAGCTTGCATCGGCAATGTTACACACTCATTGGATTTACTCGCATGATTGAGCAGTCTGAGCAAGCTGCGATGTTTTCATAATACTCCGGAAATGGGGTGTTACTGAGTGGTATCAGAGCCAGGTTGCTTGACCGTTGGATGACCCTAAGTGTGTTAAGGTCGATTCTGAAAACTATTTTACTATTAAAAATGAGTTATAAAATATCAATCATGTTCTTATATAAATTCTTCTTGCCTACCTTGTCCTTTAATCTTATTTTGGAAAGTTAAGTTTGACTTTCTAATATCGTTTGTAGTACTCCTGTCTAAATTCAAATTTTGTCGTGTAGTGAGATCTGTGCGTGTCTACCCCAATCCGTAAGTCTTGCTTGGGTGGGCCGCTCTTTGTGGCGTATGCAGAAGCACCTCTATGCGACAGAGCAGCAGCGTCCGGTTGTCTTTACAAGAGCATTGATGGTGCATGGTCGTCTGTATGATTGGAAGGCCTGGGTATGTTTGGAGCCCCTACCTCTCGGGCGGGCGTCCGACGGAAGTTCTGACTACCGTCATAAGGAGTCGACGCCATCAAGATGCGAGAAAGAAAGCGGTGAAGTACCTTCGTCGATATTATGATGAGGAGTTCGACGAGTCCCGTTTCACCTCATTCCTCGGGATAATGAAGGCGGGATGGTACTCTACTACCAAATCCGGACCTAGAGGATGATCCCGGGATGAGGGAGTCGCGTCGATCGTAGCTTGCGAGAGAACATGTATGCACGAATGGCCGAGGAGAACCGGAAGATGCACCTTGACTCTATTACGCTCGACGGGAGGTTTGGCTTTTGAAGAAGACCGTTGGACTATCGTGAAGGCTAGAGATGAAGCCTCCGGTGTGATGAGGCGTCGGTGACCCGCAAAGACCTTTAAGGAGTCGCGAGGATGACGGCACCTCAAGGCCGTCCTTGCCTTGAAGGACCCTCGTCTCGCGCCGGAGCGACCTAAAGTCGTTATTCTTTGAACCGAAAGGCAAGGAACCAATAGAGGACGAGGAAGAAGAACCAGAGGAAGAAGAGTGGTGTTCCTCAGGCGGATCCTCTCCAGTAGATCAGAGGGTCTAGCGTGTTCCGGATGCGCTAGAGTAGTTGGACCTTTTGTAGTAGCAAAGTTTGGTTTGGTGGAACGAGTTGTGGTATGAACTTTGTAGAATAGTATGTACCCAACTTGTATGTGAAATGAATAAAGACTACTTTGCCTACTTGATAATTTGTTTGTTATTACTATCTCTAAGTTCACTTTTTCAACTTTCTATCTTTTTATTTCAATCTAGAATTCTTAGCTACTTCGCCCAAATCTTATCTCAGTTCTAATTTCTTACTTATCTATCTGACCTTCTTAAAAACTCGCTGCAGAGCTGAATTCTCAATTTCATTGAGAAGCTTAAGATGGCAGACACAGGAGAAGGATCTCACCAAGCAGGTGACCCTCGTCAGGGAAATGCACCGCAACCGAATTTGGCTGACATTTTAGCAAAGATGGAAGAAAGCAGGACATCAAGCGAACTAAATCAAGCTCGTATGATGGAACAACATTCAAAAGCTGTTGGAAATGATTGCAATGAGAAGTGAAGAAGTGGCGACCGCAGCGCTGTTCAATTCTGACACGATCCGGTCTAAGTGGCGGACTTTGAAGACCCGACCCGGTATTTTCTTCCTCACCCGAGGCCGATGGTGGCGGAAGATTGGTTCGAGGATGTCGAGAGAAAGTTAAACACGGTCGATGCAATGATAAAGAAAAGATACTCACGCCTTGCATCGATTACAAGGTCGGAAACTGGTGGATGAACTATCAAACAATGCTTGAGAATCGAAATAACTTGGAAGGAGTTTGAGAATCTTTTAAGTCAAACACATGTACCAACGGTGTGATGGAAGCTAGCGTCGAGAGTTTCTCGCGCCACTGACAAGGACAGCTCGATTACATGAATACCTTCATCGATTTAACACATTAGCGTTATGCTCCGACGATGTAAAGCAAGAGAAGAAAATGGGCGATTCAAGGAAGGATTAAAGATAGCTACGAAACATCATATATCACTATGGATTTTAAGATTTACCTTCAATGGTAAATAAGCTCATCATGTCGAAGAGACACAAAGACAGTTGGAAGAAGCACGTAAAAGAAAAATAGTACATGTAGCGCCCTCATAGGAGGCACCACGAGCGGATGTTCATATCACCATGATCCAAGGGACGAGAGGAAGAAATTTATTTTTAAGCCAAAACCACAAGTACAAGGCTGGTCAAGGTTCTCGGCTTCTCGTGAGAATGTTAAAGTTTCTACTTTAAAGTGTTTTAAGTGTGGAGGTAACCACCTACAAAGGCAATGTCCTCGATTGAATATAGTTTGCTATCACTGCGGCCAAACCAAGCCACTACAAGAATCGGTCCGCGAGGAGAATTACCGTCGACGCCGCCAAAGCTCAAGTTCAAACTTCAGTTTGCCGCGCGGTATATATAGAGTGCCAAAGCGGGAGGAAGAGGCGAACCGTCGGTTTATAGTTAAGCCAGACTACACAGTACAATATCAACATCAGCGCGGACAAAGGAAAAGGAATCTTGAAACCGGTACAAGGAAGAATCAACCATATTTCCTGCGGAAGGAGCAGCAGGAGCCAACGACGTTATCGTTGGTACGTACCTTGTAAATTTAAAACCTTGTCTGGTTTTATTTGATCCCGGAGCCACGCATTCGTTTCTTTCTTTGGCTTTTGTTATGAAAAATCAATTGCCATCCTCACCTTTGCAAAAGTCCTATTCTTTCCAAACTGCTGGAAATCGAGTGGAATCTCGCTTCGGATGCAAGGATTTGGATTTAAACATCAGGAGTTCGGTTCAAAGTGATTTGTTAGTATTAGAAATGAAAGGATTGGACGTTATATTGGGAATGAATTGGTTAACTAGATATAAAGCAAATGTGAACTGCGAGAACAAGCTAGTGACATTAGTAAATTTAGAAGGACAGAAGGTGGTTGTGAAGACAGATTCAGTATTAGTGGAAAAATTAAAAGCAAGTGTTCATAGTATAATGGTAGAAGAAGGAGCCACTCAAGTACCGATAATTCAGGAGTATCCAGATGTCTTTCCGAAAGAATTACCCGGAAGACCGCCTGATAGACCTATTGAGCTTGTCATTGAATTAGTGCCAGGGACCAAACCAGTCACTAAGCGTCAGTATCGAATGTCTGCTCAAGAACTGAAAGAACTTAAGAAGCAGATGGATGAATTATTGGAAAAAGAGTTTATACAACCTAGTGTGTCACCTTGGTCAGCTCCAGTGTTATTTGCTAAAAAGAAAGATGGAAGTCAAAGGATGTGTATTGATTATCGAGGACTGAATGCTGTAACAATTAAAAATAAATATCCATTGCCAAGGATAGATGATTTATTTGACCAACTCAAAGGAGCCAAGGTATTCTCGAAAATCGATTTGCGATCAGGTTATCACCAGCTTAAGATTCGAGAGCAGGATCGTGAAAAGACAGCATTCACCACACGATATGGATTATTTGAGTTTACAGTGGTACCCTTTGGTCTGACGAATGCCCCTGCATACTTTATGAACCTGATGAACATGGTATATATGGAGCAGCTAGATCACTTTGTGATAGTGTTTATTGATGATATATTGATATATTCCAAGACAGAAGAGGAGCATTGTCAGCATCTTCATATTGCTTTAAGTAAATTAAGAGAACATCAGCTATATGCAAAATTTTCTAAATGTGAATTTTGGATGAAGGAAGTTGCATTTCTTGGTCATATTATCACAAGAGAAGGAGTAAAGGTAGACCCAGAAAAAGTCAAAGCGATAATGGAATGGAAGGCACCAACAACGATGTCGGAAATTGAAGCTTTTGGGATTAGCGAGTTATTATCGCGATTTATAGAAGGGTTTTCAAAGATATCGGACCGCTCACTCAATTATTGAAGAAAGATATACCATTCCGGTGGACCGATAAATGTGAAGGAACTTTCGAGAATTGAAGACAGTTAACTCTGGCGCCGATTCGATATTGCCTAATCACGAGAAAGATTTTCGATTTATTGTGATGCCTCAAAACAAGGACTAGAGCGTGTCTCGATGCGGGAAGGTAAAGTGGTAGCTTATGCATCGAGCAGTTGCGACACATGAGAATAATTATCCAACACATGATTTGGAATTGGCGTGATGAGTGCATGCATTGAAGATTTGGAGACATTATTTATTGGGAAACCATTGTGAAATTTTCTCGATCATAAGAGTCAAGTATATATTCACTCGGCCCGGACTGAATCTCCGACAACGGCGATGGTTAGAAGCGATCAAGGATTACGATCTTGATTTGCTATATCATCTGGTAAAGCAAGCGTAGTCGCAGATGCATTAAGCAGAAAGAAGTATCATAATATAGCCTCGATTATGGAATGCTCTACATCATTGCATGAGGAAATGCAACGGTTAAACCTAAATATTGTTGAGCAAGGCTATATAGCAGCATTAGAACTTCAGCCGACATTAAACAGTCAAATCAAGACAGCACAGGATAAGGACGAAGAAATACAACAGCTTGTTAAGAGAAGTCAGGAAGGAAATTCAACAGAGTTTATTATAGATGAGCAAGGAATTTTGAGATTCAGAGATCGCTATTGTGTGCCTAACGATAAAGAGTTAAAAGATTTGATACTACGAGAAGCTCACTCGTCTCAACTCTCTATTCACCCAGGGGGCACCAAGATGTATCAGGACTTAAAGAAAAGATATTGGTGGAGTAAGATGAAAAGAGAAATAGCAGAGTATATCGGCCGTTGTGACACCTGTCAGAAAATAAAAATCGATCATCGAAAGCCTTCAGGATTATTAAACCCTCTGCCAATCCCAGAATGGAAATGGGACGATATCGGTATGGACTTTATTACAGGGTTCCCTAAAAGTCGAGAAGGTTACGACGCTATTTGGGTAATCGTAGATCGACTTACCAAGGTAGCACATTTTATACCGATTAAGCAGACTTATGGTAAAAATAAATTGGCAGAACTTTACTTAACAAGGATAGTGGTATTGCATGGGGTACCAAAGAGAATCGTATCAGACAGAGGAGCACAATTTACTTCTGAATTTTGGAAGAAACTACACGAGGCCATGGGAACCGATTTAGCATTCGATCAAACGTATCATCCACGAGGCAAGCGGACGCATGCGAGCGAGTAAACCAGATCTTAGAGGACATGCTAAGAGCATGTGCATTAGTATATGGAGCAGCTTGGGACACGTGTTTACCATTTGCAGAGTTCTCTTATAATAATAGTTATCAGTCTAGTATTAAGATGGCACCATTTGAAACACTATATGGAAGAGAGTGTAGGACACCGCTGAACTGGACTGAGACCGGAGAACGACAATTCCTCGGACCCCAAGTTGTACATGATGCAGAAGCCCATGTCAGGATTATCCGAGACAACATGAGGATTGCTCAAAATCGACAAAAGAGTTATGCGGATAATCGCCGAAAGGACTTGAACTTTGAAATCGGAGATCTGGTATATCTCAAAGTTACACCATTCAAATCGATAAAGAGGTTTCAAATTAAAGGGAAGTTAGCTCCGAGATATATTGGTCCGTTTGAAATCCTCGACAGAATCGGAGAAGTGGCTTATAAGCTACAATTGACGCCGAACTTGGCCAGGGTACACAATGTCTTTCATATATCTCAATTACGGAAGTGTCTACGTCACTCTACAGAGCAAGTACCAGTTGATGACATAGACTTACGAGATGACTTATCATACGAAGAGGAACCATTTCAAATAATAGAAACTACGGAGAGACAATTGAGAAATAAGAATATCAGATTACATAAGGTGCGGTGGAGAAATCATCACTGCGAGATGAGGCGACATGGGAAAAGGAATCGGTTCAAATGAGAATATCCCAACCTACTTCTTGACCCGAGTTGATCTCGAGGACGAGATCCTTTTAAGGAGGGTAGGTTGAAACAAAACCGACAATTTCGAAAATCAAAAATTGATTTGGATTCTCGTTCTTCGTTTGCTTCTTGGTTTCCTAGACCTAATCCTCACCAATCTCCACGCAGCAGCCCTCAACCGTTGTCTTAGCGGCGTGGAGGAGAAGTTTCGCGCGATCATTTGTTCCGTCAGACAAATCGTCGCCTCCGCTGCCGTTTGTCGCTAGCGCTTGCTCGCGTCTTCTTGCGCCGGTAGCGTCACGGTAGCTCTCCCGCCGCCCGGCAATGGTACCCTCCATTAAAGCCCAGAAGCGGTGTCGGCGATGCCGTGCCTCCACCGCTTCAGAAGCTGCGGCCACGCCCGATTTTCTTCGACACCAAGCTCCCTTGAACCCTCCCGTTGCTTGAGTCCCGGCCACCTCGCGCGCGCTCGGCGCAGAGGCGCCTGCCACCGCCCGCCCCTCGGTGAACTCCGTGTGGCAGCCGCGGCAAGACCTCCCTCTCCAATGCAAACCATCTTCCCGCCTATTTAAACCCCTTGGGACTCCCGATGAACAACGCGCACCGCTCCAAAGCCCACTGGAATCCCGGGCCTCTCTTCCTCCCACCATTCGGGTATTGCGAAATCCCAAAATCGACCCTAGCGCAATGTCGATTATCCGGTCCCCATTTTGCAATTCCCTTCGCTATAGCTTCACCACAACCCTACGATCAACCTCTAGCCATTGCCTTAGCCTCCGAACCCTCTTCTTCCCGACCGAGAGCCTTTCCACCGCCGCCCACCTTCTCCGTGGCTAACCCAACCCGAGCTTCCGAGCTTAAAGCGATGCTTCCTACGCCTCTCAACGGTGATGCTCTAGAACCAACCCAATTACCCTGAAACCACCCATTCAGCTGCAAATTCAAATTTACCGTAGGTAAAGAAGAGCTCGCCAACGGCTATTGCAAACCCGCAGACCTCCACCACCTAAAATGGAGCCCTTAGCTCGGTGAACCCGCGTACCCTCAGCCGTCGCATATTACCTCGTCGCATTTGCCTCGCTCCTGTTTCCCGGCTCGCGCGTGACGAAGAAGAAGAAGCGATGCGTGTGCCTTGTTCCTCTGACTGGCCGATCGTTCCGCTAAGCGAACCGGCTCCTCGCGCCAACCCAGCTACGGCCAAGGCCGCTGGCCCAACCGCCAGAGCCCACACCCGACCCGACCAACGGTGAGGCGAGTCAATTCGCGAGCCCAATGAGCGAGTCTGAGGCAGATAAGCGATGCCAAGCCGAGCCGATGAGCAATAAACCCTAAAAGCTTGTTTATACTCGTTTGAGCAGGTTCGATCCCACGAGTCCATTTCAGAGCCCATATCCCTTACAAAGCCTCTACAAACCGAAACCTTGTATTTGTATTTTCATTTGAATTTAATTTGTGTTTTTGGTCCAATTTGATTCTTTTGAAAACGGGCCTAATTTGTTTATTTATTTTGCGATAGCCTCAAGCCTTCTTAGGCCGATTGACACGGA